>CM046443.1:59082537-59719350 GCA_025506515.1 Flaveria trinervia
AGTCTCTCATTGGAACTCATAAGAACATGCTTGTAAGAGTCTTGTAATATTTGAGTTGAGAAGCAATATTTGCAAGTTCCTTGAAAATTACTTCTTGTGTTATGTTATTACTTATTATATTGTTATCAACTCTTAATGATTTTTCTTTCATCGAGAGTGTTGTTTAAGTGAGTTTGAGATAAAATCAAGTGTTTAGTGACACAAATCGATCCTGCAATTGGTATTAGAGCTTTTTAGACTCTTGATTGTGTGATCTAACCATCCAAATCAACCTGTTTTTCACTCTCCTTTATAACTCTCACAAAATGGCTCTTAACAAATCCAAAGTAGAGATGGGAACCATGACCAAAGCTCCCATCATTACTCCTGAAAACTTCAGGTCTTAGAGTAGAAGAATGGGAGGCTTCATAACATACCAAGACAGCAAGATATGGAACTCCATTGTCAACGCCCATATAAACCCAAGGTGGCAGCACCTGGTGGAAATGATGCCATGATAGAAAAAGCTGTTGAGACTATTCTGGCGAAGACGGAAGAAAATGGACGTTGACAGCAATGCAATGACCATTCTGATGACTGTGATACCCAACTCCATCATGATGGGGTTGAGCATTGTAAGCCTGCTAAAGAATTGTTTGATGCACTTGCTCAGATGTATTCAAGCTCCAACGACTCCAAGAAGGACTCACTGAAGCAGCAGTTCGAGAACTTCACTTATATTGCTGGAGAGACCCTCAGCCAGCAGTATTTCACGTACATGGATCTTATTTCTTCACTTCAATGTGTGAAGATCACTCCTGAACTCAGAGATCTTAGAAGATAGTTCATGAGTGCTTTTCTAAATAAGTGGACATTCTACTGCGTCTCTATCAAGAGGACAGAGAACATGAACACCCTTACCATGATTGAACTCTACGGAATTCTAGATGGATACCGGTTAGAGATGGAGAGTAAGAAGGGCCATCAAACAAGCAGACCTCTGCGTCTTCCTGCTAGCACGCTTTAATAGTTACTGAAGGTTCAGTATCCCCACAACCTCGGCAATACTTAACATATAACCAAAAGCCATCCTGCTCTTCTGGACCTTACATCACTTTCCCTAAGACTCCAAGGTCTTAACAGGCTCAACACAACTCCTTTCAGGATAGTTGTGCCTTTGTCTTATGAAGTGGGCACTCTGGTGATTTTCAATATGTTTTTGATGATCTAGAATGTTTTAGTCCACATGATGTAGAGTATGTGGACATGGTCCAACAGATGGCTCTTTTAACCTACAGAGCAAGAAGTTCTTGTTAGGACCTGGTATATGACCGAAATACCTAGAGATTAACGTGTAAACCAGATCAAATAGTACGGAGTCCTATTTGATTGGCGATCAATCAGTGAGAACACACGAAGAATCAATCAAGAATTGAAACTGACGTTAGAAGTTGATTGGGAATCGATCTAATGTGTTCTATGAACTTGGAGAACGAATTGAGAGGTTTCTGGACGGCTAGGGTACGTCTGGAATCGTAATTAATCGAGAGTCTCTGTTTTTCACGAATTGAGTTGTATTTATAGGTTGGTACTATTCAATCGTGCGACTGAACCATTAGTCTGGTTCAGTCGTGCGATTGAACCATGCGGTTGATTCATTCGTACGACTGAGTGTTCAGTCGTGCGACTGAGCCAATCTTATGTTACAATCGTATGACTGATCCAGTCTCCTGGTTCAGTCGTGCGACTGAGTCAATCGTGTGAAGTTATTCATGCGTATGGTTCATTCGCATGAGCCATTCGCATGAGAACTTTATTATGTTAAGTTTGAATGTATTGGTATTAATTAATAAACATTATGTGTAATCATTCAAGCAATCACTAACCTAATTAACCAATTCAATGTCGACACATTAAGGAAACATTAAACATTATAACTAACAAACTATCCATATCATTTCATTAATCATACCAAACAAGATCTATTATCATATATCATGATCTAGGGACATACATGTATCAACAAACTCCCCCTTGGACCTAGATCTCTCTAATGTCTTGTTTTCTTCATTACCTCCTCATATTTCTGTACTTGTTCTCTTTTGTGACTCCCGCGTGAATATCAACGCGAAACAAAGTCTTATGACATTTTGGAACTGGAGGGCCTGTACAATATCTTGCGTATCATAGAACAGAGGCCACTTGTAAAGTGTATAGACATCATTTTCCGACAAGTTGGTAAGCCACATCGGATCGAATACTCTGATTATATCCATTTGGCCCTCTTTATTTAGGACTATGACCGCTTCTGCTGTTCTCCAATCGTAGTACCACCACTTAAAGTGTGGTGTGAAATCTTTGTCATTTCCCGAAGTGGGATTCTTGACATTGTGCGCGGAGGATGCCACTTCAACACTACTTTGGTTTTCTAGTAATGGAATCCATCTCAGAACTTCTAATATACCTTGTAGGTTGTTGAGGTCTGAAGTTAATCCACCTGGTGTGATACTCTTTCTTTAGGGCAGCCTCAAACCAGCCTGACATCTTTCTCGGGTCAGCATACAACAGCTTCAATTTGGCTAGCTGGTTGAGCTCAAACCTGGTAGAGTCTTTAGATGATGTGGAAATCTAAAGTACTCTATGCCATTCTCCCTCTTAACGGCATAAACGTTAAGATCATCAAAATATGCCCATGCGATAATCCTGCCTGACACCTTAAGATGTTTCTTGACTCTGTAGAGCTTGGTGTAGGCATCCCTCTTCGGTGCAGCACGTTGGGCTCTAACTTCTTTAAAACATTCAGCCCATTCAGCCTTACGGATATCAACATCATCCTTTGAGGCTTAGGTCATTCCCTCTGTCTTCTCTGACTCTTGCTCCATTTTGTCTAACACCTCAAATGTATCACCGACAAGTGATTCACCTAGATTGGGAACCACATTGCCTTATTGTCAGCATACTGAGGATAGTGCTCTGCAGTGACATCTTCTATCTCTATTTCATCAACGTCATTTAGCTCGTCATCACAGGTAGAATTACATGTCGTAGCATCTTTCACTATTTCATCAGGATTGAGCTTGAAAAATTTTGCCAGTTGCTCGTTGATAGATCGTGAATTATTTTCCCTTCTTCAGGGGTATAACTCACTGACCTTCTGAAAATCCCTTGCAGATCAAGAACCATTGTGAGTTGAGACTTGACCTGCTGAAGGGGAGCAATATCAAACTCATCTCTTTTGTAATTTGGATCTGTTTGATTTACACATTTCACACTCAAATTATTAGTAATTTATCAAACGAAATGCATTAACTTAATATAAACATTTAATACATGGTTTTCAATACAGAATACAAAAGTAAATAAATACATAAACATCTACTATTTACTTTTATCCTGAATACTCGGCTCATCACGTGAAGGTGCAGAAGCAGAAGCTGACTGATCTTGTCTGTTCTTTGATCTTTTCTCTTAACCTGGAGCTGAGACAGATTCAGTTGCTTCTCCTCCGTCAGTGTCTTTATCTTCGTGCCATCCTCAGTTTTCTCTTCGTCAGTTTCACTCTCATCATCATCATTGTCTTCATCATCATCATTTCTGTCCCCATCCTTATCTTTAAGGGCTCCTCCTTCGATCCTTTCAGCTTTAGCAAAATGGTCTTTTAGCCTTTCCAACTCCTCTATTTTTCTTCCCTGAGGTGACGCTTTGAGCTTGGAGAATGGCTATCTCGTTGCTCTGGGCAATCATCTGTCAGGCCTGTCTTTCTATCACTTGAGCCTGCTCTGCAATTTGGTGAGTTTGTGCAACAGTCAGGTCAGTAAGCTGGCGGATTTGGGAGGCCTTTTCCTCATCGGCAGCCAGCAAACGCATTACCATTCTATTTAGTGCCGACAACTGTTCTTCTACCGTAACTGTAAGTAGAGGTGATCTGTAAGTGAATGAGGGATAGGCTGAGGGCTCGGTTTGGTGGCTAGTGGTGGTGGTGGTGGCTGTGGTGAATATCGGGTCAGGTCGAGATGATAGTGGTGGTGAGTGATGGGTGAATGACGTAGTGGTGGCTGGGATCTGTATTGTGGTGGTAGGTCTGGTGGTGTCTGTGGTTGCTGTGGGGGCTGTGGTGGCTATGGTGGTGGATGGTGTGTTTGAAGAGGTGGTAGTGGTGGTGGTAGTGGTTGTAGTAGCTGAGGTAGTAGTGATGAAGGTCAAACAATGCTTTTTCTTTGGTTTCTGCCCATGGGGTTGAGCCATCCGTTTTCTCCTCGTTCCCTTCGAGGTGGATGCTCCCCCTCCTACCCTTCGATTGACCCTGGAGCATAGGTCGGGTCGGTCTCTGTCTCTCCAGAGTCTCTTGGGTGCTCACCAACCACCCGAAGCCCATGTACTGTGGGAACGACTTTTCTTCCCACAGTCCTGGTGAGGGGCTCCTCATCAGACTCTTCTTCTTCTACTTCTGTTTCAAGGACAAAGTCATGATGAAACCCAACTGACTCGGTAACCTCTACAGCCGGGGCGGATGCTGGAGGCACGAGTCGTGCCTCTTTGTGGAACAGGCATATTATCTCTCCGGCACCCCACTCTCATCATCATCTGAATCATCAGTGGGTAGGACAATTGGCTCCACGTCGGAGTCACTGTCCTCGTGACGCCATTGGCGTCTCCCCGGTGCCACATAACTTTCATCTGCTAAATGGCCAATCACCTCTTTGCCTGGGGCTTCACTTGCTTGCCCCGGTACACCACCATCCTACCCAAAGTAATGTCATCCATAAGTTCCAAAGTCACTGCATTGTCACTTTCCTTGAGGAGCAGAGGCAGCTTCTCATTGAATATCATATGAAGAAACCTTGGATACATACAAAAACCTTCTTCCCTTTTGCTTCAATGTTCTCTACCAAATAAGCAAAGTTCATATTCGAGAAGCTGAAGGGGTGGTTCAGCACCAGAGCCACGAAGGCATTTTGTATCTGATCTGATAGGTCATCGAAACCACCCCTTCTCGAAGCAATGCACTTAAGAATCACATGTGCCAGATATTTGTATTGTGGGCACAAGTTGCTCTTATTTAGCACCCCCGAGTTAATGTCCCCCGCATACTTGATTCGGAGGAAACACCCTCTCACTGTCAAAGGATGTAACTTAGTAGGGTGAGTGGAGTCATCCCCAAACTCAAGGATTCTCTGGATGTCAGTAGCGGTAATGTCGATAGCTTGACCCAAAATGGTGCTTCGGATGCTGTAGGGCTCACGAGAGCGATCCACTGAGGCATTCTCCCAGAATGCCTGGTGTAGTGATTTGTAAGGCGTGCACGGTGTAGATATAGCCTTATGTATCCGTGAGCGTTTGAGGAAGGCTATAATCTCGGAGAACTTGGCCCCGTTCCGAGTTGTGTGGTCCAAATGGGCACATATGTTGTGCTTTGGATTAAGAGACCATCTGTCAGCCATTTTTCCTGAAACACAAAGCACATGATCATTAGTACATAATACATCAGAATTCAGTTCTAAGTGTAGTGTTTCACTTCCATTCTGATTCATTCATGCGAATGAATCATGCTACTGGAGTCATTCGGTTGTTCTTAAGTACGACTGAGTTCATTCGGTTGAATGAGACATGCGATTGAGTTCAATCTGCCGACTGAGTCTTCGATTGGTTCAGTCGGCCGACTGAACTCATTCGGGTGGTTCATTCGGCCGAATGACCCAATCGCTAGGTTCAATCGTGCGATTGGAGTTCATTCGAACAACCATTCACTTGCCCCACTGTTCGATCGCCTGTGGGTCGAATCTTGACCAATTTAAATCATTTAACAGTGTTTAATGGTCCATTAGACTCGCCTACTGGTCACTAATAGTCTATTAAACTTAACTGTAACACTTTGCTAGGTTTACGGAGGTGATTAGGTCATTTCACACTTTGGTTCTTGATTCAATCGAGTGTCTCTTATGTAGGTTCGGTAATCTTCTGATTTTGGTAAGATTCAAGAGTAATGTACCTGTAAAATCGTCACTCGAATGTAAGAAACTCAACAGCAATGTAAATCAGGATCTGTAGCAATTTTTGGCAGAGTAACGGGAAGAATGCGATTTGGGTGCGATTTTGGTGTGATGAGGAACATGTGATCGACTGAGGCCCTTAAATACTGAACTTAAGTTCAATCGGCCGACTGGCCTCATTCGCTCAGTTCATTCGGGCGACTGAGTCTCAGTCGTACCATTGGCCTAGTCAATCGCTTCCAGTCGGCCGACTGAGTCTCAGTCGGTCGACTTCCTCATTCGGTCTCTTTCATTCGCATCTTTAGTTGACCGACTGAGCCTCAGT
This sequence comes from Flaveria trinervia, assembly GCA_025506515.1. Taxonomy (NCBI): domain Eukaryota; kingdom Viridiplantae; phylum Streptophyta; class Magnoliopsida; order Asterales; family Asteraceae; genus Flaveria; species Flaveria trinervia. Next base: position 59,088,832 of record CM046443.1, read on the forward strand.
CGGTCGACTGCTTCATTCTCCACCTTCTATTCGGTCGAATGGATCATTCTCATGCCCATTCGGCCGATTGGGAGCCATTCGCATAGTTGGTCCATAACTATGATCCAATCGTGCGAATGGGTCATACTTAGTGAGTTTACAGTCATTTTGAACATTTTACTTTTAAGACCCTTTTAACTTTTGACAATCACATTATAAGCTCTTAACCAAATCAGTCACCTCAGACGTGACTCTTTAAACTTTGAAAAACATGTGGCCATCTCAGACATGACCCTTTTAGGTGAGTTAATGCCATTCTGATTTTCCTGATGGAGTCCGACAGACACACACACTAAAAGATTAAACTAGAAACTTAAACTACATACACAAATAAAATTTGTTTTTGAACCTTTTGTGAGGGATAAAACCCTAAGATGGAATCTACGGGATTTGATTTCGGAATCGAAAGCTTCAACTTAGATTGACCACACCTGGACCAATTCAATTTTGGAATCATACAGGAACATCAAATCATTTGGGACTTGTTATCAAACTCTTTCGATGATCAATTCTTGGTGTTCAACCAGAGTCATCAGCAGCTTTAGGGAATCATACTGGAACTCTTAGATTACCACATTGATTTGAACTTTCAAGAATTGCAGCCACAATGATTGTCAATATGTTTGTCCACTTAAATCCATACACAGACTCTTGACTCAAACCGTTGATTGTTTTTGGTTTATTTAATTCAACGAACATTTGTGGATCCCACACTTATATGGTAATCAACATCCCTCAGGAGCTTTTGAGCGGTCTACGGGTATTGTTACAAGAAGAGACTATTCTTAGATCTTTCATAGAGAAACCAGTCCTCAGGTCAGTGCCATCGCACAGCAAAGAGGCGGCAAACAACAATAAATTCTAGAATATCTAGGTTATGCTTATCCTCAGGTCAGTGCCATCGCACAGCAGAGAGGCACACAACCTATCTCCTTGTTAGAGCAGCTTTTATTTTGCACCAAATGCACCAACAACATAGGTCATTAGCTTCATAGCATTTTTCTTTCATTTTTTTCGTGCTTTGCTCTATTTATGGTCATCCGCACACATTTGTGGGGTTTACATGCTCATTACCCCTTATTGGAATATTATTGATTGTGTTAACCAGTGATAAGATGGAAGCCCACAGTCAGTTGAACAACTTAGTTTGATCTTGAGATCACCAGTCCGGTCTAATCATCTATTGTGTTGAATCTACCGACATATCAATTGTGGTCTAGCAACCTCTAGGTCTACTCTCATTGTGTTACCTTAGGAGTTACCAGTTTTTCTATCATTTTCCCTTTTATATTGCTTAGACTACACAGACTTATACTTTGAATTTTTTCCATCTTTTCTAAATTAGGATTTTAAAGTCCCTCTTGACTTGTTCCTGTGTACTATCATATTCCAAAGGGTTTGAATCGGTATCACATCTACGATCTACCTTGTATCAGCTTTCCACTCCTTCTCCCTCGGTTTCCCTTTTTATTTTTATTAATTTTTTTCATGTTGCTTGCTGACTTATTCTCCCCCTAAAATACTAAAATCAAAACTGGTTTAATTATTTTAGGATTTTAATAAACAGCAGAATAACATGAGTTTAATTTAAACAGACTAAAATAAACAAATAAAATAAAATAAAAAAGAAAAATTAACTAAACTACATCGGACTACACATGATCATCCTGAGGAATAACATCACTTCTCTTTTTAACGCCGTTGACCTCTAGCAGATATTGAAAACGTGGTTTATCAAAGGCTTTAGTATAGAGGTCAGCGCGTTGAAAATCAGTATTAATTTTTACCACATCAATTAAGTTCTTTTCTAAACAATCTCGTATGAAGTGATATTTAATACCGATATGTTTGGTCTGATGTAGAAAGATCCCATTTGGTGTTTGATCCACGTGTAGCCCGAGAAAGAACTTCATCTCCCCCATAGCACTCATCTCAAACTCTTTCTGCATAACTGCTTCAAACTCTTTGCATAACTCTTCGTTCTTTGAACCAAAAATTATGTCATCAACATAGATTTGTACGAGCAGTAGGTCGCCATCTTTTTCTTTAATGAACAGCGTGCAGTCAATGACTCCCCTGCGAAAGCCGTGTTTCACAAGATGAGTAGAGAGTTTCTCATACCAAGCTCTTGGAGCTTGATGAAGCCCGTATAAAGCCTTGTCGAGCTTGTAGACTCTATCCCGATGATAAGGATCTTCAAATCCCTCGGGTTGACTGACATAAACTGTTTCTCTAATTTCCCCATGAAGAAATGCACTCTTCACATCTAATTGATAGACTTTAATCTTCATGTACGATGCATAGGCAAGGAAGATACGAATGGCTTCCATCCTTGCCACGGGTGCAAATACCTCATTGTAATCAATTCCCACGACTTGGCGAAATCCCTAAACAACCAGTCGAGCCTTGTTCCTGATAATGACCCCTTGGTCATCTTTCTTGCATTTTAAAACCCATTTCGTGCCAATGACCTTAGCACCTTTAGGTCTATCAACCAGAGACCATACACCTAACTTCTTGAACTGAAGAAGTTCTTCTTGCATTGCACTCACCCATGCCTCATCAGTTAGTGCTTCACTGACATATTTTGGCTCAACCTGTGAGACAAAACACCGATAGGCACCATCATGAATATATCCCTTTCCCATAATAGAGGCATAGTCAGCTGAGTACAGCTGATTTCGGGTTTGTACTCCTGATCGGACATCCCCGATGACATTGTCTAAGGGATGATAAACGTTTAGACGTGATCCTGGAGTAGTAGGAACAGCTACCTCAGAGCCAAGATGATGAACATTTGGTTCTTCATCTGAGGTGGTTGGAGTTTGAGGCTCTGACGTCGAAGGTGCACCACTAGTAGATGCTTGTGGACTTTCAGGAACTAGAACCTGTTCCTCCTGACTATTCTGGGTATCTTCTTCAGCTTCATTTTCAGAGGAGGTGTCACTGTCGTCGATTACTCCCCCTGAATGAGTAGATGATACTCCCTGTGAGCTAGATGTTGGTGGATTCAAGCTATCATACATCATTCGTGTAGCTAATTCGTCATCCGAGGGAGAGAGAGGAATGTTGAAGGACTTGAAGAATCCATCATAGTCAAAGAAGTAGGCGGGTCCTTTTCCAGTAGGCGGTGTGGTGAATCGCTGAATATCAACATTACACCAAACTTCTACTAGACCTGTTGAGTTATTGTAAACTCACTTGTTAGGTATGTTGTATCCTAGAAAGATGCCTACATCTGCCTTCTCGCTGAATTTACCCTCTTGTGTCTTCTTCAGAAGTGTGCACGGCGCCCCAAATGGTTCGAGATACTCCATGTTCGGTTTGCATCTTTGTAGTAGCTCGTAACATGTTTTTCCGTGGCGCTTGACTATCAGAACTCGATTCAGTGTATACATGCATTTGCCACTGCCTCATTCCAGAATTGGATAGGCAGTTTCGAGTCTGCCAGCATAGTCCGTGCTGTCTCTATCAAGCTCCTGTTCTTTCTCTCAGCAACGCCATTCATCTGAGGTGTGTAAGCAGAAGTGAATTGATGCACAATCCCCTTTTCCTTGCAGTATTCCTCCATCCAATGGTTGTTGAATTCCGTTCCATTTTCTGAGCGTACTTGTCTAACTTTCAGCTTGTAGAGAGATTCCAGTATGGTTACCAACTTCTTGAATGATTCAAATGTTTCTGATTTGGATTTCAGAAACATTACCCAAGTGAACCTTGAGTAGTCATCGGTGACCACAAAACAGTACAAGTCGCCTGCAATGTTCTTTGTACTGACTGGACCGAACAGATCCATGTGTAGAAGTTCAAGAGGAAGGTCTATTGAATTAACTTTCTTTTCCTTATGAGACTTCTTTGTCTGTTTACCTTTCTTGCAAGCTATACAGAAATCAGGAAGCTGAAAGTTCTTGACATTTACACCTCTCACCAGATCCTTCTGAATCAAGTGATTCATCTTCCTTTGACTGATGTGTCCATTCTCCTATGCCAGGAGATGGAGTCTTTTTCAGTAGTTTTGGATAGAAAACACTGAACCTCATGATCCATTGTAGAAGCTGTTGACAGATCCAAGACATAAAGATCTTTATATCTTGAAACAGTCATCAAAACTTGGTCCTCTGGGATCACGTAGTCTTTCTTCAATACATAACACTTCTTGTTGTCGAAGATGCTGGACGTTGCTGGACGTAGTTTTCCTTATCACATATTTGTGAAACAGAGAGTAAGTTGTTTTGAAGTTGCTGGATGTAGTTCACCCTATCAAACTTAACTTTCTGATTTCCAACTTCTCCCTGAGTTGTGATATATCCTCCGTTGTTTCCAGCAAACGAAACATGCCCTCCTTTTATTTGTTTGACATTTGATAAAAGGGCTCTGTTTCCTGTCATGTGCTGGATGCTCCGCTGTCTACTATTCACGTGTTAGTTTCAGCACTGTATTGAACAACATGCACATACAAGGTAAAGGATTAGTTTAGGTTAGGAACCCAAGCCTTTACTGGCTTGGGTTTCCCAGAGGCATCACATATCAGAAATTCAACCCATTGACCCTTAGAAGGTGAGGGTAGCTCAGGTTCGTTCTTGTCATCATTATCAGCCACAGAGGTTGACTTTTCTTTCCATAAGCCAGATTTGTGTAATGCCTGTTTGTGATAAACAGTTGAATGGCTAACAGATTGAACTTTCTGTTCACTAGTTCGTCTAGGTGGAGTTAAAGAGCTCCTCTTAGAAGCCCTAGGTTTTGAGTCCTGAGTTCAATCTTCTTCCTAGGTGTCTGATAATAAGTAAAGTAGGAAGCAATGTGTCCATATTCTCCATAGTTGTAGCACGCCCTGCTATCAACTTTATGATTAAACTTTCTTTGTGGAGACGTGTGTGACACTCTAGTAATAGCACTCACTTTAGGTTTTGACTCTGGTTCTTTTGATGTGTCTACTGGTTTAACAAAATTAACTGATTTAACCTGTTTTACATCCTTTTCTTTTTGGTTAATTGGTCTTTGACTTGAAGTATGTGAAAGATTATCCTTAAAAGCCCTTTTTGGTTCTGATTTGACTTTGTTAGAACCTGACTTTAAGTTAACCTTTTCAAATTCCTTTCCAGATTAACACAAGGCAATTTACCCTTTGCCTTTGAAGTGGTCTCCTTTTGTTTGTTTCCAGTGTCAATAGATGAACATAAGGAATCTGGATCACTAACAAGAGGAGTAGACACTACATGATCGTTGATGGGATTACTACTTAAAGGTCTAGTTTTAGTGTTCATCAAAGTCTCAAGTGGTCGCGGAACCACTTTATAACCCAGTCCCTCCCCGTTGTTCCTTTCTTTTACTAAGTGTTGGACTATGTGCGACGAACTAGTCCAACTATGCAGTTTCTGTTTTAGTGAATTTACTTCTACTTCTAGAACTGCCTTTGTTTCTTAGTGTCTTCTAGGGAGTTTAGATAATAACTAATGTCATTAGCTTGATTAAAGGCAACTACTTCAGTTTCCCTAAGCTGTTTAGTCAAAAGGTCTATCTTTTCTTTATAACTGAGCTCATTTTGTTTTAGTACCCTATTAGCCTCAGTGCATAGATACAAATCCTTTATCAAGTTATCATTATGATCTAATAACCTAGCAAATTTAGCATCTATGCTATTCCTAAAGGCATCACAATCAGAACAAGCATGATTATTAAACATTATGTCAGTAGTACTTACCTGAGCAGATTCAGAAGCGTTTGCCATCAATGCAGTAACAGATGATTCTGATTCTTTTGCTTCTGTCTTTTCTGTCTCTCACATGGTAGTCTCCACTTTTGGCTTGTAACTGACCTTGGTTGTAGCTGCTTCTTCACTATGTGACATTGCTATCTCAACTGCTAGATCTACTTCAGTAGCGGAATCACTGTCAATATCTTCTACATTTGCAATGTTTGATTCCCCTGGTGAGACAAACCTAAAGCTCCAATCCTGTCCTTCATCATCATGAGTAGTCAAGGCTTTTGAGTCCTTGTTTGAGGAAGTAGAATTGGTAGTTTGCTTGTCTAGACGAGTGAATGATGAAAACGGGTTCCCATTCCCAGTCTTCTTTGGCTTCACACATTCTCTCTTGAAATGCCCCTTTTCACCACAGTTAAAGCAGGTCACTTTACTCTTGTCGAAGCTAAAGGTGGTATCCTTAGTAGCAACCAAGTTCTGTCCAGCCTTTTTCACAAACTTCTTCGCCCTCCGGACAGCATTTGCTAAGGCCCACATTATGTCCATTCTCTCAAGCTCCATTTCGTCCACCTGCTCGTAGTCCTCGTCTGCCAGATGGCAGTTTCCAATCTTTCCAGCAACAAGTTCATCATAGGAATGGACCATTACTGCTAATAGATCCATGTGCTCTCGAGCTACTTCCACAGTCACATTACCGAGGTTCTCGGTCTTCAGTCTAGTAGCATTTGCTTCAGATCCAATGTATTGGGTAGAAGAAGACCCTGACATTTCTGAACCTGAAGAAGGTGCATGTGTAGGACTCGATGAGCTAGACACAAATGCAGTCTGGAGGGGTGCTCCAGATGTCTTAGCTTGAGGAGTGGCATTGTATAAAGCTGGATTTTGATTGTACGTAGACTTTTGAGCTCTGTACTTCATTCTAAGTGATTCTTCTCGTAACTTAAGAATGAAGTCATTAATATCCAGTTTTGACAGCATTCCATTCTGTCTCAGATTAGACATGAATGAAACCCATTTTTCAGGCAATCCGTCTGCAAAATTATTAACTTTCTCTTCCATGGTAGTAGCCACCCCATGTGTATGCAGTTCACTCATCAGATGGTAGAATCTATATATAACATCGTCCAAAGTCTCGTTTCCCATCGATGAGAAGTTGTCGAATTCCTTCTTTAACTCCTTAGCCTTGATTGCCTTCAACCAGGCATTCCCGTCGTACCTCTTCTCTAGCTTATCCCATAGTTTCTTGGACTGCTTATTTTCTGAGTACTGGTGGAATATCTCTTTAGGGATAGACTGTGTAATCAATGCATAGACCCTCTTCTCTGCATTATATTTGACTTTCTGCGCGTCTGTCATCCCTCCTAAGGTTAACTTTACTCCATCGGCTCCCACCGGTGTACTATATCCAATCTCGATGGCCTCCCATAGATTCGGATCCACTCCATTGAGGTAGATCTCAAAACGTTGTTTCCAGTGGGGAAACTCATCTAACGTTAAAAGCTTTGGTGGTTTATTATGATTACCCACCTCACTCTCAAGTAACAGCAACATCTGGATCCTAGAGTCCTTCCCTGTAGTAAAGGCTGACATTTGATCTTCCATTGTAAATAACTTTAAGTCTAATAAACAATTTTCACTCGGCCGACTGAAGGGTGCGAATGGACTAGGCGTGCGTATGAACACTCAGTTGTGCGTATGAACTCTACGACTTGTTCAATCGTGCGGCTGAAATAAGTGATTAGCTCAGTCGTGCGAATGAATCTGATGCGTATGAACCGTGCGACCGAACGGTTCAATCGTACGAATGGAGATACGAACTACGTCGAATCGTGCGACTAAGCAATACGAATGAGTCCAGTCGTGCGAATGGCTCACTCGTGCGACTGAAGCTGCTGTTATGCGAAAATTTCTAGGTTAAACGTGTTGTAGCCGTAAAAATTCGAACTTTCGCAAGGTTGAATTGCCTAAGTCCGTAGAAACCAAACTTTGATGAGCAGGGAACGTCCAAGATCACTTTTTGACACAAAAGATTGCGTTTTTAGTGCAAAAACACAAACTTTTATCAATCTTGATTGAATCACACGTAATCAAGAGCCAAAGCTCTGATACCACTTGTTAGGACCTGGTATATGACGGAAATACCTAGAGATTAACGTGTAAACCAGATCAAATAGTGCGGAATCCTATTTGATTGGCGATCCAATCAATGAGAACACACGAAGAATCAATCAAGAATTGAAACTGACGTTAGAAATCGATGGGAATCGATCTAATGTGTTCTATGAACTTGGAGAACGAATTGAGAGGTTTCTGGACGGCTAGGGTACGTCTGGAATCGTAATTAATGGAGAGTCTATGTTTTTCACGAATTGAGTTGTATTTATAGGTTGGTACTATTCAATCGTGCGACTGAACTATTAGTCTGGTTCAGTCGTGCGATTGAACCATGCGGTTGATTCATTCGTACGACTGAGTGTTCAGTCGTGCGACTGAGCCAATCTTATGTTACAATCGTACGACTGATCCAGTCTCCTGGTTCAGTCATGCGACTGAGTCAATCGTGTGAAGTTATTCATGCGTATGGTTTATTCGCATGAGCCATTCGCATGTGAACTTTATTATGTTAAGTTTGAATGTATTGTGTATTAATTAATAAAAATTATGTGTAATCATTCAAGCAATCAGTAACCTAATTAACCAATTTAATGTCGACACATTAATGAAACATTAAACATTATAACTAACAAACTATCAATATCATTTCATTAATCATACAAAACAAGATCTATTACATCATATATCATGATCTAGGGACATACATGTATCAACAGTTCTTTTAGAGAACTGGAAGGCAATTCCATTAAAACCCAACTGCCACCAAGTTGGGGTTTACAAGACCAAGGCCAAATGTTACCACTATAACCAACTTGGTCATTTTTCTAGGGAGTGCAAGGCTCCCAAATCTAACCTGGGAACCCCACAGGCCTCCATACATTCCTCATAATCACAGCCCACTGGAAAGTCAACTGAAACAGCTGCAATGGCTCAAGAAGTTGACTAGAGCTTCATGGTTCATGATGTGACTCCTACTCAAGCTCTCATGGCTAGAATAGATGACAACCAAGTATATCAACATCTCTGTACTCCTGCCTGTATAGCTAAGGTTAAATTATATAAGGACTACAATAGGGAAATTAAATCTGATATTGAGTCTTTAAATGTTTTGAAATCTAATTTTAAGAGGGTAGAATCTGACTACCTAAAGAAAATTGAAGAGTTAGAGAAAATTGTTCCCTGTTAAAACATGAACACACCAATTACGAGACTCAAATAAAGGATTTAATATCCAAATTCTCTGAGGCTCAAGCCCAGCTTGTCACCGCTGAGGCTCAAGCCAGGAAGTATGCTATATCTGAGCAAAACTTCCAAGCTATTATTGCATCATTCTCCCACTCCAAAATCTATTATCAGAACAAAGGAGGGTTGGGGACCAATGAAATTGCTCCACCACATTATTATGAGCCTATAAGACAACCCAGATGTGGTACTGAAGAGCAAGAGGTCTGAATTGCTGACCCATCTTCACATGAGTAGAAGAATGATGCAACAATAGTGGCCACCACAGGGAAGGAACTGGTAAATCTACTCACCTTTCCCAGTGAAGATCAAACCCTTACCAGCAAAGCCTGCAGAAGCAGAGCTAAAGTTGCCAGAAGAACTACTAAGGAAGTGACTGATTCTAAGCTGACGATTGACCTAAAACAAAAGGGTGTTTTTATCGCAGCTGGATTCCGGGTGATAGGTACTTCTGATTCAGGAAAGGATTGTAATACCAGCACTCCTATCCTACCAAAGGATTAGAAGTTGAGGGGAAAGGTTGCTAAGAAAGAGAGAAAGACTAAGAAACAGCAACCTACAAGCTCCCAAAAGACTAACATTACATGCATCATGTGTGGTCTGCAAAACCACATGGTTAAAGATTGTTACTACAATCCTGCTAGCGCACATTATGCAACTAATGTTAGAAAAGGACTCAGGGAAGGTTTATCGTTTGGACCTTATCACATGTTCCAAGTGATGAAAAAGGGAAAGCTTGTTTCTAAACTCCTTCTTCCAAAGGGAAAATGGCTTTGGAAGCAAAAGCAGTTAAAATTCTAAAGAAAAAGAAAATTCCCTTGAAACCATCTGAGAAGAAGACTGCTTCGGAAGTAAAGTTGGTGAAAGCTTCTTCCGAAAATAAAGAAGCTTCAGAAGAATTCCATGCTGCAAAAGCTTCTACAAGTACATCTTCCACGATCAACCAAAGGATGGATTGGAAGATCAAGAAAGATGCTGCAAGACAAACCTCTTCTTCAAAGACGTCCATTGAACCCCCATGGTTAACTTTTGGTTCAATTATGTCACTATCTTTGGAAGAACCCAAGACTGTCTCCAATGAAAACTAATAATCTCATCTTATATGCAGGGACATCCATATGACAAGAACAACAATGCGTGGATTATAGACACTGGATGCTCGAGGCATATGACAGGGAACAGATCTCTCCTTCAACAGTTTCAACACTATGATGGAGGTCCTGTCCAATTTGGAGGTAAGGCTGGAGGATATATTTCTAGCAGAGGGAGTATATCCAATTGTAAGTTAAAAGTTGACAAAGTTAACTTTCTCAAACAGCTTGAACACAATGTGTTGAGTGTTTCTCATTTCTGTGATCAAAAGCACCAGATGCTTTTCATAGAGCATGAGTGCATTATCCTCAAACCAGGGATGACAATTCCTCCGGTAAGGGGATATGTATAAGCTGGATATGAACAATGCTTCCCGAATAGGTGAAGTATCATGCTTTCTTTCCAAAGCTGATAGTGATGAGTCAACATTTTGGCATAAACGTATGTGTCATGTAAATTTTAAGACAATGAATAAATTGGCTAAAAATAAGTGGGTACATGGTTTGCCTAAAAAGAAATTTTTCTGCAAAGACAACTGTGTTACATGCCTGAAAGGGAAGCAACACAGGACCTCTCATAAATCCATAAGTGTTAACTCCACTACTCCATTACACTTATTGCACATGGATCTTTTTGGTCCCACAAGTATAATGAGCCTTGGAAGGAAATCATACTGCCTTGTGATAGTTGATGATTTTACAAGATTTACATTGGTATTCTTTTTAGGAACTAAAGATGAACCTAGTGAAACATTAAAATCTTTTATTCTTAAAATAGAAAATCAATTGATCACAAGGTTAAGATTATTAGAAGTGATCAAGGGGCCGAGTTTACGAATTTCGTTCTTGACTCATTCTGTAACTCAAAAGGGATTGCCAGACAATATAGTGCTCCCAGAACCCCTCAACAAAATGGTATTGCAGAGAGGAGGAACAGGACACTTATTGAGGCTGCTCAAACTATGTTACCTGATTCCAAACTACCTCTAACATTCTGGGAAAAGGCAGTCAGCACTACATGCTATGTGCATAACAGAGTTCTTCTAGTTAAGCCACATGGAAAAACCCCTTATGAGCTATGGAATAAGAGGTCACCATTCATTGGCTTTCTGAGGTCCTTTGGCAGTAGGTGTACCATACTTAACACAAAGGACAATTTAGCAAAATTTGCTGAAAAGTCGGATGATGCTATCTTTGTTGGATACTCTTCTAGCTCCAAAGCTTACAGAGTATATAACATTAAGAATCAACAATTTGAGGAGTCATCCAATATAGTTGTTAATGAGCACACTCCTTTTGTTAGGGGGAATGGACCTGATAATATCTTTGATTTAGAATTGTTTCCAAACTATTCTAACCCTTCTTGTGAGAATGTTTTAGTTGGAACAGGTGCTCAAAATGATGCTGCTACTCATGCTGATTAACTGTTTGAGCTGCCCAGACCTCTTCTAGGTTCTCCAAGACATGCAACAAATCAAGCTCCCACTATTCACACATCAGAAAGTATAACCCTATGAAGGAATAGTGAAGCTAATCCTCAAAACTCATCACGTGATCCAACACAACACCAAGAAAAGGGAGGTAGCATTTTGAAGGAAGGTGACTGTTAATGCTACTTCATAGCCAACAATGGATGATGTTTCTCTTTCATTCAATCAGTCCTCATTGAATGAACTTGAAATAAAATCTGGACAAATTGTTCCAGTTCCTGAGCAAATATGTCTAATCTGGACTTATCTTTGCAACTGGAAGTGATTCCTCATTTACGGATTCATAACACTCATCCAGCTGAGAACATCATTGGGGATGTCTTTGAAGGTGTGAGAACAAGAAGGCAGACTCATCATGGGAATATCTGCTTGTACTCATGCTTCTTATCCCACATGGAACCCAAGAAGGTGGAAGATGCCTTGAAGGATAGTAGTTGGGTTGAATCAATGCAAAAGGAGCTGCTTCGATTCAAAAGACAGAAGGTCTGGAACCTATGTCTGCTACCATCTAGTCAAGTATCAATAGGCACTAAATGGGTTTTTCGGAACAAAAGAGATGAAAGAGGCTTGATCATCAAGAACAAGGCAAGACTGGTAGTTCAAGGATACACTCAAGAGGAAAGAATTGATTATACTGATGTCTTTGCACTTATTGCAAGACTTGAGGCAGTTAGGATCTTCCATGCTTATGCTGCTTCCAAGAACTTTACTGTCTACCAGCTTGATGTTAAGTGTGCCTTTCTATATGGGGATATAGATAGGGAAGTGTATGTGTGTCAAACTCTAGGATTTGAAGATCCACAACATCCTCACTATGTGTGCAAGTTGAATAAAGCTCTATATGGGCTGCATCAAGACCAAGGTTGTGGGACAAGACTTTGTCTTGGTTTCTTCTTAAGAATGGCTACACTAGAGGAACCATTGACAAGACTTTATTCATAAGGAAGTCTGGTAAGGACATTTTGCTTGTTCAAGTCTATGTTGATGCATCATATTTGGTTCTTCAAATGACCAAATGTGTAAAGGTTTTGAAAGCATTATGAAGAAGAAGTTTGAGATGAGTTCTATGGGAAAAATGGACTTTTTCCTTGGAATTCAAGTGAAGCAACTGAAGGAAGGATTTTTCATTAATCAATCTAAGTACGTCAATGACATCTTAGAAAGATTTGAGATGAATCACTGCAAGCCTGCCAAGACACCCATACCCAGAAACCATAATCTTTGTCCTGACCTTGAGGGGGAGGATACTGATCAACATCAGTATAGGGCGATTATCGGTTCTCTAATGTATCTCACAACCAGTGGATTTGATATTATATTTTCAACTTGCATCTATGCAAGATATCAGGCTGCTACAAAGGTGTCTCACCTAGCTGCTACCAAGAGAATCCTCAGATACCTCAAAAGAGAACCTAAACTAGGTCTCTGGTATCCTAGAAACAATGATTTTAATCTCTATGGATACTTTGACAGCGACTATGGTGGCTGCAACATTGACAACAACATTGCCATCTCCATCACTGAAAATCCATTGAAGCACTCCAAGACAAAGCACACTGATATCAGGTACCATTTCATTAGAGATATTCATGAAAAGAATCTAACTAAACTAAATAAAGTTGATTCAAATGAACAATATGCTGATCTGTTCACCAAAGCTTTTGATGAACAAAGATTTAAGTATCTTATAATAGCTATTGGGATGATAACCATTCATTAAATTACCTCTTTTGAAAACCTTTAAATGTGTAAAGTCTTATGTCAATACAAATTAAGCCCGGTTACATAAGATATATCTGAAATTTTCTAAGTATAAATTTCTCCGAAGAGAAATTAACCTCAAAAGTTATCTTCATATCTTCCGAAGCGAAATTTCTCCAAGGATAATTTCTTCTCGAAAGAGTTTTAGTCTCGGAAGAACATATCAGATCTATTTCCCAAGTTTACAAAATCTCTCCCTTGAGAAAGCAATCTCTACTCTCGGAAGTTACTTTTTACCTTGGGAAGTAGGAATTGCCTTCGGAAGACAAATTACCTTCAAAAATGTTTTATATTCGAAAGAGATATTTTACTGTGTAACGGAAATCTCTTGGGCCCCACACTATAAAAAGCAAATATTTTGTTAATGATTTCGGATTATTTAACTAAATTAAACCTTACCGCCCCTGTCACTTAATCTACTAAACATCATTTCACCTTATCCTAACACCATACCGCCATTCCACCTTTTTTAAATAATCCCGTCTATTTACTCTCATCTTCTTGCCACAAATTTTACAGCCCTAAAAGTTTCCTTGCTTCCAAATTCACCCAAACTCAAACTACTTTACCTTCACTTTTACAATGGCCCTAAATCCTCAACACAATCAAGTCGCTTTTCTTGACTCGTCAAGAGATGCGGACTTCTCTGAAATCATCTCCTTCCTCACCCAATCATCCTAATACATAGCCTTGACTGTTAATCCCACAGTTTACCTCAACCACATGACTAAATTTTAGGGAAACAGTCAGGTCGAAACCCTAAATGGGGTTCGTGTAATACGATCCCGCATTTGTGGCCAAGATTTGGTCATCTCTAAAATACTCATAAGGGAGCATCTGCAGCTTGATGATCAAGGTGCCCTTACTGAGTTCCCAAGACAGATTTAGACAACCTACACCTCATGGATATGGTGGAGATATGAGCAGGTCGACTGTCTACAAATTTAACTTCTACAACTAGAAGTTCCTCTTGCACATTGTCCTTCACTGCTTGTCAAACAAATTTGGGGGATGGGATCAAATTCTATATGAACTAGGGTGCCTAGTTCATGGATGGTGCAAGGCCTGCACATCAACTACTCAAGATTTGCGCTGCTCAATCTCATTGGAAATCTTCAGAGGGAAACATTTTTTATGTATCCCAGATTTCTTCAACACATTAGTAACTGTGAGTTGGACCAGAGTCGGCTTGTCTGTGCAGCCACTCTGTCTGTCCCTTACATGAAGCCAACCATCTTCAAGACACTAAAGAGGGTATCCACCAACTTCACTAGCACGTACACTTCTTAATCTACTAGTATGACTAAGCACATCGCTCCTGGTGACATCCCTGTTCACCTCACAGGTGATGAACCCACACCAGCAAGTGCAACCACAATGTCAACACTACCTTCTCCTCCCATCACCATTACCTACACAAGACGCCCCAAATGAACCCTTGTTCAATCTACTCTGATCGAACAGGCTCCTCCTGTTCAACCTAAAAACGATAGAGTGGATAATTGGGCTCCCACTCAGTCTGAGGTCTCACCTTCCTTCACCATTGACCTCAACATAGGTCTTGAGTCACCTCAGTCACAAACCCATGAGCCCATTACCCAGTCTGAAAGCCCTCAGGGTGAGTCTTTACACTCCTCTGAGCAGCCAATAAGGGACAACCCAATCAGATGGTCAATGCGTGTAGACATTGACCAAGGTCCTTGGTGAGTAGGTTTAACCTCCTTATCTTTCACTGACATCACTTTAAAAAGCTGAAGAGATAACATCTCTCCATGGAAATGATTTTGATCTACAACACCCTCTCCAAGATCAACAGAGCCTGAGAGACCTCTTATCTCTAGCCCCCATCAGAAAACCATTATTGAGGTGAGTCCCATAATATGGAGGGGACTCATGCAGATTTAACTACCACTACAGACGGTGCCTCAATGGACCCTATGGACAGTGGAAATGATTCTGAGACTGAATCGTGCTTTTGTGCCTTTTGATGACTCTGCAAGAGACATCACTAAGCAAGGGAAACTAGGGTGCCAAGAAACACATCTGGTGGTGAGGCGAAATACTAGGTAGGTTACCTTATCTCCCTGTGATTCTTCAAAAGAGAGGGAGGAAGCATGAAACTCTTCATTACAGACCTACTATCTAAAGTCTCAAACCTTGAATCCAAGGTTTGGACTTTAGAAGAAAGGTTCGCCACTCAGCAACTTGAGATTAACAATCTCAAGGCTCAACTAGCTGAGAAACAGATTGAGAGATCTATTAGGCACGTACCTGTTCAGGTCTCCTTGACCTCTTCCTCCTGCTCATCTACCTCTCAAGATCATGCTACCAAAACACGGGAGAGTGTTTAGAAAACATATAAGGACCCACAAAGCCAATCTTCAACTTCTAAATATTTAGCTCCTAACATAACTTCTTCTGAGCCATCTCAAGTCACTCAAACAATTGATTCATGGATGCTCAGAGATCTCTACAGCTTGTTTTCTCAGTTGTTGTTGAAATCTGCTCGTGACCAGCCAAGTCTTGATGCTTCCAAGATTTATTTTGGAGCTGAAGAGCTTTAGAGGCTTACTACACCTTCTACCACTGTTGAAGAAGTTGGTCAACCTAAGGTCCACATGGAACCTTAAATTCAATTCGAAGGGGAAATGGGGACTAATTTCCCAGCAAGTGAAACAGTTGGGACAGAATCTGCATTCCTCTTACTTTCAAAATGAAGTTAAAGCCTCGGAAGAAGAAGTTGAAACTTCCGAAGCTGAAATGGAAGTTGCGAAAGGACAGATCAAAATGTCCGAGGAACTAATCATCACAGATGCAATCCTAGAAATGGCATCTGAGGTGAATAGTGAGCACTTTCTAGATCAACCTCCTGTTCAGACAACATCTCTACCTCTCACACAATCAGTATCCACTGTCCAAGAACCACCAAAGTGTTGGGTTTTGTCACGTGTAAAACAAACTAGTTTAACCATTTAAACTTAAAAAAATGCAGCGGAATATAGGTTTAACATATGGTTAGTAATCTGAAAATTTTCACTATTTAAAGCATTAACAAAACCCAAGAATAAGGATCAATAATATATATGAAGTAGTGTGCTATCAAACCTTAAAACAACCATAGGGAGTTCATAGATACAACCTTTCTTGTACAAATGTTGTATATTTATGAGATGAAGATGAAGATGTTGATGTTGTTGAATACCCAGCCCCCAAGAGAGAGAGCCTCAAGTTGTGATACCCACAAGTCCATTCAAACACCTTGCAAGTTAGGATGCACAACACCTCAACTCTCTACCAATGCTCCTTGAAAAATCTAAAATTTTTCAGCCCTTGAAGCCTTCAATCCGAATTTTTCAGCTCTAGTTTTGGAGAGAATACATTGTTTTTGTGTGTGCGAGAGAAGGTGTGTTCTTAGAAGAGTGCCAGAGTGAATAAACTCAAGTGTCCATGAAAAACAAAAGGAACCCTCATTCACCCATGAGGGCGGCCGAAATGCTTTTACAAAATGGGTTTCCCCCCATTTTGTAATTTTATAAAATTGCACTCTTTTAAGTTATAAGTTTATAAAATTAAAACCTATTTTAATTTTATAACATTACACACTTTTATTTGTTATTATTTAACCAACTTAAATAATGAAACAAATACAATTCTCATGAACAAATTATCCATATAATATTGTTCTTTTACAAAGAAAAGTTCTACAAAACCAATTTCTAAATAGGTGTCAGTATTTATTTGTTTGATCTCATCAACAAATAAACATATATTGGTGTTTGCTTAGCTTGTTATTGGGTATGACCCGACATGGATCATAACACACTAACCACATCAATCTTGTATGTGTCTTGGGCGTACAAGATCCAAAAATCTCCCACTTGCACAAGATTCATAGAAGATTGATGCAAGCAGTAAATACCGCCTAACAACGGTTTACTACCCTTAATACGTATGACTAAGTGACATTTAATAACATCATCCTCTTCAAGTACCATACTTGAAAATTTTTAGGTGGAACAATCATCTATCGTTTTGTCGTAGATGTCATGTTAAATCCAAGAGACACAGAGTGATCATTCTCCATTGATTTAACTTTATGAGGCCTTAGACATGCAAAATAGAAGTATTAGTTGAATCATTATAACCAAATAATTCATTCAAATAATAAAGGGTTACAATATCTTATTACAGAAAATAAAAAAAAGATCAAATCCAGTCACTAGAATATTCAAGTCCCATGGCACAAACATGACTTTCATGCTTCGCCATTTCAAGAAGCTTCATAAGTGGATCTGCAATGTTTTGATCCGTGTGAACTTTGCGAATACATATCTTCCCTTTTTCAACTTCATCCCTTATGTAGTTGAATCTTCGTTCAATGTGCCTAGTCTTCATATATGCATGGGGTTCTTGATTTGAGCAATCGCACCCTCGTTATCACAAAGAATTTCTAGGGGGTCCTGAATGGAAGGGATGACCCCTAGATCGGCAATGAACTTCTTTAACCATGCAGCTTCCTAAGCCGCTAATGAAACGGCGATGTATTCGGACTCTATAGTTGATAATGCCACCACATCTTACTTAGAGCTCTTCCAAGAGATTGCTCCTCCATTCAAGATGAAAATGTACCTCGATTGTGATCATGAATCATCCCGATCAGTTTGGAAACTCGCATCCGTGTAACCCTTTACTACGAGCTCCTGCTCACCATATCCATAGATTAGGAACATATCTTTGGTCCTCCTTAGGTACTTAAGTATGTTCTTGACAGCCATCCAATGACTGCTTCCAGGATTTTGTTGGTATCGGCTTGTCATGCTCAATGCGCATGACACATCCGGTATAGTGCACATCATTGCATACATGATTGATCCTATAGCAGACGCATACGGGATGCCCTTCATTTTGTCTTGCTTATCCTTTGAGCTTGGACATTGAGTCTTACTCAATATCATTTCTCTTTGAATAGGTACGGTACCTTTCTTAGAGTTTTCCATATTGAACCTTTTCATGATCTTATCAATGTATGCACTTTGATTCAAACCTATCAACTACATTGATCTATCCCTATAGATCTTTATCCCTAAAATATAGGTGGCTTCACCAAGATCCTTAATTGAGAAACAGCTTCCTAGCCAGGTTTTTACACCTTCAATGGTTGGAATATCATTTCCAAATAGTAGGATGTCATCGACATACAATACTAGGAAAATGGTGATGCTCCCACTAGCTTTCTTCTATACACATGCTTCATCAGCGTTTTTTATGAACCCAAATTTGGTTATTTCTTCATCAAAACGGTGATTTCAACTTGTTGATTCTTGCTTTAATCCATAGATTGATTTCTTTAACCTGTATACTTTGTTAGGATGTTTTGAGTTGACAAAACCTTCAGGCTCAAGCATATAGACATCTTCCTCAAGATATCCATTTAGAAAAGTGGTTTTGACATTCATTTTCCAACTCTCGTAATCATAATGAGCAGTTATGGCAAATAATATCCTAATAGACTTTAGCATTGCAACTGGTGAGAAGGTCTCATCATAGTCAACCCCTTGAGTTTGAGTGAAACCATTTGCTACAAGTCTAGTTTGGATTTAAGAGGTGGTTCAACCAAGTCCCACACTTGATTGTCATACATGGAGTGCATCTCGACGTTCATGGCTTCAAGCCATTTGTTACAATCCAAATGGACATTGCATCATGATAGGTGGTGGGTTCATCGGAATCTACCACATAGCATCCATCTATGAAAAGTCCATATCTTTCAGGTGGATTACTAATTCTACCAGATCTGTGAACGTTCTGTGACTTTGATTAACAGTTGATCAATCTCAACATCCTTATGTTGAGTACTAGTATTAACCAAACGTGTATCGTTTTGTGGTTCTTGATCCTCCACAAGAACCACAGTTCTACCCCTAGTTCCTTCCATAAGGAACTTAGCTTCTAAGAACTCAGCCTTCTTGGAAACAAACTCCTTTTGTTCCAATGGATGATAGAAAAATATCCCATAGAATCTCTAGGATATCCAATGAAGATACACTTAGTGGAGCGGCTTTCTAACTTGTTTGAGGTGGGAGTCTTAACATAAGCCTCACAACCCCATACCTTTAAATATGACAGTGATGGAACCCTTCCATGCCATATTTCAAGAGGTGTCATTTCCACTTTCTTGGTTGGGGCCATAATCAAAATACGGGACGCAGAGAGCAAAGTGAAACCCCGAAGTGATAGAGGTAGTGAGTTTCTAGGCATCATAGTTCGAACCATATCTAATAGAGTTCGATTTCTCCTCTCGGACACGCCATTATGTTGTGGCGTTCCAGGTGGAGATAGTTGTGAGACTATACCACATCTTCTAAGATGATCTCTAAAAGCATCACTTAGGTATTCACCTACTCTATCGGTACGAAGAATTTTTTTTTCTTGTTGAGTTTATTTTCTACTTCATTTTGGAAGATTTTGAACATTTCAAAAGCTTCATCTTTGTGTCTTAACAGGTACACATAACCATATCGACTATACTCATCGATAAAGGTAATGAAGTATCTTTCATGATACCTAGTCATTGGCTTTAAAGGACCACATACATCCGAATGCATGATGCCTAGTAAATCTTTTGCCCTTTTGGACTTGCCACTAAAAGGTGCCTTAGTCATTTTACCTTGTAAACAAGATTCACATACATCGAATGAATCATTTTCATTTGCTTTTAAAAGACCGTTCTTTTGAAGTGTTTGTATGCGCTTCTTGTTTATAAGACCAAGACGGCAATGCCAAAGATAGGCATCACTCAAATCCAATTTGAGTTTCTTAGTGGTGGGTTGGTACAATAAGCTATCATATAATGTGTTTTCATGAACCAATTCATTATTACCATTAACAGGAATAGCTTTAAAATAAAACATGCCATTGAAAGAAACATGAATTTCATTCTCAATAAATGACAAAAATAACCATATTGTCTTAATTGGGCAACAAAAATAATGTTCCTAGTCAAACTAGGAGCATACAAAATATTGTTCAAAATTACTTCCAAACCATTTGGAAGCTTCAAGATGTAGTCCTCTCAGCCTTCAACTTGAACCTTTGCCCCATTCCCCATGTAGAGGCTAACATCCCCTTTCTTGAAGTCCTTACTTCTTTGGAACCCCTGCAATAAGTTGAAAATGTGAGTTCCACATCCGGTATCCAATACCCATGTGTTAGAGGATATTAAATTTAGATCAATGTGGATCATGAAAATTGTACCTAAGGTTTTCCCGGCATCCCTCTTTGGTTGCAACTCTTTGAGATGGACTGGGTAATTTCTTGCCCAATGTCCAATCTCCCCATACTTAAAGCATGGGTCATTGAAGCAACCTTTTTGCAGGATCGGTGTTTGTCACTTAAACACAATGTTTTCTCTCAAACTCACCTAGAACAATAGTCGGATATGAGAAGAATCAGCAAGAATTGATAACAATATATAAAGTAATAAAGAACACAGAAAGATAATTTTCAAGATACTTTTATATATTGATTCTCAACTCAAAATACAAGACTCTTACAAGCAGATGATCTCTGTCCACAATGAGTTACAAGGAGAACCTATATATAATACAATCTATAGCCGGATATACTTTGATACCAGCTGGGATCCTATAGCTAAAGTCTATACTACAAGACTAAAGATTAAGGTATCTCGGATGAAGTCTTATCTGAGATTTGGTAGTCAGGACATGTCTCTGACTTACCTTTTGTCACCAACTAAAGTTGGTAACATGTATTATCATGAAAAGGTGAACAGTGGAATAAAGTATGGTCAACAAAAGGAATAAACCATGATGTATCAGAAGTCTGCAGCGGAGTGTCAGAGACCATACTTGTGTCCACTAGTTCATAGCAGTGTCTTCCGAAGGTTAAATGGCTTCGGAAGAGTAAGTACTTCCCAGGCCACTTATAATCAGAAGAGGCTGCTTCTCCAAGGCCTGGAGACTTCTTCTTTTCATCATACTTCGAAAGTGGTCTTTACTTTATTCTTCTAAGTCTTGAACTTCAGAAGTATGCACTTGTCTTCAGAAGTAGTGTTCTGTCTTCGGAAGTTGATCTTTCATTTTGTGTTCGGAAGAACTCTACAACCTTCGGAAGTTCCATGCTAAGCTTGGGAAGCCTTTTGCATGCAGCACCAAAATAACTTAAGTGACAAATTTTTTGTTGCATTAGCATTATTCTTGATCCAACAAACTCCCCCTACACTGATGCTACCAAAACTTCACTTGTCTTGACTTCTCAAAAGTTTCAGCACCAAGGAGAGTAAATATTTTTCTGTCTCCTTGTCCGTTTAGTGGTGCTGAGAAGTTTGTACAGATCCTTGGTAGACAAGAAATCCAGTCTGTCACCTTGGATAACATGTACCCTTTGTTGTTGCCCTCTGAAAAGAGTTAGTTGATGGGAACTATAGTCATATTCCCATCAAACTATAGGTTCCAATTCAGGACCATCCACCATCTGTAAAAGGTAGTACCTTTGGTGGGAGATCTTTCCTTGTCTTCCTTTCTTCTCAACTTCAACTCTTCTTCAATCTTTGCCTTTGCAGTTAACTCAGCTAGATGAAGACTGCTAAGATGATTTCTCATGAGTGCAACAGTTTCAGAGTTGGAGGGGTTGGAGAATGGCTTCTCTGCTATCTCAGCAATGTCGAACCTGCTAGAGTGTAGCAGAGGTTGCATTGAGTCTGTTGACCTCACCATTCTATCTTTCCACAACAAAGTTGTAAGAAGGTTCATCAAACCTCCACTGGATTATCTTTTTTCTGAGCGCAAGAGACTAACTAGGAATCTGTCCTCTTTCTTTGTATCTAGCAGAGTCACCATTTCCTTCTGAGCTTCTTCTGTTCATCATTTAAAGAATCTGAGTTGAGTCCCAGAAGTCTTATAGCCTGGTCCAAAGTTCCTCTAGGCAAATCAAGGAATTCATCTCTTGTGAGGGAACTTGAAGAACCATCAACATAGGTGATGTTGACAGAGTCTTCTACACAAGAGATTTCGGTCAGAGTAATGCAGTTGACAAGCTTCATCTTGATTGCCTTAAACTCCTCAAAGAAGATATGTTAAGAAGCTCAGGGGATGGTCTGGATGGTAATTGGGTAGGTTTAGGTTCAGAGGTTCTGGCTAGTGTTTTGGGTTGGATGATGGGAAGTTTGGGTGGTTGAGGTGAGGGAGTAGGTGAGGGTAGTGATTTGGGTTCGGGGGTGAAAGGTTCAGGTTTAATGTTGAATGTAAGGGTGAAGGTTCAGGTTGTGGTTGGGTGGTAGC
This sequence comes from Flaveria trinervia, assembly GCA_025506515.1. Classification (NCBI taxonomy): domain Eukaryota; kingdom Viridiplantae; phylum Streptophyta; class Magnoliopsida; order Asterales; family Asteraceae; genus Flaveria; species Flaveria trinervia. Next base: position 59,111,567 of record CM046443.1, read on the forward strand.
AGTGAAGGTCATCCCTTTTACGCTTCTATACATCTCTTTTCTTTTCCCCATCCGGATGTCAGCCTTGATTTCACTGACAATCCATTGGAGTGTCCTTTCAGACATTGGACCCACCTCCTCTGAGAGAATCCATGAGCCCGAAGATAGTCCTTCATCCAGGCTTTCTCAGTGAGCTTCTTGGAGGCAGTGACCCTGGCTTCTTCTTCCTTCTTCTTCTTCTCTGTGGCCTTTTCTTTTGCAGCCTTTTCCTTTCTTTCTCCATTTGATCATGCTCTTTGTTGTAGTGACAGAGGATCATATCATCGTTGTGTGGAGAGAGTTCTTGAAGTTCAAAGCCTCTGGAGAGTATGAAGTTCACTCTGTCTCCTTAGCTGCAATCCAGCCTCTTTCTGTTTCTTTTCCTCTTCTTTTTCCAAGGCCAACCTGGCTTCTTCCTCAAGTTTCAGCTTGGTTGCCTTCTCCAGATCCACCAACTCCTCTAATGGTAGTAGGAGTGTTTCTTCATTGGCAGCTCCCATTTCAATGAGCTGGTCAATTATCTGCTTTCTTCTTTATTGTTGACAACCTCTTGATTGGAAGCAGCTGCTTTTGTACTAGCAGCTAGCAACTTCTCAGTCTGAAGTCTTCCTTTCTTCTTGAGTTTCTCAATCTTCTCCTCTTCCTGAAGCTCTTTCACATTCATCTTCCTTTTTCCTTTGTCTTTTGAAGATCCCGACTGTGGTGGTTCTTGGAGACAGATTTCTGATTGTTAGAGAGGCAGAGATGGTGTCTGGGATGGAGGTCGAATTGGAAAGTACTCACTGCTCACCTCAGATGCCATTTCCAAGATTGCATCTGTGATGATCAGTTCCTCGGACATTTTGAACAGTCCTTCCGCAGCTTCCATTTCAGCTTCGGAAGATTCAGCTTGTTCTTCTGAGGCTTTAACTTCAGCTTTGGATGTTGGAGGAGATGCAGATTATGTCCCAACTGTTTCAGTTGCTGGGACATTACTCCCTATTTCCCCTTCGAATTGAATCTTGGGTTCCATGTGGACCTTAGGTTGACCAACTTCTTCCACAGTGGTAGAAAGTGCAGTCAGCCTCTGAAGCTCTTTAGCTCCAAAGTAGATCATTGCAGCATCATGGCTTGGATGCTCAATGGAGGATCTTAACAAAAACTTGGTGAAGAGTCTGTAGAGATCACTGAGCATCCTTGGGTCAATCTGAAGAATGACGTGAGATGGCTCAGCTGCTGAGATGATGGGAGAAGAAGATGTTGAAGTTGAAGGTCGGCTCTATGGTTCCTCATGTATTTGTCTTTGAATATTCTCCCCTTTTTGGTAGCATCATCTTGAGGGCTTGATGAGCTAGAGGAAGAAGTCAGTGAGACCTGAATAGGGTACATGCCTAACAGACCTCTCTATCTGTTTCTAAGCTAGTTCAGCCTTGAGATTGTCAATCTCAAGTTGTTGAGTGGCAGACCTGCTTCTAAAGTCCTAACCAAGGATTCAAGGTTTGAGAATTTAGATAGAAGGTCTTTAACAAGGAGTTGCATGCTTCCCTTATCTTCTTTTGAAGAATCATGGGGAGATGAGGTAACATACTAGTATGTTCAGCCTCACCACCAGATGGGGTTTCTTGGCACCCTGGTTCCCATGCTCAATGATGTCTCTTTCAGAGTCAACAAAGGGCTCAGTTGCCGTAGACTCAGTCTGAGAGATGTTACCACTGTCCACAAGGTCCATTGAGGCACCTTCTATGATGGCAGATGAATCTACATGAGTCCTATCCACATCAGTGGGATTCACCTCAGTTATTGGTTGCTGATGGGGGCTAGAGATAAGGGACTTCTCCGGGCTCTGTTGATCTTGAAGTGGGTATTGTAGATCAACTTCATTGCCATGGAGAGTGGTTATCTCTTCATTTGTTTTGAATAGAAGGTCAGTGAAAGATAGAAAGGTTAATCCTACTGACCTGGGACTTTGGTCAATGTCTACAGGCATTGAGCCTCTGGTGGGGCTGTCCCTTGTTGGCAGCTCAGAAGGGTGTAGATACTCATTCTGAGGGCTGTTGGTTTGGGTATCGGGCTCCTGGGTTTGAGAGCGAGGAGACTCAAAACCAAATTGAGGTCAAAAGAGAAGGATGGAGAGACCTCTGACTGAGTGGGAGTCCATGTTTTCACTCTAGTGTTTTTGGATTGAACAGGAGGAGCTTGTTCAATGAGAGTAGATTGAACAAGGGTTTGTTTGGGGCGTCGTTGATAAGTGATGGTGATGGGTGGAGAAGGTAGTGTTGGCATTATGGTGGTGGTTGCTGGGTGGGTTCGTCACCTGTGGGGTGAATAGGGATGTCACCAGGAGCTATGCGCTCAATCATACCTAGAAGCAGAGTAGTGTACCTTCTAGTGAAGTTGGTGGATACCTTCTTCAATGTCTTGAAGATGGTAGGCCGCATGTGGGGAATAGTTAGAGCAGCTGCACAGACAAGCATGCTCTGGTCCAACTCACAGTTGATTATGTGTTGAAGGAATCTAGGATACATGAAGAATGACTCCCTTTGCATATTCCCTATCAGATTTGAGAACACAAATTGTGAGTAATTGAAGCGCAGGCCTTTCACCAATCCATGAACTAAGCATCCTGGTTCATAAGGTATTTGATCCCATCTTCCAGATTTGGTGGACAAGCAATAAAGAACAACATGCAGGAGGAACTTCTAATTGTAGGAGAAGTTGAACTTGTAACAGTCAACCTGTGATGTCTCCACCATATCCCATTAGAATATAAGTGCTATCCAAATCTTCCTTGGGAATTCAGTACGAGCTCCTTCATCATGAAGCTCAAGGTGCTCCCAAATGAGTGTTCAGTGATGTTCAACACCTGTCCACAAATGCTGGACCATACTACACGAATCCCATCTAGGGTTTCGACCTGACCATTTTCCTAAAATTCTGCCATTTGGTTGGAGTAAACAGTGGGGTCAACAGTAAGGGCAGTGTAGTAGGTTGATTGGGTGAGAAAGGAGATAATTTCTGAGAAGTCAGCATCTCTTGAAGAATCAAGAAGTGCGACTTGGTTGTACTGAGGGTTGAGTGCCATTTGGAAAGGTGAGTATAGATGATTTTGAGCTTGGGTAAATTGGAGAGGAGAAATTTCTAGGGCAGTAAAAAATTGCAAGTAAGAAGATGAAATTGAACAGTCGAGATTATTTAAAAGAGGGTGGTAAGGCAGTAATGGAGGTTAGGATAAGGTGATCTGATGGTTTAGTGGATGAATTGGCAGTGGTGGTAAGGTTGAAATCAATTAAATAATCCGACATCATTAACAAAATCTTTGCTTTTTACAGTGTGGGGCCGAAGAGATTACGTTACACAGTAGAATCTCTCTTCCGAGGGGAAAACATTTCCGAAGGTAACTTGTCTTCCGAAGCCAAGACATTGCTTCCGAAGGTTAGAGTTGCTTCCGAATAGAGAATCTGTAGGTCTCGAAAGTAGATCTGATATGCAATCAATCGCTTCTTCCGAGGCCAAAAATTCTTCCGAGAAGAAAGTTATCCTTTGAGAAATCTTGCTTCGGAAGATATGAGAATGTCTTCTGAGGGTTAATTTCTCTTCGGAAGAAATTTACACTTAGAAAATTTTGGACAGAACTTCTGATAACAGGGCTTAAATTGTATTGACACAAGACTTACGTATTAAAAAGGTTTTCAAAAGAGATTCAATTAATCAATGTTTATCATCCCAATAGCTGTTATGAGATACTTAAATCTTTGTTCATCAAACGCTTTGGTGAACAGATCAGCATATTGTTCATTTGAATCAACTTTGATTAACTTAATTAGATTTTTCTCATGAATATCTTTAATGAAATGATACCTGATGTCAATATGCTTTGTCTTGGAGTGCTTCACCGGATTTTCAGTAATTGAGATATCACTGTTGTTGTCAATATGGATAGGAGTACTCATAAAGTTGAATCCATAGTCTAACATCTGACTTTGAATCCATAGTCTAACATCTGACTTTGAATCCATAGCAGTTGAGCATAGCAGCTAGCAGCAGCAATGTGTTCAGCTTCTGCAGTTGATGTAGAGACATAACATTGTTTCTTACATTGCCATGAGATGATCCTTCCACCATGAAATTGACATCCTCCTGATGTTGATTTCTTTTCAACATTGCAGCCTCCATAGTCACTGTCAGAGTATCCATGGAGATTGAAATCTTTGTTTCTGGGATACCAGAGACCTAGTTTGGGTGCTCCTTTGAGGTATCTAAGGATTCTCTTAACAGCAGCTAAGTGAGACACCTTTGGAGCAGCCTGATATCTTGCACGGATACAAGTAGCAAATATGATATCAGGTCTACTAGCTGTGAGATACATCAGAGAACCAATAAATTCCCTATACTGATGTTGATCAGTATCCTCCCCCTGAAGGTCAGGACAAAGATTATGGTTTCTGGGTATGGGTGTCTTGGCTGGCTTGCAATCTTTCATTTCAAATCTTTCTAAGATGTCAGAGACATACTTACATTGATTAATGAAAAACCCTTCCTTCATCTACTTCACCTAAATTCCAAGGAAAAAGTCCATTTTTCTCATGGAACTCATCTCAAAATTTTTCTTCATGATGCTCTCAAAGTCCTTACACATTTGGTCATTTGAGGAACCAAATATGATGTCATCAACATAGACTTGAACGAGCAAGATGTCCTTTCCAGACTTTTGATGAAGAGAGTCTTATCAATGGTACCTCTAGTATAGCCATTCTTGAGAAAAAACTGAGACAAAGTCTCATACCACAGCCTAGGTGCTTGGTGCAGCCCATACAGAGCTTTATCCAACTTGCACACATAGTTGGGGTGCTGTGGGTCTTCAAATCCTAGAGGTTGGCATACATAGACTTCCCTATCTATATCCCCATATAGAAATGCACACTTGACATCAAGTTGATAAGCAAGGAAGATCCTAGCTGCCTCAAGTTTTGCAATTAGTGCAAAGACATCAGTATAATCGATTTTCCTCTTGAGTGTATCCTTGAACTACAAGTCTTGCTTTATTCTTGATGATCAAGCCTCTATCATCTCTCTTGTTTCTGAAAACCCATTTGGTGCCTATCCGTACTTGACCAGATGGTAGCGGACATAGGTTCCGTACCTTCTGTCTCTTGAATTGAAGCATCTCCTCTTGCATCGATTCAATCCAGCTACTATCTTTTAAGGCATCTTCTACCTTCTTAGGTTCCATCTAAGATAGAAAGCATGAGTACAAACAGACATTCCTTTGACGAGTCTATCCTCTTGTTCTCACACCTTCAATGACATCCCCTATGATGTTCTCAGTTGGGTGAGTGTTGTGAATCCTAAGACGAGGAATCACTTCTAGTTGCAGAGATAAGTCTAGGTTGGACATATTCTCCTCAAGAACTCGAACACTCTGTCCAGCTGCTGTTTCAAAGTCATTCAATGAGGACTGATTGAATGAATGAGAAACATCATCAATGGTTAGTTGTGAAGTAGTATTAACAGTTGCCTGTTCCTTTAAAATACTACTTCCCCCTGCCTTGTGCTGTGGTGGATCACCTAATGAGTTCTGAGGCTCAGTAAGTGATTCACTTGTTGAAGCTTCACTGTTCGTTGTTATAGTTAAACTATCAGATCTGTGAATAGTGGAAGCTTGATGTATTGCGGCACTTGGAGAATTTGGACTAGGTCTAGGAAGCTCAAACAGTTGATCATTAGAAGTTGCATCAGCATCATTTGAGCACCTGTTCCAACTGAAACATTCTCACAAGATGGTTTAGAATAGTTGGAAACAATTCAAAATCAAAAATATGATCAGGGTTTAGGGTTTAGGGTTTATAGGAGCAATATATTGTCTGGCAATCCCTTTTGAGTTAAAAAATGAGTCAAGAACAAAGTTCTTAAACTCAGTCCCTTGATCACTTCAATTATTTTAACCTTGTGATCAATTTGATTTTCTATTTTAAGAATAAAGATTTTAATGTTTCAGCAGTTTCATCTTTAGTTCTTAAAAAGAATACCCATGTGAATCTTTTAAAATCATCAACTATCACAAGGCAGTATGATTTCCTTCCAATTCTCATTATACTTGTGGGACCAAAAAGATCCATGTGCAATAAGTGTGATGGAGTAGTGATAGAGTTAACACATTGGATTTATGAGATGTCCTGTGTTGTTTCCCTTTCAGGCATGCAACACAGTTATCTTTGCAGAGAAAAACTCCTTTTTAGGCAAATCATGTACCAAGTTTTTTAGCCAATTTGTTCATTGTCTTAAAATTACATGATACATACGTTTATGCCATAGTGTTGGCTCATCACTATCAGCTTTGGAACGAAAGCATGATACTTCACCCATTGGGGAAGCATTGTTTATATCTAGCTTGTACATATCCCCTTTCCTGGGAGATCTAAGAAGCACCAATTTCGAAGGAATTGTCATCCCTGGTTTGAGGATAATGCACTCATGTTTGTTAAAAGCATCTGGTGCTTTTTTTCACAGAATTAAGAAACACTTAACACATTGTGTTCAAGCTGCTTGACAAAGTGGACTTTGTCAACTTTTAATTTAAAATTGGTATACTCCCTCTGCCAGAAATATATCCTCCGGTCTCACCTTCGAATTGGACATGACCTCCATCATAGTTCTGAAACAGTTGAAGGAGAGATCTGTTCCCTGTCATGTGCCTGGAGCATCCACTATCTACAATCCATACATTATTTTTCTTGTCAAATGGATGTCCCTACACATAAGATGATATTGTTAGTTTTGTTGGAAACCCAAGCCTTGTTGGTCTCGGGTTCTTCCAAGGATAATGACATAATTGAACCAAAAGTTATGCATGGGGGTTCAATAGAGGTCTTTTAACAAGAGGTTCGGGCTGCAGCATCTTCCTTGATCTTCCAGTTCACCCTTTGGCTGACCTTGGAGGATGAGCTTGTTGAAGCTTTTGCAGCATGGCCTTCTTCCGAAGCTTCTTTCTTTTCGGAAGAAGCCTTCACCACCTTTTCTTCCGAAACAATCTTCTTTTTGGATGGTTTCAAGGGAGATTTCTTGTTCTTCTGAACCTTAGTAGCTCTTCCGAAGCCATTTTCCCTTCGGAAGAAGGAGTTTCTTCGGAAAGAAACCTGGCTTCCGAGACTAGCCTTCCCTTTTTCATTACTTGAACCGTTTGAAAAGGTCCAAATGTGAAGCCTTCCTTAACTACTTCTTTCCTAACATTATTTGCATAATGTGTGCTTGCAGGATTGTAGTAACAGTCTTTTGCCATGTGATTTTGCAGGCCACACATGATGCATGCAATGTTAGTCTTTTGGGAATGTGAGCGTTGTTGTTTCTTTTGCTTTTTCTTCATCAGCACTTTTCCCTTCAACTTCTGATCCTTTGGTAAGACAGGAATGCTGGTATTACATTCCTTTCCTGACTCAGAAGTACCTACCACTTGGAATCCAGCTGAGATAAAGACACCTTTTTGCTTGGTCAATCTTCTGTTTGGACTCAGCCACCTTCTTGGCAGTTCTTCTAGCAGCTTTAGCTCTGCTTCTTCTGGCTTTAGTGGTTAGGATACATCTACATGTTCCTTCCTTGTGTTTGGCACTATTGATGCCTCATCCTTTAACTCTAGAAAGGAAGGGTCAGAAGTTGGAACCTCTTGCTCTTCAGTACCACATCTAGGCTGTCTAATAGACTCATAGGAGTGTGGTGGAGCAATTTCATTAGTTCCCAACCCTCCTTTGTTTTGATAATAGAGTTTTGAATGGGAGGATGATGCAAGAATAGCTTGGAAGTTCTACTCAGAAATAGCATGCTTCTTGGCCTGAGCCTTAGCAGTGAGAAGCTGGGCTTGAGCCTCAGACAATTTGGATATCAGGTCCTTGATTTGAGTCTTGTAGTTGGTGTGTTCATGTTTAAAAGAGATACAATTTTCTCTAACTCAACAATTTTCTTTTGATAGTCAGATTCGGCTCTTTTAAAATCAGATTTTAGAATATTTAAAGACTCAATATCGGATCTGATTTCCATAGGGAGTTCATAGATACAATCATTCTTGTACAAATGTTGTATATGTATGAGATGAAGATGAAGATGTTGATGTTGAATATCCAGCCCCCAAGAGAGAGAGCCTCAAGTTGTGATACCCACAAGTCCTTTCAAACACCTTCCAAGTTAGGATGCACAACACCTCAACTCTCTACCAATGCTCCTTGAATGATCCAAAATTTTTCAGCCCTTGAAGCCTTCAATTTATATTTTTCAGCTCTTGTTTTGGAGAGAATACTTTGTTTTTGTGTGTGAAAGAGAAGGTGTGTTCGTAGAACAGTGCAATAGTGAATAAACTCAAGTGTCCAAGACAAACAAAAGGACCCCTCATTCACCCATGAGGACGGCCGAAATGCTTTTACAAAATGGGTTTCCCCCCTTTTGTAATTTTATAAAATTGCACTCTTTTAAGTTATTAGTTTATAAAATTAAAACCTATTTTAATTTTATAACATTAACACTATTTTATTGTTATTATTTAACCAACTTAAATAATGAAACAAATAAAATACTCATGAACAAATTATCCATATAATATCGTTATTTTATAAAGCAAAGTTTTAGAAAACCAATTTCTAAATAGGTGTCAATATTTATTTGTATGATCTCATCAACAAATAAACATATATTGGTGTTTGCTTAGCTTGTTATTGGTATGACCGACTTGGATCATAACGCACTAACCACATCAATCTTGTATGTGTCTTGGGCATACAAGATCCAACACTAAGTCAAGTTCTTCAAAAGATACCAAAGGAAAACAAAAGATGAATGCGGAAGAGCTTCAGGAAGAGGAGAAGATTGAAAAGCTGAAAAGAAAAGGGAGACTTCCAACTGGGAAGCTGTTGGCTGCTAGTACAAAAAGAGTTGCAGCCAACCAAGAGGTTATCGACACAAAAAGAGAGAATAAATCATTGACCAGCTCATTCAGCTTGGAGTTGCCAATGAAGAAACACTCCTGCTACCATTAGAGGAGTTGGTGAAACTGGAAAAGGCAAACAGGCTGCAAAAGGAAGCAGTAAGGTTGGCTTTAGAGGAAGAGAAGGAAAAGGAACACAGGGAAGTTAACATGCAGCTCAGGAGGAAAAGGATGGATTTCCTAACCTCCAGAGGCTTCTCTCTTCAAGAACTTTCTCCACACAATTATGAAACGATCATTTTTCTCTTTAACAAAGAGCAAGATCAAATGGAGAGAGAAAGAAAAAGAGCTGCAAGAGAAAAGTTAATGGAGAAGAAGAAGAAAGAGGAAGAAGCAAGGGCATCTGCAACCAGAAAGATAGGGGACAAAGCCTTGATGAAAGACTATCTCCGGCCTCACAGTTTCTCTCGAAAGCAGGTGGGTCCCATGTCTGAAAGGATACTCCAATGAATTGTCAGTGAGATCAAAGCTAACATTCATTCGGGGAAAAGAAGAGAGATGTATAGAAGGATACAGGGTAACCTTCACACCAACCACTCAACCCCAACCTAAACCAATTCCCCCTCCCTTCACTATCAAAATTGAACCTTACACACCTGAACCTACACCTTTACCTTCATCTACTTCCTCACCTCAATCACCAAAACTGCCATCGTTCAACCCAAAACTCTAACCCGAACCACCTCACCACATCCTACCCCACAACCTTCTCAACCATCCCCTCATCCTTCCAAACATCTCTCTTTAGAAGAGTTTAAAAGAATCAAGAATAGGCTCATCAATTGCACAACCCTTAGCGATATCTCCTGTGCGGAAGACTCCATCAAGCTAACCTATGTGGATGGATTTGCACATTCTCTCACAAGAGATCAATTTCTTGATCTACCTAGAGAAACACTGGACCAGGCTGCAGTACTTCTAGGAATCAACTTAGAATCATTAAATGATAAAGAGAAGAAACTAAGAAGGAAGCTGGTGACTCTATTGGATATAAGGAAATAAGACAAGATTCCTAGTCAGTCTCTTGTGCCTAGAAAGAATATACTCCGGTGGAGGTTCGATGAAGCTACTCACAACTGTGTTGTGGAAAGAGAGAATGGTGAAGTTAACAGGCTAAATGCCACCACTCTGCTACACTCCAGCAGGTTTGTTATTGTTGAGTTAGCAGAGAAACCATTCTCTAACCCTTCAAACTCTTAAACTGCTGCTCACATCAATAATCATCTCAGCTGTCTTCATCTGTGTGAGCTAACAGCAAAAGCCAAGATTAAGGAAGAGTTATGATTGAGAACAAAGAAAGACAAGGATAGTTTGATGGGAGTATGATTATAGCTCCCATCAACTAACTCTTTTCAGAGGGCCACAACAAAGGGTACATATCATTCAGGGAGACAGACTGGAGATCCTATGAACCAAAGATTTGTTCAAACTTCTCAGCACCACATCAAGTGAGGTTTTGGAAACATCAGCCTAGGGGGAGTTTGTTGGATCAAGAAGAAGGTTGGTGCAACCAAAACCAAATCACTTAGACAAATTTGGTGCTGCTTACAAAGGCTTCCGAAGCCAAGTGTGGAACTTCTGAAGGAAGTAGAGTTCTTCCCAAGACAAAGTAAAAGTTCCACTTCCGAAGGCAAAGCTCTACTTCCGAAGATAAAGTATTCACTTCACAAGATGAAGTCTCAAAGCAAGAAATCAGAAGACTACTTCCAAATTATGAAGAAAGAAGAAGTTCCCAAGCCTTGGAAGAAGCAGCCTCTTCCGAAGTATAAGTGCCTTCAGAAGTACTTGTTCTTCCGAAGCATTTAACCTTGAGAAGACATTGCTATGAACCAGTGGACATAAGCATGGTATCTGACACTCCGCTGCAGACCTCTAATATGAATGGAATTTTCTCAAAGAGCCATGTAGTTGACCATACTTTATCCATTGTTCACCTTTTTATGTTAGTACAAGTTACCAACTGTAGTTAGTGACAAAAGGTAAGTCAGGGACATGTCTTGACTACCATATCACACATAAAGTCTTATCTAAGATACCTTAAACTATAGCTTTGTAGTATTTGCTTTAGTTAGTGGATTCCAGCTGGTATCAAAGTATATCCGACTGTAGGTAGTATTATATATAGTCTCTCATTGTAACTCATAATAACATGCTTGTAAGAGTCTTGTAATATTTGAGTTGAGAAGCAATATATGCAAGTACCTTGAAAATTACTTCTTGTGTTTTCTTATTACTGATTATATTGTTATCAACTCTTAAAGATTCTACTTTCATCGAGAGTGTTGTTTAAGTGAGTTTGAGAGAAAATCAAGTGTTTAATGACATAAACCGACCCTGCTTCTCTGAACTCGTACAATGAGATTGTCAGACGGCTATGATTATGATTTGGTAAGCTTCAGTTTATTCCATTATTGAACCCCAACAAATATTATTTATTAAATAATTAAATTTTTCGTCTTGAATACAATACCATCAATACAACATGTATTTAAAGGCCACATAGTTTCACAAGGCACTAGCAATTCATCAAGTTCTTTTTACCCAGATTACTGCCAATATTGTATACCTCTAAAAAAATAAATGAAATATGATTCAAATTGTACAATAATCGCATGAACATTACGATGAATGCATCACGAATCATCACACTATTTGGACGACATTCATAAGAAAATAATATATGAACTTGTAGTGACTCCATATAAATTTTAAAAACATACCAATTTTCATCATCATCGATCGATACGTACACCTATAGGAAAAAAATCACAATTATATATTTTTTAGACAAATTAAATCACAACTATAACATGAAAGCACTATTACTGTATCAACTTCCCCTAACGCATGATATATATGTCTACTCCTGTCTACATATTCGTTATTATCAATGGATCCCATGTATATTAGGTTAAACCACTCAAATAGAAGAATCGTCCAACGATCGTTACCCAACAAATCTTGTGTTCTATTTATTTTTTCAAATCGCCAGATCATCAATATATTTTTCCACGCCCAAATATGCTATAAATAATAACAAAATATATATTAAACAATTAGTTTTTACAGTTTCTAATTAAAAATCTTAAATCTGAACACAAAACTGTGTTTCCAAAACCTGCATAATATTTCAAGACTAATTTTTGCCAATCTTCCAATTATGGTTATCAATTGGTTTCGGAATACTTTCGACAATTAGACGTGTGTTAAAAGCAAATTCATTCGTATGACTTCTATTATTTCTCCCATCTGAGATTTTACTTATCTCGATTAATATTATTTCCCAAAAAAAGTAAAACGTATCTCTATATTATCGTCAAATATAGAATAATATATAAAATCAAATAATTGATACACGTTTTACGAGAAAGAATACATCACCTCAAATAATTATAAAAAACCAATAATCACAAAAACCGATAAATAATAAATAAAAACAAAAAAATTCGTGGACAACCTTCACGGCCTGTGAAAGAGTTGGTTATTTCACGGACTGTGAAGTCTCTCACAATTGTGCTTTTACGGCTCGTGAGTGACTATATGATCGTGACTACATGATCGTGACTGGTAAATTCAAATTTTTTTATTTTTCCGCAGACCCTTCACGACCCTTGAATCACGACCCGTAAAAATCTTCACGGGTCATGTATAAAAGTTAAAAATTGTTTATATAACACCTCACATGTGTTTATATATACCACCCCTTTTTTGTTTTTTGATTTTTTTACTGTTTTTATATCAATGCAGTGTCGGGTATTCATTTGAGGATTAAAAAAAGATAATTATTATGATATATTGGATTATGGAATACACCGTAAATGATAAATTCTTCCTTACTTCCTTCGATATTTTTTATTTATTTTAACTGTGATGTAATACGGTAACTTTATAATGTTGTTGTCCTTTCCAACAAATTAAATAAGGAAATATAACCATTAAAATATACAAGATTGATACAAAAACAAATATTTCTCCTTATGCTCTGTGGGATTATGTACGGATTGATATGATGTCATTTAAGTGTTATGGGTATCACTATTTTTAGCGTTACTAGATTTCCGTTTATTGTTAATTATTCCAATGCTTTTGTTTTTATTTATTATTCTCAATATTATTATGGACCCACCATACCGCATGGATTTGTGATTGCTTTGTTTTTCTTTATATTGAGTTTTACACTGTAGATGATAAATTCTTTCTTACTTTCTTTGATATTATTTTTAATTTTAACTGTGATATAATACAGTAAGTTTATAATGTTGTTGTCCTTTCCAAGACATTAAATTAGGAAAATGAACCATTAACATATTCAACATTGATACAAAAACAAATATTTCTGATTATGCTCCGTAGGATTATGTACGAATTGATATGATGTCATTTTAGTGTTATTGATTTCTCTATTTTTAGCGTTACGAGATTTTTACCTTTATTTCCGTTGAAATGTTAATTATTCAAATGCTTTTGCTTTTATTTAATATTCTAAATATCATTAATGGACCCATCATACCGCATGGATTTGTGATTTCTTTGTTTTTCTTTATATTGAGTTTTGCATCGTTATCAATTACTTCAAGATTTATTATATAAAATTACATATATTATCAAGTTTTTTTTAAACGCACGGATACGTTGAAATATTTTACACCGCCTCATAATGTGCAAGTCTTACTACTAATTATTCAAAAGAAACAACATTTACTTTAATTTGTAAACGAATTTAATAAAACATATATAAAAATTAAACAATTTATAACTATGTTATAAAAAAACTTTTCATATGTTTTTTTATCTAGAGTTATCTTATTATTTAAACACTTCAATAGAAATTTATACTAAAATCAATACAGAAATAACATCACTACTAGCCCGACCTCTATTTTTATATATTGTTTATACGTCCTGAATAATTTAAAACAAGTTTTCTTATGACATTTATACTCAAGGTCATGAAATTAACAATCAATGATAATAGTTTGATGGAAAATTTGAACTTTGGATGAGGACAAATAAAAAGTCTTTGAAAAGTTATGGTATACATTACAGCAACGTATTGATGTTCCCCCTTGTCATAGTTAGCCTCATGAGGATTACGTGTCATTGTGATGAGGGAACGCGATTCCTTAATTATTTTCTCATTGTGTTTTTCTTTTAACTAGTTAATTTACCCGCGCATTGCGACGTTAGTGTACGAAATTTGTTACAGAATAAATTTGTGTTGAAACATAAAGTGTTCGAATGTATATCATCAAACAAAAATATATTGTATTTGATCTTACTCGTTTTCAAATTAAATATACGTCAAAAATTAGATTAACTCAAAATGTACATAAGAATTAACATGAAAACGTTTTATATTAGACTAAGTTCACGTCTGAATAAACTTTATATAAAAACTTAAACAAACTCGAATTTAGACTGACAATTACATAAATATAAAGACGTAAGAATATCTCTCGGAAATAAAAATATTGTTAAGTTTTTTTCGTCCGAAGTCATATTGGCCTCGGAAGTTTTGAAGACAAATTACCTTTGCAAGATTTTAGATTACCAAGAAAACTATATTTTTGGGAACTTTTTTATAGGTAAGACTGACATCCGGATTCAAAGTTTACCCTTTTTACATTAACATTGTCTCAAATCCAACCATATAATTGTTGGACCCTGAAAGGATCATACATGCTGATTCAAGTGGTGGTTGATGGTTGTTCTGCTTAAAATCTCTCTAAGTCCAAGAATCAATGCGGATGAAGAATCTACACATCAAAAGACAAGCGTCGGCAATATGCATTTGGTCATGCGGATGACCATGAAACAAATGCTGACAAATATTTGTTCTTCCACATTAACAAATCCGGACAACCGAACAAATGTTGCCAAGTATTTGCACAAATACGGATGTTCAACCACAAATGCGCCAAGTGTTTGTTCATCCGCATTTCATAATGTTGCTAACTAAACACCTATGCGATAGAAGAAAAATAAATGCCGATGAAGATTAACACATCGCATAATTAATACGGATGAACTAAAGAAATGATGATGAAGACTTTTGCACTTCGACTAGATTCCTTATGTATAGTACATGGGTAGTTTAGTCTTTTTGTAAAGGCATGTTGTCAGCCTATAAATAGAATAGAAAACCCCACTTATCAGATGACTTGACAATTAAAATATTCTTGATAGTCTTATGTTTCAGAGGTGTCTTGTTACTATTTCATGCTAAAACCCTAGCATTCATTGTTACTTTGCACCACTGTTAATACAAAAGCATTTATGAGTATTTCAAGCATTTAATCATCTATGTTTATATCTTTCGGCAATATAACCACTAACTCAATCATGATATTTGATCCTAGTTGATTCACATCAATTGAGAATATCATTCTCACACCCAGTCAATTGGGATCAGAGCTTCGACTCTTGGTTCATTTTTAGATCTGCTCTGGTCTAAATTGAAATTTGATTGATCTACTCAGAATGGTATTCTTAGTTGATGAATTTTTAGTGATTTGATCTAAGAAAAATAAAATATTTGTGTAGACTGACTAGGTGTGAGAATGATATTCTTAATTGATGTGAATCAACTAGTATCGAATATGATGATTGACTCAGTGGTTATATTGTAGAGAGATATAAACACACATCAATAAGTGCTTGAAATACTCATAAATGATTTTATATTAATGGTGGTCTAAAGTCACAAGGAATGCTATGGTTTTAGCATGAAATAGTAACAAGACACCACTAAAACAAAAGACTATCGAAAATATTCTAATTGTCAAGTCATCCCACAAGTGGGGTTTTCTATTCTATTAATAGGCTGCCAACATGCCTTTATAACAAAACTAAACTATCCGTGTACAATACATAAGGAATCTCATCTAACTACAAAAGTCTTCATCAACATTTCTTTTGTTCATCCACATTAACTAATGTGGATGTGTTAATCTTCATCAACATTTCTTTTCTTCTATCGCATAGGTGTGTGGTCATTAGCATTGAGAAATGCTAATGAGAAAACACTTGGTGCATTTTTTGTTGAATATCCGCATTAGTTAATGCGTATGTACAAATACTTGGCAGCATTTGTTCGGTTGTCTGCATTTGTTAAAGAACAAATACTTGTCAGCATTTGCTCCATGGCCATCCTCATGAACAAATGCGGATAGCCAACGCTTTCTTCTGATGTGCAGATTCTTCATCCGTATTGATTCTTGAACCTAGGGAGATTTCCAATAGACAACCATCAACCACCACTTGAATTGAAATGTATGATCCTTACAAGGTCCAACAATACTCCCCCTAGGGATTATACAACCAATGTACTTCAAGGGTTTGATGTGTTGGATCTTATATGCCCAAGACACACACAAGATTTATATGCTTAGTACGTGCAGGATTGTTGAAGGGTATGAGTTACAACACAACAACACAAAGAGGAGATAAACTAAACTTAGATCAAACAGTAAACTGGATTAACCAAGTGATGACACTAAGAACACAAGTAGTATATGAGACAGAACACAAAGAGCACAAGTGTTTGGTTTTCAAGAATACAGTATATTGTTTTCTCTATGTTCTATTACAAGTGTTACAAAGCATAAATAAAAGATACAAGAACATGAGATACTTATACAACATCCTACAGCCGCCTATACATTGAAAGGCAGCTGGATACAATTGACTAGACACATATAAAATCAATTGTAGAGTCAAAAGGCAGATTGCCTTTTGACTAGCGACTATGACATGCCATAGCTCACATCTTTATCTATTACAAAAAGGATAAAGTATGTAGAGTAGAAAGTTACAGACTCAAGACCTCAATGTACATTTACCAAAAGCATGGACCTTTTCACCAAACCATGTTAGTTGGTGACTTGCACGGTTACAGCGGAAAGGTGTCCGACTTTATGGAACAGTACATCAGATAAAGCATGTTACTAAAAGTCTTTGGAAGCAATCTGTCTTCATGAACTTGAAGCTTCGGAAGACTTTGTCTCTGAGGCTTTGGAAGACTTCATCTTTGGCTTCGGAAGATGTTGGTCTTGGCTTCGGAAGATTTCACACTTAGAGTATTTCTGTTGCACATGTGAAACTTCCGAAGCATTCCACTTCAATGCACTTGTGCAGCATGCAGGAAAGACTAAAGATGTTTAGGTTGCATTAGCCTCTTCATTAATCTCTACAAACTCCCCCTAGGTTGATGCTACCAAAACACTTAGAAAGCTTCAGATATTAACGGTCCTCATTAGGATGATCACCATTCCTTTCATCATATGATGATCAGGATCCTTTTGTCAAAGTGTCTTCTCATGTCAAAGAGGTCATGCAGAGGCAACTGAAACATATCTTGCCATGTATAAATGTCTTTAATGCCTTGATCTCTAATAACATGCCACCTTTCTGGATTTGTGGTGTATGGCAAAGACAAGATGGGTCTTCCTGATGCTAGAGGAGCTACTGAAGTTGGAGTTGATTGAGCATCCTCTGGCTGCACATCCTCAAGCTGTTCTGATTCTTCCTGAGGTTCAAAAAGGGATTTAGGCTTCTTCTTCTTAACTTTGGTTAAGAAGCCATCCTTTTCCTTCTCTTTCCAAATTTTAATTGAAAAGACTGGCCTGCAGCACCAGATTGATCTTCACTGTCTTTCTCAGTTGGGACTTCCTCTTTCTCAGGTTCAAATGGAGAAGGAGGTTGACCCTGCTGTGGATCAGAAGATGAAGCTTGCTGAGCATTAGCAGGAGGTCCGGGTTGTGTTGTGTCTGTTTGTTCAACCTTAACCTCCACTTCAGGTGGGGCCTGACTTGGAGTGGAGTGTAAGTCAGTGAGCACTCCACTCTTAATCTTCTGCTTGATTACCCTGATATGCTCATCCATAGTGGATAGAGACATGGGTCCAAGTCTCCTTCCGGAGAATCCATACAGCTTCAAGAAGCTCATCATCCTCTGCCTATCAGCAGATTTCTTCATGCTCTCTTGGATGATGGCTCTTGACTTTGCAGCTTCTTCCCTCAGCTTCTTCTTTGTTGTCTTTCTTTCCTTGACTAACTCAATCTCAAGTTGTTTTAAATACTCAAACTCAAAATAGTCATAAGGTAAGGGAAGGAGTGCATTTACCTCATAAAGACCTGTGGCACTCAGGTAGTTAATCATCTTGATTCTGTCTTCTTCCTTATCTACCTGAGGTTCTTGTTGAACCACATCCTCTTGTTCAGGGCTTTCTTGAACTGATGAGAGGGTAGGCATACCTCTGTACAGTCTTTTTCTTCTTCTCTCTTCTTTGTCGTGTACTAGGAGTTCTGCATCTTTTGTCTCCTTCTTCTTTCTTGACCTTTCCAGATCAACCAGCTCATTTAATTCATCCAAGGGGAGAATAATGATATTATCGTTGTCATAGTTCCTAGTCTGCACATAGTTGATCATGACTGCCCTTAACTCATCATTCTGAGTATCTAGTGTAACATCTCGTATTTTTGTTAACTAAAAGTTAAGCTCGTTTATTCTTATAGGGTTCATTGTTGTAATTTATAAAACTTATGAATTACGCAAGCTTATTTCTTTATTTGTCTTTAATTATAAAAAAGTGATAATAAAGTTAAAATTGTAATAATAATAATAATATTAATAATATTAGCAATAGTAATAATAATAATAAAATTAATATTGTTAGTAATAATAAAAAATTTATAGTTACTAAACTTAACAAAGTTTTTAAAGCTTTAAGTAATTAAACTTTAGGGGGGTTTAATGCCAATTTAGAAACTTTAATATTAAAGTTTGTACATAAAATGTTAACTGTTAAAACCATAGGGACCAAACATGTAAATTTCAAAACCCAAACCCCCTTCTCCTATTACTCGCGTTTTTCCGGCCACAACTCCGGCCACCCTCCGGCCGGAGTCTGGTGGCCCTAAAACCTCATTTTTCCTTCGAATTGAAACCCCCAAAATCATGGCAACCGATCGGAAACTTGAATCGAACCTCAAGATGTCACTTAAATGCGTTTGTCAACCGGTTACAAACTCCAATTGCATGTATAACCGAAACCTTAAACCCCACAACCATTCGAGCCTTAATCACAAATAATAAGTCAATTAATTCAACACTAATGAACGTCTATCTACCTTTAATCGAATAGAATCATCAATTTCATCTGAAATAAACATAAACGTCTCGTTCGATTCTCTTGTTTGTCACGACCTGTAACTTACTCGAGCACTACCTTCGGGACTTCAGAACTTGAGATTGTTTGAGGGCTTTGATTCGTGTACGTTTCGCGAAGCTCCACACGAAGTTAATTGGATTATGATCATCAATTGACCAACAATCGAGCTCTACGTGGTCGCGGCTTGTTCTTAAACCGTTCTTGTCAATCAAATCTTTGATCCGGGTAATTTAACTTATGTGCATACTCGAAAATACGTGGGGAATCAAAGCCCCATGTTTATTTCTGAAAATGCTATCGAATCGAACTCCAATTTGATCGAAGGAAGCTCTAGGGTTCATGTAAATTGGGGGAAATCCTTTAAGGATTGCTTTTAAAACTTAAAATCGGGTTTACATCGTGGCTGGAAGCCTTGGTTCATTGGTCAGCAAGATGCATTCCATCCATGAGGTCCCGGGTTCGAACCCGGGCACCCTCATGCCATTTTTTTAAAAAGGTTTTAGCCTTTAAAAAGGCTGTATAAAATTTCTAAAAAATTATAAAAATTGGTTTTATAAATTTTGTTTATTTTAGAAATTATCTAGTTATTTTCTGTTAATTTATTTCTTTAATCTCCTTAATAAATTTGTTTTATATGAAATGTTACTAGAAAATGTTATAATTAGCTATTATCATAAAAACAAACTTTAAATGGTTGAAATCACTAAATTATTATTTGGCTTATAAGTTATCTTTAATTTTAGATTAATTATGTTCATAATAAAATTTAATTTACATTTGATGATTAAATCATTATAAGGGTTAATTTAAAAGGATTAATTAAGTTTTCTTCGTTGTATTAAAATATATGTTTATGCGGTCGACAAATAACCTTATTTATAAAAACCCAAATTCATATTGGAATCCTAGTTCTCATTCTATCGTTAACCTTATTATTGACCTAAATCTTATGATAGAAATATAGGTGCCTTGTGACGTTCATCTTCGAACGACGTTTATTATTGATCTTATTAATCTTCATAATATACTTATTTTACCATGTGAGTTTCCTTGCCCCTTTTTTATGTTTTTCACACTATTTTGGGGTGAAACATGATACTTATACATCATACACTTATAAACGTTTGAACTTGTAAAGCACTTGCAATTCATCTTTATATTTTGTCATGGTTATTAGTATGTTGTAAGTGATTATATGAGATACATATTTGTTTGCAATCATTAACTATTGCTAGCCTGGCGACGTCTTAGATCTTTGGTCCTGACAAGCCTATTTGGTGCTAAAGTCGATGTATTGCCGACTCGTGATGACATATGCTTGTTCATCATGGGAACCAAATACACTTAGACAACTTATATACATGTAATCAAGTTGAGGTTTGGTTGTAACGATATGTGTTCTATAACCTTACTAACTTATGACCTATGACATGAATTGCTACTTGTAACTTTCTCATATTATGTATGAAAACCTTGGAAACTCACCAACTATTTATAGTTGACCTTTTATTTTTATCATGTTTCAAGAAATCCTCAAGTTTAAAGTGGACTTTTGAAGCTTGCAATAAAACTAGGACTTGGACCTAGTTTAATAAATAAAACGTTATGTTATGTTTTGATTTATTTTGAACTTATTTCACGTTTGAGACTTATGTTTTTATTCCTTTTGAAACTTATAACTTTAATATTTACATTTAATTATAGCGTTATGTGGTTGTGAACAATCTTAACCCTCACATCTCGATGTTTCTGCCGTCAAGGTTGGGGTGTGACAGATTGGTATCAGAGCCCATAACTATAGGGATTTAGGTTATTAGAAGTGGTGACCTAGACTATAGCTTATGCATGAACCTCGTAGAATAATATTTATATTCTTGGAATTATACGTATTGTTTACATGCTACATAATGCTATGCCATACTTATGTGCAACTTGATGCCTTAGCATAGGTTGCCTTGTAATTGTTTAAACTTTGTTACTTGTCTCCCTAAACTTAACTTTGACTCTTTGACTCTCCCCGACAAATGAAACTTCTTAATATTATTCTCGTCAACACGTGGAAACTTATGCTTATGCTTATGATTTGGATCTTTAGACGTTATGTCTAATCTATATAAATCTCATCAAGGTTTTGATTTTATGAACCTAAGAAATTTGTGTGACACATAGACACGTGTATTCTGGATTTCCTCGCAAAAGGCCCCCGGGCTAAGGCAAGCATATCGCATAAATCCTACGGGACTAGTTATGCTTACCTGGGGATTTCTGGGATGAGTGATAAACTATGGTTAACATACACAATTCCGAAGGCGAATGGGTCAACTTACCTTGACGTGTCAACGTTTCCAAATGGTAATGCGTTATCAAATGGAACCATTCCATGTGCCTTACAACTCTTGTCTTATCCTTGTTGAATTATAATCCTAGTTATTCTTTTCCTCGTATCTAATTCATTTTGCATATTCTAGCATGTCTCGTCATCATGGAAAGCGTGGAAGTTCCGATCTTAAGCTAGCTGCCATGATTGCCCGACAAATGGCTGCTGTCTTCCCGACCATGGTTGCTGAACTCAATAGTACCTTAATGACCAACTCTAGCAACAACGGTCATGGGGAGAATAGTGCTAACCAAGGGCGCAACAACCAAACTTGCACTTTCAAGCACTTTAACTCTTGCAAACCCACTAGTTTTAGTGGCAAGGAATGAGCCACTAGTCTTCTTGAGTGGTTCGAGAGCATGGAAAACACTTTTGTCAACTGTGAGTGTCCCGAGGCACTCAAAGTTCGTTATGCCACTAGCATGCTCCAACAAAGGGCTCTCACCTGGTGGAATAGCGAGAAGAGAAATCGTGGGGCCGATGCTATTCTCGCACTTGCTTGGAAAGAGTTCAAGAACATCGCCATCGCGAAGTTCTGCCCGAGAAGCGAGTTACAAAAGTTGGAAGAGGAATTCGGGAATTTGAAGCAAAACGATGGTGATCATTTGGCCTACTCAACTAGGCATCATGAGTTGAGTATATTGCTACCTCACATGGTCGATACTGTCCCCCGTAACATTGAGAAGTTCATTAAGGGTGTACCACCCCAAATTCAAGATGCCGTGGTGGGTAGCTGACCCACAACTTTAGAAGAAGCCATTACTATCACCGCTCAACTCACCAAGAACCATATACGAGCGGGCACCATGTCTGTGAAGGGTGCAAAGAAGGTGGAAAAGATGGCTACCGAGGCCATTAAGGAGTCCAAAGCTGAACCGTCTATCAACAACAACAACAAGAAGCGCAAGTTTACGCCGACACACGACTATGCCGTGGCTGCACCCAAACAACCCCAAAGACAACTTGTACCTACGGCTACACCTGTGGCACAAGTGCCTGGGGCTAGGGCTTATGCTGGTCCTCAACCTATGTGCAACACGTGTAGGTATCATCATCCGGGGAATCAACCGTGCCACATCTGCACCTTATGCGGTAATATGGTCATTTGGTGGCGACTTGCCACCGTGCACCTAACAATGCCGATGTGGTCACAAACCGTATTTGCTACAACTGTGGGGAACCTGGTCATTTCCACCCACAATGCCCTCGCCTTATGGGTAATGTTCCAAAAGCCCGAGGACGTGCTTTCAACATCAACGCTAACCAAGCACAAGCAAACAACGATGTGGTGAATGGTATGTTAACTCACCTTTAACTTTTGTGATCTGATTCTTTTCATACTTTACCTGTATCATTAAATACCTTAAAATTTGAACAGGTATGTTCCTTATTAACAAAATTTATGCCTATGTCCTATTTGATTCTGGAGCCGATAAAAGTTTTGTTTCGTTAGAGTTTGAACCCATACTTGCTAAGCCACATACGAAACTAGAAAGACCTCTTACCGTTGAAGCTGCCGATGGAGAACCAATCACCATTGACGTCATTATTCAAGATTGCATCTTAAGTCTTGACACGTATGATTTTCTTATCGATCTTATCCCTATGAAACTTGGAAGCTTCGACGTTATCATTGGTATGGATTGGTTAGCCAAACACCATGCCGAGATCATTTGTTTCTAGAAGTGCATCCGTATACCGTTACCTTCTGGAGATACCTTGAAGGTGTTCGGTGAAAAATCTTCCAAAGGACTTAAACTCATGTCTTGCACTCATGCCCGAAAATGCTTAAGCAAGAAGTATATGGCTTTCTTGGCTTACGTGGTCAACACAAAAGTCAAAGGGAAAGAACATAAGGATGTCCCTATCGTATGAGAATTTCCTGAAGTATTTCCGATGACCATAGTGGTTTACCTCTCGTGCGTGAAGTTGAGTTTAAAATTGACTTGATACCGGGAGCAAACCCCGTGGCTAAGTCACCATATCGACTTGCACAGTCTGAAATGCAAGAACTGTCTAGTCAACTTCAAGAGCTATGCGATAAGGGTTTCATCTGTCCTAGTTCTTCGCCTTGGGGTGCACCTGTTCTTTTTGCGAAGAAGAAAGATGGATCGTTTCGTATGTGCATTGATTATCGTGAGCATAACAAGCTTACCATCAAGAATCGTTATCCTCTTCCTCGCATCGATGATCTGTTTGATCAACTTCAAGGAGTAGCTATATTCTCGAAGATTGATCTACGTTCTGGATATCATCAATTACGAGTTCATGATGATGAAATCCCAAAGACCATGTTGTTTGTTGCTCTCAGACCTTTGTGACTCAGGGTAGAGAGAGCTTTGGCCTTCATTCTGATTGCAGCATCTGAGCTCAGGCCAGAGAGAGATCGAGAAGCACCTTCACCAGCAGGTGTCTCAGAAGGAATATGGATCTCTACAGCAGTTGGAGATGATGAGACAGGGCTCTCAGGTTCTGTCACTAGGCCTTCGGTCAAGGTTTCCCCTATGAAGCTAATCTTAGGGTCTGCCTCAACATCCAGTTGACCGATGACATTGCCTGATTGCCTTAGTCTCCTTCTTAGACTGAACTCTGCAATGATCCTGTCTTGGGTTCTTCTAGCCAATCTGTCAGCTTGTCTTGATTGGCTTGGGTTGACAAGTGGCATGTTGACTAGATCCAGACCTTCATAGTAGTTCAAGTTCTAAAAATTAAAGACTTCTTGCTGTCCTTGAACTCTTATGATAATGAGGGCTCTCCTGTTGTTGTCATACCTCCACCAATAATGTGATTGAAGGATGATGAATGTGACATAGCCGTTGGTATCCCATCCTCAAACAAACTCTGTATGAAGGAGTCTATGTAGTCCACATCAATGTGAATTAGAGGAGGTTGCTGAGAATGCAAAGTTGCAAGTGAGGATGGTGAGTCCTCAATGTCCATTCTCTCGGAGGAACTCCCAGGTTTTGTGACTGGAATGACTTTCTCCCCCTTTTGGTAGCATCACCCACTTGCATAGGTGAACTGGAGGATAGGCCAATCACATCCACAGGTTCTTGTGTTCCTGGTTGAGCTCTCCTTAAGGGTCTCCCAGCTAGTTTTTCCTTAAGATAAGAAATCTCAAGTTGTTGATCATTGATCCTGTTTTGTAAGGTAGTCACTGAGATTCAAGGTGACTGACCTTTGAGACTAGGTAAGTGCATGTTTAGACAATTTGTGCACTTTTAGTCTCAGATCCCCTCATTTTCATCAAAAGAATCATCGGGGTGGAGAAGATTGGACCAGAGTTCTTTCTCTCATGACCAGTTCTAAGTTCTTGGCTTTTGGATTTCCTCTACTCACTGGCAGTCTCAGTTGAGATGTTAGTGGGCTGAGTTGCCATGGTTGAGGTCTTAATGATGTAATCACTTTCAGAAGTGAGAGCTTCTTCCATATGGACATCCTAAACAGGTTCAGAAGTGTCCACCTCAGTTGTAGGTGACTGATGTGGGATAGATGTAGGAGACATAGGAGTACTCATCTCTCTTTGAGTAGGGGGAAAGAAGAAAGATTCGTTATACTCACTGAAACCTATATCTTCATCAGTATAGAAGTCAAGGTTGGGAATTGGTTGGTTTAGATCTATAGGCTGGGGATGGTAACTGTCCCCTGAAGGTTGATCACTGGAGTGTTGAGACTCAAAGTGATGGCTTAAGGTAGTAGGGCTAATGAGCTCATCAGGCTGAGCATGAGAAACCTAAGCACTGATTCTTGAATAGATGGGAGTTGTCTGCTCCTCAGGAGAAATGGGAGCTCCGGTGTCCATTTCTTCCTGTATGGGTGAGTATATGGGGGCCTCCACAGACTGAATAGTCTGAGCAGGGGTTCGTTTGGATTTTCTTTGGTAGGTGATGAAGATTTGAGGCTGTGTGGGTGGCAGGGAAGTAGCAGGTGTGGTTCAACACTAGCTTGTGCTGCTAGGTTTTTACCTTGAGCAATGAGCTCTAAT
The DNA here is from genome assembly GCA_025506515.1 of Flaveria trinervia. Taxonomy (NCBI): domain Eukaryota; kingdom Viridiplantae; phylum Streptophyta; class Magnoliopsida; order Asterales; family Asteraceae; genus Flaveria; species Flaveria trinervia. The sequence continues at coordinate 59,137,062 of CM046443.1, forward strand.
ATTTTTGGGACTAGGGCTGTTTCTACCCCAGAGAATCCAACAGTGGACTTTCTCAATATTTTAAAGATGTCGGGCTTCATCTATCCCAATTTAAGAATGTTACCTGTTCCCCTTAACTGTGAGCCTAGTTCACAGTTAAGAATGTACTGGACATATCTAGGAAACATGTAATATTCTAAGGAGTCTAAATTAGCAAGCAAATTTGTATAATCAAACTGAGAGTACCTGAATTTGACTCCTTGAACCATTCCATGGTTTATAAAGGAGGGATCTTCAGGAATCTGGTCCCATCCACCATGCTTGTTTGTTAAGTTGTGGATGACCACATGAAGCAGGAATCTCCATTGGGATGAGACCTTCCTTTTCTGAAGGTCTTTACAGAGAAATCTCCCTCATATGCCATCTGCTCAAAGGAATGATTAATAGCTTCCTTTGGGAAGAACACCTCACCTTCTTCATCCAGCTGAAGATGTCTGTTGATGATGGCCAGAGTGATGAAGATTGTTCTCCCCTGCACTGTGGCAGACAGTGCCTTCTCTCCATCCATAATGACCTCTTGGCAGGTCTTCCAGAATTCAAGCAACTGATCCTCATAGAGTGGAGGATTAATGCTGAGGGAGGTGAAGTAGTTCAACAGAGATAAGAAACGGCAAACCTTTGAGAAATGAGGATCTTTCTCAGAGCGTAACAGAGCAACTTGATTGTGTTGTGTGTGTAGCAGCATGGTAAAGTTGGGATCATTTCTGTGAGCAAGGTTGGCCATTTTGAAGTAGTTTAAGGATGAAGGAAGAAGAAAGAAAGAAATTTCAGAGAGAAATTTGGGTTTTTAGGTTTGGAGGAAGAACAGATGATAGAAAGAGGGGGGAAACCATTGGGTTTATATGTGAGAAGGATTTCAGATGAAGTTTAATTAAAGAGGATAAACTTTGAAATCCGGATGTCGGTGCCACCTCTGAAAAAGTAGTTTACTTTTTGCTCAAAAAGTAGTTTTCTTGGAAGTCAAAAAGCTTCCGAAGGTTAATTATCTTCGGAAGTTTTAATTAAAAAGCTTCCGAAGCTAAAATGACTTCGGAAGAATTTCCTGAGAGATTTGAAAATTTTGCTTCGAAAGTAAAATTAAAGCTTGAGTGCTTTGTGTGTAAACAGACAAAACTTCCGAGAGTTAATTTTGCTTCCGAAGTAAGTAGTCCTTAAAATTTAGTAAGTGTCTGAGACAATATTTAAGCTTCGGAAGATAAGTTTGAACTCTTCCAAAGGTAAACTTCTTAGACAGTTATTTAATTTGAAAACATGATTTACTTCCGAAGTTAAAAACAAAACTTCTGAAGTATTAGAAATTTTGAAAAATCTAAGGGAAGTCTTCAAAAAGAAATTTTCATCCAAAGAAAACATGAGCTTATGAAAGTGATGAACTAGACAACTTAGGACACACATATTTTAAGAAATAATAAGAATTAGTTTTAAGAAAAGCTTAGTGAAGGTTTATCATCCCAATAGCTGATATAAGATATTTAAATCTCTGTTTATCAAAAGCCTTTGTAAACAGATCAGCATATTGTTCATATGTGTGAACCTTGACTAGTTTAATTAATCCCTTTTCATGAATGGGAGTCTCCTTGAAGTTTAACCCATAGTCCAGCATCTAATTTTGAATCCAAAGTACTTGAGCACAGCAGTTTGCAGCAGCAATGTATTCAGCTTCAGTAGTTGATGTAGAGACACAAGATTGTTTCTTGCATTGCCATGAGACAACCCTTCCACCAAGAAATTGACATCCCCCAGATGTAGAGTTTGCAGTCATGTTGCAACCACCATAATCACTATCTGTATAGGCATACAGATTAAAGTCAGAATTCTTGGGATACCATAGGCCAAGTGATGATGCACCCTTGAGGTATCTTAGAATCCTTTTGATAGTGATAAGGTGAGACATCTTAGGGTTGGCTTGATATCTTGCACACATACATGTAGCAAACATGATATCATGCCTGCTAGCAGTAACATACATAAGAGACCCAATCATAGCCCTGTATAAATGCTTATCTACACACTCCCCCTCAAGATTAGGACCAAGAGAGTGGTTTCTGGCTATGGGTGTCTTATCAATCCTACAGTCAGTCATATTAAACCTCTTGAGTATGTCATGAACATACTTTGACTGACTTATGAAGATGCCATCTTCAACTTGCTTCACTTGAATTCCCAGAAAGAAATTGAGTTCCCCCATGGCACTCATTTCAAATCTGTCTTTCATCAGCTTCTCAAAGTCTTTGCAGAGCTTTGGATTAGTTGAACCAAAGATGATGTCATCCACATGTACCTGAGCTAGCAATATGTCTTTTCCTTGTCATTTGATGAAGAGAGTTCCATCTATAGTACCCCTCCTGTATCCATGTTTACAGAGATACTCAGACAGTGTCTCATACCACTTCCTGGGTGCCTAATGCAGCCATGGAGAGCTTTGTCAAGCTTGCAGACATAATCAGGATGATCAGGGTCTACAAAACCAGGTGGCTGTTTGACATAAACCTCTTCATGTATCACTCCATACAAAAAGGCACACTTCATATCAAGTTGAAAAACCTTGAAGTTCTTGGATGCAGCAAATGCCAGGAATATCCTAACAGCTTCTAATCTTGCCACTTGAGCAAAGACATCAGTGTAGTCAATCGCTTCTTCTTGTGTGAATCCTTGAACAACCAGTCTAGCTTTGTTCTTGATGATGATGCCTCTATCATCTTTGTTGTTCCTAAACACCCATTTGGTTCCAATGGTAGTCTTCCCAAAAGGAAGAGGACAAAGGTTCCAAACTTTCTGCCTTTTGAATTGAAGCAGCTCTTCTTGCATAGCTTCAACCCAACTTCCATCCTTTAGAGCTTCATCAACTTTATTTGGCTTTATCTGGGAAAGAAAACAAGAGTGAAGACAAACATTGCTTCATGGGTTTGTCCTCTTCTTTTTACCCCTGAGACAACATCTCCAATGATGTTTGTGGTAGGATGAGACTGGTGGATCCTAAGCTGAGGGATCATAGCAAGTTGTTGAGAAAGATCTAAATTTGAGAAATTTAGATCTGGCATAGATGTTTCTCCCAGCACATCAGCACACTTTTCAAGTGAAACTTGATCCAAGCAGTGTGTGACATCATTGATGTTCTCATCCACAGTGTGGTTAGTGGCATAAAGAAATTCTTGGTCACTGTCACCAACACCATTGTTTTCTTCCATAGTTGAGGTGTTCTTATGTGGTTGTAGTGCCTCTAAGGTGGAATTTGAAGGCATACCAGATGTATCAGCTGAATTTGTCATTGTAGGGCTGATAGAAACCTCATATGCAGAAGTGGTTCCAACTGGAGCTGAAGATATGTGTCTTAAAGATCTTCCTAGCTCAAATCTTAGATCAGGATCATCTGTATTCAAATTTTCTGCAGATCCTGAAACATTCTCACAAGATTTGTTAAAACAGTTGGTAACCAAATCAAGATCAAACAGCCAATCCGGACCAGAATGAGTAACACAAGGTGTGTGTTCATTGAAAGTCACATTGGCTGACTCCTCAACAATTCTAGTTCTGAGATTGTATACTCTATAAGCCTTAGCTTGGGAAGAGTATCCAATAAAGTGTCCATCATCTGATTTCACAGCAAACTTGGCAATTTGACCTCTGGTATTCAAGATGGTGCAAGGACATCCAAATGACCCGAGAAAACCAATGAAAGGTCTCCTCTTATGCCAAAGTTCATAAGGAGTCTTGCCATGAGTCTTAACTACTAAAACTCTATTCTACACATAGCAGGCAGTGTTGAATGCCTCTGCCCAGAAGGTGATGGGTAGTTTAGAGTGAGACAACATGATTCTTGCAGCTTCAATCAGTGTGTTGTTTCTCCTCTCAGCATCACCATTTTGCTAAGGAGTCCTGGGAGAACTAAATTGTCTTGTAATACCCTTTTTATCACAGAATGTGTCAAGGATATGGTTCTTAAATTCGGTTCCTTGATCACATCTTATGATCTTGACCTTGTGATCAGATTGATTACCAATTTTTAAGATGAAATTCTTCAGAATCTTAGGAGTCTCATCCTTAGTTCTAAGGAAGAAAACCCAAGTGAATCTTGTAAAGTCGTCTGTGATCACTAGACAGTATGAGGTCCTTCCTAAACTCATTACACTAGTGGGGCCAAAGAGATTCATATGTAACAAGTGTAAGGGAGTAGTGATTGAGTTCTTTTCCTTAGGCTTATGAGATACCTATGTTGCTTCCCTTTCAGGCACGCAACAACATGGTCATCACTTGTAAACTCTTTCTTTGGCATTCCAGTTACCAGGTCATGCTTAATTAATTATTCTTGTTCTTAAAGTTTACATGGCACATTCTTTATGCCAGAGGAAAGACTCATCACTATTGGCTTTAGACAGAAAGCATGAAACTTCTCCAGAGGGAGAGGTTTCTTGCAAATCCATCTTGTACATGTTTCCTTTCCTGGGGGCTCTAAGCAGGATATGCTCATGAGGAATGACCACACCAGGCCTAAGAACAATGCACTCATGCTCAGTAAAGAGCATGTTATGACTCTGATCACAAAATTGAGATACACTCAAAAGATTGTATCCAAGCTCCTTTACAAAATTTACCTTTTCTATGCTGAGCTTACCATTTGTGACCTTGCCCCTACCAGAAATGTAACCACCTTCATCTCCTCCAAAAGCAACAGGTCCTCCATCAATCCTTTCAAAGTTCTGGAGTAGTGACCTATTACCAGTCATGTGCCTAGAGCAGCCACTGTTTATGATCCAGACATTTCTGTCTGTCTTCAGCTGTCCTTGCACAAAAGAGAATGATTAGTTACATCTAGAAACCCAAGCCTTGCTTGTCTTGGGCTCACTTGCACAGGTAAATTCACAGTAATAGATCCTATGGTTGTACAAAAAGGATCTTGAGCTGTTTTTGATGGAGAATTCTCAGTCACTTGGTCTTTCTTAGACGTCCACACCACCTTTGGAGTCTTGGACTTGACCTTCAAAACTTTAGAAACTTTTGGAGTTTCAGAAGTTTTGATGACTGAATCTTCGGAAGATTCTACAAACACTGCAGCAGACTTTAGTGCTTCGGAAGAACTCCTTTCTTCCAAGACCAAATGTTCTTCCGAAGAGAATTTTCCACTTCCCTTCTTGTTAGATTTGGAACTTCCGAAGGAAACTAGTTTTCTTTCCAAAGCCTGAATCTTCTTTGAACTCTTTGAAGCCTTTGTTTTGGCCATATGGACAGTACCTTTAGGATTGAAAGGACAATCCTTTGCAATGTGAGTGGTGCTATCACACATAACACAATTCATCTTCTTCTTCACAAGAGCCTTGTCTTGAGAGTAAGACTATCTTTGGTCACTTCCCTTCTCCACCTTCATCTTTGCAGATGCTGAGACAGTCCTCTTGGGCTAAGAACGGTGCTTGGAGTTTGATGGACTACGCTGTGCAGCAGTGGTACACAGCATATCAGTCTTCTTCTTGCTGCTGAGATGAGTTGAGTAAGAACCAAAACACTTAGTAGAGTTTTGGTTGATGCCTTCGGTCCCTACCACTTTAAACCCTGCAGAAATAAAAACATGTTTCTGTTTAGAGTCAAAAGTAGCCTTGATCTCTTGAGCCTTCCTTGCCTTCCGTTTGCTCTTTTTGATCAAGTTCTTCTCATGGACTTGGTCATCACAGTCTTCACTTTCTCCTCAGAAGGATAGTGGCCCTTCTTGGAATCCTCCTCTTTACTCTTTGTAGAGGGATTCTTCACTATCTCTTCTTCATCCTCCTCACTCATAGGATCTATGAGAGGAAGCTCATCTTCACAAGTTCCACACCTAGGAGATCTTACTGACAAGATTGTGTGTGGAGGAGCTATCTCATTGGATCCCAGTCCTGTCTATTTTGATAGCACACTTTGTTGCGCAGGGATAAGGATATCATGTTCTTGAAGGTCTCTTCTTCAAGAACACTCTTTTCTGCCCTGGCTTTGCTAATCACAAGCTCAGCCTGGCACTCAATTAACTCGGTTATGAGATCTTTAATTTGAGTCCTAAAATTTGTGGGTTCATGTTTTAGAACTCAAATGGTTTTCTATAAGTCCTCTATTTTGAGCTTATAATCATTTTCAGACTTTCTAAAATTAGATTTTAAAATGTTTAAGGACTCAATATCAGATCTCAGTTCCAAGTTATAGGACCTTTACCTGTTAACTTTAGCAATGCATTCAGGAGTACAGAGATGTTCCAATACCTTGGCTTCATCATAAGATATCTTCAATAGCAACAGCAGCTTGCTGCTTTGACTTCTCATTATGGGGAGCTTTGTCAGTGTATTTTGGTCTGGATTGTGTTTGGCCACCATTTGTTCTAAGTGCCTTACACTCTCTGGCAAAGTGGCCCATCAGGTTACAGTTGTAACACTTGACTCTTTGCCTTTGTCTAGTCCAAACTTTCCACTGGTTGCATTGCTTGGAAACTTCCTTCCAGTCCTCTTGTAGAACTTCTTGGCTCTATGAGTGAGAAGAGCCATCTGCTGGACTATTTCCATGTATTCCAGATCATCTGGATGGATACAGTCCAGGTCTTCAAGAGTGAAAAGAGAGTTGCCACAACTTTCATCAAAAGACACAAAAGCCTGAGAAGAGCTTGTCTCTTGGAATAGGCTTCCTTGAGTGTAGTTCTCCTTCAGTGTCTCCGGAAGGCGATGAAAGGACCCTTGGGTGAGTTGTCAGGGTAGCATAAGAGATGATGTTTGGGTTCTATGCTATCCCTTTCAACCACATGTAGGGCTGAACCCATTTAATTATTGGAGTTTCCAGATGAACCTTGCATGTTCATTTCATCTAGTAGCCACTGAGAATCCCATATAACTCAGTCAGAGTAAGAGTTTTGAGATTTTCAGTTCCTTGATCACCACACAGTAGTGTGTCCACTACCTAGGAAGTGAGGACATGAACTTCCTTACAACGTCTCTATTTTCAAAAGAAACTCCTCCATCCACTAGGGTATCCACTATCTCAACATACCTGAAGTACTACTGAGTCATGGTTTCACCTGTTTTGAAGGTGAAGTTTTCAAACTGCTGCTTTAGGAGATCCTTCTTGTTCTCCTTGGCTTCAGAAGAACCCTCATACATCAGTTTTAGTGCATCCCACAGCTACTTGGCTGTTTTGCACTTCTTGAAACTCTGTATACAGAGTTTGGAAGGGCAGTTTGAAGGCTGTCATGGCTTTTCTGTCTATCTCTACTCTCTTCCTATCTTCATCAGAGTAGTTAGCCATATCTTTGGGGATCATACCAGCACCAGTAGCAGAAGGTGTGCTGGTATGAGAGGTCCATTCTCAATAGACTCCCACATTCTTGAATCAGGAGACCTGATGAAACCTTCCATTCTTAAACACCAGGTGTCAAACTCATCAAGAGTGATCAGTGGGGACTTGTTCATGGTTCTAGTTTCCATATTAGTTTTGGAAATGGCTGCAATTTGAAAAATTAGTATTTGTGTGTGTCAGGATCTGAAGATGGTGAGATCTTAGATCAAGAGCCTAGAATGCTCTGATACCAAATGCAGGATCGTTGAAGGGTATGAGTTACAACACAACAACACAAAGAGGAGATAAACTAAACTTAGATCAAACAGTAAACTAGATTAACCAAGTGATGACACTAAGAACACAAGTAGTATATGAGACAGTACACAAAGAACACAGTGTTTAGTTTTCAAGAATGCAGTATATTGCTTTCCCTATGTTCTATTACAAGTGTTACAAAGCATAAATAAAGGATACAAGAACATGAGATACTTATACAACATCCTACAGCCGGTTATACTTTGAAAGCAAGCTGGATACAATTGACTAGACACACATAAAATCAATTGTAGAGTCAAAAGGCAGATTGCCTTTTGACTAGTAACTATGGCATGCCATAGCTCACATCCTTATCTATTACAAAAAGGATAAAGTACATAAAGTAGAAATTTACAGACTTAAGACCTCAATGTACAGTTACCAAAAGCATGGACCTTTTCACCAAACCATGTTAGTTGTTGACTTGCAGAGTTGCAGCAGAAAGGTGTCCAGCTTTATGGAACAGTACATCAGATAAAACATGTTACTAAAAGTCTTTAGGAGAAATCTGTCTTCATGAACTTGAAGCTTCGGAAAACTTTGTCTCTGAGGCTTCGAAAGACTTCATCTTTGGCTTCGGAAGATGCTGGTTTTGGATTTGGAAGATTTCACACTTAGAGTATTTCGGTTGCACATGTGAAACTTCCGAAGCATTCCATTTCAATGCACTTGTGCAGCATGCAGGAAAGACTAAAGATGTTTAGTTTGCATCAGCATCTTCATTAATCTCTACAGTACGTTATGATCCAAGTCAGCTCATACCCATTAACAAGCTAAGCAAAGACCAATAAATATTTATTTGTTGATTTAAGGCCACATTCCTGGGATGCTCACAGCTGGTCAATCATCGCACATAAATCATATGATATACATTAACTTAATTAAAATTTACAACGAAATGAATTTAAACCCAAACTTGATAAGGAGTCTTACCATGAGTCTTGACTACTAAACTCTATTTTGCACATAGCAAGCAGTGTTTACTACCTTTTCCCAGAAAGTGATAGGCAGTTTAGAGTCGGACAATATAGTTCGTGCAGGCTTAATTAGTGTCATGTTTCTCCTCTCATTAACACCATTTTGTTGAGGAGCCCTGGGAGCACTATATTGTCTTGTAATACCCTTTTCATCAGAAAATGTATCAAGGATTTGGTTCTTAAATTAAGTTCCTTAGTCACATCTTATGATTTTGATCTTGTGATCACATTGATTCTTAATCTTTAAAATGAAACTCTTTAAGATCTTAGGAGTCTTCTCCTTAGTTCTAATAAAGAAGCCCCAATTTAATGTTGTAAAGTTATTTGTGATCACTACACAATATGAGATCCTTCCTAGACTCATTACACTAGTGGGCCCAAAGAGATCCATGTGTAACATGTGTAGGGGAGTAGTGATGGAATTTCTTTCCTTTAGCTTGTGAGATACTTTTTATTGCTTCCCTTTGGCATTCGAGTTACCAAAACATTCTTAATCAATTTATTCTTGTTATCAAAGTTTACATGGCTAATTCTTTTATTCTTGAGGAAGATTCATCACTATTTTCTTTAGATAAAAAGCATGAAATTTTTCCTAAAGGAAATATTTCTTGCAATTCCATCTTGTATATGTTTCCTTTCCGGGGGCTTTGAGAATGATATGCACTTGAAGACTAACCATCATGGGCTTGAGAACAATGCAATCATGCTTGGTGAAAAGCATGTTATAACTCTGATCACAAAATTAAAATACACTTAGGAGAATGTATCCAACCTTCTTAACAAAGTTTACCTTCTTAATGTTGAGCTTAACATTTGTGACCCTGCCCCTTCTAATAATGTAACCTATAGCATCTCCTCCAAAAGCAACTGGTCATCCATCATTTATCTCAAAATTATGGAGTAAGAAGCCATTGCATGTCATGTGTCTAGAATAGAAATTGTCAATGATCCATACATTCCTATTTGTGTTAAGTTGTTCATGCACAAAGGAGATGATTAGTTACATTTGGAAACCCAAACCTTTTTGGTCTTAGGCTATAGATATAAAAGGTGTTCTGCTTCGACTTGAAAGTGTCCTTCATCTCTTGAGCCTTCTTGAACATCCTTCTAGCTTTTCTGATCAAGTTCTTCCATCTAGACTTGGTTATCCGAACTCCTTTTCTCTCCTCATGTAGTGATCCTTCTTAGAATGCTCTTCTTAACTCTTCTCGGAACCATCCTCACTGTCTCCTCTTTATCATCTTCATTTATGAGGTCTATGAGGGGAAGCTCATTTTCACCGTGGAGATCTTATGGATAATATTGCGTGTGGAGGTGCTATCTTAATAGATCCTATTCCCTACTTATTCTGATAAGAAGCATTTGCATGTAAGGATGATGATATTATGTTCTTGAAAGTCTTTTCTTCAAGAACATATTTTTCTACCTTGGCTTTGTTGATCGCAAGCACATCCTAGCATTCAATTAACTTAGTGATGAGATCTTTGATCTATATCTTGTAATTAGTGTGTTCATGTTTAAGAGTTGAAATTATATGTTCTATTTTAAGTTTGTAATAATTTTCTGCTCTTTTAAAACCATATTTTAAAATATTTAAAGACTCAGTATTAGATCTCATTTTTATGTTATAGGACCTAAATCTGTTAAATGTAGCAATGTATTCAGGTGTACAGAGATGTTCCAATACCCTGGCCTCATCATGGTCTGCCATTAGTGCTTGATTTGGAGATGCACCTTTCAAGTTAAAGCTCTAGTCAAAGCCTCCTTCTTCAATAGCAAATGCAGCTTGCTACTTTGGCTTCTCATTCTAGTTGGTTTTGTATGTGTAGTTTAGTCTGGTTTGTAATCAGGGTAGAATATAAGATGGTATCATGGTTCTTTGCAATCCTCTTCAACCACATGAAGGGCTGAACTCAACTAATTGCTAGAGTTATCAGATAATTTTGCATATTCATCTCCATATGGTATCCACTAAGAATACCTAACAACTGTGTAAGAGTGACAATCTTAAGTTTTTCAGTTCTCTTGAAAACAACATAATAATGTGTGTTGGATCAAGAAGAAGGCTAACACAACCAAAACTTTATCACTTAAGTTATTTTGGTGCTGCATGCAAAGGCTTCTGAAGCTTATCACGGAACTTCCGAAGGTTGTAGAGTTCTTCCGAAGACAAAGGGAAAGTCCAACTTCAGAAGACAGAACTCTACTTCCAAAGACAAATGCATACTTCCGAAGTTCAAGACTTAGAAGAATAAAGTGAAGACCACTTCTGAAGTATGATGAAAAGATGAAGTCTCCAAGCCTTGGAAGAAGCAGCATCTTCCGAAGTATAAAGTGGCTTCGGAAGTACTTACTCTTCCGAAGCCATTTAACCTTCGGAAGACACTGCTATAACCAGTGGACATAAGTATGGTCTCTGACACTCCGCTGCAGACTTCTGATACAACATGGCTTCTTCCTAAAGAGTCATGTTGTTGACCATACTTTATTCCACTGTTTACCTTTTCATGATAGTACATGTTACCAACTTTAGTTGGTGACAAAAGGTAAGTCAGGGACATATCCTGACTACCAAATCTCAGATAACACTTTATCCGAGATACCTTAAACTATAGTCTTGTAGTATAGGCTTTAGCTAAAGGATCTCAGCTGGTATTAAAGTATATCTGGCTGTAGATAGTATCATATATAGGTTCTCTTTGAAACTCATTGTAACCAAGAGATAGAGATCATCTTCTGCTTGTAAGAGTCTTTGTATTTTGAGTTGAGAATCAATATATAAAAGTATCTTGAAAATTATCTTTCTATGTTCTTAGTTACTTTCTATATTGTGATCAACTCTTATTGATTCTTATCATACCCGAGTGTGATTCTAGGTGAGTTTGAGAGAAAAACATTGTGTTTAAGTGACAAACACCGATCCCGCAATTGGTATCAGAGCATCTCAGGCTCTTGATTGCATGATCTAACCATCCAAATCAACTTTTTTTTCACTCCTCCCTACCAACCACTCACTCAAATGGCCCTTAACAAATCCGAGGTAGGGATGGGAACAGTGACAAAAGCTCCCATCATTACTCGTGAAAACTTCAGGTCTTGGAGTAGAAGAATGGAAGGCTTCATTAGATACCAAGACAGCAAAATATGGAACTCCATTGTCAATGGACCATACAAGCCAAAGGTGGCTTCACCTGGTGGAAACGGTGCGATGATAGAGAAAGCTGTTAACAGCAGTTGCAAGAATGCCAAAGAATTGTTTAATGCACTTGCTCAGATGAAGTCCAACTCCAATGACTCAAAGAAGGACTCACTGAAGCAGCAGTTCGAGAACTTCACTCATATTGCTGGAGAGACCCTCAGCCAGCAATCTAGCAATACTTCAGGTACATGGATCTTATCTCTTCCCTTAGTGTGTGAATATCACTCCTAAACTTAGAGATATCACTAGAAAGTTCATGAGTGCTCTTCCAAATAAGTGGACATTCTACTGTGTCTCTATCAAGAGAACAGAAAACTTGAACACTCTTTCCATGACTAAGCTCTATGGCATCCTTGATGGATATCGTCTAGAGATGGAGAGTAAAAAGGGCTACCAAACAAGCAGACCCATGAGTCTTCCTGCTAGCAATGCTTTAGTGGTTGCTCAAGGCTCATTTACCCCACAACCTCAGCATTACCTGACATATCAGCAACCATCCTACTCTTCTGGTCCTTACATCACTTATCCTGAGATTCCAAGGTCTTGAGTGTTTTAGCCCAGATGATGTAGAGTATGTGGACATTGTCCAGCAGATGGCTGTCTTAACTTACAGAGCAAAGAAGTTCTTTAAGAGAACTAGGAAGGCATTTCCCTCAAAACCCAACCACCAGCAAGTTCGGGTTTGACAAGACCAAGGCAAAGTATTACAACTGTGACCAACTGGGTCACTTTGCAAAGGAACGCAAAGCTCCCAAGACCAATCCGGGAACCCAACAGGCCTTCAGACATCCCTTAACCTCATAGCCCACTGAGAAGTCAACTGAAACAGCCAAAATGGCTGAAGAACTTGACTGGAGCTTCATGGTACATCATGTGACTCCTGCTCAAGCTCTCATGGCTGGAACAGATGATGCCCATGTATATGAAGATCTTTGCACTCCAGCCTGTATAGCTGCGGGTAAACTTTATCAAGACTACAATATGGAAATCAAATCTGATGTTGAGTCTTTAAATATTTTAAAATCTGATTTTAAAACAACTGAATCTGACTATCAAAAGAATATAATGAGTTAGAGAAAACTATATCTCTTTTGATACATGAACACACCAACTACAAGACTCAAATCAAGGATCTGATATCCAAATTGTCTGAGGCTCAAACCCAGCTTGTCACTGCTGAGGCTCAGGCCAGGAAGCATGCTATCTTTGAGCAGAACTTCCATGCTATTCTTGCATCATCCTCCCATTCCAAACTCTGTTATCAGAACAAAGGAGGGTTGGGAACCAATGAACTCTGTTCCAACTGCTGACCCTTTCTTTCCAGAGTTGAAGGATGAGGCACCAATAGTGGCCACCACAGGGAAGGAACAGGTAGATGTACCCATCACCTCCTGTGATGATCAAATCCTAACCACTAAAGCCAAAAGAAGCAGAGCTAAAGTTTCTAGGAAAACTGCTAAGAAAGTGGCTGAATCCAAACTGAAAACTGACCCCAAGCAGAAGGGTGTCTTTGTCTTAGCTGGATTCTAAGTGTTGGGTACTTCTGATTCAGGAAAAGAATGTAATACCAGCATTCCTATCCTACCAAAGGATGAGAAGATAAAGGGAAAAGTTGCTGATGAAGAAAAGAAAACCATGAAATAGCAACCCTCACTTTCCCAAAAGACTAACATTGCATGCATCATGTGTGGCCTGCAAAATCACATGGCAAAAGATTGTTACTACAATCCTGCAAGCACACATTATGCAAATAATGTTAGAAAAGGAGTCAGGGAAGGTTTCACATTTGGACCTTTCCATACGGTTCCGGTGTTGAAGAAGGGAAAGCTAGTTTCCAAAGCCAAGTTGCTTTTGGAAGAAACTCCTTCTTCCGAAGGGAAAATGGCTTCGGAAGCAAAAGCTACTAACGTTCAGAAGAACAAGAAAGCTCCCTTGAAACCACCCAAAAGAAGAAGACTGCTTCGAAAGAAAAGGTGGTGAGGACCTCTTCCGAAAAGAAAGAAGCTTCGGAAGAAAACCATGCTGCAAAAGCTTCAACAAGCTCATCCTCCAAGATCAGCCAAAGGGTGGACCGGAAGATCAAGGAAGATGCTCCAGCCCAAACCTCTTCTTCAAAGACCTCTGTTGAACCCTCATGCATATAATTTGGTTCACTCATGTCATTATCCTTGGAAGGACCCAAGACTAGCAAGGCTTGGGTTTCCAAACAAAACTAAAATCTCATCTTATGTGCAGGAACATCCATTTGACAAGAACAACAATGTATGGATTATAGATAGTGGATGCTCCAGGAGCATGACAGGGAACAGATCTCCACTTCAACAGTTTCAGAACTATGATGGAGGTCTTGTCCAGTTTGGAGGTGAGGCCGGAGGATATATTTATGGCAGAGGGAGTATATCCAATGGTAAGTTAACAGTTGACAAAGTTAACTTTGTCAAATAGCGTTAACCCAATCTGTTAAGTGTTTCTCAATTCTGTGATCAAAAGCTCCAAATGCTTTTCACAAAACATGAGTTCATTATCCTCAAACCAGGGATGACAATTCCTCCGGAATTGGTGCTTCTTAGATCTCCCAGGAAAGGGGATATGTACAAACTTGATATGAACAATGCTTCCCCAGTGGGTGAAGTATCTTGCTTTCTTTCCAAAGCTGATAGTGATGAGTCAACACTATGGCATAAACGTATGTGTCATGTAAATTTTAAGACGATGAATAAATTGGCTAGAAATAACTTGGTACACGCTTTGCCTAAAAAGGAGTTTTTCTGCAAAGATAACTATGTTGCTTGCCTGAAAGGGAAACAACATAGGACATCTCACAAATCCAAATGTGTTAACTCTATCACTACTCCATTGCACTTATTGCACATGGATCTTTTTTGTCCCATAAGTATAATGAGCATTGGAAGGAAATCATATTGCCTTGTGATAGTTGATGATTTTACAAGATTCACATGGATATTCTATTTAGATGAAACTGCTGAAACATTAAAATCTTTTATTCTTAAAATAGAAAATCAAATTGATCACAAGGTTAAAATAATTAGATGTGATCAAGGGATTGAGTTTAAGAACTTTATTCTTGACTCATACTGTAACTCAAAAGGGATTGCGAGACAATATAGTGCTCCCATAACTCCTCAACAAAACGGTGTTGCTAAGAGGAGGATAGGACACTTATTGAGGTTGCTCGAACTATGTTAGCTCATTCAAAGCTACCTCTAACATTCTGAGCAGAGGCAGTCAGCACTGCATGCTATGTGCGGAACAGAGTTCTTGTAGTTAAGCCTCATAGAAAAACCCCTTATGAGCTATGGAACAAGAGGCCACCGTTCATTGGCTTTCTAAGGTCCTTTGGCAACAGGTGTACCATACTTAACACAAATGACAATTTAGCAAAATTTGCTAAAAAGTCGGATGATGCTATCTTTGTTGGATACTCTTCTAGCTCCAAAGCTTATAGAGTATACAACATTAAGAATCAACAATTTGAGGAGTCATCCATATAGTTGTTAATGAGCACACTCTTGTGTTAGGGGAATGGACCTCATCACATCTTTGATTTAGAATTGTTTCCAAACTATTCTAAACCCTCTTGTAAGAATGTTTCAATTAGAATAGGTGCTCAAAATGATACTGATGCTGCTGCTAATGATCAACTATTTGAGTTTCCCAGGCCTACACCAAATTCTCCAAAGTATGCAATACACCAAGCTTCCACTATTCTCAGATCCGATAGTTTAACTATATCAAGGAATAGTGAAGCTTCAACAAGTGATCACCTACTGAGCCTCAAAACTCATCACGTGATCCACCACAACACCAGGCAAAAGGAAGTGGTATTTTGAACGAACAGGCAACTGTTAATACTATTTCACAATTCATTCAATCAGTCCTCATTCAATGACTTTGAAACAGTATCTGGATAGAGTGTTCCAGTTCTTGAGTTTTGATATTGATGCTGCTGCTAATGATCAACTGTTAATACTATAGGTACTAGACCAAATGGTAGTGGACATAGGTTCCATACCTTCTGTCTCTTGAATTGAAGCAACTCCTCTTGCATCGATTCAATCCAGCTATTATCTTTTAAGGCATCTTCTACCTTCTTGGGTTCCATGTGAGATAGAAAGGATGAGTACAGGCACACATTCCCTTGATGAGTTTGTGCTCTTGTTCTCACACCCTCAAAGACATTCCCTATGATGTTCTCAGTTGGATGAGTGTTGTGAATCCTAAGACGAGGAATGACTTCCAGTTGTAGAGATAGATCCAAGTTAGACATATTCTTCTTAAGAACTGGAACACTCTGTAATCTTTATCTTGACCTTGAGGGGGAGGATACTAATCAACATCAGTATAGGGCAATTATTGGTTCTCTGATGTATCTAACAACCAGTAGACCTGATATAATGTTTGCTACTTGCATTTGTGCAAGATATCAGGTTGCTCCAAGGTGTCTCACCTAGCTGCTGTTAAGAGAATCCTCAGATACCACAAAGGAGCACCTAAACTAGGTTTGTGGTATCCCAGAAACAAGGATTTCAATCTTTATGATTACGCTGATAATGACTATGGAGGCTGCAATATTGACAAGAAATCAACATCAGGAGGATGTCAATTTCTTGGTGGAAGGATCATCTCTTGGCAATGCAAGAAACAATCCTGTGTCTCTACATCAACTGCTGAGGTTGAATACATTGTTGTTGCTAGCTGCTGTGCTCAACTGCTATGGATTCAAAATCAGATAATAGACTATGGATTCAACTTTATGAGTACTCCTATCCATGTTGACAACAACAGTGCTATCTCCATCACTAAAAATCCAGTGAAGCACTTTAAGACTAAGCACATTGACATCAGGTATCATTTCATTAGAGATATTCATGAGAAAAATCTAATCAAATTAATCAAATTTGATTCGAATGAACAATATGCTCATTTGTTTACCAAAGCTTTTGATGAACAAAGGTTCAAGTATCTCATAATAGCTATTGGGAAGATGAACATTGATTAATTTGATCTCTTTTGAAAAACCTTTTTAATATGTAAGTCTTGTGTCAATACAATTTAAGCCCTCTTACAAGAAATTCTCTCTGAAATTTTCTATGTGTAAATTCCTTCCGAAGAGAAATTAACCTTGGAAAGACATTCTCATATCTTCCGAAGCAAAATTTCTCCAAGGATAACTTTCTTATCGGAAGAATTTTTGGCCTCGAAAGAAGCGATTGATTGTATATTAGATCTACTTCTGAAACTTACAAATTCCCTATTCTGAAGCAACTCTAACCTTCGGAAGCAAAGTTTTGGCTTCGGAAGTAATAATTGTCTTCGGAAGACAAGTTACCTTCGGAAATGTTTTACACTTGGAAGAGAGATTTCACTGTGTAACGTAAATTTCTTGGGCCCCACACTGTAAAAAGCAAAGATTTTGTTAATGATGTCGATTTATTTAACTGATTTTAACCTTACCACCACTGTCATTTCATCCACTAAACCATCACAACAACTTATCCTAACCCCCATTACCGCCATTCCACAATCTTTTAAATAATCTCGACTACTCAATTTCATTTTCTTACTTGCAAATTTTACTGCCCTAGTAAGTTCTCCTACTCAACTTTACCCAGCTCAAATCATCCACATTCATCTTTGCAAATGGCACTCAACCCTCAGCACAACCAAGTCGTACTTCTTGATTCTTCAAGAGATGCTGACTTCTCTGAAATCATATCCTTTCTCACCCAATCAACCTACTACACAGCCCTTACTGTTAACCCCACTATTTTCTCCAACCAAATGGTAGAATTTTAGGGAAATGGTCAAGTCGAAACCCTAAATGGGATTTGTGTACTGCGGTCAAGCATCTGTGGACATGAGTTGATCATCACTGAACAACTCATCATGGAGCATCTTGAGCTTCACGATCAAGGAGCTCCTACTGAATTCCCAAAGGAAGATTTGGATAGCACCTATATCCTAATGGGATATGGTGTAGACATCAGCAGGTCGACTGTTTACAAGTTCAACTTCTCCTACAATTGGAAGTTCCTCTTGCATGTTGTTCTTCATTGCTTGTCTAAAAAATACGGAGGATGGGATCAAATCCCTTATGAACTAGGATGCTTGGTTCATGGATTGGTGAGAGGCCTGCGCTTCAACTACTCACGATTTGTGTTCTCAAATCTGATTGGGAATCTGCAAAGGGAAACATTCTTCATGTGTCCCAGATTCCTTCAACACATAATAAACTATGAGTTGGACCAGAGCATGCTTGTCTGTGCAGCTACTCCGACTGTTCCCCAAATGCGGCCTTCCATCTTCAAGACCTTGAAGAAGATGTCCACCAACTTCACTGGAAGTCACACTGCTCTGCTTCCGGGTATGATTGAGCGCATAGCTTCTGGAGACATCCCTGTTCACCCTACAGGTGATGAACCCACACCAGCAACCTCCACCACAATGCCAACACTACCTTCTCCACCATCACCATCAGTTATCAAAGACGCCCCAAACGAACCCTTGTTTAATCTACTCTAATTGAACAAGCCCCTCCTGTTCAATCCAAAAAGACTAGAGTGGAAACATGGGCTCCAACTCAGTTAGAGGTCTCTCTATCCCTCTCTTTTGACCTAATTTGGGTTTTAAGTCACCTCAATCTCAAACCGATGAGCCCAACACCCAAACCAGCAGCCCTCAGAATGAGTATTTACACTCTTCTGAGATGCCAACAAGGGACAGCCCCACTAGAGGCTCAATGCCTATACACATTGACCAAAGTCCCGGGTCTGTAGGTTTACCCTTCCTATCTTTCACTGACCTTCTATTAAAACTGATGAAGAGATAACATCTCTCCATCGCAATGAAGTTGATCTACAACACCCTCTCCAAGATCAACAGAGCCCGGAGAAATCCCTTATCTCTAGCCCCTATCAGCAACCAACAACTGAGGTGAGTCCCACTGATGTGGAGGGGACTCATGTAGATTCAGCTATGACTACAGAAGGTGCCTCAATGGACCTTGTGGACAGTGGTAACATTTCTCAGACTGAATGTACGACAACTGAGCCCTTTGATGACTCTAAAAGAGACATCATCGAGCATGGAAACCAGGTTGCCAAGAAACCACATCTGGCGGTGAGGCTGAACATACTAGGTATGTTACCTCATCTCCTTGTAATTCTTTGAAAGAAGATGAGGGAAGCATGCAACTCCTCATTAAAGATCTTCTTTCTAAAGTTTCAAACCTGGAATATCTGGTTAGGACTTTAGAGGCAAGGTCTGCCACTCAGCAACTTGAGATTGACAATCTCAAGGCTCAACTAGCTGAGAAACAGACAGAGAGGTCTGTTAGGCATGTACCTATTCAGGTCTCACTGACTTCCTCCTCCAGCTAATTTAGCTCTCAAGATGATGCTACCAAAAAGGGGGAGAATGTTAAAAGACAAACACATGAGGAACCACAGAGTTGGCCTTCAACTTCAACATCTTCTTCTTCCATCATCTCTATGCCTGAAACATCTCAAGTCAATCTTCAGATTGATCCAAGGATGCTCAGTGATCTCTATAGACTCTTCACCAAGTTTCTGCTAAGATATTCCTTTTAGCAGCCAAGCCATAATGCTGCAATGTTCTACTTTGGAGCAGAAGAGCTTCAAAGGCTGACTGCACCTTCTACCACTATGGAAGAAGTTGGTCAACCTAAGGTCCTTATGGAACCTAAGATTCAATTCGAAGGGGAAATAGGAATTGATGGCCCAGCAACTGAAACAGTTGGGATAGAATCTGCATCTCCTTTAACTTCCAAAGCTGAAGTTAAAGCCTCGGAAGAACAAGCTGAATCTTTTGAAGCTGAAATGGAAGCTGCGGAAGGACTGTTCAAAATGTCCGAGGACCTGATAATCACAGATGCTATCCTGGAAATGGCATCTGAGATGAGCAGTGAGGACTTTCCAATTGCACCTCCATCTTAGACACCATCTCTGACTCTCTCACAATCAGAAACCTCTCTCCAAGAACCACCACTGTCAGGATCTTCAAAAGACAAATGAAAAAATGAAGATGACTGCGAAGAGCTTTAGGAAGAGGAGAAGATTGAGAAACTTAAGAAGAAAGGAAGACATCAGCCTGAGAAGTTGCTAGCTGCTAGTACAAAAGCAGCTGCTTCAATAAGGAGGTTGTCATCAATAAAAGAAGAGAGCAAATCATTGACCAGCTCATTGAAATGGGAGTTGGTGGATATGGAGAAGGCAACTAGGCTGAGACTTGAAAAAGAAGCCAGGTTGGCCTTAGAGGTAGAGGAAGAGAAACAAAAGGAGGCTAAATTGCAGCTGAGGAGAGATAGGATAAACTTCCTACTCTCCAGAGGCTTTAATCTTCAAGAACTCTCTCCACACAACGATGATAGAATCCTCTAGTTCTACAACAAAGAGCAAGATCAAATGGAGAAAGAAAGGAAGAAGGCTGTAAAAGAAAAGGCTGGAGAGAAGAAGAAGAAGGAAGAACAGGCTAGGATCACTGCCTCTAAGAAGCTCACTGAGAAAGCCTGGATGAAGGACTATCATCGAGCTCATGGCTTCTCTGGTAGGCAGGTGGATCCTATGTCAGAAAGGACACTCCAACGGATTGTCAGTGAAATTAAGGCTGACATCCGGATGGGAAAAAGGAAAGAGATGTATAGAAAGGTAAAAGGGATGACCTTCACTGCTTCTGCCCAACCACAACATGAACCTTCACCCTTACCATTCACCATTAAACCTGAACCTTTCACCCCTCAACCCACATCACTACCCACACCTTCTCCCTCTCCTCAACCACCTAAACTTCCCATTATCCAACCCAAAACACTAGCCAGAACCTCTAAACCTAAACCTACCCAATTACCATCCAAACCATCCCTTCAGCCTTCTCAACATCTCTCCCTTGAGGAGTTTAAGGCAATCAAGATGAAGCTCACCAATTGCAGTACTTTGGGTGAAGTCTCTTGTGTAGAAGACGCTGTTAACATCACCTATGTAGACGGATCTTCAAGTTCCCTCACAAGAGACAGATTCCTTGATTTGCCTAGAGGAACTTTGGACCAGGCTGCAAGACTTTTGGGCCTTAATTCACACTCTTTAAATGAGGAAGAAAAGAAGCTCAGAAGGAAATTGGTGACTCTGCTAGATACAAGAAAAGAGGACAAGATTCCTAGTCAGTCTCTTGTGCCTAGAAGGAAGATAATTCAGTGGAGGTTCGATGAACCATCTCACAACTTTGTTGTGGAAAGAGAGAATGGTGAAATCAACAGACTCAATGCAACCTCTCTGTTACACTCCAGCAGATTCAACATTGTTGAGTTAGCAGAGAAGCCATTCTCCAACCCCTCCAACTCTGAAACTACTACACTCGTCAGAAATCATCTCAGCAGTCTTCACTTAGTCGAATTAACTACAAAGGTAAAGATTGAAGAAGAGTTGAAGTTGAGAAGACAGGAAGACAAGGAAAGATCTCCCACCAAAGGTGCTGCCTTTCTACAGATGGTAGAAGGTCCTGAATTGGAACCTATAGTTTGATGGAAATATGATTACAGTTCCCATCAACTAACTCTTTTTAGAGGGCAACAACAAAGGGTACATGTTATCCAAGGTGACAGACTGGATTTCCTGTCTACCAAGGATCTGTACAAGCTTCTTAGCACCACATGAGGGAAGAACAAGGAGACAGACAAATCCTTGCTCTCCTTGGTGCTGAAAGCTTTGAGAAGTTGAGAAAAGTGATGTTTTGGTAGCATCAGCCTAGGGGGAGTTTGTTGGATCAAGAAGAAGGCTAATGCAACCAAAACTATATCAGTTAAATTATTTTGGTGTTGCATGCAAAGGCTTGTGAAGCTTATCACGGAACTTCCGAAGGTTGTAGAGTTCTTCCGAAGACAAAGGGAAAGTCCAACTTCAGAAGACAAAACTCTACTTCTGAAGACAAATGCATACTTCCGAAGTTCAAGACTTAGAAGAATAAAGTGAAGACCACTTCCGAAGTATGACGAAAAGAAGAAGTCTCCAAGCCTTGGAAGAAGTAGCCTCTTCCGAAGTATAAAGTGGCTTCGGAAGTACTTACTCTTCCAAAGCCATTTAACCTTCGGAAGACACTGCTATAACCGGTAGACATAAATATGGTCTCCGACACTCCGCTGCAGACTTCTGATACAAAATGGCTTCTTCCCAAAGAGTCATGTTGTTGACCATACTTTATTCCATTGTTTACCTTTTCATGATAGTACATGTTACCAACTTTAGTTGGTGACAAAAGGTAAGTCCGGGACATGTCCTGACTACCAAATCTCACATAAGACTTTATCCGAGATACCTTAAACTATAGTCTTGTAGTATAGGCTTTAGCTAAAGGATCCCAACTCGTATCAAAGTATATCCGGCTGTAGATAGTATTATATATAGGTTCTCTTTGAAACTCATTGTAACCAAGAGATAGAGATCATCGTCTGCTTGTAAGAGTCTTTGTATTTTAAGTTGAGAATCAATATCTAAAAGTATTTTGAAAATTATCTTTCTGTGTTCTTAGTTACTTTCTATATTGTGATCAACTCTTATTGATTCTTATCATACCCGAGTGTGATTCTAGGTGAGTTTGAGAGAAAAACATTGTCTTTAAGTGACAAACACCGTTCCTGCAATGTGTCCACTGTCTAGTAAAAGAGGACAGGAACTTGCTTACAATGTCTTTTGACTAGTGACTATGACATGTCATGTCTCACATCCTAATATATTATAAAAATGATAAAAGTAGATAAGGTAGAAAGTTACACATTCAAGAACACAATGTAGAGTTATAAAAGCATGGAACTTTCAACAACTTTATAAGTTAGTTTATGTTCAGAGTTATAGCAGAAAGTTGGGTAGGTTTATGTAAAAGTACATTAGATAAACCATCTTCTTCAATATATTCAGAAGAAATCCGTCTTCACTTTATTGGCTTTAGAAGACTTTATCTTTGAAGCTTCAGAAGACTTCACTTTTGACTTTGAAAGATAGTTGTCTTGGCTTCGGACGATTTATACTTAGAATATTTTCTTGTGCAGGGTATGAAACTTCTGATGCAACTTCTACCAAGTACCAAGTGCATGCATATAGGAAGCACTTGGGTTGTTTTTGCTGCATCAACCTTGCTATAAGCCTTACATGGATTTTTAAATATCTCAAGGGTCAACCAACACTTTCAATCTTTGGTATCCTTAATTTTTTATTTCAATTAAGTGATTATACTGACAGTGATTATGCATATTGTAATTTGGACAGTAAATCTATTACTAGAGGTTATCAAATTCTTGGTAATAGATTGATTTCTTGGCCATGCAATAAGCAGCAGACGGTATCCACATCAATTGTAGAGGCTGAACATGTGGTTGTTTGAGATGTTTTTCTCAAATTGTTTGGATACCATAACAACTTCTTGATTATGTCCGTACCCTTTTTAACACCAAAATTTGTTATGACAACACTGTGGTGTTGGGTTTTGTTACAAGTTTATCGAAGCAAGTTTAACCATTTAAACTTAAAAAATGAAGCGGATATAAGGGATTAAAAGGTGTTTAATAATATGAAAATAGAACCATACTAAACCAAAACAAAATCCAAGAACAAAGGATCATATATATGCGAAATGAAATGCTATCAAAACAAAAATGGCAACCATAGGGTGTTCTTGAAACTCGCTTTCATGAACAAAATAATGTGGTATGGATGAGAAGAAGAAGATGATGCTTCTTGAATGTATAGCCTCCAATTTAGAAGTCCTCAAGTTTGTATACCCACAAGCCTTAGCAAACACCTAACTTGTTAGGTAGAAGAACACCAAATACTCAAAACCTTCTTCTTCCAAATCCGAAAATAGCCCAGCCAAAACTGAAAATGCAGCCAACAAAAACGAATTTTTCAGCCAAGAAGAGAGAAAGGATGAGTTCTTTTCATGTGTGTGAGAGAGGTGTGCTCAAGGGATGAGTGCTAGAATGGTTAAAGTCTTGTAAAGACCAAGACATGGATGTTCCCCATGCCCAAAAGGGGCGACAGAAATACCATTCAAAATGGGTTCCCCCCATTATAATTTTATAAAAAACTTACACATTCAACCCATAAGTTTATAAAATTTAAACCACTTTTAATTTTATAACAATAACAAACTTTTATTTGTTATTATTTAACTTACTTAAATAATCAAACAAATAATTTCTCATGAACAAATTATCCATATAATGTTGTTCTATTACAAAAGCAAGGTTATTAGAAAACCTATTTTCTAAATTGGTGTCAATATTTATTTGTATGATCTTATTAACAAATAAATATTTATTGGTGTTTGTTTAGCTTTTTATTGGGTATGACCCGACTTGGATCGTAACGTACTAACCACATCAATCATATATGTGTTTTGGGCATACAAGATCCAACAATCTCCCACTTGCACAAGAGGCATAGAAGATTGATGCAAGCAGTAAATACCGCCTAACAATGGTTTACTACCCTTAATACGTATGACTAAGTGCCATTCAATAACATCATCCCCTTCAAGTACCTTACTCAAAATGTTTTAGGTCAATCAATCATCTATCCTTTTGTCACAGATGTCATGTTAAATCCCAGAGACACTGAATGATCATTCTTCATTGATTTTACTTTATCAGGTCTTAGACATCTTACTCTGAATGAATAAGAGGGACAAATCCCATCTTGACTACATATGTCTCTCACAATTACCTTGTATCATACCTGAACCGAGACTTATGTACTGTCATTATTCAGAATAGCGAAGAACTAAGTCAACGTATAATATGTGGTAAATATCAAGACCCAATATGTATCTCAGGTCAGAGGATACCAAATGATATTCGCGTTTACTCAAAATTACTTATGATCAATCAAGAAGATTCCATGTAGTGATATTCGAGATGCAGGTCAGTCCAATATTTGTATCCCACAAATATCTATGAACTTTGGCAGCAACCTTTTGCTCTATATTCATCCATATGAATATCTACCAATCCATGTTCATAACAGTCTTACCTTCATACTTGTTCCCACAAGTATGAACGACTACGGACGTTATGAGTAAATGATTTACTCATGGATTTTAAACATGCAAAATAGGAATATTAGTTGAATCATTATAACCGAATAATTTATTCAAGTAATAATGGGTTACGATATCTAAATACAAAAATTTAAAGATCATATCCAGTCACTAGAATATTGAAGTCCCATGGCACAAGAATGACTTTCATGCTTTGCCTTTTCAAGAAGATTTGTGAGGGGATCGGTAATATTTTGAGCCATGTCAACTTTGCGAATACATATCTTTCCCTTCCAACTTCATCACTTATGTAGTTGAATCTCCGTTCAATGTGCCTAGTCTTTTGATGTGCATGGGGTTCCTTGATTTGAGCAATCACACCCACGTTATCATAAAGAATTTCTAGGGGGTCCTGCATGTAAGGGACCACCCCTAGATCGGCCATGAATTTCTTTAACCATGCAGCTTCCTGAGCTGCTAATGAGCGACGATGTATTCTGACTCGGTAGTTGATAATGCCACTGTTAGGATCAGTGATCTACGTTTGATTGATTAGAGAGTATAGCAGCGGAATTCTAACAATGAATTAGCCAATTCACAAGAACGAAACGATATTCAATGAAGAACAAAAACGGTTATAGATAGAGAGAATTCTGCAATAAATTTCATTCAATATTCGCTTTCGTGGTAACGGAATGTCACACTTACAATTAGGTCGACACCTCTTATATAAGAGATGTGACGTCTGCTGATGTCACTTGATAGTGACATCTAACAGAATTATTTCAACTGAAACACAACTACTGAAGATGTCAAAACAGCTGACATCTTCTTACAAAAATACTAAGTGTTATCAGTTACTACAACTACTGAAAAACATAAAACTACTGATACTATAACGACTGAAGAACAAGCTCTTCAGTCGTTTTACAAAACTACTGAAAATAAAAACATAAAACTACTGATATCACAACTACTGAAGAAGTACTCTTCAGCTGTTGTGACAAACTACTGAAACTTCAGTACTTGGTCTTCAGACTTGAACTTCAGACGTTTCATCAGCTGATGACTTCAGTAGATATCATCAGCTGATGTCCTTAGTCTTTGTCTTCAAACTTTGTACACCAGTTGTTGATCTTCAGTACTTGTAGACTCTTCAGCTGTTGTACTTCAGCACTTGTGTTCTTCAGCTGTTCAAATTCAGCACTTGTGTTCTTCAGCTGTTCAGCTTCAGCACTTGTGTTCTTCAGCTGTTGAGCTTTAGCTCTTGTGTTCTTCAGCTGTTGAACTTCAGCACTTGATCTTCAGCTGTTGGAGTTTTCAGCACTTGTCGAACTGCTGATGAAGCCTTCAGCAGTTGTTGTGATATCATGTGAGACTTAGAGGTTATCTGATCTTGGCTCATTGGTTCTTTTGGTCCAACAAACTCACCCTGAACCAATGCAGCCAAAACCTCTAATTTATTTATTTTCCCACTTATTGTTGGCAAAAAGGTTGGTCTTTTTCATTCTTGATCAGTAGAGAAGATGACCCATATAAGCTCCGGCCTGGGAAGAAATCTCAGAGATCTGTTTGGCAAGGTATGAATGGGAACTCTGTTTTGGGGAACTGGACACAGAGTTGTTATCCCACTCATGAGATTTACTTCCCCATAATGAGTCTGTATGACTCTCGAACATAGGCTTCAAGGAGAACAACTTGTTCCTCCTTGGAGAGTTCTTCTACTCCTCCTTCAAAGAAGAACTCTGGACCATAGTACTCAGATAAGTACTTTACAATCCTGCCATTCTTCAACTCCACAGTAGTTACCTCCCTATAGACAAATTCATCAGGATGAGTGCCTTCAAGGAGTAACTGGAGCTCATTCTTCTTGATGTCTTCAAGCTTTTTATATAATAACCCCTTTTTGATCATCTTGTTTTCCAGTAAAGCTTGAGGGGTCATTTTTGATTGATGAGCCTTCTTGAATTCATCGATTATTTCCCATGGTGAGACTACAATGGCCAGCATGATTGTAGAGTCTATTGTTTTTCTAACTGGCCATTGTATCTATGTGGAATGGATCTTTTGTGGATTCTAGAACTCACCTTGGGGTCTGGCCATACTCTCACTCTCTCCTTCTGATACTGAAATATGTGTCTGAGAGTGTACAGCTCTGAGCATGCCCTTTCATGGCTTGTATAGATGATGACTGAGGAAATTCTTGTCAACCATCTTCAGTAGTTGCTCATCATGCTGCTTCTGCTGTTCTTCATCTTCTATCTTGACTCTAACCATTTCCTTTGAGAGTCAGGTGTGATCATGGGATGACTCCTGGGTTCTGGTAGTTTAGAACAGAAGAGAGTGGCAGACTATCATCTTCATCCTCTTCTTCTTCATCTTCTTCTATCCTCAGCACCCTTCTCCTCCTTCTAGGTGCATCACTGGATGATGGTTGGGTTGGTAAGGAATGGTTTTGAAGATTGAGGATGTTTGGATTTGAGGTTTGAGATTGGTTTGGAGATTTGAGGGGTAGGCTGTTTTTGAGTGGGTGATAGGGAAGGTTGTTCAAGCATTTTGGTTGTGAGTTTGGCCTTTGTAAGTCTTGCCATCTCAAACCTTTTTCCAGCCCCAGCCTCATCAAGTGCTTCAATGATAATCCCCTTATGAAATTGCTCAGACAAACAGATTCTGGTGGCTATAGCCAGAATACTGTCTCTGGTCCATGAACGAATCTCCATCAAAGATCTTCCTAAGTATTTGGCAATGAATCGAATCATGATCTCCAATCTCTCTTTCTCCAGTACATCATACCCAGCCCATCTGGTTTGAATTTCCTCCACTTCAAACCTCTTGATCTCACTGTCTAGTGTGGCTGTGTCAAAGCCTTGCTTGAAGAGTTGCTTAATGATTTTGTCCACGGATCGGCTGTGTGTGTCATCTGCATCTTTTACCAGCTCTTCCAAGGATTTTTCTTCAGCATTAGTTTGATCACCAGCACTTTTCTTTCTTTTGTAAGTGATCAGTTGTTGTTGCTTTTCTTTTTCCAACTCCTGGGTTTTCTCTTGTGCCTTCTCATCCTCAGTTCTTTTTCTCTTCTTTTCTTTCACTGCAGTACTCTCCCCCTTTGTGGATGCATTGGTGACAGGGTTGTACCGCAGAAAGTTTCTTTTGCACAGCATCATCAATGATGGTTGTAGACTTGAGGAGATCCTCTCATCAATGGCTTTATAAACAATGTCATTGATGATGGGAGTGATAGAGGTAGGGATTGTTGGAATACAGCAACCATCTGCTCTGGGGGTTCTGTCCCGGAGAAATAGTGCCAAAAGCAGAAGCTGGAGGCTCAGTGAAGTGAGAGGGTAAAGTGTTTGGGGAACCTTCAAATGAAGGTGCCATCTGTGGGTTGGTGGGGGCAGATGGACTTTCATCCTGAGACTTCTTGGCAAGCAGTTCTTGTAGTCTGCTTACCTCAGCCTCCAGGATGGTGTTGTGGGCTAGAACGTCATAGAAAAAGCCCAGGTCATCATCAGCAGAAGCTGAATCACCTGACCTCCTGCTTGTAGCAGGATGTACATGCACTGGGTGTAGACCAGTTTTAGCATGTGCCCCTTTTTCTTGGAACTGGGGACTTCCAGCCTCAGGACTAAGTCCTTCATCAGCTGTTGCCTCTAGTGAGGTCTTAGCAATGTTACCAGCCTCATTCTGATCATGTGCTGATGCAGAAGAGGTGGCAGCCTCACTAGATATTCTAATCTCCTTATCCACACTAGGAGATAGAACTTGTAAACCTAGTGCTGTGGGTTGTCAGAACATGGTGATCCTCTTCCTCAATGTCTGTGGTTCTCCCCTTTGTTGGTGGTTTTTGGGGAAGAGGAGAGGCATGCAACTGAGTCAGCACGTTTGCAATAATTATGGTTGGACTTTGGGGGGCGGTTGCATGGGGAGAAGGGTAGAAGCAGTGTGCACCTGGGGAGGATGGTGCTCTTCAATGGCAATCTCCTCAAGTGAGGAAGATCCCAGATGTGTGGTAGCCCTTATGTGGTGGCTGCAGGCTCCTTTTGAGAGGAATCCTGAGCGGCTATGGCTGGTAGAGTCTCTGATACTGCTGGGGGGTTTAAACCAGCAAGTATATCCTGCATTGGTGGTACAGGAGCATCTTCACGGGACTCATCTCCCTGAATAGCTGTTTTGGGTTTTTTGTTTTGGTTTAGTGGGGACTTTGGTTCTGGTGGAGGAAGCTGTGGGTTCCCTGTGCTTGGGCTTTAGCATTCGGGCAGCTTCTTTGAGTGTAAGGTCTGAGTTGTGCCTGGAGTATACCTCAGCCAAAACAGCTGGTGCAGGGACTCCAAGGCCAACAAGGCCATCAGATTTTAATTCATCCAAAATAATGGCCATCAGAAACCGGGGATATAATGGCCATCAGAAACCTGGGATATAATGGCCATCGGTTGCCACAGGATTCTGAACCAAGTTCTTTATTTCTAGAAACACATTTCAGAAAAATTTAGCGGTTGGTGTTCTAGAATAGAATACAATACCTGTTGCCATTGGGATGACATTTGATCCCAAGAAGATGTCTTGGAGGCTAAGCAGACATTTACCATGTGAAAAATAACTTTCTCAGCGTCATGGAAAGTTTCTTTAGAACCGTTGTAGCCCGAAGATCACCTTCATACCCATGATTGATAAATGACATATCTGTTATGCCCTTGGGTATGCAGTCACAGCGGTGGAGTCGTGTAGTGTAATGCCTGACGAATGATGTCGGCGGTAACGACCACTGGTTTCTGGTTGACAAGGGACCGAACAGAGATCTGGCCGGTAGACTCATCAGTATGAAAAAAAGCATTTGACCAGAATTGACTGAGGGATTCAGGGTAGATGGTTGGATTCAAGAGAAAGGCTGTGCGATATGGGGAATCCACCATTAAGTCAATGGCATTATCATATTTGTTCCAGAAAGCCGACTTTGTAAGGTAAGCAACGTAGTTATGTCGTGGTTTCAGATTCATGGTCGCCATGTTTGAGAGAGAGAAGTTCAGAAAATAACGGCTAATGAACATTAGAGAAGAGGATGGGTTTTATAGGGTAGGGGTGAGAAAATGACTGAAGGGTTTGGTGTTAGTCATCAGTAGTTTTAAACCGACTGTTGACATGGTATTACCCTTTCAGACGTTGAAACAGCTGAAGTCGTGGTTTTAAGCATCAGTAGTTAGAAAACTACTGAAGCCATGGTTTTGACTTCAGATGATGAAACAACTGAGGACTTGGTGTTTGTCATCAGTAGTTGTGAAACTACTGAAGACAGTGGTTTTGTCATCAGTTGTTGTAAACAGCTGAAGACTTGGTGTTAGTCATCAGTAGTTATAAAACTACTGAAGACATGGTTTTGCTTCAGTTGTTTAGAATGAAACAGCAGTTGTAGAAACAACTGAAGAGAAAGTTCTCTTCAGTAGTTTTCGTCAATTCATAGCCTTTCAGCTGTTTCATACTGTCCTCAACACTTACTCATCAGACTTTGCATCTGCTTTTCAGGTGTTTCATAGGACGTCAGTACTTATCTGTTTGTACTGATTTCAGTAGTTGTAACTACACCAGTAGTTGTAACTACATCAGTAGTTTAGAACAGATAAAGTACTTCAGTACTTGTGAGGCATTTAGCCGTCAGTAGTTATAAAAACTACTGAAGGTGAAGGACTCATCAGTACTTATATGTGACATGGTTACCAATGATCACCAGTACTTTTACTGAAATCATCAGTAGTTGTCACTTATTCTAGCTGCAGCATACCAAGCCTTAACACAAGGTTTTGGAAAGTAGAACTATCCAAAGGCTTAGTAAAAATATCTGCAAGCTCATCAGCACTAGGCACAAACTTAGGATCAATCAGACCTTTTTCAAAACAATCCCGAATAAAGTGATGTCTGATCTCTATATGTTTGGTCCTAGAGTGCTGGACTGGATTTTTGACAATACACAGAGCTGAAGCACTATCCATTAATAATGGAGTCTTAGTCTCTGTAATGCCATAATCCAGAAGTTGGTTCTGAAGCCAGAGTACCTGAGAAGTGCAACTTGCAGCAGCAATGTACTCGGCCTCAGCAGTTGATGTAGCAACAGATGTTTGTTTCTTACTCTGCAAGAAATCAAACAGTTGCCTAGGAATTGACAACCACCAAAAGTTGACTTTCTAGTTAACTTGCACCCTGCATAGTCACTATCTGAAAAAGCAACTAATTTGCAAGAGTGTCCAGTGGAATACCATAACCCAGAGATTGTGTACCTTGCAAATATCTAAAGATTCTCTTGACTGCAATCAAATGAGACTCTTTAGGAGCAGCCTGAAATCTAGCACAAACACATGTAGCAAACATAATATCTGTCTAGAAGCTGTTAAATACATCAAGGACCCAATCATACATCTGTAAAGTGTTTCATCAACAGCTTTACCTTTCTGATCTGCATCCAGTTGTGTGGTGTTGCACATGGGAGTAGAACAGGGCTTACAGTTTTGTAAATCAAACTTATTCAAAAGATCTTTTGTATATTTTGACTGATGAATAAAGGTTCCATCAGCCTTTGTTTAATTTGCAAGCCTAGAAAGAACTGTAATTCTCCCATTGCACTCATTTCAAACCTCTTTTTCATTAATGTTGTAAAATCATCACACAACTGGGGATCAGAGGATGCAAAAATGATATCATCAACATAAATCTGAACAAGTAGCTTATGCTGATCCACCTTCTTAATAAACAAAGTTTTATCAATGGAGCCTCTAGTGAAATTATTCTTAAGAAGAAAAGTGGAAAGTGTCACATACCAGGCTCTAGGAGCTTGTTTCAACCCATAAAGAGCCTTATCAAGTTCATACACCCATTCAGGATGTTTATTATCCACAAACCTGGTGGTTGACACACATAAACTTCTTCCTTTATTTTACCATATAAAAAGCACTTTTGACATCCATTTGAAAAACTTTAAGATTGTGGAATGCAGCATAGGCTAAAAACAATCTGATTGCCTCTAGTCTGGCTACAGGGGCAAGGTTTCATCATAGTCAATACCTTCTTCTTGTGAAACCCCTGTACAACCAGTCTAGCCTTGTTCTTAACAATAAGCCCATTTTCATCAGTTTTATTCCTAAACACATTTAGTGCCTATTGCACACTTACCTGGGGGAAGAGGAACCAGTTCCCACACTTGCTGTTTCTTGAACTGAAGTAGCTCAAGCTGCATGGCTTCAACCCGTCATTGTCTCTCAAAGCAACATGGTAGTTCTTTGGCTCTAGCTGACTGATGAAGAGAGCATAGAAGCAGAAGTTAGACAATTGACTTCTTGTTGAAACACCAGCATTGATATCACCAATAATTGAGACATGGGTGATTCTTCAGTTATTGATAAACAATGAGATCTGTGCAAGTGTTTATAGGACCTTCAGCAGCAGCAGATGTTGATGAAGACTCTTGAAACCAAGAATTAGATGGTAACTCAAAAGATGTAGAGGAATCAGAGATCTCATCAGCATTTGTTGTGGATGGAACTGCTGAAGCTACAGGAACATCAAATTTAGCAGACACAGGCAGTTGGTCACTAAACTTGAATAGGTGAGTATTGATATTATCATCATCATCATCAATACCACCAGGTGG
This sequence comes from Flaveria trinervia, assembly GCA_025506515.1. Lineage (NCBI taxonomy): Eukaryota > Viridiplantae > Streptophyta > Magnoliopsida > Asterales > Asteraceae > Flaveria > Flaveria trinervia. The sequence goes on from CM046443.1 coordinate 59,169,571, forward strand.
AAGACATGCTGCAGAAGATGATTTATCCACAGGATCTGCAACAGCTGGAGGTTGATATGGAACATATTGCAGTATATCCAAATCAAACAACTCCACAGGGTTTGTGGAATCTTGTCTATAGGAGATTCATTAAATTACATGCAAAGTCTCTTCAACTATCTTTGTTCTACAGTTGAAGACTCTGTATGCCTTGCAAGTAGATGAATAACCAACAAAATACCCTGCATCCACCTTAGGATCAATTTTTGGAGTTGATCCTTTGTGTTGAGATAAAACAGGGACACCCAAATGCTTTGAAAAATGAAATTAGAGGAGCCAAGTGATGGAGAACTTCATATGGAGTCTTCATCAACCTCTGATTTACTAAGACTCTATTCTGCACATAGCAAGCTGTGTTAACAGCTTCAGCCCAAAAGGTCAGTGGCAACCCAGAGTCAGCCAGCATGGACCTTGCAGCTTCAATTAGGGTCCTGTTCTTTCCTCCACTACTCCCTTTGTTCTGGAGTCCTTGGTATGCTAAACTGCCTTTTGATTCCCTTTGAAAGATAGAAGTCATCAAGTGTATGGTTTCTGAATTCAGTTCCACTGTCACTTCTAATACACTTGACTGGAAGGGAATACTGCTTCAACATACAACACAAAGTGAATAATCTTCTGAGCAACCTCATCCTTTGAATGTAGAAAGAAAGTCCATACAAATCTGGAGTAATCATCCACAATTACCAGACAGTATTTCTTCTTTGCCATGCTCATTACTTTCACAGGACCAAATAGATCCATATGCAGTAATTGCAAGCAGGCAGTGGACTTAGGCTCTTCAATGGGAGGGAATGAGACTTTGTGCTGTTTTCCTTTTAAACAAGCAGTGCAGGTTTCATCACAGTGGAACTCCTTTATTGGTAAGCCTCTAACTAAACTATTGTGGATTAGCTGGTTCATGTTTTTGAATTTACATGACCCAGCCTTCTGTGCCACAGTTTAGATTCTTGAGAAGAGGCTTTGGAAAATAGGCAAGGATTGCCTTTGAGATCTATTTTCTTGGAAAGATCTAAGGCATACACTCTTCCTGTCCTGTTGGCTCTCAGGAGAGTGTGAACATCCAACACCTTATCAATCAAATACAGAACTTGGATGACAGAATCCTACAGTTCTGACTGGTGAAAAGAGCAACATGGCCTTTATCACATATTTGACTGACACTCAAGAGATTGTACTTGAGATTTTCCACATGATTAACATCATCAAACTTTATTTCTCCATTGGAGACAAAGCCGTTGCCAATGATATAACCCCTAGCATCATTGCCAAAAGAAACAAACCCTTCTTTCCTTGAGAGTAGTCATGAAGAAGAGAGTTGTTCCAGTCATGTGCATAGATCCCCCACTGTCTACATACCAGATGCTACTTTGGCATGTTGAAGAACCCTGCAATAATAAACAATCAGTTAGTTTTGGAGACCCAAACCTTTTTGGTTTTGGGCCTGGTCTCATCAACAGATGGTAAACTAACAGGTTTATTGGAAACAACAGCCTGAGAGGAAGAAGATGGTGAAGAAGAGGAATCCTTTGGCTTGGACCTCCTTTTCTTGGTTTCAACATAGGAGCATCTAATTGGTTAACTCTTCCCAATAGATGTTGAACCATCATAACCAGCTGTGTCTGATTTTGTGATATAGCTTTCAGCTCATCAGACACATTGCCAATGGAGTTTAATAAGTTCCTATGTTGCACCTTCTTCTTCTGAGCAATCTCCGCTGTCACCTGTTTAACCCCTTCCTTTTTGGATTTCTTTGTGGACTTAAGGGTTACAGGATTTGATGTTGCTGATACAAATGTGGTCTCAAACTCAGTTTTCATTTTTACCATTTTCTCTTTAATTTCCTCTTTATGTTTGAGTTTGGAACCTCTTTTGTACCAGCATCATGTGTAAGATGATTGAACAAACCACATACTTCACATGGTTTCTTCTTCATCTTATGTTGATCATCAACTAAAGAGGGTGAAGCAACTGAAGACTGCTCTTCAGTGCTTTGGAAGCATTGTTGCTTTCTTTACTTCCCCTTTAGTAGTCTTCAAACTCTTTCTACTGATAGTTTTCTTCTTTTCAGTACTGGCAGGAGTTGGAGTTTGAACTTCAGGTGTTAAATCTTGCTCTCTAGTCCTTTCAGGACTTTTAGAATTAACTCCTGAGTTGATCAACTCATTGATCATGTGAGTGTCAGCAGTGGAACCATCAACATCACCTGATAGGTTCTGAGAGGGCTTGGTGCTGACTTCTACTTCTGATTGTCCTGTATCAGAAAGTAGATCACATGATGAGATGGATTGGTTATTACTCTCACCATCAGATTCTACCTCTGCTCTGGGAGTAAAATCTGTAGGTGGAGCAGTGTGATTGTAACCGCCAAACTTCACATTGGAAGCAGATTGCTTACTAAGAAGCATTTCAAAACCTTTGCATGATTGTACCCATCTATCACACTCTACCTGGGTGACTGCAAGGGTTTCTTGAGATCTTTATACTTCTCTAGAAGTATCTCTTCCCTAGCCTTATCATCAGTTATTGGCATTTAAGTTTGTAAATCTCATCATTCTTATCATTAAGCACAGACTCAAATTCAGCTTTGCTTTTGAAATTATTTGTTCTAGCTCAATGTTCTTGTTGATTAAAGCTACATTTGCTTCTCTAATAGATGCAAATGCTGCGATACATGTTTCAGAACACAATTTGGCTTTTGCCTCAGAGGATACCTGTGATACCTTTGGTGTAGAGGCATTAGTGGATGAAGTATCAGCAGAATCCAAAGCCATAAGAGCTAGATTTCCAAAGGGACTTTCACCACCATGTTGACCAGCACCTGAGAATAGTTGTTCATGACCAGACAAGTCATCTGGTAAACTGCTCTAGTCAACAACTCCTGGGGTGAAGAAGCTGTGTTGTTGAGGTTGAGTTTGTTGATGAGATTGGGAAGGTTGTGGTTCAGGCAATGCTTGTGGTTGTTGTGCAATTGGAGCTTGAACAGGATTTGGTTGAGGCATATAATAGCAGGGATAAGGATATGACATTTGACCCTGGGGAACAAAGTATGCAGGAGACCTAGGATGTGAATGATGGCCAGAACCAGCAGGGATGTTGCCCTCTGTTTTGTGGACTAGTACTAGGAAAAGTCACAAAGGGTGCACAAGAGTTAGATCCAGTTGATCTACACTCTCTTGCAAAGTGTCCCAGCCTTTAGCATTTGTGACACCTCAACTTACTCTTGTCAAAACCAACTTTGGTTTTGCCAGAGAGTCCAGGAAATTTCCTGCCAGTTCTCTTATAGAACTTCTGAGATCTGATATTAATCAATGCCATTTGGCTCAGAATATCCATCTCTTCTAAATCATCATCAGCAATTCCTTTCAAATCATCCATGATGAAGCATAGATTGTCACTATTACTTCCAGAATGACTCTCAATACCAACAAATGCATGATCAGAACTATTTGAAGAGAAATCAATATGCTCATCATAATTGCTTTCAGATGCAGCATATTCTGACTCATGACCAAACAAGGCAGTATTTCCTGGTACAAAGTCATCAGTGAGCTTTCCTGATGATGACAGTTTCCTTTTCTGCTCTATCTCTCTTTCGAATGTAAGCAGTTTCCCATGAAGTTGGGTGAGAGATAGGCTATCCAGATTTGCACTGGAGCGTAGGACAATAGTGTATGTGTCCCATCTCTCAGGCAGTGATCTGAGGAACCTGTTATTCATCTGGCTATTGGTGTATTCCTGTTTCACCATTTTCAGCTCAGAGATCAAGCAGGAAAAACGCTCAAACTGTTGAGTCAGTGTCTCACCCTTTCTATGAGAGAATTTCTCATATTGTTGGGCAAGGATTTCTCTGTTTTTTGCTAAGACCTCATCTGTGCCACCGAATTGTTCCTTCAGGGAATTCCAGAGATCATGAGCAGTTTCATGATACATAAGCCCTGAATAGATTTCATTAGGCAGTGCCATGGCCAGAATTCCATGGGCTTTAGCATCAATCTCAAACAGTTTCTGATCTTCATCAGAGTATTGTTCCTTCTTCTTCGGAACCATTTGATTGGTTTCCGGATTGTTCACCATAGGCTTATGTGGTCCATGTACCACAGATGTCCAACAACCTGAACTGTTAACAGACAGGTGATGAAGTATTCTTCGATGCCATATGTTATACTCGGTCCTAACCAGCATCGGAGGCTTGGTTGAGGAACTGGTATTGTGAGGATCATTAGAAGGAGTAGTCATCTCAGATTCAATCAAATTCAATTAAGCTATAACAGATTTAGAACAAAACACAACAACAAATGAACCAAGAGAGATCTCAAAATAAATGAACGAAAGCGTCAGAAATTCAATAATCTATAACAGTTCTTACGAATATGCTAATTCAATCAAACATAGATATCAATTAGCATTTCAATGATCATTGTTAGATCGATCAATGATTAACCTGCTCTGATACCACTTGTTAGGATCAGTGATCTACGTTTGATTGATTAGAGAGTATAGCAGCGGATTCTAACAATGAATTAGCCAATTCACAAGAACGAAACGATATTCAATGAAGAACAAAAACGGATAGATAGAGAGAATTCTGCAAATAAATTTCATTCAATATTCGCTTTCGTGGTAACGAAATGTCACACTTACAATTAGGTCGACACCTCTTATATAAGAGATGTGACGTCTGCTGATGTCACTTGATAGTGACATCTAACAGAATTATTCCAACTGAAACACAACTACTGAAGATGTCAAAACAACTGACATCTTCTTACAAAAATACTAAGTGTTATCAGTTACTACAACTACTGAAAAACATAAAACTACTGATACTATAACGACTGAAGAACAAGCTCTTCAGTCGTTTTACAAAACTACTGAAAATAAAAACATAAAACTACTGATATCACAACTACTGAAGAAGTACTCTTCAGCTGTTGTGACAAACTACTGAAACTTCAGTACTTGGTCTTCAGACTTGAACTTCAGACGTTTCATCAGCTGATGACTTCAGTAGATATCATCAGCTGATGTCTTCAGTCTTTGTCTTCAAACTTTGTACACCAGTTGTTGATCTTCAGTACTTGTAGACTCTTCAGCTGTTGTACTTCAGCACTTGTGTTCTTCAGCTGTTCAAATTCAGCACTTGTGTTCTTCAGCTGTTCAGCTTCAGCACTTGTGTTCTTCAGCTGTTGAGCTTTAGCTCTTGTGTTCTTCAGCTGTTGAACTTCAGCACTTGATCTTCAGCTGTTGGAGTATTCAGCACTTGTCGAACTGCTGATCAAGCCTTCAATAGTTGTTGTGATATCATGTGGGACTTAGAGGTTTTCTGATCTTGGCTCATTGGTTCTTTTGGTCCAACAGCCATCACATCATGCTTAGAGCTCTTCCAAGAGATTGCTCCTCCATTCAAGATGAAAATGTACCCTGATTGTGATCGTGAATCATCCTGATCAGTTTGGAAACTCGCATCTGTGTAACCCTTTACTACGAGTTCCTCCTCACCAGATCCATAGATTAGGAACATATCTTTGGTCCTCCGTTGGTACTTCACTATGTTCTTAACAACCATCCAATGACTGTTTCTAGGATTTTGCTGGTATCGGCTTGTCATGCTCAAAATGCATGACATGTCCGACCAAGTGCATATCATTGCATACATGATAGATCCTATAGCAGACGCATATGGGATTCTCTTCATTTTGTCTTGCTCATCCTTTGAGCTTGGACATTGAGTCTTACTCAGTATCGTTCCTCTTTGGATAGGTACCATACCATCCTTAGAGATTTCCATCTTGAACCTTTTGTAAGGCCCCGTTCCCGGAAACCTCCCAGTTGGTCAAGCATAGCAATTAAAACATTAAACATTACAATTAAACAAACTTAAGCAGTGGAAATAATTTATCAAAAGCCATTCGTTTCATTTCAACCACTGTTATTGAGTAATACATCATCGTTTAACTGATTACAAAAGAATTGTTTTACTGCATTACAAAACAACAGCACCATAAAATACGAATGGATGTCAGACTTTCCCTGCCAAGTAGCTTCACCCTCGTACCATCCTCAGCAATAATTACCTGCCAACTGAAAATATATAAAAGTTAGCGTTGCTGAGTGAGCTCTAGTTTTAGAAGTAATAAAATACTTTCTATATGTTGTATAAGAAAATACTCTTTTCTGTAAAATACAAGTCTGTACTATATATGCGAGCACACATCAACTATTCTTTACTGTATGCCTTGTCTGTTCTGTATACTTTTATCTTTATGTTTCACCTTCTGTATGGACCAGTGAGCAATACCCCAACTATATGCGCGATGGAAAATGGGTGTTGCGCCATCTATATCCCTCGAAAGGGTCCACTGTATCCCGCGAAAGGGTCAACTATATCCCCCAAAAGGGTCAACTGTATCCCTTGAAAGGTTTTGTGTACTGTGTACAAGGCCAACCCAATCACCCAGGGCACACTACAAAGGTCCTGCCAATCTCAATTGATTGACCCTGTGTGCATAATAGGGTAGCTAACCCGCAGCACAGTTGAGCTAACGACAACATGGTCATATACCTCCTGTAAGCTTGCAAGACTTGTTAACATTTTCATAATGTTCCTCTTGTTTTCGTTATTGCTCTGTCACTTTATTATTACGATATAATTTACGTTACGATAATAACATACCACGTAAAGTCACATAATATAAGTAAAAATAATAATAGCAATAACAATAATAAGGACCAATCACAAGTAATCATATCATGCATGAAACATCATCATTAATATGCCCTTAGTCAACCTCGGTCAAAACTCTAAAGCACAGACCCCTAGAAAATTCTGTAAAAATTTCTAAGTGCTTAGGCGCATGGGAACTATTTGGGCGCATGAGCCCTGTTCGAGCGTTTCATCACTATGTAGGCGCATCAGCCAACACTTAAGCATTTTCACTTTAGGCGCATGAACCATTCAGGCGCATGGGCACTATTTGTGCGTATGAACACTTCGATGCATGAGTAATTCGGACGCATGGACACTTTGGCGCATGAGTCACTTGGGCGCATGGGCACTATTGGGGCGCATGGCCCTACACTTAGTCCTCCGGCTAACATTTCTAGGCGCATGGGCCACTGTTTAGGCGCATGGGCTGTACTTAAACATTTCTAAGGTAATCTTAGGCGCATGGGCTACTATTCAGGCGCATGGATTACACTTATTCTTTCTAAGGCATTTTCAAGCGCATGAGCCTTATCTAGGCGGATGGACCTTCTGTTCAACATGTTTCCTGTTTTCAACCCAATCATCAAATCCGTCTGTTCAAAGCTTAAATGTGGCTATTCTAAACATGAACAACCTGTGAGCATTCAAGAATCACATTCAATCATGCACAATACATAAGGGCATACATACTCAAACATTAGAAGATAATTTAAAATACAATTTTAGCCCCAAAGATGTTTGAAAACAAGTAAAAACCAGGGTCTAGAACTCACCTCGTGCAACTTAGGTGTTCTTCCTTTTTACCCGCTTGCTATGAGTTCAAAACACCTAGAAACAACATCCAAAAACACACACACCCGAGCACAAACACAACCCATAAGCACAAAAAAAACCGAGATAAAACCCGTCATAAACACATAAAAACCATGAATTCTTACCTTGAATTTGTTCACTTCTTCTTCTTCTTTCACTAGCCGAGAGTTCTCTCGTGCTCTCTCTCTAGAACCAAAGATATATTGATGTGAAGTGAGGATGGGCGGCCATGCCCACCTTTACACCAACGTTTCAATGATTTTTGTCCTTTTTACACTTTTAGTCCCTCCACTTGGACTTAATTGTCTTTCTTTCTTTTATTCTTTATATCTTGTCTTTTTAAAAATAATCGGGTGTTACAAGTCCACCCCCCTTATATAGGTTTCGTCCCCGAAACCTGTTATTCCTCAAACAGGCAAGGATAATGCTGCCTCATCTCCTCCTTAGTCTCCCATGTAGACTCGGATCCCTTCCTGTGTTTCCACTGTACACGCACAAGAGGAACCACCTTATTTCTCAGCCTCTTCTCTTTATGATCGATGATTGCCACTGGTTGCTCCACATAATTGAGCCTTTCATCTACTTCAGTGTCCTCTAGTGGGACAATCATGTCTTCTTCAGCTATACACTATCTCAAATGAGATACATGGGCTACGTGGAGCAATAATAGGCCACCTCTTCTACGTCGGGTGAATTCCACTTAACTCATCTGGCAACTCCAATCTATAGGCCACCTCTCCTACTCGAGCAACAATTCAGAAAGGTCCTATATATCTTGGGCTCAACTTGCCCCGCTTCCTGAATCGGATAATACCCTTCCAAGGTGAGACCTTCAACATATCCCGGTCACCCACCTGGAACTCAATTGGTCTACGTCGTTTATCAGCATACGACTTCTATCTATCTTTGCTGCCTTCATGAAGGCTTTAATCTTCTCAAGCTTCTCAGTCGTAGCCTCGATTAGCTCGACGCTTCCCAACTCTTTTTGACCAATGTCACCCCAACAAACGAGTGTTATGCATCTCTTAACGTATAGGATTTCATATGGTGGCATACCAATGCTGGCATGATAGCTGTTGTTGTATGAGCACTCGGCTAACGGTAAGTGGTCGTCCCAACTTACACCAAAATCGATTACACATGCCCGAAGCATGTCCTCCAACGTCTAAATGGTCCTCTCTGACTGACCATCAGTTTGGGGATCATAAGCCATGCTAATATGTAACCTCGTCCCCATGGCGTCGTGGAATGCTTTCACCCGAATCGGCTCGGGCCTCCCCTTCTGGCTAAGAGCATCGGCCACCACGTTGGCTTTACCCGGATGGTAATGGATCTCGCAATCATAATCCTTTATAAGCTCCAACCATCGCCACTGCCTCATGTTTAAATCTTTTTGCTCGAAGAAGTACTTCAAGCTCTTGTGGCCCATGAAAATGGTGCACTTTGTCCCGTACAGATAGTGCCTCCAAATCTTTAGTGCAAAGACCACGACCGCTAGTTCCAAGTCATGAGTAGGGTAGTTGACCTCATGAACTTTCAACTGTCAGGATGCATAGGCTATAACCTTCCCTCATTGCATTAATACACACCCCAACCCCGAGTAAGAAGCATCTGAATATACCACCAAATCCTCGCTTCCTTTGGGTAATGACAAGACATGAGCTTGAGTCAACCTTACCTTTGAGTCCTCGAACGCCTGTTCTTAAGCTTGACCCCACGTAAACTTTACATTCTTTCGGGTCAACTTGGTCAGTGGAGAAGTGATCTTGGAAAAGTCCTGAATGAACCTTTGATAATAACCGCCAACCCCAAGAAACTACGAATCTCGGATGGCGTCCTTGGAGACTTCCATTGCATCACAGCCTCCACCTTAGTAGGGTCTAACATAATCCCCTTTGGGTTTATCACGTGACCCAAGAATTGAACTTCGCGTAACCAGAACACACATTTGGAAAATTTGGCATACAACTTCTTGCTTCTTAAGGTCTCTAGCACCTCCTCAATATGATCGGCATGCTCCTCCTTGCTCCTTGAATAAATTAGGATATCAAGAATAAATACAATCACTGATTATCTAACATTGGCCAACACACTCGATTCATCAAGTCCATAAAAGCAGCTGGCGCATTGGTCAGACCAAATGACATAACAAGGAATTCATAGTGACCGTAGCACACGCGAAAAGCTGTTTTAGGGATATCTTGCTCCTTCACCTTCAGCTGATGGTAACCAGATCAAAGATCTATCCTTGAAAACCAACTGGCACCTTGGAGCTGATCAAACAGATCATCTATTCTTGATAGGGGGTATCGGTTCTTCAGTGTCAACTTGTTAAGCTCACGGTAATCGATGCACATCCTCATACTACCATCTTTCTTCTTCACAAACAGGACCGGAGCACCCCAACGAGAGATACTCGGCCTAATGAACCCCTTGTTGAGCAGCTCTTGCAACTGCTCCATCAGTTCTTTCATTTCTGTTGGAGCTAATCGATACGGTGCTTTGGCAACGGGTTGACCACCTGGTATCAGGTCAATTTGGAATTCAATCTCGCGATCCGGTGGCACGCCGGGTAAGTCTTCCGGGAATATGTCCGGAAAGTCACACGCAACTGGTACATCAGATAGTTGTGGTGTTGGCGCATCCACATCCTTTACGTAGGCTAAGTAGGCACTACAACCACGCCTTATGCACTTTCCCACCACCGCCATCGAAATCACTTTCGGAATCGTCATGACACGATCTCCATAAATTGTAACCAAACTCCCGTCGGATGCAACTAATCGAATCATCTTCTTGCGACATACGATGTTTGCTTCATAGGTTGCTAACCGGTCCATCCCTAGTACTACATCAAATCCACCTAGGGGTAACACATGTAACCTAGCAGCAAACCTATGGCCTTCTAGTTCTATGGCAGAGTCCTCTGTCACATTAGTAATTCTAATGGACTTACCGATAGCAGTTTCTACATCAAATGGTACACTGACCTTTCTACTGTTAACTGGCAACTTAGCACAAAAGGTAGTAGAAATAAAACTCCTACTAGCACCAGAATCAAACAATATAGAGGCACAAGTTTGGTTATCAGAAACATACCTCACATAACATCAGGATCAACTCTAGCTTCCTCCGGGTCATGGTGTAAGCTCTAGCACTTGCCCTATGCCCTCCTTCCTCCGGCTTCTCTTCTCTACCCAGAGCTCTCTGCCCTTGGCTTCTTATAGTCCCTAGCGATGTGGCCAGGCTGACCACACCTGAAGCATACGTTCATCCCCATTCTGCACTCACCAGTATGCTCCCTTCCATATTTGTCACACCTCCTCAGCCCTGATCTAGATGTGACCACACGTCGATCACCCACCTTTGCCACCTTCTTGTTTGGAGAAGTTCTACCATGTCCAAACTGTTTCCTATTCTAGTTCTGACTACCACCATCCTTCTTATCCACCTCAGCCACCACCACCTCACGCTCATCGTATAATCTACCAGCCAAGTCAACTGCCGACCAAAAAGTGCTCGGCCAGGCGGCAATCATATGCCTACGGATATCCGCCGGCAGCTCTTGGATGTATCTTTTAATCTTTCGTGACAATGGTGTCACTTGATCGGGCACCAACCACGCCATTTCATTGAATTTGGTGGTGTACTACTGGTGTGTCATCGTTCCCGCCTCCAGCTTCAGGAAGTCTCTTTCTACCTTGTCCATCTCTTTGTGAGGACAGAATTCCTCGATCACTAGCTTCTTCAGTTCAGGCCATCTCATTCTTCCAATGGCCTGCTACCCTCGACTTGGACAATGTTGTCCCACCAGCACAAAGCCGAGTCCCCAAAGGAGTGGGTGGTGAATTTCACCTTCTGATCCTCACGGCACTCACTGATATCAAGGACAGGCTCCGTATCCCTTACCCACTAGTGAGTAGCTGCCGCAGTGCCATTCCTATCGAAAGTAAGGGGCTTGCATCTCATAAACACCCCATAGTTGCAGCCTCGGGTCCCCTCTAGCGCAGGCTCTTCTTCCTCATCCTCATCATCAGACGGAACCGTCTCAGTCTCGGACTGTCTTCTTTTGCCCGTAGGTCCACTCCTTTTCTTTCTCTCTTCCTCTCTAACTGCCTTGATCACTTCGGTCCCCACAGATGATAGAATCATCTGCATGACCTGGTGAACCTCTTCCACCATAGCCTCCTTTACTAAGGCCCTCATATTGGCGCTCTTGTCACCACCCTCCAGATGAGGGGTCTCTGGTTCTTCATGAACCACTTTCTTGGCTCTGGTTCTCCCTCTCTTGGGTCGCAGAGCAGCACTGTGACCTCCACCACAAAAGGCCTTTGAAGATCTACCGCCAGCCATCCTCAAAAAGCAAACTATAAGATTCAAACACTAACACTGTCATTCAAGGTAATACTCAATTTATGTCAAGTATAGTAAGTCCCTAATTACAGTAGCCAGTTATGATTAGCCACTTACTTTACTCTTCATACCCCAAGAATCTCCTATCCAGACTTAATTAGTATCTAAATCTACTAAGAGCACATAATCAAATAGCATGCCCACATAATACCGGTTAACATTAGAAAAAGACATACCTGATGGCACCTAGCTACTCGGGCTAACATCCCTCCATTTGTCCCATTTTCAGTTTTAAGTTTAGGTTTTAAAAGTTTTACTTAACACAATTCTCTTAAACTTTGGCTCTGATACCAACTTGTAAGGCCTCGTTCCCGGAAACCTCACAGTTGGTCAATCACAGCAATTAAAACATTAAACATTACAATTAAATAAACTTAAGCAGCGGAAGTAATTTATCAAAAGCCATTCGTTTCATTTAAATCACTGTTATTGAGTAATACATCATCGTTTAACTGATTACAAAAGAATTGTTTTACTGCATTACAAAACAACAGCACCATAAAATACGAATGGATGTCAGACTTTCCCTGCCAAGTAGCTTCACCCTCGTATCGTCCTCAGCAATAATTACTTGCCAACTGAAAATATATAAAAGTCAGCGTTGCTGAGTGAGCTCTAGTTTTAGAAGTAATAAAATACTTTCTATATGTTGTATAAGAAAATACTCTTTTCTGTAAAATACAAGTCTGTACTATATATGCGAGCACACATCAACTATATGAACAAATATTGTTCGTTTTCTTTACTGTATGCCTTGTCTGTTCTGTATGCTTTTATCTTTATGTTTCACTTTCTGTATGGACCAGTGAGCAATACCCCAACTTTATGCGTGATGGAAAATGGGTGTTGGGCCATCTATATCCCTCGAAAGGGTCACTGTATCCCCCGAAAGGGTCAACTATATCCCCCGAGAGGGTCAACTGTATCCCTCAAAAGGGTTCTGTGTATTGTGTACAAGGCCAACCCAATCACCCAGGGCATGCTACAAAGGTTCTGCCAATCTCAATTGATTGACCCTGTGCGCATAATAGGGTAGCTAACCCGCATCATAGTTGAGTTAACGACAACATGGTCGTGTACCTCCTGTAAGCTTGCAAGACTTGCTAACATTTTCATTAATGTCCCTCTTCTTTTCGTTATTGCTCTTTCGCTTTATTATTACGATATACTTTACGTTACGATAATAACATACCACGTAAAGTCACATACTATAAGCAATAATAATAATAGCAATAACTATAATAAGGAACAATAGTAAGTAATCATATCATGCATGAAACATCGTCATTAATAAGCCCTTAGTCAACCTCGGTCAAAACTCTAAAGCACAGACCCCTAGAAAATTCTGTAAAAATTTCAAAGTGCTTAGGGGCATGGGAACTATTTGGGCGCATGAGCCCTGTTCGGGAGTTTCATCACTATGTAGGCGCATTAGCCAACACTTAAGCATTTTCACTTTAGGCGCATGAACTATTCAGGCGCATGGACACTATTTCTGCGTATGAACACTTAGATGCATGAGTAATTCGGACGCATGGACACTTAGGCGCATGAGCCACTTGGGCGCATGGGCACTATTGTGGCGCATGGCCCTACACTTAGTCGTCCGGCTAACATTTCTAGGCGCATGGGCCACTGTTCAGGCGCATGGGCTGTACTTAAACATTTCTAAGGTAATCATAGACGCATGGGCTATTGTTCAGGCACATGGATTAAACTTAATTCTTTCTAAGGCATTTTCAAGCGCATGAGCCTTATCTAGGCGGATGGACCTTCTCTTCAACATGTTTCCGGTATGTTTTCAACCCAATCATCAAATCCGTCTGTTCAAAGCTTAATGTGGCTATTCTAAACATGAACAACCTATGAGCATTCAAAAATCACATTCAATCATGCACAATACATACGGGCATACATACTCAAACATTGGAAGATCATTTAAATACATTTTCAGCCCCAAAGATGTTTGAAAACAAGTAAAAACCGGGGTCTAGAACTCACCTGTTGCAACTTGGGTGTTCTTCCGTTTTACCCGCTTGCTATGAGTTCAAAACACCTAGAAACAACATCCAAAAACACACACACCCGAGCACAAACACAACCCATAAGCACATAAACACATAACCGGGATAAAACCCGTCATAAACACATAAAAACCACGAATTCTTACCTTGAATTCATTCACTTCTTCTTCTTCTTCACTAGCCGAGATTTCTCTCTTGCTCTCTCTCTAGAACCGAAGATATGTTGATGCGAAGTGAGTGTGGGCGGCCATGCCCACCTTTACACCAACTTTTCAAAGATTCTTGTCCTTTTTACACTTTTAGTCCCTCCACTTGGACTTAATTGCCTTTCTTTCTTTTATTCTTTATATCTTGTCGTTTTAAAAATAACCGGGTGTTACACCTTTTCAAGATCTTATCAATGTATGCACTTTGGTTTAAACCTATCAACCACCTTCATCTATCCCTATAGATCTTTATTCTCAAAATATTGGCGGCTTCACCAAGATCCTTAATAGAGAAATAACTTCCAAGCCAGGCTTTTACACCCTCCAGGGTTGGAATGTCATTTCCAAATAGCAGAATTTCATCGACATACAATACTAGGAAAGTGATGATGCTCCTACTAGCTTTCTTATATACACATGCTTCATCAGTGTTTTGGATGAACCCAAATTTGATTATGTCTTCATCAAAAAGGTGATTCCAACTTGTTGATGCTTGCTTCAATCCATAGATTGATTTCTTTAACTTGCATACTTTGTTAGGATGTTTTTGATCAACAAAACCTTCAGGGTGAACCATATAGACATCTTCCTCAAGATATCCATTTAGTAAAGTGGTTTTGACATCCGTTTTCCAAATCTCATAATCATAATGAGCAGCTATGGCAAATATATCTTAATAGGCTTTAGCATTGCAACCGGTGAAAAGGTCTCATCATAATCAACCCCTTGAGTTTGAGTGAAACCTTTTGCTACAAGCCTAGCTTTATAAGTATCCAAGTTTCCATGCATATCAGTTTTCTTCTTGAAAACGCACTTACTTCCAACTATCTTGGAGTTAAGAGGTGGTTCAACCAAGTCCCATACTTGGTTGTCATACATGGATTGCATCTCAATGTTCATGGCTTCAAGCCATTTGTCACAATCCAAATTAGATAGTGCATCATGATAAGTGGTTGGTTCATCAGAATCTACCACATAGCATCCATCTACGAAAAATTCATATCTTTCTAGTGGATTACTAGTTCTATGATATCTGTGAGAGTTTTGTGTGTATTGATCAAATATTAGATCACCCTCAACATCCTCATGTTGAGTGCTAGTGTCACCCAAACATGTATCGATCTATGGTTCTTGATCCTCCTCAAGATCCACTGTTCTACCGCTAGTTCTTTCCGTAAGGAACTTAGCTTCTAAGAACTCAACCTTCTTGGCAACAAACTCCTTTTGTTCGAATGGATCACAGAAATAATATCCCATAGAATCTCTAGGATATCCTATGAAGATACACTTAGTGGAATGGATTTCTAACTTGTTTCAGGTGGGAGTCTTAACATAAGCCTCACAACCCCATACCTTCAAATATGATAGTGATGGAACCCTTCCATGACATATTTCAAAAGGTGTCATTTCCACTTTCTTTGGTTGGGACTATATTCAAAATACGGGCCGCTAAGAGCAAAGCCATACCTCAAAATGATAGTGGCAATGAGCTTCTAGCAATCATAGATCGAACCTTATCCAATAGAGTTCGATTTCTCCTCTCGGACAAAGCATTGTGTTGTGGTGTTCCAGGTGGAGATAGTTGTGAGACAATATCACAACTTCTAAGATGATCCATAAAAGCACCACTTAGTGTAACTCCAATATAATCACACTTGAATCAAATCATGAAGATTATAGATCAAAATATGATAATCACTATTAAAACCTCTTTGATCCTCAATTAGATTACAAAATATTTTTACAAGTAATCCCTCAATCTATTGGTCATACAACCATTATCAAAACCTAATTACAATTAACCTATTTATAGTCTAGACTAATATTCACTAATTGCACTTACCTCCCAGGACTTAGGCTAATTAATACAAAATTACATATTAAGCATAAAAATGACTAAAAACAAGATAATATATATTTTGTTCACACAAACTATATTTATTACAATATAACTCCTAGTCATCTAATCTTCAACGTCTCATCTCGGTTCCTCATCTCGAATGTGTCGGGTTTGACTTTTGTTGACTTTGATCGTGACGTTGACTTTTGATGACTTTCACTATGTTGATAATATAGACTATCTTTTACAGCTCCAACACTTAGGTATTCACCTCCTCTATCGGTGCGGAGAATTTTTATTTTCTTGTTGAGTTGATTTTCTACTTCATTTTGGATGATTTTGAACATTTCAAAAGCTTCATCTTTGTGTCTTAACAAGTACACATAACTGTATTGACTATAGTCATTGGTAAAGGTAATGAAGTATCTTTATTTATACCTAGTCATTGGTATAAAAGGACCACATACATCCGAATATATGATGCCTAATAAATCTTTTGCCCTTTCGGATTTGCCACTAAAAGGTGCCTTAGTCATTTTACCTTGTAAACAAGATTCACATACATCAAATAAATCATGGTCACTTGCTTTTAAAAGACCGTTCTTTTGAAGTGTTTGTATGCGCTTCTTGTTTATATGACCAAGATGACAGTGCCAAAGTTAGGCGTCACTCAAATCCAATTTGAGTTTCTTGGTGGTGGATTTGAACAATAAGCTATCATATAATATGATTTCACGAACCAATTCATAAATACCATTAATAGGAACAACTGTAAAATAAAAGATGTCATTTAAAGAAACATGAATTTCATTTTCAATAAATGTCATAACATAACCATATTGTCTTAATTAGGAAACATAAACAATGTTCCTAGTCAAACTAGGAACATACAAAACATTGTTCAAAATCGCTTCCAAACCATTTGGAAGCTTCAAGATGTAGACCCCTTTGTCTTTAACTTGCACTTTAGCCCCATTCCCCATGTAGAGGCTAATATCCCCTTTCTTGAAGTCCTTACTTCTTTTGAACCCCCACAATAAGTGGCAAGTGTGAGTTCCACATCGGTATCTAATATCCATGTGTTAGAGGATATTAAATTTAGATCAATATGAATCATAAAATTGTACCTGAGGTTTGCCCGACATCCCTCTTAGCTTGCAACTCTTTGAGGTGGACTTGACAATTTCTTGCCCAATGTCCAATCTCCCCACACTTGAAGAATGGGTCATTTGAAGCAACCTTTTGCTTCCTCTTCGCTTGTTTTGGTGGTGGCGCTTATACCACTCCCTTTCCATTTCCCTTAACGTACCCCTTACCCTTGGCAATATTTGCCTTTGGTGCGGGGTGAGGCCTCTTCTTGTTCCCACCTTCATTGATGGTGAGAACGGGTAAAGATTTTTTACCCATGGCCACCTCGGCAGTTTTGAGCATAGAGAGAAGCTCAGTTATGTTCTTGTCCGACCCGTTCATGTTATAATTCATAACAAAGTTGTAAAACCTTTTTGACAAAGAGTGAGGATCAAATCCGTAGACAACTCTTTTGAGATAGGACAATTCAGTCTTTCGAGGCGGTCAATGAGGCTTTTCATCTTAAGTACATAAGATGAAATAGATTGGGTATCATCCATATGACAGGCATGGAGTGCTCGAACGGTCTCAAAGTGCTCTACCCTTGCTTGTTGTTTGAACGTTTCCTTTAACTGGGTAATCATGTCATATGCTCCATGATGTTCATACTCCTTTGGAGATCCGGAGTCATACTCGCCAACATGAGGCAATACACTTTGACCGAGTCCTCAGTGTATTTCATCCAATTATTGTAGGCCTCCTCATCCTCCTCATTAGGCTGATCAGGAATCGGATCGTCTAAAATATACGATCGTTTCTCTTGCTTGAGAACAATTCTCAAGTTTCGAAACCAATCTATAAAGTTATTAAGGTTTAGACGCTCCTTTTGGAGAATGGTTCTTAGTGATAGTGAGTGAGCGGAGGAGATGTCATTATTTTCATTTTTGTTTGGTGGCCATCTACAAAATTTAACAAAGTTCAATTTTAGTATTTTTGATATTATTCATATTTTAATAATTAATGCCCTTTTAAGTGTCTTACACAATTTTAAAATTCTAGAATCCAACGTTACAATTAAATAGTGGTTAGGTGACCTTTATCCCATTAGTTAAATTAATAAGGTAGTCAACATTTTGATAATTGCAACCCTTTGCAACTTCTAGGGTATGGGTTCGACTTAAACATCATATGTGTGGTCGGCACCCCATCAACACCTTTATAAACCACATTTTAGGTGATCCATTAAACATGGTTTGCAAATAAAGTTACCCTACTTACACACACATGTGAGTTTTCCAACATAGGTGGTTAGGTGACCTTTATCCCATAAATATAGTATCCCCACCTCAAATCACAAGTTCCCTCAAAATGGTTAGGTGACCTTATCCTATTAAGAGTTTCCAAAGGACTCAAGTGTTGTGCAAAATGATGGTTTTAACTTGTTTATAATAGAAATTTTATGTTTCATAATACTAGTTTAGAAAACTCTATGTACCTTATATTTGCATTCTTTCAAATACAAGGTACCCTATGGTTCACTCTTTAATAAAAGCCCTTTTATTAAAATCATTATTCCTTTTAATAACATCTCATTAATCACTTAGTGATAAAGAAACATCAATTTTCAGCTTGTTAAGTTTGTTAATGAGTTTGTGAAGCATATCCAAATATCAACCAACAATCATACAACAAACAACCGAACAAGCATGATCATACAAACATAAGTGCATAACCATAACCACTAAGTTGACCACACTTGTTTTCCATCACAAGTGTTGTCATAAGGTCTTTCCTAAGGGTTAAAATGACACATCAAAAGTGTCCATGAACACCCACTTGAATCCATATCCAAATGCTTCAAGTGTCCATGTCTTTTGTGTCCTTCTTTGGGTCTTCATCTTATGCATCTTCTTTTACAAAATCATATCCTAATACAATTTTTTTCTATTAAAAGAGATGCATCTAATCTATTTATTACATAACAATGAATAAATAAATTACAACCCAAAATACAAAAAAAAATATTACAACCCTTTCAAGAATCAAAACCAACATGACAAATCACAATCAATCAAATCTAAAACAAATAAGGTCAAGGCTATGTTATGCACCAAAATATGGATCATATACAACATTAAAGAACAACTATGAACCCCTTTTTTTAACTTTAAATTTCTAGCCAACATGAACCAAAACTTTAGGGTTTTGTCCAAACAATACAATCAACCATTTGATGTTAATCTTTCAAGGTTTATACTAAAGCATGTAAGATTAATCCTTGAAACATAAGGGATTCATTCATCCATAACAAAACAGCCCCTAATGGGTTGAAAAAGTTCATGAAAACTAACTTTTCAAGAACTTTTGAAACAAGTATTCCACATAACCGGATCAGATACCATTTTTGGGTTTGTTACTAGTTTATCAAAGAAAGTTAACCATTTAAACATTAAAATGAAGCGGATATAAGGGATTAAAAGGTGTTTAATAATCTGAAAATTAGAACCATATTAAACCATAACAAAATCCAAGAACAAAGGATCATATATATATATATAATATATATATATATATATATATATATATATATATATATATATATATATATATATATATATATATATGAAATGAAATGTTATCAAAACGAAAATAGCAACTATAGGGTCTTCTTGAAGCTACCTTTCAAGAACAAAATAATGTGGTATGTATGAGAAGAAGAGGATGATGTTTCTTGAATGTATAGCCTCCAAAATAGAAGTCCTCAAGATTGTATACCCACAAGCCTTAGCAAACACCTAACTTGTTAGGTAGAAGAACACCAAATGCTGAAAACCTTCTTCTTGAAAATCCAAAAATAGCCCATCCAAAACTGAAAATGCAGCCAACGAAAATGAATTTTTCAGCCAAGAAGAGAGAAAGGATGAGTTCCTTTCATGTGTGTGAGAGAGAGTGTGCTCAAGGGATGAGTGCAAGAATGGTTAAAGTCTTGTAAAGACCAAGACATGGGTGTTTCCCATGTCCAAAAGGGGCGGCCAAAATACCATTCAAAATGGGTTCTCCCCACTTTAATTTTTATAAAAACTTACACATTCAACCCATAAGTTTATAAAATTGTAACCTCTTTTAATTTTATAACATTAACACACTTTTATTTGTTATCATTTAACTCACTTAAATAATAAAACAAATAATTCTCATAAACAAATTATGCATATAATTTTGTTCTATTACAAAAGCAACATTTAGAAAACCTATTTTCTAAATTGGTGTCAATATTCTGTTGTATGATTTCATTAACAAATAAATTAACAAATAAATATGTATTGGTGTTTATATAGCTTGGATTAGTTGAACCATAGATGATGTTATCTACATATACTTGAACTAGCATTCAGTCATTTCCCTGTTTTTTGATGAAGAGAGTTCTATCTATAGTACCTCTTCTGTATCCATGTTTGCAGGGATACTGAGATAGTGTCTCATACCACTTCATGGGTGCCTGATGCAGCTCATAAAGAGCTTTGTCAAGCTTGAAGACATAATCACCATGATCAAGATGTGCAAACCAGGTGGTTGTTTGACATACACCTCTTCATCAATCACTCCATAAAGAAAAGCACACCTAATATCAAGTTGATAGACCTTGAAGTTGTTGGATGCAGCAATGCCAGGAATATCCAAATAGCTTCTAGTCTTGCTACAGGAGCAAAGACATCAGTGTAGTCAATCCCTTCTCCTTGTGTGTATCCTTGAACAACTAGTCTAGCTTTATTTTTTTATGACAATGCATCTATCATCCTCCTTGTTACTAAACACCCATTTGATTCCATTAGTGTTCTTCCCATGAGAAAGAGGACAAAGGTTCCAAACTTTCTATTTTTTGAATTGAAGTAGCTCCTCTTGCATAACTTCAACCCAAATTCCATCCTTCAGAGCCTCATTAATTTTCTTTGGCTCTATTTGAGACAAGAAACTATTGGGTTTTGCTACATATTAATCAAGCTAGTTTAACCATTTAAACTTAAAAATCATAGCGGAATATAGGTTTAAGATATGGTTTGTAATCTTATAATTTTCACCACTTATAACACAAACAAAACCCAAGAATAAGGATCTTATACATATGTTAAATAGTGTGCTATCAAACAAATCAAAATAACCATAGGGTGTTCATAGAAACAACCTTCTTGAACAAGTGTTGTAGATGTTTAAGATGAAGAAGATGATGTTCTTGAGTGGCTAGCCTTCAAAGGAGAAGACCTCAAGCTTGTAATACCCACAGCTCTTCAAACACCTTGCTTGTTATGATGCAACACCAAAGAAACCTCTTCTTTAGCTCCTCCAAAAACCGAAATTTTCAGCCCCTTTTTCAGCTTGTAAATCCGAAAATTCAGCCTAGTTTTGGGAGGTTCTTTTTCTTGAGTTGTAGGAGAGAAAAGTGTGAATGATGGAAGAGTGTGAGAGAGGGGAAAGTCTTGCAAAGAACAAGACAAAAGGGCTGGTCTCAAAGCCCTTGGGCGGCCGAAATGCACACCCAAAATGGATTTTCCCCCATTTTAGTTTTATAAAAAGTTACTGTCTTAATCCTTAACTTTATAAAATTAAAACCTCTTTTAATTTTATAACAATAATACACTTTTATTTGTCATTTTTTAACCAACTTAAATAATGAAACAAATAATATCTCATGAACAAACTACCCATATAATATTGTTCTATTACAAAGCAATGTTTTAGAAAACCCATTTTCTAAATTGGTGTCAATGTTTATTTGTATGATCTCATCAACAATAAACATTTATTGGTGTTTGTGTAGCTTGTTGTTGGGTATGACCCGACTTGAATCATAACATACTAACCACATCAATCTTGTATGTGTCTTGGGCATACAATATCCAACATGTAGTGCCAAACATAGTGAAAAATCTGATTCAGCATTCAAGAACTAAACACATTAATATCCGCATGCATTTTATCCATATTATTTTGATAAAAAAACTTCTTCATTTAGATTTTGTCACATTAGATGACAACATTGCTCACTTATTTCCAAAGGCATTTCATCATTCTCGATTAGACTTTAATGATTAACTTTGGTAAACATTTATTCTTACACCCTTTCCAAAATGTTTTATTTTTTCCTTTTAGTTATATTGTTTACTTTTTGTCTTGATAATCACAATTTTATGGGGAGAAATATGAAAAAGTTTCAAAAAACATTTTGCTTTTAGTGCGACTAAAAGTTTGAATAAAAAGTACAAAATTATAGGAAATGATAGTACAATTCGTGATTTTGATTCGTTACATTCTAAGGCTTAAAAGACACTGACTTGGTTTATGTTTGATATGTTGATAGGCTTGATATTCAAGACTGAAAAGCACTATGTTCTCTAATGCACTCAAAGTAATTTTCTATGAATGAAATGGGTAACTCTTTAAGGTTTTATGGTAACACTGATTCCATGCTAAAACAGACTGAGAGTTACAGTCTAGTCATACTCAAGCTAGTTACCTTTTGATTCGATTTCTTTTAGATAGTGTATTTAAATATAAAAAGAAAAGTGTAAATGAAACACAGAAATGGTCAATATGATTGATAAATAGTGCAAATGATTCGGAACACATATATATCCCACTGATCAAACATGAATAACACAATGACACTATGAACAAGTTTCAAATATACTCAATAATGACCAAACTAACACAATGAAGATGAAACAATGGCTCAAATATTGATTTGAATAAGATTCTAGCCGATAAACAGAATTCTAATAATATTTCAGTATTAGGGTTTGCAAAAATTTTTTACAATGAGAAAAGTTTCAATATATAAGCAGTGGATAGTTTCACTGGCAGTTTCGCCGGACAGCAAAACTGTCTAGCCCATAACCTAGCTTCGCCCGGCGGCAAAACACAATTTCTTCGTGTACACTACACTTGCTGACAATGAGTGAAATACAGTTTTGCTCATAGTATTGTTGGACTCCAAACAATACAAAATACAAAGTATAAACTAAATCAACTAACATTAAAACTATTACGATAATAGATAAAAACAAAAACTAAAAATAGTCGGTCCAACCTATTCTTGATTATCAATACTCCTCTTAAGGTGGACCTCACCTAAAAAATCTTTTCAATTTGCTCCAGCGGCAACAACTTCTACTCCTCGTGCACTAGCTCTTGCAAATTGTCTTGTAAGCTCGTACACATCCATCCTCACTTCATCAGCTTGAAAACCTTTTCTATAAGCTTCCTTACTTGAGCTTTCACAGTCCGAGCCTTGTTTACAACCATCATAAACCGGCTTGCTTCATTTCTTGTTTCAGTTCTTCTTCAGCTTTGATATGGTTATCACACAAAACCACCACATCCTCATCACAATAGCTTTGATATGGTTATAACACATTGTTAATTAATAGAGATGCAATAAATGATGAAAGTCAACGTCTCATGACGTCATCCGACATAAATGGAGACTTGTGTCGCAGTTAGTCAATTCCACGACAAACATAGTCATACAAACCAATATGCATAAATCCACAACCCGGCAACAAGTGAACATAAAGTGAGTATAAATAAAAGTCAATGTAATTGTCAAAGACGTCCAAAGAATTTAAGTAATGCAATCCAAAGGTCGTCGCTAAGGCAACATCCCCAGCTATCCTCAATGATGTTACTTGAAAAAATATGCTCAAAAGGGTGAACATATTGTGTGAGTTTGAAGATTCAAATAATAAACAAAACTTGATGTTGTGTAATATTTAGTAGGACATGACTGCATACACTTATAAACAAGTAATATCACATGCAAACATGAGCATCAAAACTAAACCTATGACGTGCACACAGAACTTGTCAAAACATATTCACCCTAGGGGCCGTACTTGGCCACGGTCAGTCCCAACTAGTATGCTAACAAACAAGGGTGGGGGTGTCAGCCCAATAGTACTATCAATACCTGTCCATGAGCTACAACACCGGAGTTAAATACTTGTGAATAAAGAATCACACAACTAACTCATGCATGTACCAGATATACACTTAGAAAATAGTTTACACAACAGTCCTAAAATTTGAATAAGTTCATAACATAAAAAGGGTGAGCATACGTTTCCTTGTAGATTATAAATATTTAAAATGAAAACGGGGCGTGAAACTCACCTTGAGTAGAGACTTATAAAACGGTTGAAAATCTTCAAATGAATTAGAGCAACGAACGATCAAACACCTAAATTTTATGCAACTTAAATATTAAAATGCATCTAAAAGGAATAGATACTTTGAGTTGGTTTCGTGTTCGACGAGGAACTCAGAAAAAAATATAGGTATTTGTGAATACTTCTATATATATATTTATTATAATAATTTAACTATGCATTTAGTTGGACCAAAAAGAAATACACACACATATATATATATATATATTTCATAACCACACTTGTTTTACTCATATTTATAATACGATAATACGCGCAACTCAAAAATATTTATGTATCATGCACGCAAGCGCGCGCACACACCTATATATAATAAAACTAGTTATTAATAATTTGGGACAAACATAATTAGATAAATAATATATTTCTAATGCAATATGTGATTAATAGTTGATTTACGAGAGAAGAACCAAAGTAGTTAATAAAATACATACATTAATACATGACTACATATACACACACTGTGAACACACAAAACACATTTGAACACTTAGCACCCATAGAATTGTTTGTACCCACACAACATGCACAAAACATACACACATCACACAGATCAATCACATACACAAATACCACAAAACTAATGGCATACACAAAAGACACACACACAATATTACGCACACCCAATTCACTCACATAAAAGATAAAGACAAATACACCCCCACGCACTCTATCAATATACACATACAACACAAACACAAGCACAACACACACAAAGCAAGACACACACTCCGCGACACATAGTTCAATCAAACACACACACACCCATAAACACGAATGCATCCTGCGCACACTTCCTACGCACCCACCACACACAATATATATATACAACGGACACTCACATATATATATATATAATATATATATATATATATGTATATATATGTATATATATATATGGATATGTATATATATATATGTATATACATATGTGTATATATATATATTATATATATATATATATATATATATATATATATATATCATATCATATGTATATATACATATATATACATATATATATATAACATATATGTATATAGATATAGATAATATACACACACACATACATACATACGAGTTGGCAAACAACGCAGAGTAACAAACCCACGTACAAACCCAAAACATAATACATATAAATTACAATCTATACACACACCACATATATGTAGATACACACACACATCAAATGTGTAGATACACACACACGCATGGTCACAACTTATACATACATACATACATATCCATACATACATACATACATACATACATACATACACATACATACATACATACATACATACATACGATCAAACATAAATAGATACAAGCAAGCACACATATATATAGCCGCATATACATACACAAACATAATGCATACATACACACTGTCGCATTCACATATACACACACGGAACCAACTGAACTGAAGATTACCGAACCAAACATCACGAAACGAAACAAAACGAGGTCATTCCGATCGCTTACCTACGGAACAGCTAATCGACGAAATAACGACATCGAACGGCGACTAATGGTGGCAACAGTGGCTGCTTCGATCGTACGAGTGGTGCTCAGCGGTGTCGTCAAGGTTTGAGAGGATCGACGTTTGGGTTTGACCAAAAAAATTATATATATATAAAATAATCATAATTACATTTAGGACCCTTCACTTTATATTAAGAATCCCTTAAGTTTATTGAAATTACAATTTAAACCCCAAACTATTAATTATTATAATAATAATAGAATGTTATTATTAGTAATAATAATAATAATAATAATAATAGTATTAATTATAGCAGTCATGATTACCTTTATTATTTAATATTTATATAATATTTGCCTAATTGATATTATTTTAATATTAGGGTTGACACGTTATGGAGATTCTAAGAGATTCGATTCGAAAACAAATTAATTTCACAAAAGTAAAAATGCATGGAATGAGAGTTAACGAGCTGCTAGTCAATTGACAGACCTAATAATGACGGATGTCATAGTATCCTCCATTTCAGAGAATTTCGTCCCGAAATTCAGTTGGAGTTAGATCCTGAAACTCTATGTACGAACAAATGCTGATATTTGGATTTTATCTTGTCTTGCCGTTCCCACGTAAACTCAAGCCCTCGCTTAGAGTTCCATCTCACTCTAATAATTGGAATCTTATTGCACTTCAATTGTTTCACTTCTCGGTCCAATATTTCTATTGGTTCCTCCACAAAATGTAGTTTCTCCTCAATTTTGATTCCTCAATTGGCACATCAAGGGATCCATCGACCTAAACACTTCTTAAGGTTCCTTACATGGAACATATCATGCATGTCACTAAGTTCTTGGGGAAACTTTAGGCGATATGCTACAAGACCAATTCTTTCTATGATCTTGAATGGTCCAACATATCTCAAAGTTAATTTCCCTTTCTTTTCAAACCGTACGATTCCCTTCCACGGAGAAACTTTCAATAAGACACGATCACCAACGTTAAGTCTAAAGGTTTTTTATGGTTATCCACATAACTTTTCTGATCATGTTGCGCTGCCTTAAGCCTGTCCTTGATTTGAAATATCTTGTCAGTCGTTTCTTGGATAATCTCTGGACCTATCAATTGACTTTAACCTACTTCTGCCCAACACACCGGAGATCTACACTTCCTTCCATACAAGGCCTCAAACGTAGCACATCTAATGCTCGTATGATAACTATTGTTGTAAGAGAATTCGATCAACAATAAGTGAGTATCCCAACTCCCACCAAAGTTAATCACACATGCTCTAAGCATGTTATTGCACGTTAAAAGGATCATAAATGCCAATTCAATGGGTGAGTTGATGGTTGCTTTGCTGGAATCCCACAAGTCCAAGAAGAAATGCGGATGAAGATCTACACAAGAAAAACAAAGTATGGTCTTCCGCATTTGTGAATGCGGAAGACATAATACAAATAAGGATAAGTATTTGGTCTTCCGCATTAACAAATTCGGAAGACCAATTAGTAATGCGGACAAGACTTTGTTCATCCGTATTTGCCAATGCGGATGACCAGACATGCGCAGAAGTGTTTGTTCATCCGCATTAACCAATGCAGTTTACCAACATACTAATGTGGATGATCAAGTGAAGAAATGCTAATCAAGTCACTCATCCACATTTGCCAATGCGGATGAACAAGCACAGATGCGGATCAAGACTTAGACTAGTTCTGATGTAATAGGTCAGGGGTAGTTTAGTCATTTTGTAAGGCATCTTGTCTGCCTATAAATAGAATAGATTACCTCGTACATGAGGTGACATAATTTTAGTCAATTAGAATATTTGTATTCTCTAGGTGCATTATTACTTTTCTTGCTAAACCCTAGCAGTCTTTGTAATCAATCACCTTTATTAATATATACAAAAGCATTGATGAGTATTTCTTCTACATTGAATGTTTCGTCATTGTATGATTCCACCATTCAATCATTAACTCAGTCACTATATTCGATCCTTAGTGAGAATCTCAATCTCACTAACCCAGTTAATTGGTATCAGAGCTTTGGCTCTTGGTTCTTTTTCAGATCTACCCAAGACCTGAATAGAATTCGAATGATCTCGTGATTGAGTTGCTAATAGAGTATTCTTTCATCTCTAATTAATAAACAACAGAAAATACTCCTGTCAACAAGTTCTTACCGAAACATTCACATAAACCAGTTATTGTTCAAGCGATTTTTGTCAAGAACATAGCTGAAACCTACAACAAGAAACTCATTAAAGTAACAAATCTGATTCTGAAATCTGTTGGACTATTTGGACAAGTTGGACTAATCAATCTTAAATTTCATCTAATCGACAATTAAAACAAGTTAAAAAAACTACCTGTTAAAATGGATTCTAACGATTTCTCAGAACTTGGTCATACACCTAAACCTCCTATGCTTAAATACAAATCTGAGTTTAAACATGGAAAATCAGGTTTAGGAATTACATTACACGTGTAGATCCTTATTTATGGATCTCAATACGCAAGGGCCACACATCCGTGTCACTCTGTCTGCAGATCAAACTGCAATTTACAAAACTACAAGGATACCCATTAAAGATCTAACTTTGATGATGAAGATTATAAGAAAATCAAGATTGATCTGAAAGCTTACTCTATCCTAACTCAAGCACTCAAGATGGATGTGCTACAAAGATTGGAGAATTATGGTACTGCAAAAGCTGTGTGGGATGCATGAAGATTATGTGTGAAGGAGCAGGAGGTAGTATAAATTAACAAGGATAAGCATGTTAATCGGTATGAAACATTTCATCACACCAAGGGGAGTCCATATCCAAACAACTGCACAGATTTGTACAGTTGGTAAATGACTTAGAAATCATAGGAGTCACTTAAAAGATCAAGGAATTAAAAAAGAAAATGCTACAGAGGCTCCTTGAAAGCTGGAAACAAAATGTAACAATACTGAAAAATATTCTTGATCTCGAGAGTACTACTATGGATATCATGATAGCCAAAATAGAAGCATTGGAACTTGATGAAAGAAGCAGAAATCTTGGTGGACCAAGAGTGATTAAGGCATACAAATTTCCATCGGAATCTCATTCTATGGAAAATGCCTTCATCATTGAGGATGATTTCATCTCATCAAGAGATCAACTGAACACATAGGGTTTATTGCAACTCCACCAACCAATCATCCATCAACATCATCCCAAACATCCAGAGTCCTACTGCTCCTACAACCACTCCTCAAGACATAAGATTAGAACAACAAAAGGCAACTTACAATGCCTTTGTTGCAAGTTTTAAGCATACTTAGGAGGAAGACTCACATCTGCTCAGCTAATCCATGAAGATCTAGAGGAAATGGATCCAGATGATGTGTAAGAAAGGGATCTGCAATGGCAAATGGCCGTGATAGCTATGAGAGCAAAGAAATTCTTCAGAAAAGGCAGAAAGCTCAGCCTTAATGAGGATACAAAACTTGGATATGATAAATCGAAAGTGAAATGCTTCAATTATGGCATGGCTGCCCACTTCTTTAGAGAATGCAATGCCCCCAAGAGAAACAACTTTCACAGGAATTCTTAAGGCCAGTCATCCTCACAGTCTAACTCAAGTTTTCACTCCAACAATCAACAGCAGCAATATCATCATCCACAACAACACCAATCATATCAAAATCCACCTCACCTGACAAACGAAGCTCATGGAAGCAGACAATCATCTGCCGATGTTCTCGTGATAAAGCAAGATGGGGTATGTGACTGGAGCATGTATGCAGAGGAAGTCAAGCCTCAATTTCAAAATCATGCCTTATGGCTCACATAAACAATGGTCCATCTTCAATGCCTATATAAGGTAAAATATAACCTTTGTAGTGAAAGATGTATTACTGAATTGCAAGGTTATAGAGCATAACCATAAACTGACTGATAAAATTAAAGAAGAAAAGGTGAAGTCAGAGATGATGAAAATAGATATAATAGGCTTTGAAATCAAAATTAAATCTCTTATCTCTGACATTGAAAACTACATGGTGAAAAATACTCTTGCAGCTGAGAATGAGCTATTTACTAAAAAGTTAGCTCATTTAAGGCGAACATACACTCACTGAAGTGAAACTTGAAAGTTTCAAATGTCCTTCCGTCAAGCTGCAAGAGATGTTTGATCTCAAAAGATCCAAAGTCATGTCGAGGATTGGGTATAATTCATGTCCTCCACCATACAATGACAACTACACTGTCATGCCTGAATCTGTCTCACTCAATGAGGAAATTGAAACAAAAACTATGGACTAAAATCTATTGTAAACAAGTGACTAATCCTCAAAACAACCCTGATTTTTTATGAAACAAATGATGATAAAATCAGTTAGGTCACCCAATCAATATCGAAGAGTGTTCAGACAAGGCAATGAGTGTCATGAAACCCACAAGCCTAGTGAAAACAATTGTTCCTTTTTATAAATTCATACCTTCTATTTAAAAGGTAAAAGAAGTATGTGAAGTCAGTGATACCCACTACTGAGAGCAGTTATGATAATGAGAATTATCTCCAAACAATTCAATCAAATCAGAATAGGTTTCACTACAAAAGAACAAAAAAGGATCACTGAGTTCATCACATAAAACTCTATCAGACCCTCAGTCTTCAAAATTAAGACAAGGAGTTGGTTGGATATTTGCAACAACGAACATGTTGACTAGTTTAAGAAAGAGGTGAGAAATGGGTTGAAGAAAAAAAACAGCACACAAAATCAAACAAATGTAGAGTTGTGAACCAAACTTCAAAAAGGCTGATTTTGATTCATCTCCTAAGAAAAAGAAAAGTGGCTCAGCAGCATGTGAGAAAATCAGTTAAGGCACACAAACCAAAATCTGATTCAAGCATCAAACAAATGTATTGTGACATTTGTGATATGTTCAATCACAAGACAAAAGAGTGCTTTTTTAATCAATACTGCTCTATATGTGATATGAACAACCACTCAACCAAAAATTGTTATTTCAACAAATATTGTTCATTCTATGATATGAACAATCACAATACATCTAATTGTTACTTCAATGAGAAGGGATTGAGAATTCCCCAAAACAACCCATCTCAACAACCTCATCAGGCAAAACACAAGTCAGGAGTCATTGCATAACAACCAATCTAGAACATCCAGATCACTCAATGGCATGATAAAACAAAAGAAAAATGGAAAAGTAAAGAAACTACCACTTCATCAACCAAAGTCTGACTTTTCAAAACCCAAAATGATCTTTGGAAAATCCCAAAAACGATTTAAAATTCTTCAAAAGAACAAAGATCAAAGGTTCACTACATCATCTAACTCTTCGTGTTGATGTTGATGAGAAGACTTAGCAGTATTATAGCAATCTCCCAGGTCTCCTTGAAATAGCATCATAATGTAGAGGAAGTATAAAGACGGCACCATAATAGATTGGAACGTGTGAACCAAGACCACCATGCTGGTACTACATTCTAATTAGTTCTTTTATGCTTGCAGGGTCATCCAGATAGTCCAACAGCTTATGGTACGTGGGGACAGTGGATGCTCCTACAAGTGGCTGTGGGACGTTACCTCCTCAGGACTCAAGCACGATAGCATCGACGATGGCATGTGTAGAGATTTACAAGCGGCGGTGGTAGAATTGCAGGTGAAGGAGTCTGTGACCAATGGGATGAGTGAGCTTTCACAGAGTGAACTACTCCGTGAACAAATGAAGCCCTGTCATTTCATAAGGTTTGTGATCTAGATCGTGAAACGAATAGTTCACACGTAACTTCACAGACATCATTGCTACATACGAAACTTGGATTTCAGATCTCTGAAGCAGGTGGTTGTCCTAAAGACCTCAACGAAGGAATAATATTTTGTGTTAAAGCACTGATGTCGACATCACCTAAAGAGAAAATGTATTTTGGTGACACAAGCATCATTGAGGAGTCGCAGCTTTGGCACAGAGTTTGGGCACACAAACCTTAAAAAGTATAAACAGATTGGTCAAAGGAAACAATGTATGGTCTTCCACAAAAAGAATTCGACTGTGTTATCCTATCAACGTGCTTAAGGAAAACAACAAAAATACTTCTCTTAAATTCGAAATGCGAGTGAACACAACAATACTCCATTAAAGCTACTGCATATGGATCTGTTTGGGACCAATCATGTCATGAGTATTGGCAAGAAACAATATTGTTAGTTATCAGTGATGACTTCTCATGATTCACAAGGGTGTTCTTCTACTTCTTAAAATGAGGCATCCCAAAAAATAATTCCAAACTTTATCAAATAAATTGAACCATCGCTTGATCTTAAGGTCAAAACAATCAAAAGTGATATTGAAATGAATTAATAAATGATGACATGAGTTATTTTGTACAACGAAAGGCCATGCTCATCAATTCAGTGCAGCTAGAACTCCTTAACAAATGGGTAGATGAAATGGAAACAGGAACACTGATTGTGTTGGACCAAAAGAACCAATGAGCCAAGATCAGAAAACCTCTAAGTCCCACATGGTATCACAACAACTGCTGAAAGCCTCATCAGTAGTTTGACAAGTGCTGAAGACTTCAACAGCTGAAGATCAAGTGCTGAAGACCTAACAGCTGAAGAACCAAAGTGCTGAAGTACAACAGCTGAAGAACACAAGTGCTGAAGCTGAAAGACCAAAGTACTGAAGTACAACAGCTGAAGAGTTCACAAGTGCTGAAGATCAACAACTGATGTACAAAGTCTGAAGACAAAGACTGAAGACATCAGCTGATGATATCTACTGAAGTCATCAGCTGATGAAACACCTGAAGGTCAAAGTCTGAAGATCAAGTACTGAAGCCTCAGTAGTTTGTCACACTGCTGAAGAGTACTTCTTCAGTAGTTGTGATATCAGTAGTTTTATATTTTTCAGTAGTTTTGTAAAACGACTGAAGAGCTTGTTCTTCAGTCGTTGTAGTTTCAGTAGTTTTATATTTTGTACTTAACATGCTGATATGTTCTCAGTAGTTGTGAACATTTCAGTAGTTTGTTAAGATTAGTTATTTTTGTATTGGATCTGCCAGTTGTCACTTTCCGTGATAACAGCAGTGATTGTTGCACTCTATATAAGAGAGTGACAACCTATTGTAATATGTGATGAATGAGTGAATGAATGGAATGAATGATTGATTTGATTAGAAATATTCTACATCTATAAACATTCCTAGAAATCAGAAATACATATTCTCTCCCTATAACCGTATGCGATCTTAATGCTTACAAGTATCGATTGCTTGCTACAATTTGTCTAATTCTAGTTTGTATTCCGCTGCTTTTATTCTGATACATCAAACTTGTGATCACTGATCCTGTCAAATGGTATCAGAGCAGGTTAATCATTGATCGATCTAATAATTGATCATTGAAACTGCTATTCAAGATCTAAGTTTGATTGAATTAGCTTTTGTTTTTGCAAGAAACGGTTATAGAGATTGAATTTTCTGTATTTCTGCTCATTCATCCTGAGATCTTTTCTTGGTTCTCATTGAGTTTGTTGTGGTTGTCTAAAACTTTTAAAACTTGAACTAAACTGTTTTTGAACTGAAAATGACCACTCCCTCCAATGATCCTCACAATACTGGTTCCTCAACCAAGCCCCTATGCTGGTTAGGAATGAGTATAACATATGGCAAAGACGTATGCTCCATCACCTGTCTGTTAACAGCGCAGGGTGTTGGACATCAGTGGTACATGGTCCACACAAGCCTATGGTGAATAAACCGGAAACCAATCAAATGGTTCCGAAGAGGAGGGAGCAATACTCAAATGAGGATAAGAAGTTGCTTGAGATTGATGCAAAAGCCCATGGAATTCTGGCCATGGCATTGCCCAATGAAATCTATTCTGGGCTAATGCATCATGAAACTGCCCATGACCTCTGGATTGCTTTGAAAGAACAATTTGGAGGAACAGATGAGGTCTTGGCAAATAATAGAGAAATTCTTGCCCAACAATATGAGACATTCTCTCATAGAAAGGGTGAGACACTGACTCAACAATATGAGCGGTTTTCTTGTTTGATCTCTGAACTAAAAATGGTCAAACTTGAATACACCAATATTCAGATGAATAACAGATTTCTCAGATCACTGCCTGAGAGATGGGACACATATACTATTGTCCTACGCTCCAGTGCAAGTTTGGACAAACTATCTCTCACCCAACTCCATGGGAAATTGCTCACTTTTGAGAGAGAGATAGAACAGAAGAGAAAGCTGTCTTCATCTGGAAAGCTCACTGAAGACTTTATACAAGGCAACACTGCCTTGGTGGGTCATGAGTCAGAATATGCTTCATCTGAATGCCAGTATGATGAGCATATTAATTTCTCTTCAAGCACTTCTGATTCTGCATTTGTAAGTGTTGATGGTCAGTTTACTGGGTGTAATAATGACAATCTATGTTTCATTATGGATGATCTCAAGGGGATTGCTGATGATGACTTAGAAGAGATGGATATTTTGAGCCAAATGGCCTTGATAAATATCAGATCTCAGAAGTTCTACAAAAGAACTGGAAGAAAATTCCCAGGACTCTCTGGCAAAACCAAAGTTGGTTTTGACAAGAGCAAGTTGAGGTGTCACAAATGCCAACGGCTTGGACACTTTGCAAGAGAGTGTAGATCAACTGGATCTAACTCTACTGCACCCTTTGTGACTTTTCCTGGCAATAGTCAACAACACAGAGGGCAACATCCTGTCACATCTAGTCATCATCCTCAACAACAATCTCCGGCATATTTTGTTCCTCAGGGTCAAATGCCATATCAGTACCCTTGTTATTACATGCCACAGTCAAATCAAGTTCAAGTTCCTATGACACCACAACCTCATGCATTACCAGAACCTCAGCCTTCCCTATCTCATCAACAACCTCAATCTCAACAACACAGCTTCTTCACCCCAGGAGTTGTTGACTGGAGCAGTTTACCAGATGACTTGTCTGGTCATGATCAACTGTTCTCAGGTGCTGGTCAACATGGTGGTGACAGTCCCTTTGGGAATCTAGCTCTTATGGCTTTGGAGTCTGCTGATACTTCATCTTCCAATGCCTCTACACCTCAGGTATCACAGGTATCCTCTGAGGCAAAAGCCAAATTATGTTCTGAACCATGCATAGCAGCATTTGCTTCCATTAGAGAAGCAAATGTAGCTTTAATTAATAAGAACATTGAGCTAGAAAATAATTTCCAAAAACAAAGCTGAGTTTGAGTTTGTGCTCAAAGATAAAAATGATGAGGTTTATAAACTGAATTGCCAAATAATTGATGATAAGGCTAGAGAAGATGTACTTCTAGAGAAGTACAAAGATCTCAAAGAAACCCTTGCAGTTACCCAGGTCGAGTGTGATAGATGGGTACAATCATGCAAAGGTTTTGAAATGCTTCTTAGTAAGCAATCTGCTTCAAATGTGAAGTTTGGAATTGGCTACAATCACACTGCTCCACCTACAGATTTTACCCCAAGAGCAGAGGTAGAATCTGATGGTGAGAGTGATAACCAATCCATCACATCATGTGATCTACCTTCTGATACAGCACAATCAGAAGTAGCAGTCAGCATCAAGCCCTCTTTGAACCTATCAGCTGATGTTGATGGTCCAAATGCTGACATTCACATGATCAATAAGTTGATCAACTCAGGAGTTAATCCTGAAGGTCCTGAAAGGACTGGAGAGCAGGATTTAACACTGAAGTTCAAACTTCAACTGCTGTCAGTACTGAAGAGAAGAAAACTGGCAGTAGAAAGAGTTTGAAGACTACTAAAGAGGTAGTCAAGAAAGCAACCAATGCTTCCAAAGCATTGAAGAACAAGTCTTCTGTTGCTTCACCATCTTTAGTTGATGATCAACCTAAGATGAAGAAGAAACCATGTGAAGTATGTGGTTTGTTCAATCATCTTACAGATGATTGTTGGTACAAAAGAGGTTCCAAACTCAAACAAAAAGAAGAAATTAATGAGAAAATGGTAAAAATGAAAACTGAGTTTGAGACCACATTTGTATCAGCAACATCAAATCCTGTAACCCTTAAGTCCTTAAAGAAATCCAAAAAGGAAGGAGTTAAACAGGTGACAGCTGAGGGTGCTCAAAAGAAGAAGGTGCAACATAGGACCTTATCTAACTCCACTAGCAATGTGTCTGATGAGCTGAAAGCTTTATCACAAAATCAGACACAGCTGGTGATGATGGTACAACATCTGTTGGGTAGAGTTAACCAACTAGATTCTCCTATGTTGAAACCACAGAAAAGGAGGTCTAAGCCAAAGGACTCCTCTTCTACACCATCTTCTTCTTCTCAGGCTGTTGTTACAAATAAACATGTTAGTTTACCATCTATTGATGAGACCAGGCCCAAAACCAAAAAGGTTTGGGTCTCTAAAACTAACTGATTGTTTATTATTGCAGGGTTCTTCAACATGCCAAAGTAGCATCTGGTATGTAGACAGTGGGGGATCTATGCACATGACTGGGAACATCTCTCTTCTTCATGACTACTCTCAAGGAAAGAAGGGATTTGTCTCTTTTGGCAATGATGCTAGGGGTTACATCATCGGTAAGGGCTTTGTCTCCAATGGAGAAATCAAATTTGATGATGTTAATCATGTGGAAAATCTCAAGTACAACCTCTTGAGTGTCAGTCAAATGTGTGATAAAGGCCATGTTGCCCTTTTCACAAGTCAAAACTGTAGGATTCTGTCATCCAAAGTTTTGCACTTGATTGACAAGGTGTTGGATGATCACACTCTCCTGAAAGCCAACAGGACAGGAAGAGTGTATGCCTTAGATCTCTCTAAGAAGATAGATCTCAAAGGCAATCCTTGCCTATTTTCCAAAGCCTCTTCTCAAGAATCTAAACTGTGGCACAGGAGGCTTGGTCATGTTAATCTCAAAAACATGAATCAGCTTAGCCACAATAGTTTAGTCAGAGGCTTACCAATAAAGGAGTTCCACTGTGATGAAACTGCACTGCTTGTTTAAAAGGAAAACAGCACAAAGTCTCATTCCCTCCTATTGAAGTGTCCAAGTCCACTGCCTGCTTGCAATTACTGCATATGGATCTATTTGGTCCTGTGAGAGTAATGAGCATGGCAAAGAAGAAATACTGTCTGGTAATTGTGGATGATTACTCCAGATTTGTATGGACTTTCTTTCTACATTCAAAGGATGAGGCTGCTCAGAAGATTATCCACTTTGTGCTGTACATTGAGAAGCAGTATTCCCTTCCAGTCAAGTGTATTAGGAGTGATAATGGAACTGAGTTCAGAAATCATACACTTGATGACTTCTATCTTTCAAAGGGAATCAAAAGGCAGTTCAGCATTCCAAGGACTCCAGAACAAAATGGAGTAGTGGAGAGAAAGAACAGGACCCTCATTGAAGCTGCAAGGTCCATGCTGGCTGACTCAGGTTTGCCATTGACCTTTTGGGCCGAAGCTGTCAACACAGCTTGTTATGTGCAAAATAGAGTTTTAGTAAATCAGAGGTTGATGAAGACTCCATATGAAGTTCTCCATCATTTGGCTCCTCTGATTTCATTTTTCAAAGCATTTGGGTGTCCCTGTTTTATTCTCAACACAAAGGATCAACTCCACAAATTTGATCCTAAGGTGGATGCAGGATACTTTGTTGGTTATTCATCTACTTGCAAGGCATACAGAGTCTTCAACTGCAGAACAAAGATGGTTGAAGAAACTCTACATGTTAAGTTTAATGAATCTCCAAAGGACAAGATTCCACAAAGTCCTGTGGAGTTATTTGATTTGGACATACTGCAATATGTTCCTTATCAAACTCCTGCTGTTGCTCCTGTCAACAGTTCACCACCTGGTGGTACTGCTGATGATGATGATGATTGCAGTACTCACCTCTTCAGGTTTAGTGATCAGCTGCCTGACTCAGCTAGACCTGATGTTCCTGTAGCGCCAGTAGCACCATCCACAACAAATGCTGATGAGATTTCTTCGAATTCAACTTCCTTTGAATTACCATCCACTGATTGGTTTCAAGGAAATGATTCACCATCACCATCTGTTGCTGCTGAACCGGCTACAAACACTTGCACAGATCTCATTGTGTATCAAGATCTGAAGAATCACCCTATGTCTCAAATCATTGGTGATATCACTGCTGGAGTATCAACAAGAAGTCAATTGTCAAATTTCTGCTTCTATGCTCTCTTCATCAGTCAGCAAGAGCCAAAGAATTATCACATTGCTTTAAAGGACAATGGATGGGTTGATGCCATGCAGCTTGAGCTTCTTCAGTTCAAGAAACAGCAAGTGTGGGAACTGGTTCCTCTACCTCCAGGTAAGTGTGCAATAGGCACTAAATGGGTGTTTAGGAACAAAACTGATGAAAATGGGCTTATTGTTAAGAACAAGGCCAGACTGGTTGTTCAGGGGTTTGCACAAGAAGAAGGTATTGATTATGATGAAACCTTTGCCCCTGTAGCCAGACTGGAAGCAATTCGATTGTTTTTAGCTTATGCTGCTTATCAAAACCTTAAAGTCTTTCAAATGGATGTCAAAAGTGCATTTTTGTATGGAAAAGTTAAAGAAGAGGTTTATGTATGTCAACCTCCAGGCTTTGAGGACAATAAACATCCTAATTGGGTGTATAAGCTTGATAAAGCTCTTTATGGGTTAAAACAAGCTCCCAGAGCCTGGTATGAGACATTATCAAACTTTCTTCTGGAAAACAATTTCACTAGAGGCTCCATAGACAAGACTTTATTCATTAAGAAAGCTGGGCAGCATAATCTACTTGTTCAAATTTATGTAGATGATATCATTTTGCATCCTCTGATCCAAAGTTGTGTGATGCCTTTACAAAGTTGATGCAACAGAAGTTTGAAATGAGTGCCATGGGAGAATTACAGTTCTTTCTGGGGTTGCAAATCAAACAAAAGGCTGATGGAATTTTTATTCATCAGTCCAAATATACAAAAGATCTTTTGCAAAAGTTTGATTTACAAAACTGTAAGCCCTGTTCTACTCCCATGAGCAGCACCACACAACTGGACTCAGATCAGAAAGGTAAAGTGGTTGATGAAACACTTTACAGATGTATGATTGGGTCCTTGATGTATTTAACAGCTTCTAGACCAGATATTATGTTTGCTACATGTGTTTGTGCTAGATTTCAGGCTGCACCTAAAGAGTCTCATCTGATTGCAGTCAAGAGGATCTTTAGATATCTGCAAGGCACTCCATCTCTAGGTTTATGGTATTCTACCGGACATTCTGGTAAATTAGTTGCTTTTTCTGACAGTGACTATGCAGGGTGTAAGTGACCAGAGGAAATCAACTTCTGGTGGATGTCAATTCCTAGGCAACTGCTTGATTTCTTGGCAGAGCAAGAAACAGACCTCAGTTGCTACATCCACTGCTGAAGCAGAGTACATTGCTGCTGCAAGCTGTACATCTCAGGTACTCTGGCTTCAAAACCAACTTTTGGATTATGGCATTACAGAGACTAAGACTCCATTGTTAATGGATAGTGCTTCAGCTCTTTGCATTGTCAAAAATCCAGTCCAGCACTCTAGGACCAAACATATAGAGATCAGACATCATTTTATAAGGGATTGTTTTGAAAAAGGTCTGATTGATCCTAAGTTTGTGCCTAGTGCTGATGAGCTTGCAGACATTTTTACTAAGCCTTTGGATAGTTCAACTTTCCAAAACCTGGTGTAAGCTTGTGTAAGGCTTGGTATGCTGCACTAGAATAAGTGACAATCTGATGATCAGTAATTCATACTGATGATCATGAGTACCTATGTCACATATAAGTACTGATGAGCTCTTTTAACCTCAGTAGTTTTTATAACTACTGAAGGCTAAATGTCTCACAAGTACTGAAGTACTTCATCTGTTCTAAACTACTGATGTAGTTACAACTACTGATGCAGTTACACTACTGCAATCAGTAAAAACAGATAAGTACTGATGTCCTATGAAACAACTGAAATCAGCCATAAAGACTGATGAATGTGTTGAGGACAGTTTGAAACAGCTGAAAAGCTAAGAATTGACGAAAACAGCTGAAGAGAACTTTCTCTTCAGTCGTTTGTACAACTGCTGTTTCATTTTAAACAACTGAAGCAAAACCACGTCTTCAGTAGTTTTTATAACTACTGATGACTAATACCAAGTCTTCAGTTGTTTACAACAGCTGATGACAAAACCACTGTCTTCAGTAGTTTCATAACTACTGATGACAAACACCAAGTCCTCAGTTGTTTCAATCATCTGAAGTCAAAACCACGGTCTTCAGTAGTTTTCTAAACTACTGATGCCTAACACCACGACTTCAGCTGTTTCAACGTCTGAAAGGATAATACCATGTCAACGGTCGTTTAAAACTACTGATGACTAACACCACATCCTTCAGTCGTTTCCTTACCCGTACCCTATATATACCCTAACCTTAGCTCTCATGCTTCATCTTCTTCAAACCTAACGTTCCTCTCCAAAACTTCCCTCTTCTCCATGGCGTCTATGCAAATTAAACCGCGACACAACTGTGTTGCCTACCTCACAAAATCGCCGATCTGGACTAAGTTCGATACTGCTATCGATCTTATGGTTCAGTCCCAATACAACAAGGCATTCCTCTGAACCCGTCTTACATGCCGAATCCTTGAACCAATTTTGATGAACGTTACTGTTACCACTGAGGAGACAACACACCATATCCCTCGGTCAGTCGTCAACAACAAAGAAGTAGTCTACTCCTGCAACAATCCGTAAAATTCTTCAACTGAGTGATGCTACTCTCCTGCTGGATATCCGAAGGGCACCATAGATCTATCTTTGCTCAGCATGGATATCAAGGTGATCTCAGTGCCACCACCATCATGAAGAAACACTTTAATGACGCTGAGCGCCTGATTTTTCACATGGTCAATGTATGTTTGGCCCCTAAGACGTCGTCTTGGGATCAAATGTCCACCAAATGGCAGCAGGTAATGTATTCTATCCTTGAGCAACACCACTAAACTTTTCAGAATTAATATTTTCAGAGCTCAAAGATATGGCTCAAAAACTAACTGCCAACCGTTGGATACTCTATCCACGGTTCATAATGGCCATTATTACAGACCAGCTTAATGCTGAGGGACTTGTTGGCTTGGGAGTCCCTGCTACGGCTGTTCTGCCAGAAGTATACTCCCGGCACAACTCTGA
Organism: Flaveria trinervia; assembly: GCA_025506515.1. Taxonomy (NCBI): domain Eukaryota; kingdom Viridiplantae; phylum Streptophyta; class Magnoliopsida; order Asterales; family Asteraceae; genus Flaveria; species Flaveria trinervia. The sequence goes on from CM046443.1 coordinate 59,210,622, forward strand.
CCGGACACTCAAAATGGCTGCCAAGCTGCGCGAAAACCCACGCAGCTGGAACCCACAGCCACCACCTCCAAATCCAAAGTCCCCACCAAACCACCAAAAAGAAACCCAAAATGGCTACTCAGGGAATTGAGTCCCCTGAGGATGCCCCTGCAACACAAACGCAGGATATATCCACTAGTCCAAACCCCTAGTGGATACAATGACTCCTCCAGCCACAGCCGCTCCCCTCTCACAGGAGCCTGCAGCAACCCAAGGGGCACCTACTTATCTGGGATCTTACTCACTTGAGGAGATTGCCATTGAAGAGCACCATCCACCCCAGGTGCACACTGCTTCCCCCTACCCCAAACAACCGCCCCTCACAGCCCAACTTTAATAGTTGCACAAGTGCTGACTCAATTGCACTCCTCACCCCCTCCCCAGAAACCACTTACTACTGGGAATACCTCTACAATTGAGGGGGAGGAACACAGTGCACCTGAGAACCCACAGCACAGGGGTTTCCCAATTCTATCTCCTGGTGTAGACAAGGAGCTTAGAATATCTAGTGAGGCTGCCACCTCCTCTGACTCAGCACATGACCAGAGTGAGGCTGGTAACATTGCTAAGACCTCCCTAGAGGCAACAGCTGATGATGGACATTGTCCTGAGGCTGGAAGTCCCCAGTACCAAGCACAAGGGGCACATGCACCAACTGGTCTACACCCAGTGCATGTAAATCCTGCTCTAAGCAGGAGGTCAGGTGATTCAGTATCAACTGATGATGACCTGAGCTTCTTCTATGATGTAGTTGCTCAAACACCATTCTAGAGGATGAGGTAGCAGACTCAAAGAGCTGCTGGCCAAGATGTCTCAGGATGCAAGTCCATCTGCCCCATATACACCCACAGATGGCACCTTCCCTTGAAGGTTCCCAAACACCGAGCCACCCCAAAATCAACCACCTGCCTCTGCTTCAGGCCCTACTTCTCAGGAACAGAACCTCCTGAGCAAATAGGTGCTGTACTCCAAAATTCCCTTCCTCTCATCACACCCATAATCACTGATATAGTGATCAAAGCCATTGATGAGAGGCTTTCCTCAACATTACAGCCCTTGGTGATGCTGCTGTCCAAAAGACTCTTTCTGCGGTACAAACCCCTTCCTCCAATGCAACCAAAAAGGGGGAGAGTACTGCAGTGAAAGAAAGGAAGAGGAAAAGATCCGAGGAAAAGGAAGTGAGCAAGCCCAAGAGGAGGAAAAAGAAAAGCAACCTCTGCTCACTTACAAGCGAAAGAGAAGTGCTGATGATCACACTGCTGAAGACAAATCCTTGGAGGAGCTGGTCAAAGAAGCTGACACCACACACAGCCGCTCCATGGATAAAATAATTGAACAACTCTTCAGGCAGGGGTTTGACACAGCCACACTGGATAGTGAGATCAGAAGGTTAGAAGTACAAGAGATACAAACCGATGGGCAGGGTATGATGCTCTTGAGAAAGAGAGGTTGGAAATAATGATCCGCTTTATTGCAAAATACTTGGGAAGATCATTAATGGAGATCCGCGCATGGACCAGGGACAGCATTCTGGCTATAGCCACCAGAATCTGTCTGTCTGAGCAATTCAACAAAGGGATTATTGTGGAAGCCCTTGATGAGGCTGGGGCTGGTAAAAGGTTAGAGATGGCTAAACTCACAAAGGCGAAATAACTACAAGGATGCTAGATCAACCTTCCTTCCACCCACTCAAACAGATCCTATCCCTCAAATCCCAACCAACCTCTAAGCCAAAATCCAAACATCCTCATTCTTCAAACAATTCCTTCACCAACCCAACCATCATCCAGTGATGTACCCAGAAGGAGGAGAAGGGTGCTGAGGATGGAAGAAGAAGAAGAAGAAGAGGATGAAGATGATAGTCTGCCACTCTCTGCTGTTCTGAAGCTACCAAAACCCCGAAGTCAACCCATGATCACACCTGACTCTCAAAGGGAAATGGTCAGAGTCAAGATAGAAGAAGAAGAACAGCAGAAACAGCACGATGAGCAACTGTTGAAGATGGTTGACAAGGAATTTCCTCAGTCATCATCTATTCAAGCCATGAAAGGGCATGCTCAAAGGCTGTACACTCTCAGGCACACCTTTCAGTATCAGAAGGAGAGAGTGAGAGTATGGCCAGACCCCAGGGTGAGTTCTAGAATCCATAAAAGAACTATCCCACACAGATACAACGGCCAGGTACGAAAAACAATAGAGTCTACCATCATGTTGGCCGTTGTAGTCTCACCTTGGGAAATCATTGATGAATTCAAGAAAGCTCACCAAGCAAAGAAGACCCCTCAAGCCTTACTAGAAAACAAGATGATTAAGAAGGGGTTGTTATATAAAAAGCTTGAAGACATCCAAAAGAATGAGCTCCAGTTACTCCTTGAAGGCAACCATCCTGATGAATTTGTATATAGGGAGGTAACTACGGTGGAGCTGAAAAATGGCAGGACCATGAAGTACTTATCAGAGTACTATGGTCCAGAGTTCTTCTTCGAAGGAGGAGCAGAAGAACTCTCTCAGGAGGAACAAGTTGTTCTCCTTGAGGCCTATGTTCGTGAGTCATACAGACTCATTATGGGGAAGTAAATCTCATGAATGGGATAACAACTCTGTGTCCAGTTCCCCAAAACAGAGTTCCCATTCATACTCTGCCAAACAAATATTTGAGATTTCTTCCCAGGCCGGAGCTTACATGGGTCTCTTCTCTACTGATCAAGAAGGAAAAAGACCAACATTTTGCCATCAATAAGTGGGAGATAAATAAGTTAGAGGTTTTGGCTGCATTGGTTCAGGGGGAGTTTGTTGGACCAAAAGAACCAATGAGCCAAGATCAGAAAACCTCTAAGTCCCACATGGTATCACAACAACTGCTGAAAGCCTCATCAGTAGTTTGACAAGTGCTGAAGACTTCAACAGCTGAAGATCAAGTGCTGAAGACCTTAACAGCTGAAGAACCAAAGTGCTGAAGTACAACAGCTGAAGAACACAAGTGCTGAAGCTGAAAGACCAAAGTACTGAAGTACAACAGCTGAAGAGTTCACAAGTGCTGAAGATCAACAACTGATGTACAAAGTCTGAAGACAAAGACTGAAGACATCAGCTGATGATATCTACTGAAGTCATCAGCTGATGAAACACCTGAAGGTCAAAGTCTGAAGATCAAGTACTGAAGCCTCAGTAGTTTGTCACAACTGCTGAAGAGTACTTCTTCAGTAGTTGTGATATCAGTAGTTTTATATTTTTCAGTAGTTTTGTAAAACGACTGAAGAGCTTGTTCTTCAGTCGTTGTAGTTTCAGTAGTTTTATATTTTGTACTTAACATGCTGATATGTTCTCAGTAGTTGTGAACATTTCAGTAGTTTGTTAAGAATTAGTTATTTTTGTATTGGATCTGCCAGTTGTCACTTTCCGTGATAACAGCAGTGACTGTTGCACTCTATATAAGGAGTGACAACCTATTGTAATATGTGATGAATGAGTGAATGAATGGAATGAATGATTGATTGATTAGAAATATTCTACATCTAAACATTCCTAGAAATCAGAAATACATATTCTCTCCCTATAACCGTATGCGATCTTAATGCTTACAAGTATCGATTGCTTGCTACAATTTGTCTAATTCTAGTTTGTATTCCGCTGCTTTGTATTCTGATACATCAAACTTGTGATCACTGATCCTGTCAGATGAAGCAGCCCAAGAACGATGCTAGCGATGCTAAGCTGCCATAACCTTTTGGGCAGAGCAAGTTCACAATCGTGCTTTGTACAAAACTGAATCTAATTGTAAAAGAAAAGCAACATGGCTCCATATGAATGCTTTTCATAGAAAACCATCAGGAGTTCTTAAATCTCATTTGTAGTCCTGTCTCAAATTAAACAGCAGAGACTATGTGGAAGTTTCATCTAAGTCTGATTGAAGGAGTCTGTAGGTTATTCTGCTGTTTCAAAGCTTTAGAGTGTTAATCCTTAGAGTAACATTATAGATGAAATAAGGAACATTTATTTTCCAAATCTACAACTGCTCCCAACTGTTGTTGAATTGAGTCTTTTACAAAATCATTTGATCAATTCACTTGTTGATGCAGGGAATAGTCCATTCAGGTGACACTTCTTTAGCTGTAGAAGAAGAATGACTTTCCATTATTACTCCTGAATACATCTGCTTGAATACATGAATGGAATGATATGAAGCTGTTCCGCTCATAGCTGATCCGTCAGAAACCATAACAAATGAGGAGTGTTTAATGAAGGAGGACCAAGCGTGTTACCATCATGCTCAGATGACCTTTCAACTAAGATCAGAAATTAGAAACAAGCTACTCCTCCATCTAAAACACAAAGAACATCAAATGATGAATGTAATCATAGTGCTGTTGAAGCTGAAGTAGGAGCTGAAACGGAGTCTAACAATCTTCATAATCCAATAACAGTACAGGATGAATGTGCCTCTAACCATAATAAACTCAATGTCTCCAATCTTGATGTAACTATTACTGGTGACTCAATTCCAACCACCAGAATACACAAGAATCATCAAGTTGAAACAATTATTGATATAACTATTGCTGGTATTACAACATCTGTTTGTTCTCATGCTTTCTCTACCAAACAGTACCCAAAAATATCAGAGAGGCTCTTCAAGACAATACCTAGATTGAAGCAATGTAGGAAGAATTGCTCCAATTCAAGAAGCAAGAAGTATGGCAACCGGTAGATCTTCCCGAATTACAATATCCTATCGGTACCAGATGGCTATATAGAAACAAGACTAATGATAGAGGGATCGTCATCATAAACAAAGCAAGATTAGGGGCGCAAGAATACACTCAAGAAGAAGGAATTGACTATGACGAAGTGTTTGCACCTATTTCCAGATTAGAAGCAATCAGAATCTTTCTAGCATATTTTGCATCCATGAAATTCAATATTTATCAAATGGATGTGAAGTATGCTTTCTTGTATGGAAAGATTGGTGAAGAGGTCTATGTGAGTCAACCACCGGGCTTTGAAGATCCAGATTTCCCTCAAAGAGTTTACAAGCTTGACAAAGCTCTGTATGGTCTTCACCAAGCTCCACGAAAATGGTATGAGACTGTGTCATCTTTTGTTCTTGAACATGGATACGAAAGAGGAAAGATTGATCAGACTCTCTTTAGAAGAAGAAGAAGAGGAATAGACATGTTGTTAGTCTAGATTTATGTGGATGATATCATTTTTGGTTTAAAAACATGCAACTCTACAAAGAATTTGAAGTCCTTATGCATTCAAAATACCAAATAAGTGCTATGGGGGACCTCACTTTCTTTCTAGGGGTGCAAGTCAAACAGACAGCAGATGGAATCTTTGTGGATACTAAAGTGAAGATTGGACCTGACCCTCCAGGCAAAACAGTGGATCAGACTCACTATCGATCTATGATCGATTCACTTATGTATCTAACAGCGAGTAGGCCTGACATTATGTTTGGTGTTTGTGTGTGTGCCAGATATCAAGCTGATCCAAAAGAATCACACATGAATCCAGTCAAGAGGATATTCAGATATGTGAACGGCAAGCCAGCTCTTGGATTATGGTATCCAAAGGAAGGAGACTTCAATCTCTATGCCTTTAGAGACAGTGATTATGGAGGATACAACATCAACAGAAAATCCATCTCTGGCGGTTGTCTATTTCTTGGTCCAAGACTGGTCTCTTGGTAATGCAAGAAGCAGACAAATGTGTTTGTGTCAACAACAGAAGCTGAGTATATTGCATTATCAGTCTGTTGCTCTCAAGTACTCTGGAATCAAAACTAGATGCTTGATTATGGTTATAACTTCTTACACACACCAATTCACATTAACAGCACTGCAGTTGCCTTCATAACCAATAATCCAGTTCAGCACTCAAAAGCAAAACATAATGAAATTAGATATCACTTTTTGAGAGACTATGCTGAAAAAGGGTTAATCAAATTGATTTAAGTACCTATTGAAAATCAATTAGCTGATTTCTTTACTAAGGTATTTGAACCTGGTAGGTTTGAATTCCTGGTTCAGTTAATTGGCATTATTAACCTTGAGTAAAAATATTTGTAAACATCAAAAACAAGTCAAAAATACTAGAAAAACACAAAAAAAGAAGTCAATTTTATGAAGAGTAGAATATTAATGGGAAATAATATAATTACAGTTGTTATATCATTCACTATGCTTAATTTCAAACATTGGAACACTGTCATGACTTACGAGATATGTTGGTACGTTCAACTTGGAAGAGCAGATATTTGTAGTGATGAATTAAAAAATCTTATTCAATAGTGAAAACTCTCATCACAAAGTACTGGTATATATTGGCTTATGTGAGTGTATGTGTGTGTAGTAACCTAAAGACACTAGGTAATGATGCTTTATGAATCTCTTTCACCCACATCAAGTTTCATCTCTGTATTGCTAAGCAAAGACCTGATGAAACAAGCACATAGTGCACATGTAATGATCCAAAATATTCCTAATGAGGAACATATCCAAATTGGATGACTTTACAAAAGCAATACATTCCAAGTGAATGAACAAAAGAATCCTATCATGGATCACCTTCCAAAGTGAAGTGAAAAGAATCCCAATGTGGATCATCATGAAAAGGATCATTGTAAAAGAATCCTAATGAGGATAAGTGAAAATGAGTTCTCATCACTTAAGTAATCTGGTAAGGAAAGTTGTGAAAAAGTTCTACCATGCATTGTATAAAGATGGTTGATCATTCCATGCTTGTGTGTGTGAGGTACATATTGAATAATTAAATCAATAAAAACATGATGAATATCATTTGCATCAATATATCAACCGGGTATGAGTTTAAGAGGACAAACATACATTCAATAATCAAGTTCATAAACAGGTGCATTTTATCATAGAGGATGCACATGTGCAATGTAAGATTGATATGATCCCAATAAAAGATATACTTCTCTTCGTTATTAATAATCCATGTATATAAATGTCAAAATGTTTTAAATCTTTAAAGTTTCTATCAAGATGTGGATATAATCTTTAGGGGAGTAATTTAAAAATTTGTTGAATCTTTATAGATTGTTACTATCTTAAATTACTTTCTTAAAAACATTAAAAACAAAAAAAATGCATGTGTTGATGCCGAAGTTATACCATAGTATCTCAGCCTATGCAGATTCTTGGCACCATGAAAAGTCCAAGATCAGTCAAAAATGGGAAACTTGTATCACTTCTGAACATACAAGTCAATCCATGCAACAATTGACAATATCAACAGTCAACAACTTCATAAGAAAATTCAATCAAAGACATATCTTCGTAACATAAAAAATCAAAACATGCACATTAACTTAAGATTAAGTTCAAAAGTTAATGCATGTAAGTGAATTGGTTAATGTGGGTGAAGGTAACCCATGCTTAAAACCAATGCGGGTAGCTTCTTATTTCCATGTGAAACTAATGCGGACAATGAATGTACTCTACCACTTTAGTGTGTTACACGTGTACACCAAATTTTGAAGTGTTAAAACATATGCGGATCAAAAATTGTTTTTCCACATTTGTCAATGCGGATAAAATAATTTTCAAGTGTTCAACCGTACTTGTCAATGCGCATAAACTTTTAAGTCTTCAACTGCATTTGTCAATACAGATGAAATTATTATTCCACATTTGTTTTACATCTTCATGTTCATGTATTTTCAAGCAGAAATAATAGTGATTAATCTTGTGTTGATGAATGATGATGAAATGTTAATTTTATTCTATCGCATTTGCTACAGTGAGCAATGCGGAAAAATTTATTCAATCGCATTTGCTGCATTGAGCAATGCTCAAAAAGTTTTGTCAACCGCATTTGGTACAATGAACAAATGCTGATGAACTTAGTTCTTCAACATTTGCAACAGTGCACAAATGTGGATAGAAGAAAACAAAAGTAACAAAACAACCGTATTGCTATAGTATGTAAATGCGGATGCCCAAAGTCACAAGTTAACTCTTCCGCATATGCATCTACAAACAAATGCAGATTGTAAAGTTATTGAATTTTAACTTCCACATTTACAACAGTAAACAAATGCGGATGACCAAAAGAATTAAGATTTACCCTTCCGCATTTGCTACACTGATTTAAAAATGTGACCGCATTTGCTCTGAAACTAGTAAAATTTGTTAAAGCCATTATTTGACTATTTAAAGGAATTTCAAAGGGTCATTAATACTTTTCAAATCTGGGAGACTACATAGTGAGACGAGGGCAAAAAAACAGTAAACCTTCTTTGATAATCATCATCAAAAAGCAAAAATTTCAGTGTGTTCAAATCAACCTGTTATTGTAATGGATTCCAAACAACAGTAGCATTGATAGAAAGGTGAAATTTCCATAATGTTCATGACCTAACTTTCGGACTGTTGAACCAAAAGTGAATGAAGAACCAAACGATAATGAAGAAGACACAAAATCTAATTTATTCAAAGATATGTTATACATTTTCCACATCAATGAACATGCAAATTAAGAGGAATTTTAACTAGCATGAAAAACCTTCATAGTTATGTTCATCACAAGAACAGAGTCTCATGGAAAACGAAAATGTTTAACAAATTAATGAAGTAACATCTAATAAATAGTTTATTTAAACTTGAAAAATAAAGAAAATGTGACTGTTCTACAACAAATTCACCATTTAATGTGACCATAATGAAATAGTGACTTCAAACATTCATATTTGACCACTAAAAGTCAAACCGATCAATTGTGCACATGCTTTATCATCAAAACTAACACATATGTCTCTTATACAGATTAAATGGCTAATCCTTCATGGAGAAAGCTCCATAATGTCAACGGTTATTTAGACCCTGATGTACCAGAAGCTGAGGGACTCATAGATATTATCAGATTCATCTCTACAAACAAGGTAGCTTATGCTATCACTGTTAGACCCACCATCTATGAGAACCTCATAAGGTGTTTCTGGAATCAGCTGAAGTGATTGAAGCACATGGTGTTAGAACTTTATCTGGAAGAATTAATAATGATCATACTTTGAGCATAACTAAAGATTCTGTAAGACAATGTTTGCATTTTGGTGATGATGTTGATGCACCACTAGAGTTGGATTAGGTTGACATCACCACCTTCTTTGCAGAAATTGGGTATGAAGGGGGATTTGAAGCTAATAAAATTGTAAAGGGATTAGTTGATTTGCATTGGAGATTTCTAATACACTTCTTTCAGCACTTCTTATCCAAAAGAAAAAAGGGTGGAATGATATTCCAATCACCACTTCATGAGTAATTTGTGCTCTGTGCACAAATAGACCATTCGACATGTCTACTTATGTATTTAATGGTATGGTTTCAAACATACAAGAGGGAAGGATATACAAGTTCTTGATGTAACCAAGATTCATTCAGTGCCTCGTAAATGAAGCATTCCCAAATCTTGCTAGTGAGGGACCAGTGCCAGATATTCCTCATTATGATGCAAAATCGTACAAGTACATTAACAAGAGGGAACCCAGAAACTTTTATAGTGGAGCTCACTCACCTCTTCTTCCTTCGATGCTTCAACAGATAAATCCAGAAGAACAAGATGCTCATGATCACACTGAAGAACAAGCTGCTGATGAGCAAGTTGATAGAGTTGAAAGGCAAAGGTTAGTATCACCCCATGATGGTTTACGGGGTGATTCTCATACTGAACCTGAAATTCATGACTATGCGTCTCCATTTGTGCCTCTTCCACAACAATCTCCACAACCATCTCCACAACCATCTCCATAACCATTTCCACAACCATCTCCACAACCATCTCCATAACCATCTCCACAACCACAACCATCTCCACAATCATCTCCATTACCATCTCCATAACAATCTCCACAAACATCTCCACCTCATCACTCACCAATATCACCACCTCATCACTCACTAAAATCACCACCTTATCACTCACTAAAATCACCACCTCAACCATTTCCTACCCATGATATTCCATTTGAGTTGAAGACTCAACAAGCACATCTAAAGCATCCAAAACATCTTCGGATGAGGAGGATCAACATGCTCAAATGCCTATAAAGAGAGTCACTTTTGAGACTGCTCCCTCGGAGAGTTTTGCTGAATCTAATGTAAATAGACCAGAAGAAAAAGATGAGTTAATCTCTGAGCTCTTGTAAAAAGTTAAAAGGATGGAAAGAATACTAATTAAGAGAGCTAGAATCATTGATGATAGGATTCTAGAACTTGATAAAAAGGAGCATGAGTTAAAAGAGCTAAAAGAAAAACATGAAGCTGAAAAGAAGGAGAAAGAGAAAGAGATTGAAAACTTAAAAGCTGCTATTACCATTCTAGAGAAGAAGTACTCGCCATGTTGATACTCTTGCCATTCAAACTATAGCTATGGAAAAGCAAGAAGATATGATTGAAGAACAAGCAAAGATCATCTCCAATCTCCAAAGTCAAATTAATAGCCAAAATAAAAGATTCTCTAAACTTGAGATGTTAATTGAAATTCAAAGATGTGCTAAGGCTAAAGAAAGTAAAAAGGATGAAGAAAGAGTAATGACTGACTGGGGTTGAGTAAGAGTAATATTCTTACTGTGAATCGAATATGATAATCAAGTCAATGATTGAGTGGCGGAAACAAACAATCAAAGAACATTCAATGGAAGAAAATACTCATAAATGCTTTTGTATTGATATATGAAAGTTGATAAATTACAGAGAATAATTACAACAAAAAATCTCTATCTATCAGCCATCACCTCATGTATGAGGTATCTATTCTATTTATAGGCAGACAAGATGCCTTTTACAAAATGACTAAACTACCCCTGACCTATTACATCAGAACTAGTCTAAGTCTTCATCCGCATCTTTGCTTGTTCATCCGCATTGACAAATGCTGATCACTTAACTTAATGAGCATTTCTTCACTTGATCAACCGCATTAGTATGTTGGTCATCCGCATTAGTTAATGCGGATGAACAAATACTTTTGCGTATTTGTTCGGTCATCTGCATCTTGTCAATGCGGATGAGAAAAGTCTTGTCCGCATTTACTTGGTCTTCCGCATTAGTCAATTTGGAAGAGTAAGTACTGTCCGCATTTACTTTTTGGTCTTCCGCATTTGTCAATGCGGAAGAACAAATACTTGTTGGTATTTGTTCTGTGCCTTCCGCATTGACAAATGCGGGAGACAAGACTTTCTTCTTCCAGGCAGATTGTTCATCCGCATTTCTTCTTGGACTTGAGGGATTTGAGCAGAACAATCATCAAATCACCCATTGAGTTGGCATGTATGATCATTTCAAAGGTCCAACAATGACTGATGAGAAAAAATCCTCTGCTACAAATGTTGAAAAAGAAGAAGACGCACGCAAAACAAAGGAAGAAGAATCAAGTCTGGAAATTGTGGTTTATTCTGGACAATCAGATGCTACTCAAACTGAGAAAGCTGAATGTGAAGAACTAATTAGTGCTCTAGATAGCTTTACTTCTGAAGAATTCATAATAGATGAGGATATTTGGATTTTGTTGCAGACCAGAGGACCAACACTGAACCTATTATGGTCATTCCTCAATCTCCACTTCCTTTGGAGAAAGAGTTGAGCATGAAAATGGTACGTGCTGTGTCATTATCAGAAGAGCAAAAAGATATGATTAAAAAGTTTTGTGAAAAAGAAAAAGAAAGAGAAGAAAAAGAGGTTGATGATCAAGAAAAAGTACAAACTGAGGCTGAAAAATTTCCTGAGGAGATGAAAAGGGTGAATCCTCTTTTGGTCCCCCACATCAAACTTATACGAGAAAGAGGAAATACTTATCTCAGAAAGCTAAGGAAAGAGACCTATGAAAGAAGAAGAACCAACAAAGAAAACCAAACAAGATGATCCAGAAGTCTTGCTCGAATAGCATAATTCTTGGAAGAGCATGAACAAGTTGAGGCACAATTGAAGAAACTAGCTGTATTATTGATCTTGAAGAAGGCAAGATTGAAGGAGGATATTTTGCTGATGAGAAGAAGAAGAAAAGGTCAATAAACTACTGGATCCAACCTTTGAAACTGAGTATGAATGAAAATTTTCTAGAAAGGTTCCTATGCCCAAACTATCAGCCATGAAGAAATCAACCTCAACTCCTGAACCTCTATTTCCTGATCCTTATAGCATGTTAGATAAGGAAATGAAGGATTGTCTTTCAAGCCAAGGCTTCACAAGAAGGAAGCTTGGGAATATGAAAAAAAAACTCATTGAGGGCTACAACTCTTCAGATGATTAATGAAAAGAAAGATAGGCTCAAGCAGATAGAAGAATAAATCATAAACAAAAAGCCAAGATCTAGAGTTACAGCTCAAGACATGCAACTCAACGAAAAAAAAAAACTCATTGTTGGCTCCTGTGCTTCATAAATACCCTGAATGGTTTGCCGAACCCTCTCAACTAAAACATCAAGAAGGGTTAACCACTACAGAGTTGATTAGAGGTGTACCTACTCCCAAAGGCAAAGTTGAGCAGAAAATAATTGCATGGAAGTATGGCAGCACTTGGAACATGTTTATGGTAAAAAGGATCTTCGGGCTGGTCCAATTCTATACAGAGTACTCTGCTATTGTAAATGCCTTGGAGATCCATGACTTAAAAGAACTAGCTCAACTGGAACTCATCAATGACTCAACTATGTTTAGGGGACATGAATTTGAAAACATACTCAAAATGTTCAAAAGAACTAATAATTTCAAATCATTAAAGGCCATATGCATGAGGAAAGATAAGTCATTTATAAATCCCCTTTAGAAGAAAAAGACAAAACAAGCTGAAGAAGTTGTGTTTCTAGAGTTAAAAGTGAATCCAACAGAATATTTGAAGAGAAAAATGGTGTCTCGTACTCATTCATCTACACCCATCTCAAATGTGTAATATGATAAGAAAACTTATGACATGGTCATTGAAAGAAAGTGGGGAGGAAAGGAAGGTGCTAAAGTAAGACTATTCGATGGATATGAGGAAAGATTGCTTGATGAATCCTACATCCACTACATATATACGAGACACTTCAAGGAAATCAGCAACAAACTAGGAGAACAAGATATGCACTTCTTCCTAAAGTGCATCAAGTTGCTGAAAATGGCATATGATCGTATCATTGCCAAGAGAAACAAAAGAAAGAAGAAGAAGACTCCTTTGCACCTTGGGAATATTGTTAAACTGGAGGTAGATATGGATGGGAGCTTATTAATTCACATAGATGGTCTTTCTACTGTATTTATTCAGGAACTTATTTCTATAAAGAAGTTACCACTAGAAGCCATCTACAATATGAGCAAAATGAAGATACATGTGCTAAGCAGGGAAAGAATGGCAGAAGCAACATATTTTGTCAACATGATCAAAGCCACTCTGTATCTAACTAAAGCAACATTTTTAATGCCTCCACAAGACCCAGCAGAATCCTCACAACATCAATCACCACCCAAACATTGAAGAAAATAGGTGTATAACCCTTAAGGGGAGTATTGTTGCACCCTGAAAGGATCATACATGCCAATTAAATGGGTGAGTTGATGGTTGCTTTGCTGGAATCCCACAAGTCGAAGAAGAAATGCTGATGAAGATCCTGCACAAGAAAAACCAAGTATGGTCTTTCGCATTTGTCAATGCGGAAGACAGAAAACAAATACAGACAAGTATTTGTTTTTCCGTATTAACAAATGCGAAAGACCAATTAGTAATGCGGACAAGACTTTGTTCATCCGCATTTGTCAATTCAGATGACCGGACATGGGCAGAAGTATTTGTTCATCCGCATTAACCAATGCGGATGACAAACATACTAATGCGGATGATCAAGTGAAGAAATGTTGATCAAGTCAACTCATCGGCATTTGCCAATGCGGATGAACACGCAGAGATGTGGATCAAGACATAGACTAGTTCTGATGTAATAGGTCAGGGGTAGTTTAGTCATTTTGTAAAGGCACCTTGTCTGCCTATAAATAGAATAGATAACCTCGTACATGAGGTGACAAAATTTTAGACAATCAGAATATTTGTATTCTCTCGGTGCATTATTACTTTTCTTGCTAAACCCTAGCAGTCTTTGTATTCAATCACCTTTATTAATATATACAAAACCATTTATGAGTATTTCTTCTCCATTGAATGTTTCTTGATTGTATGATTCCGCCATTCAGTCATTAAATCAGTCACTATATTCGATCCTTAGTGAGAGTCTCAATCTCACTAACCCAGTCACATGTCTTCTGGAGATTGTATCGTTCGTTCACTTTGTCTATCCGTTTGTGGATAATAGGCAGTACATAGGTTCAAACGAGTTCCCATTACCTTCTTTAGAGTCTGCCAAAACCGTGATGTGAATCGAGTATTACAATCTGATATAATTGACACAGGCACTCCATGCCTAGCCACGATCTCATTCACAAATAATCTCGCTAACTTCTCCATTTATAGTCCTCGTGAATAGGCAAGAAATAAGCAGATTTTGTCATTCGATCCACGATGACCCAAATCGAATCTTGCCCATTACTTGTTCTAGGCAGCTTAGGGATGAAATCCATCGCTATATTTTCCCATTTCCGTTCGAGAATTTATGATTGTTGCAATAGACCTAACGGTTTCTGGTGTTCGGGTTTGACCTTCAAATAGGTCAACATTCACCCATGTACTTTGCAATCTCCTTTTTCATATGTGGCCACCAATACAACTCCTTAAGATCTTCGAACATCTTGTCTGCACCACCATGAAAGAGTACTTGGATTTGTGCGGTTCATTCATAACTACGGTTCGAACATCTCCCCAATTAGGTACCCATATACGGTCCACAAAGTACCATGCACCATCCTCCTTACAGTTCATCTGTTTGTCTAACCCTCGAAACTCCTCACTTACGATATTCTCCTCCTTCAATGCTTCATCCTGTGCTATCAGAATTTGTTTTTTTTTAGATTCGATTGAATAGTCATCCCCAACGCTCGCGCACGTAGGGATTTAACACGCTCCTTCCTACTCAAGGCATTAGCTACTACGTTTGCCTTTCCAGGATGATATCGAATCTTGCATTCGTACTCACTTAAAGTTCCACCCATCGTCTTTGGTGCATATTCAGGTCCTTTTGATCAAAATTATGTTGAAGACTTTTGTGATCAGTGTAAATAACACACTTAGTCCCATATAGATAATGGCTCCATATCTGAAGTGCAAACACCACTGAGCCTAATTCCAGGTCATGTGACGTAATATCGATGGTACTAAGGTTAGATGAGGACATGGCGGAGGAGGTGATTATGACTGATCAAGAGGTTTTTGAGGCTTTTTGATCGATGGGGTATGAGGGACCTCCTTTCGGAACGAGGAAGGATATCAAGAAGTTCTTCGTGTCTAAGGAATGGGGATATATAGCCCATGTGTTTATCATGTGCTTAAATCACCGAAAAGGTGGATCAGACGGGTTGAATATGGATTGGGCTAAAGCAATGGTAATTTGTTACAAGGGAGGGAAGGCCAATATTGCATGTTTGATATTTGAGTGTATAGCCAAAAATGTTTTGGCACTGAAGAAGGATAAGTGGTTGCTTTATCCTTGATTTCTTCAGATCATTATTGATGATCTAATTCCCAACATTCCCCGACATGGAGAGGTCAAGAGATTAGTCTAAAGGAATATGCGAATCTTTGCTCAAAGTTTTTCAAAGTAGGACCGACATCTAGATTTCAAAGTTTATCCTCTTTCATTAACTTTGTATCATATCCATTTCATATATATATATACAACGATTCCCCCCTCTTTCACCCTCTTCTTCATGTGAACTATTCCATAAAACTATATTTCACCCACAAACCACCTTTCT
The DNA here is from genome assembly GCA_025506515.1 of Flaveria trinervia. Lineage (NCBI taxonomy): Eukaryota > Viridiplantae > Streptophyta > Magnoliopsida > Asterales > Asteraceae > Flaveria > Flaveria trinervia. The sequence goes on from CM046443.1 coordinate 59,226,520, forward strand.
ATACCCTTAAGCTTTCAAAATGGCCAACCTCAGCAGTAGAAACAACACAGATGTTTTCATGCAACTCCATAGGCAACATAATAAGGTTGCTCTATTGGACTCTAAAAAAGATCCAAGTTTCTCAATGGTCTACCGTTTGCTTTATTTGTCAAACTATCTCAACTCCCTTACCATTGATTCTCTTCGCTATGAGGATGAGTTGTTAGAATTCTGGAAGACCTGCCAAGAGGGGGATTTCTCTATAAAGACCTTTAGAAAAGGGAATGTTTCATCTCAATGAAAGTACCTACTTTATGTGGTCATCCATAAGTTATCTAACAAGCATAGGGGATGTGACCAGATTCTTGGAGATATCTCTTTCATAGTACATGGAATAGTCTAGGGGGTTAGATTGAGGCACTCTGAATTTGTTAATAAGAATTTACTTGCAAATTTGGACTCCTTAGAGTATTGAATGGTCCCTAGATATGTTCAGGACATTTGTAACTGTGTGTTAATACATCATGTTTCTAGTTTATGTTCTTAAATATAAAAGTCTTCATTTCTTACACATATGTAATATGACTACTTAATGAAATATGATATGCATCTTGATGTTTATTTGTCTTTGAGTATTTCATATCATTATTTTATTTAGTATAATTCATATGTATGAACATCGTATATAGGTTTGAGGTTGTTGTACATAGTTCTAAGTCAGTAATGATTGGGAAATGTGTTTAACTTATCGGGTGGTTATTTATGTTAATGGACCATACTTATGGACCATACGCATGAATTAATCATACTTATGGATCAGTCGCACGACTAAACCAGGAGACTAGATTAGTCGTATGACTGAGACATAAGGTTGATTCAGTCGCACGACTAGACCTTTAGTTGTGCGTATGAATCAACCACATGAGTTAGGAGCATGACTGAACCATGCTAATGGTTCAGTCGTACCAATGACACTGAAAAATTATAAATACCAAAAAATTCGTGGAAAACAAGAGACTTCAAAGATTCACAAATCATAGCGCTCTAGAGTGCCCTAAGCAACCTATCCAACTCCATATATCGTTCCTGATTGATTTCTACTCAATTCTTAACGTTTGTTTCATTGTTAGATCGATCAGGTTGTCGTTCTTATTGATTGGATCGCCTATCAAATAGGATTCCGCACTATTTGATCTGGTCTCACGCAAAATCCATTAGTACTCCATACGAAAACAGTCCTAACAAGTGGTACGAGAGGATTGGCTCGTGATTTTGCGTGAATTCAATTGGTTTAGGTTTTGAAACCGATGTTTTCAATCAAAAGAGTCACCTTTTTTATTCAAAAAGTGTTTTTTGACGATTTCATGTGTTAAAGTTTCGATTTTTCATCAAACGACAGATTAGGGTTTCTAGAAAATTCATATGTTGTGTCAAAGTGTGCAAATATTCGATTTTTCATACAAAGCAACCTTCAGTTGTACGATTGGACCATACGTACGATTGAACGGATTCATATACACTTTTTCGTACGATTGAACTCAATCGTATCTCTCATTTGCATGGTTAAGCAACTCCAATCGGTTGACTACAATCGCCCTGCTCATTCGCATGACTAAATCCAATCGCTCGATTGAATACATTCGTATCTTTCAATCGCACGAGTGACCCATTCGCATAGCTCATTCGCACGAGTGAATTCATCGTGTTCTAAGTTTACCAAGTTTAAAGCAATGGAATAGCAGTTTGCTGCATTCACTACTGGAATGACTCGGTTATCGAGAACCTTCTACTTCTGGAGAATGAGATTGGAAACCACAATAAACTGGCAAATCTCTTAACTTTGGAGGAATACCCACAGTGTAAACAGCGGTTTGAAATCTTCTTGATTGGAGTTGAGCCAAACCTTTGGACATCCATTCAGACTGGTTACACGGTACCAGTCAGTGCAAATGGAGTTAAATTGACTTTGGGAGGAATGAGTGATCCTAGAAGACTCTACATAATGCTGAAAAGAAAACATATGCCTTGTTGACCCAGTCTATACCTAAGGACATATTTCATTGATTCTCTGAGAACAAGTAGTATAAGAATTATGGGAGGCCTTGGAAAAGAGATACCAAGGAAATACAACTCTAAAAGCACTGAAGGCAAAAGTTCTTAAGAAGGAATTTGAAAATTTCTCTCCGATTAGGAATGAGAGCTTGGACGATATCATTGAACGATTCTATCATCTAATGAGTGAATTGCACACTAATGGAGTGACCACATCCATGGAAGATAATGTGTCTAGTTTTGCTCATGGTCTGCTAGACAAATGGGATCCATTTGTGTCTAATCTGTGACAAAACGACACTCTTGCTACTTTAGACATGAATGATTTCATTTTGAATTTAAGGGAGGAAGAACTACGTACAAAATACAAGTCAAAGAAAGGATCCAATGTTTAGAATCCTGCACTATATAATTCAGTTCCAACTCCGGCTGCTTCAGGCACACCGCTACAAACGTTGTTTGTGTCTAGCTCTCCTGCTCCTTCCTAAAGCAGTGCATTAGGAACAGTAACATTAGGGTCATCACAAACCCAATACATTGTTCCTAAGGCAAATACTACCAAGTTGAAGAACGAGAATCTCGGAAATGTCCCATGAAAGTTGCTAAAGAGCACATGGACCTTCTTGCTGTTGTTGTTCAATCTTATGATGGATTAGTTGCTAGTAAGATTGGAAACTATCATCTTGCTGACGAGGACTACGAGCAAGTTGATGAAACTGAGCTAGAATGCATGGATATTGTGTCGGGCTTAGCTAGTGTTATTGGAAGAGCCAAGAAGTTTGTTAAGAAGATAGGGTAAAAGTTGGTTGCCACTAAAGATAAGACGTTTGGATTTGACAAAACCAATGTCATGTGTTTCAATTGGGGTGAAAAGGGGCACTTCAAGCGTGAGTGTGTATGTAGATACATAAGTACCTAGTTTATGTGCTTAAATGTAAAACTCTTTCATGTCTTACCTATTGGTAATTTGACAAAGCAATGAAATATGATATATGATTTGATGTTTATCTATCTTTAATTCGGATATATGACTTCTTATATAGGTTTGAGGTTGTTATACACAATTCTAAGGCAATAATGATTGAGTAATGTGTTCAACATAGTCGGATGAGTATTCATGCTAATGGCCCATACGCATGAATACATCATGCTTATGGACCAGTCGCACAACTGAATCAGGAGAGTGGATCAGTCGTATGATTGAGACATAAGATTGACTCGGTCGCATGACTGAACCTTTAGTCATGTGTATGAGTCAATCACATGATTCAGTCGCATGACTGAACCATGCTAATGGTTTAGTCATACGAATGGAAGCCACTAACCTATAATTACCACATAATTCATGGAAAAACGTAACACTTTGAGAGATATTACACATACACATAAACCCTAGCCGTTCAGAGCATCCCAAACAGCCCGTCCAAGTTCTTAGTTCGTTCTTGATCGATTTTTACTCGTTCTTGATGTTTAGTTAAATCTTATATCGATCGGGTTATCATTCTCACTGATTGGATCGCCAATCAAATAGGATTCCGCACTATTTGATCCGGCATAAATGCATAACAAGTTAGTACTCCGTACATACACGGCCCTAACAAGTGGTATGAGAGCGTTGCCTCTTGATTTTGCGTTTGATTCAATTCGGTTTGGTGTCAAAAACCTACGTTTTAATCAAAAGAGTCACCACATTTGCTTCAACAGGTGTTTTCGACTTTTTTCAGGCGTTAATGTTTTGATATTTCACTATATGGCATGTTAGGGTTCTTAGAAAAATCGTATTTTCTATCAAAGTGTCAAAATCTTCGTTTTTGCAAAATGAGCAGCCTTTAGTCACATGACTAGCACAATTGTACGATTGAACTCATCCGTTCACTCCATCCGCATGACTGAACTCAGTCACATAGCTCATTCGTACGACTGACCAACTCTAGTCGTTTCCTTCCAATCATCTTGTTCATATGCATGCCTGAATCCAATCGCACAATTGAATTCATTCGCACTCCTCATTCGAACAAATGATCCATACTCATAGTTCATTCACACGAGTGATCCATGCTTATAGCCTATTCGCACGGGTGAAACTGTCCTGCTCTCCAAGTACTAAGTTTATAGAAATGGAAGATCAGTTTGTTGTGTTTACTGCCGGGAAGGACTCACGCATCCATAACCTACTACTTCTGGAAAATGAGATTGGTAATCATAATAAACCGCCAAAGTTGTTAACGTTGGATGAATTTCTTCAGTGGAAACATCGGTTTGGGATTTACCTAAATGGAGTTGACTCCAATATTTGGACTTCCATAGAGACTGGTTACATGGTACCGGTCAGTGCAAATGGAGTCAAGTTAACTTTGGGAGGAATGAGTGAAGCTCAGAAGATATATTCAATGTTGAGAATAAAGTTTTTATCCTATTGACTCATTCAATCCTGAAAGACATCTTACATCAGTTTTTTAAGAACAAACAGGCCAACAAACTATGGGAAGCTTTGGAGAAGAGATACGATGGAAATTCAACGTTAAAGGGGCTGAAGGCTAAGGCTCTCAAGAAGGAGTTTGATAATTTCTCGTCAATAGGGAATGAGAGTTTGGATGACATTATTGACAGGTTCTATCATCTTATGAATGAGTTGCACACTCATAGGGTAACCATATAAATGGAAGATAAAGTTTGAAGTTTTGCTCATTGTTTGCCTGAGAAATGGGATTCATTTATGTCTAATCTGAGACAGAATGACATTCTGGCAACGTTAGACATAAACAACTTCATCTTGAAGTTAAGAGATGAAGAATTGAGAATGAAGTACAAGTCGAAGAGAGGATCCTACATTTTGAATCCTTCACTATACAACTTAGTTCCCACTCCAGCTGTTTCAGGAGCACCATTACAAACAACATTCGTGTCTAGTTCATCTGCTCCATCCCAAACCAATTCTTCAAGACCAAAAACGTCAGGGTCATCAGGAGCCCAATACATAGTGCCTCAAGACAATACTACGAAATTGAAGACCGAGAATCTCGGTAATATCACAGTGGAAGTGGCTAAGGAGCATATGGATCTTCTAGCTGCAGTGGTAAAATCCTATGATGGTTTAGTTACCGGGAAGATTGGAAATTGTCATCTTGCAGATGAAGATTACGAGCAAGTTGACGAGAACGAGCTGGAAATAATGGACATCATGTGGATTCGAGCAAGTGCAATTAGAAGAGCTAAAAAGTTTGTCAAGAAAACGGGGTAGAATCTAGTAGCCATGAAAGATACGACTTTTGGTTTTGACAAAACCAAAGTTACCTGCTTCAACTGTGGCGAAAATGGGCATTTTAAACGTGAATGTGTTGAGCCTAATATAATAGGAAGTGGAAACACATTTCTGAAATTCGACCGTCAAGACAAGGACGTGATTGGAACAGCTTCTTCGAGCAAGGAAACAAAGGCTCTAACTGCTCAAGGTGATGAAGGCCAAGACTGGTCCTTCCGCATTCATCTCTTGAAGAATCAAATATAGCCTTTGTCGAAGCACTAGATGATGGATCTGCTAGTGAAGGTGAGATAGCAGCAGAGCAAGAGATGTTAGATACAGAAGAAGTTATGAACATGGTAAATCAGTTGGTTGAGGAAGAACTCAGAGCAACATGTTCAAAATCTCCAGCAACATAACAGTCTAACTCTACTTTGATGGTTGAATCAACTGATTCCACAAAGGTAAGTTCTTTAGATCAATTATTTGCAAAACATTCTTGTTTTGAATGTGCAAAATCTAAGGAAAGCATTAATCTGAAATTTGCCAGGTTATTAGAACACAATGATAACTTCGTAAATGACTTACAACTCTGCACTGAAGCTAATCACATATTAAAACAAAATTAGTGCACTTTCAAAGAAAGCATAGAACTTTTAGGGAAAAAACGAAGGGAAACCAAAGTTGTTGTTCCAAATCAATCTAATGATATAAAGTTTTATTTAAACTCTTTGGAAGAAACCAAGAAGGAAAAAACAATTTTGGAAGTCAAGGTTAATTCTTTAAAACATAAACTGCATAGTTGGGCTAGTTCTTCCCACATAGTTCAAAACTTAGTGAAAGAACAAAATTATGGGGAAGGTTTGGGTTACAAAGTAGTTCCACCACCACATGAAGTCCTTTTAAATACTAAATGTAGACCTATCAATAACAACCCAGCAAAGGATCATGTGGTGTCCACTCCTCTGGTTAGTGATCCTAATTCCGTGGGTAAACGTGTAAATTCTATCACTAAAGAGAAGGAGTATTCTTTGAAATCAAAAGGCAAGATGCTAGTTTAGAATTTGGATGATGAAATTAAAAGGGCTAATGTAAGGTCAGGTTCACAAATGTCGATTTCAGAACCCAAAATGACTAAACCATTTAACCAAAAATGTGTAAATCATCAAAGTCCAAATAAAATGAAAAGTAAAGATGTTCAAAATGTGAAAACAATTCACTTTGTAAATAAGGTTGAAACATCTAAAAGAAAAGTTTCAAAACCCAACCACACACATCTCACATTGTCACCAAACTCAACCTCACATAAAAGTTTTCTTTAATCTGTAGAAGCGTGATCTTGCTACAATTATAGAAAACAAGGACATATCTCTCCTAATTGTCCTTATTATCACATACCCAGAAAGAAAATTGAACTTTATGATGCAAAATCAAGTTTTTCTAAAGTGAGATCTAATACTCCACCTAAGAATATTAGTTAACCTAAAGTTCAAAAAATAAGTCACTCGTCTGTTTACCACAAACAGGACCTACATAAAACTTGTTTATGGAAACAAATATCAAGTATAATGTCTCATAGCAAAGAAAATAAGAAGAATGATATGCCCTCATCCTTTAAAGGACAATGGGTTGAGTTTATGATGTGTGATTCCATTGGGTCACCCAAGCTAGTTAAGGCTTGGGTCCGAAATCTAAACTAATAAGTTTATTTGAATGTACAAGGAGTCCGCTACAGTGCTATCACTAATACCTGGATTATTGATAGTGGGGCATCCAAGAACATGACTAGGAATTCCTCCCTCCTTTTCAACGTCACACAAATTAAAGGGTGACATGTTTCATTTGCCGGAAATAAAGGAGGTTACATCACCGCACAAGGCGAAGTGGGAAACGAGAAAGTAAAGTTTGACAAGGTCAACTACATTGAAAAACTATTGAACAACTTATTTTCAGTCTCCTAGATTTGTGATAAAGGATTTAAAGTTGTATTTGACAACAAAGAGTGCTACACGTTGAAGAAGGAGTATATGATTGAGGAGGATAAGGTTCTTATGTCAGCTTCAATATATAATGACTTGTATGTGTTGGATCTATCAAAAGCCTGCACAACCGATCACACAGTTCAATGCTTCTCGTGAAAAGCAACTGAGAGGGACTCAGTCTCATGGCATAGGCGAATGGGTAAAATCAATCGTAGGAAGATGAATCATTTGGTTCAAAATGATTTAGTAAACGGTTTAACTATTAAGAACTTCTAGCTTCTAGACTTCTGCATAGCATGTAAGAAAGGGAAACAGACAAAGAAGGCTCACAAGGCAAAGAAAGTTAATTCTATTGATATGGCTCTCGAGCTTTTACACATGGATCTGTTTGGCCCTGTCAGCAAAAAGAGCATTGTTGGAGATCTTTATTTCCTTGTAGTAACAGATGATTACTCAAGATTCTCTTGGATAATGTTTCTAAAAAACAAATCACAAACTTTTGAATCATTCAAACATGTGGTAACTACATTGGAATCACTCTACAAGCTGAAAGTAAGGCAGATTCGATAAGACAACGACACAGAGTTCAAGAACAGTTGATGGAGGCATACTATAGAGAAGAGGAATTGTTCATCAATTCACCTCTGCCTACCCTCCAAAGACGAACGGCATTGTTGGATGAAAGAATTGGAGCTTGATAGAGACTGCCAGGACAATGCTAGCCGATTCAAAACTGCCTATTCAATTCTCAAACAAGGAAGTGGCTAATGCTTGTTACATGCTCAATCGAGTCCTAGTGCTCAAACAACGGCTGAGGTAGAAGTGTGGTGCAACGTTGATGTTCAAAGATACACCACCCCCTGCTAGAAAAGGACCCTGTTTCTTCTTCGACTATGATGGATTTTTTAAATCCTTCAATCTACCACCTTCTCATACTGATGACGAGCTTTTTGCAAGGATGATGTATGATGTTCTAAACACTACTCCTCCAGACTCAACATCGACTACACCTTTAGATGATACTTCTAGCCCTTTGGGGGAGACCTTAAAGTAAGTGATTCTTCCTCTAATGATGAAGCAGCTAAGACTGCCAATATGGACCAAGAGAAACAGGTTCCCACAAATGAAAGTACATAAGCATCAAATCCTGATGCCTCTAACACTTCGAAACCTCATACTCCAATAGCTACAGATCCTGAACCTGGGTTTCATAATCTAGATTATGATGTAACTGTTCCCACCACTCCTAGATCTAGGCTAAATTTTTATCATCCCTTGGACAGCGTCATTGGGGATGTTCGATCGAGAGTACAGACAAGAAATCAACTATACTCAGCTGATTATGCCTTAGTCATGGAGAAAGGATATCTTCACGACGGTTCATATCGATGTTTTGTGTCTCAATTTGAGCCAAAATATGTGAGTGAAGCCTTAAACAATCAGGCATGGGTTAGCGCAATGCAAGAAGAACTCCTACAGTTCAAGAAGTTAGGAGAATGGACCCTTGTGAACAAACCAAAACGTGCTAAGGTGATTGGCACTAAATGGATGCTCGAGTCCAAGGAAGATGGCCAAGGGGTCATAATCAGGAATAAAGCTCGACTTGTAGTTCAAGGATTTCAACAAGTCAAAGGCATAGATTACAATGAAGTGTTTGCACCGGTGGCAAGGATGGAAGCAATATCTATATTTCTAGCATATGAATTCTACATGAAGATTAAAGTTTACCAAGTAGATGTGAAGAGTGCTTTCCTTCATGGTGAAATCCATGAAACAATCTATGTCAATCAACCTGAAGGATTTGAGGATCCTTATCATCGGGATAGGGTTTACAAACTGGACAACGCTCTTTACAGGCTTCATTAAGCCCCTAGAGCCTCGTATAAGAAACTCCCAACTCATCTTGTAAAACACAATTTTCGCAGAGGAGTTATTGGCTGTACGTTGTTAATAAAGAAAAGGATGGAGATTTACTAATGGTACAGATTTATGTGGATGACATAATCTTCGGTTCCAAAAACAAAGAATTATGTAAAGAATTCAAATCTGTAATGAAAGCAAAGTTTGAGATGAGTTCCATGGGGGAGATGAAGTTATTTATTGGCTTACAGTTGGATCATACACCAAAGGGAATCTTTCTACATTAGACCAAATATGTATGAGATATCCTCAGTTAATTCGATATGGAGAATGTTTCGGCAGTTGGAACTCCACTAGCCACAAACCTGTTGAATTTTATGCCCAAGACACATAGAACATTCATATGGTTAGTACATTATGATCCAAGTCGGGTCATACCCAATAGCAAGTTTAGCAAACACCAATATGTATTTAATTGATGATATGATCATGCAATTAAATAATTACACCAATTTAGAAAATGGGTTTTGTAAATAAATTGTATGTGAGAAAGAACAACTTATAAGGATATTTTGTTGATGGACATTATTTATAATGTTAGTTAAGATTAGATAGATAACATCAAATAATAATAGTGTGTTTTAGTTATATAATAAAAAGGTTAAATATATAACTAATAACATAACTAGTTCACAAATTAAGTGGGTGTTTAAAATGGGAGGGAACCCATTTTCAACAAGTATTTCGGCCGCCACTTGAAGGGTAGTTTTGGTCTTTTGTTGCATTGAAACAACACACCACTTGAACTAGTCCTACTCTCCAATTTTCACTCTCTCATACATGCAAGACTCATCTTTTTCACTCATCTTAGATGAAAAACAAGGCTGAAAAAAGGGTTTTCTGCAGCCTCTTTCTTAAGATTTTGGTGCTCAAATCCTAGCAAGAAGGTGTTTGCTTGATGCTTGTGGGTATGGATGCTTGAGGACATCTCTCCTTGGTGTTTTGGTCATTCAAGAACCTCATCTTCTTCATCAAAATCTTGTTTTTTCAGCAGCTTTAAAAAGGTGGTATGTATCTCTTATTTTGGTTGCTATTTGTTCTTGATAGCTAGTTCATACACATATATATGATCCTATGTTCTTGGGTTTGTTGATGTTATGTTATTAACCTTAATTTTCAGATTATAAAACATAAGATTAAGTTTTTTATCTGCTGAGTTTTTCATGTTTAAATGGTTAAATTACTTTGATAATAGTCCACAAACCCAACATTGGCATCTAGAGCCGGATATGTGGATGACTAGCTTCTATTATCCTTGTAAAATTGGTTTTATGGGGTTTTACCAACCTAATAGGGGTTGTTTTGTGATGTTATCATGAATCCCCAACGTTTCAAGGTATATCTTACATTCTTATGATTAAACCTTGGAAGAAAAGATATCAAAATGGTTGATTGTGTTTTGTTTGAACAAAAACACCCTAAATTCTTGGTTTATGTTGTCTGAAAATTTATGGTCAAGTGGGGATTTATTTTGGTTCTTGGATGTTGTTTCCTATTGGTGCATAACCTAGCCTTCACCTTGTGTTGGTTTGGTTTTGGATGCATGATTCGTTTTGGTTGATATCATTCTTTATGGGTTGTAATATTTATTCTTTTGTGCTTGTATTTGGATGTAATTTATTTATTCATTCATATTGGATCTTGTATGCCCAAGACACATAGGTGATTGATGTGGTTAGTGCGTTATGATCCAAGTCGGGTCATACCCAATAACAAGTTAAACAAACACCAATAAATGTTTATTTGTTGACGAGATCAAACAAATAAACATTGACACCAATTAGAAAATAGGTTTTCTAAAACATTGCTTTGTAATACAACAATACTATATGGATAGTTTGTTCATGAGATATTATTTGTTTAATTATTTAAGTTGGTTAAATAATAACAAATAAAATGTTATACAATTAAAAGAGGTTTTAATTTTATAAAGTCAAGGGTTAACAGAGTAAATTGTGTAAAACAAAAATGGGGAAAAACCCATTTTTGAGACTCCATTCGGCCGCCCAAAGGGCCATGGGACCAGCCTTTTTCCTTGGTCTTTGAATGTGGTTCTCCTCTCTTACACTCTATCATCATTCACACTTTTCTCTCTAACATCACAATCAAAAGAACCTCCAAAAACCAGGGCTATTTTCGGATTTATAAGCTGAAAAAAGCGGCTGAAAATTTCGGTTTTGGCGGAGCTATTGAAGACCTATCTTTGGTGTTGCATCCTAACAAGCAAGGTGTTTGAAGGGCTTGTGGGTATCACTTCTTGAGGCCTTCTCCTTTGAAGGCTAGACACATTCAAGAACATCATCATCTACCTATTTTCATCTACAACATTTTGTTCTAGAAAGGTTGATTCTATGAACACGCTATGGATGTTTTGATTTGTTTGATAGCACACTATTTCACATATGACTATGATCCTCATTCTTGGGTTTTGTTGGTGGTTTAATTTGGCAAAAATTTTCAGATTATAGACCATATGTTAAACCTCTTATTCCGCTGTGTTTTCATAGTTTAAATGGTTAAACTAAGTGTTTTACATGTGACAAAACTCAACATTGGCATCTAGAGCCGGTTATGTGGAATGTGTGCTTCAAAAGACCTTTAAAAGTTAGTTTTCATGGATCTTTTCAACCAATTAGGGGCTGTTTTGTTGTGGGTGTTTGAATCCCTTATGTTTCAAGGTTTAATCTTGCATGCTTTAGTATAAACCTTGAAAGGATTATGTCAAATGGTTGATTATGTTGTTTGGACAACTTTACAGTTTTAGTTTTTGTTGGCTGGAACTTTAGGGCTGAAATAAGGGATTCTTTGTTGTTCTTGGATGTTGAATGTGTTTCATATTATGGTGCATAACATAGCCTTGGCCTTATGTGTTTGGTTTTGGTTGATTGTTGTATGTCATGTTGCTTTTATTCCTTGTAAGGGTTGTAATTTGTGTTTTTTTTATCTTGGGTTGTAATTTATTTATTCATTGGTTATGTAATAAATATATTAGGTGCATTTCTTTTATTAGAAAAATTGTATTAGGATATGATATTGTAAAAGAAGATGCACAAGGTGAAGAATCAAAGAAGGACACAAAAGACATGGACAGTTGAAGCATTTGGATGTGGTTTCAAGTGGGAGTTCATGGACACATTATGATGTGTCATCTTCACCCTTAGGAAAGACCTTATGACAATAGTTGTGATGGCAAACAAGTGTGGTCAACTTAGTGGCTATGGTTATGCACTCATGTTTATATATTTATGCTTGTTTGGATGTTTGTTGTTTGATTGTTTGGTTGATATTTGATATGCATTACAAACTCATTAACAAACTTAACAAGCTGAAAATTTGATGGTTCTTAATCATTAAGTGGTTAATAAAAGGTTATTAAAAGGATTAATGGTTTTAATAAAAGAGGTTTTATTAAAAGTGAACCATAGGGTACCTTGTATTTGAAAGCAAGCAAATATAAGGTACATAGTGTTTTCTAAACTAAGATTATGAAAACTTAAATTACTTTTAAACAAGTTTAACACCATCCTTTTGCAAAACACTTGAGTCATTTGGAAACTCTTAATGGGATAAAGGTCACCTAACCATATTGAGGGAACTTGTGATTTGAGGTGGGGATACCATATTTGTGGGATAAAGGTCACCTAACCACTTATGTTGGAAAACTCACATGTGTGTGCAAGTAGGGTAACTTGATTTGCAAACCATGTTAAATGGATCACATACAATATGGTTTACAAAGGTGTTGATGGGATTAACATGCCGACTATACGTATGATGTTTTTAACTCGATCCCATACCCTAGAAGTTCCAAAGGGTTACAATAGTCAAAATGTTCACTACCATGTTAATTTAAACAATGGGATAAAGGTCACCTAACCACTATTTAAATGTAATTGGATTCTAGATTTAAAATTGTGTAAGACACTTAAAAAGGGTTTTAATTATTAAATTATAAACAATATCAAAATTACTAAAATTTTGTAGATGGCCACCAACAATAATGATAACAATGAAATCCCGACCGTTCACTCACTATCACTAAGAACCATTCTCCAAAAGGAGCATCTAAACCATAATAACTTTATTGATTGGTTTCGAAACATGAGAATTGTTCTCAAGCAAGAGAAACGGTCATACATTTTAGACGATCAAATTCTCGATCAAGCTAGTGAGGATGATGAGGAGGCCTATAATAATTGGGTGAAATACACTGAGGACCCGGTCCAAGTGTCTTGCCTTATGTTGGCAAGTATGACTCTAGATCTCCAAAAGGAGTATGAACATCATGGAGCATACGACATGATAACCCAGTTGAAGGAAACGTTCCAACAAGAAGCATGGGTTGAGCGCTTCGAAACGGTTCGAGCACTCCATGCGTGTCGTATGGACGACACCCAATCTGTTTCATCTTATGTAATTAAGATGAAAAGCCACATTGACCGTCTCGAAAGGCTGAATTGTCCCGTCACGAAAGAGTTGGCTATGGATTTGATCCTCAACTCTTTGTAAAAAAGGTTTGACAATTTTGTCATGAATTATAACATGAACGGGTGGGACCAGAACATAAGTGAGCTTCACTCTATGCTCAAAACTGTTGAGGCGGCCATGGGTAAAAGGGTTTTACCCGTTCTCACCATCAATGAAGGTGGGAAAAAGAAGAGGCCTCACCCCGCACCCAAGGCAAATGTTGCCAAGGGTAAAGGACACATTAGGGGAAAGGGAAAGGGAGTGGTAAGAGCGCCACCACCAAAACCAGTGGAGAAGAAGCAAAAGGTTGCTTCAAACGACCCATGCTTTAAGTGTGGAGAGATTGGACATCGGGCAAGAAATTGCCCAGTCCATCTTAAAGAGTTGCAAGCAAAGAAGGATGTCGGGCAAAACTCAGGTACAATTTTCATGATGCATATTGGTCTAAATTTAATATCCTCTAACTCATGGGTATTAGATAACGGATGTGGAACTCATATTTGCAACTTATTGCCGGGTTTCAAAAGAAGTATGACCTTCAAGAAAGGGGATGTGAGCCTCTACATGGGGAATGGGGCAAATGTTCAAGTTGAATGCCGAGGGGACTACATCTTGAAGCTTCCAAATGGTTTGGAAGTAATTTTGAACAATATTTTGTATGCTCCAAGTTTGAGTAGGAACACTGTTTCTATTTCCAAATGGTTATGTTTTGACATTTATTGAGAATGAAATTCATGTTTCTTTAAATGTCATGTTTTATTTTAAAGCTAATCCCATTAATGGTATTTATGAATTGGTTCGTGAAAACACATTATATGATAGCTCATTGTACCAACCACGAGTAAGAAACTCAATCGAATTTGAGTGATAACTATCTTAGGCATTGCCTCCTTGGTCATATAAACAAGAAGTGCATGCAAAAACTTCAAAAGAACGGTCTTTTAGAAGCAAATGAATATGATTCATTCGATGTATGTGAATCTTGTTTACAAGGTAAAATGACTATGGCACCTTTTAGCCGCAAGTCCGAACAGGAAAAAGATTTATTAGGCATCATACATTCAGATGTATGTGGTCCCTTTAAGCCAATGACTAGGTACCATGAATGATACTTCATTACCTTTACCAACAAATATAGTCGATATGGTTATGTATACTTGTTAAGACACAAAGATGACGTTTTTGAAATGTTCAAAATCTTCCAAAATGAAGCAGAGAATCAACTTAATAAGAAAATAAAATTTTTGTCCGCACCGATAGAGGAGGTGAATACCTGAGTGATGCTTTTAGAGATCATCTTAGAAGTTGTGGTATTGTCTCACAACTATCTCCACCTGGAACACCACAACATAATGGTGTGTCCGAGAGGGGAAATCGAACACTATTAGTTATGGTTCGATCTATGATGGCTAGAAGCTCACCATCTCTATCATTTTGGGGTTTCGCTTTGCTCTCTACGGCCCGTATTTTGAATATGGTCCCAACCAAGAATGTGGAAACGATGGAAGAGTTCCATCACTGTCATATTTAAAGTTATGGGGTTGTGAGGCTTATGTTAAGACTTCCATCTCAAACAAGTTAGAAAGTCGTTCCACTAAGTGTATCTTCATTGAATATCCCAGAGATTCTATGGGATTTATTTCTATGATCCATTCGAACAAAAGGAGTTTGTTGCCAAGAAGGCTGAGTTCTTAGAAGATAAGTTCCTTACGGAAGGAACTAGCAGTAGAACTGTGGATCTTGAGGAGGATCAAGAACCACAAACCGATACATGTTTGGTTGACACTAGCACTCATCATGAGGATGTTGAGAATGATCAAGTGGTTGATCAATATACACAAGACGTTCGTAGATATTGTAGAATTAGTAATCCACGTGAAAGATATGGATTTTTCGTAAGTGGATGCTATGTGGTAGATTCCGATGAACCAACCACCTATCATGATGCAATGTCCAATTTGGATTGTGACAAATAGCTTGAAGCCATGAACGTAGAGATGCAATCCATGTATGACAACCAAGTGTGGGACTTGGTTGAACCACCTCTTAAGTCCAAGATAGTTGGAAGTAAGTAGGTTTTCAAGAAGAAAACCGATATGCATGGAAACTTGGATACTTATAAAGCTAGACTTGTAGCAAAAGGTTTCACTCAAACTCAAGGGGTCGATTATGATGAGACCTTCTCACCAGTTGCAATGCTAAAGTCTATTAGGATATTATTTCCATAGCTGCTCATTATGAATATGAGATTTGGCAAATGGATGTCAAAACCGCTTTTCTAATGGATATCTTGAGGAAGATGTCTATGTGGTTGAACCTGAAGGTTTTGTCAACTCAAAACTTCCTAACAAAGTATGCAAGTTAGGAAATCAATCTATGGATTGAAGCAAGCATCAAGAAGTGGAATCACCTCACCATTTTTATGAAGAGATAACGAAATTTGGTTCATCAAAAACACTGATGAAGCATGTGTATATAAGAAGGCTAGTGGGAGCATCACCATTTTCTTAGTATTGTATGTCAATGACATCCTCCTAGTATTTGGAAATGACATTCCAACCGTGGAAGGTGTAAAAACCTGGCTTGAAAGTTGTTTCTCAATTAAGGATCTTGGTGAAGCCGCCAATATTTTAGGAATAAAGAGATATAGGGATAGATCAAGGCGGTTGATAGGTTTGAATCAAAATGCATACATTGATAAGATCTTGAAAAGGTTTAAGATGGAAAACTGTAAGAAAGGTACCGTACCTATTCAAAGAGGAACAATGTTGAGTAAGACTCAATGTCCAAGCGCAAAGGATGAGCAAGACAAAATGAAGGGAATCTCGTATGCATCTGCTATAGGATCCATCATGTATGAAATGATATGCACTAGGCCGGATGTGTCATGCGCTTTGAGCATGACAAACCGATACCAACAAAATTCAGGAAACAGTCATTGGATGGCTATTAAGAACATACTTAGGTACTTAAGGAGGACTAAATATGTATTCCTAATCTATGGATCTGGTGAAGAAGAGCTTGTAGTAAAAGGTTACACGATGCGATTTTCCAAACTGATCGGATGATTCACGATCACAATCGGGGTACATTTTCATGTTGAATGGAGGAGCAATCTCTTGGAAGAGCTCTAAGCAAGATGTGGTGGCATTATCAACTATAGAGTCAGAATACATTGCCGCTTCATTAGCAGCTCAAGAAGCTGCATGGTTAAAGAAGTTCATTGCCGATCTAGGGTGGACCCTTCCATTTAGGACCCCCTAGAAATTCTTGGTGATAACGAGGGTGCGGTTGCTCAAATCAAGGAACCCCGTACATCAGAAGACTAGGCACATTGAACGTAATTCAACTACATAAGGGATGAAGTTGAAAGGGGAAAGATATGTATTCACAAAGTTCACACGGATCAAAACATTGCGGATCCACTCACGAAGCTTCTTGAAAAGGGAAAGCATGAAAGTTATGTTTGTACCATGGGGATTTAATATTCTAGTGACTGGATTTGATCTTTAATTTCTATAATGAGATATTGTAACCATTAATTACTTGAATGAATTATTCCGTTATAATGATTCATCTAGAATTCCTATTTTGCATGTTTAAAATCCATGAGTAAAGTATTTACTCAGAATGTCCATGAGTAGTTGTTAATACTTGTGGGAACAAGCATGAAGGTAATGCTATTATGACTTGGATTGGTACACATTCATATAGATGAATGTAGAGCAAAAGGTTGCTGCCAAAGTTCATAGCTATTTGTGGGATCCAAATATTGGACTAACCTGCATCTTAATATTACTACATGGAATCTTCCTCATTGATCATAAGTAATTTTGAGTAAAGGCGAACATCATTTGGTATCCTTTCACCTCAGATACATATTGGGTCTTGATATTTACCAATTATTATACTTTGACTTAGCTCTTCGCTATTTCGAAACATGGTAGTACATAAGTCTGAGTTCAGTATAATATAAGGTAATTGTGAGAGACGTATGTTGTCAAGATGGGATTTGTCCTCTTATTCATTGAGAGTAAGATTTCTAAGGCCTGATAAAGTTAAATCAATGGAGAAGATCACTCTATGTCTCTAGGATTTAACATGACATGTGCGACAAAAGGATAGATGATTGATTCACCTAAAACTTTTCAAGTTTGGTACTTGAACGGTATGATGTTATTAAAATGGCACTTAGTCATACGTATTAAGGGTAGTGAGCCATTGTTAGGCGGTATTTACTACTGCTTGCATCAATCTTTTATGAATCTTGTGCAAGTGGGAGATTGTTGGATCTTGTATGCCAACACACATACAAGATTGATGTGGTTAGTACGTTATGATACAAGTCGGGTCATACACAATAACAAGCTAAACAAACACCAATAAATGTTTATTTGTTGATGAGATCATACAAATAAAATTGACACCAATTTAGAAAATGGTTTTCTAATACATTGTTTTGTAATAAAACAATACTATATGGACACTTTGTTCATGAGATATTATTTGTTTAATTATTTAAGTTGGTTAATAATAACAAATAAAAGTGTGTTATTATTATATAATTAAAAGAGTTTTAATTTTATAAAGTCAAGGGTTAAAAGAGTAAATTGGGTAAAACAAAAATGGGGAAAAACCCATTTTTGAGACTCCATTCGGCTGCCGAAAGGGCCATTGGGACCAGCCTTTTTCCTTGGTCTTTGAAAGTCGTTCTCCTCTCTTACACTCTATCATCATTCACACTTTTCTCCCTAACATCACATGCAAAAGAACCTCCAAAAACCAGGGCTATTTTCGGATTTAGAAGCTGAAAAAGGGGCTGAAATTTTGGTTTTGGAGGAGCTATAGAAGAGCTATCTTTGGTGTTGCATCCTAACAGCAAGGTGTTTGAAGGGCTTGTGGTTATCACTTCTTGAGGCCTTCTCCTTTGAAGGCTAGACACATTCAAGAACATCATCATGTACCTATTTTCAGCTACAACATCTTGTTTTAGAAAGGTTGATTCTATGAACACCCTATGGTTGTTTTGATTTGTTTGATAGCACACTATTTCACATATGATTATGATCCTCATTCTTGGGTTTGTTGGTGGTTTCATATGGCAAAAATTTTCAGATTATAAACCATATGTTGAACTTCTTATCCCCCTGCGTTTTCATAGTTTAAATGGTTAAACTATGTGTTTTACATGTGCCAAAACTCCACCATTCAATGGTGATGTAATAGATAAATTAAGTGTGTTTTTCTTTTATTAGAAAATTTGTATTAGGATATAAATTTTGTAAAAGAAGTGCAGAAGATGGAAGCAGAAAAGGAAGACACAAAGAGAAGGACTTGAAGCATTTGGATGCAACTTCAAGTGGGGGTATTTGAAGATCTCATTTTTGTGTTGTATTCAACCCTTAGGAAAGACCAAATGACAACACTTGTGATGGCAAACAAGGGTTGTCAACATAGTGGCTATGGTTATGCACATGTGGTTGTTTTATATATACTTGTTTGATTATCCATTTTATGATGATTGTTTGATATGTAAATATGCTTAACAATCTAAATAAATAAACATAACAAGCTGAATTTTTGGGTTCCTAATTGTTAAGTGATTAATAAAAGGTTATTAAAAGGATTAATGATTCCAAATAAAAGAGGTTTTATTAAAAAGAACCGTAGGGTACCATGTATTTGAAAGCATGCGAATACAAGGTACATAGAGTTTTCATAGCTAGAATTAATAGAAACTTAAATCCCTTTCGAAACAAATTTAACACCTTCTTTTTACACAACACTTGAATCACTTGAGAGCTATTTGTGGCATAAAGGTCACCTAACCACATTTAGGGAACTTGTGTGTTTGAGGTGGGCTTAACATATTTATGGGATAAAGGTCACCTAACCACTTGTATGTGTAAACTCACGCGTGTGTGTAAGTAGGACGACTTGAATTGGAAACCATGTGCATAGGGTCACCGAAGCATGGCGTACAATGGTGTTGATGGGATTTTACATGCCGACTAAACATAAGATGTTTAATCGATCCTATAAAACTAGAAGTTGCAATAGGTGGTAATTGTCAAATGTTGACTACCTTTGTTAATTTAAATAATGGGATAAAGGTCACCTAACCATCATTTAAATATAACATTGGATTATAGATTTTAATTATTAATTGTCTATGAGACATGTAAAGGGTATTAATAATTAGAATGCAATTTTTCAGAAATACTAATATGAACTTGTAATTTTGTAAAAACGGCCGCAAACAATAATGCTACCACCCCGACCGTCCCTACCCTATGGTTGAGAACCATCTTAGAAATGGATCGTTTTAACCATAATAACATTATGAACTGGTTTCTAAGCTTGAGAATTTTCTCAAGCAAGAAAAAAAGGCCTATGTCCTTGACGATCCCATTCCTGACCAACCCGACCCCGAGGATGTTGAGGCCTATAACAATTGGCTTCAATACACTGAGGATTCCATGCAGGTTTCTTGCCTCGTGTTAGGGACCATTATTCATGAACTCCAAAATGACTTTGAGCATCATGGGGCATATTACATGATTGAAGGAAATGTTCCTTCAACAAACTAGGGTAGAGCGCTTCGAAACTGTTCGAGCGCTTCATGCATGTCGCATGGAAGAAACCCATTCAGTATCATGTTATGTTCTTAAGATGCAAAGCCACATTGATCACCTCGAGAGGCTTAATTGTCCCATCTCAAAGGAGCTGGCCATGGATTTGATCCTTAATGGCCTAACCATAAGGTTTGAGATGTTCATAATGAATTACAATATGAACGGGTGGGACAACAGCATTAGTGAGCTTTACGCATTGCTCAAAACGGCCGAGGTAGGAGGGTGGGTAGAAATGTTCTACATGTTCTCTCGATCAATGAGGGAGCAATAAGAAAAGGCCATTCCCTGAACCCAAGGCAAATGTTGCCAAAGGCAAGGGTTACATCAATGGTAAGGGAAAGGGAAGGCTAAAGCGGAACCTCCAAAGCCTAAGCTTAAGAAGCCTAAGGTAACGGAGAACAATCCATGTTTTGAGAGTGGCGAGATAGGACACCAGAAAAGGAATTGTCGCACCTATCTCAAAGAGTTGAGAAACAAAAGGGATGCTAGGCAAACCTCAGGTACAACTTTCATGATACGTATTGTTTTGAATGTTATTTCTTCAAACATATGGGTATTGGATACGGATGTGGAACTCATATTTGCAATTTGTTGCAGGGGTTCAAAAGAAAAAAGCACTTCAAGATGGGAGACACAAGTCTGTACATGGGCAAAGGAGCAAAAGTTGATGTTGAAGCCCAAGGAGACTATATTTTGAAACTTTCAAATGGTTTGGAAGTTGTTCTTATGAACATTATGTCTGCTCCTAATTTGACTAGGAACATAAATTTTGTTTCCTTTTTAAAACAATGTGGTTATGAATTAAAGTTTTGTTAACAATGGTATTCATGATTATATGGATGATGTGTTTTATTTTAAGGCTATGCCTTTCATGGTATCTATGAATTGGTTCATGATGATTCATCCTACAATACTCATTATACCATCAAGCAGCAAGAAACTTAAAATGGGTTTAAGTGATTCATATCTTTGGCATTGTTTTCTTGGTCACGTAAATAAGAATCGAATTCAAACACTTCAAAAGAATGTCTTTTGAAAACAATGAAAATGTTTCATTTGATAAGTGTCAATCTTGTTTACAAGGGAAGATGACCAAGTCGCCCTTTAGTGCTACTAACGAGAGGGCAAAAGACTTATTGGAAATCATACATTCGGATGTATGTGGCCCTTTTAAGACAATGACAAAAATGGTGAAAGATACTTCATTACCTTCACTGACGATTATAGTCGCTATGGTTATGTGTACGTGATGACACATAAACATGAAGCTTTTGAAATGTTCAAAATCTTCAAGAATGAAGTAGAAAATCAACTCAATAAAACTATGAAAGTTCTTCGTTCAGATAAAGGAGGTGAATACCTCAGTGAGGCTTTTCACTACCATCTAAAAAGTTGTGGGATCGTCTCACAACTTACTCCACCTGGAACACCACAACATAATGGTGTGTCTGAAAGGAGAAATCGAACCATATTGGATATGGTTCGATCTATGATGGCTATAAGCTCATTACCTCTTATTGGTACATGTATGTCCCTAGATCATAATATGTGATGTAATAGATCTGGTTTGGTATGATTAATGAAATGATATTGATAGTCTGTTAGTTATAATGTTTAATAGTTCATTAATGAGTCGTGACTGAATTGATTGGTTTATGATTATTTGAATGGTTGCACATTAAGTTATATTAATTAAAACACTCAAACTTAACTTAATGAAGTTCTCATGCGAATGGCTCATGCGAATGAACCATAAGCATGAAGAACTTCACACGATTGACTCAGTCGCACGACTGAACCAGGAGACTGGATCAGTCGTACGACCGTAACATAAGATTGGCTCAGTCGCACGACTGAACACTCAGTCGTACGAATGAATCAACCGCATGGTTCAATCGCACGACTGAACCAGACTAATGGTTCAGTCGCACGATTGAATAGTCCAACCTATAAATACAACTTAATTCGTGAAAAAAAAACTCTCGATCAAGTACGATTCCAGACGAACGCTAGCCGTCCAGAAACCTTCCAAATCGTTCTCCAAGTTCATAGAACACTTTAGATCGATTCCTTATCGATTTCTAACGTTAGTTTCAATCCTTGATTGATTCTTCGTGTGTTCTCACTGATTGGATCGTCATCAAATAGGATTCCACACTATTTGATCTGGTTACACGTTAATCATAAGGTATTTCGGTCGAATACCAGGTCCTAACAAGTGGTATCAGAGCTATTGGCTCTTGATTACATGGTGATTCAATCAAGATTGCATAAAAGTTTGTGTTTTTGCACTAAAACGCAATCTTTGGCATCAAAAGTGATCTTGGAAGTTCCCTGCTCATCGAAGTTTGGTTTCTACAGACTTAGGCGATTAGAACTTGTGAAAATTCGAATTTTTACGGCTGAAACCCGTCAAACCTAGAAATTTTCGCAAAACAACAACTTCAGTCGCACGAGTGACTCATTCGCACGACTGGACTCCATTCGCATTGATCATACGCACGATTGGACATAGTCGCACCCTCATTCGGCCGACTGAACCGTTCGTTCGCATAGCTCATACGCACCAGATTCATTCGCACGACTGAACCAATCTCCCAGTTCATTCGCACGATTGAACCAATCGCAGAGTTTATACGCACAATTAGCTCATTTGCATCCTTCAGTCGCATCAGTGAAAGTTTGCTTGATTAGATTATAAGTTTATTAGTCATGGAAGATCAGATGTCAGCATTTACTGCTGGGAAGGACTCAAGGATACAGAACCTGCTGTTGCTTGAGAGTGAGGTGGGGAATCACAATAAACCACCAAAGTTGTTGACTTTAGATGAGTTTCCCCACTGGAAACAACCTTTTGAGATCTACCTTAATGGAGTAGATCCTAATCTATGGGAAGCCATTGAGATTGGTTATAGTACACCGGGGAGCTGATGGAGTTAAGCTAACATTAAGCGGGATGACAGACGCACAGAAAGTAAAGTACAATGCAGAGAAAAGAGTGTATGCATTGATCACTCAGTCTATCACCAAAGACATTTCCACCAGTATTCAGAGAACAAGCAGTCCAAGAAACTGTGGGATGAGCTAGAGAAGAGATATGATGGTAATGCATCATTGAAGGCAATCAAGGCAAAGGAGTAAAGAAGGAATTCGATAACTTCTCATCATTGGTAATGAAAGTTTGGACGAAGTCATAGACAGATTCTACCACTTGATGAGCGAATTGCATACACATGGAGTGGCTACTACCATGGAAGAGAAAGTAAGCAACTTCGCAGACGGGTTGCCTGATAAGTGGGCTACATTCGTGTCTAACCTGAGACAGAATGGAATCCTTGTAAAGCTGGATATAAATGACTTCATTCTTAAGTTGAGAGAAGAAGCACTAAGGATGAAGTATAGAGCTCAGAAGTCTTCGTACACACAAAATCCAGCTTTATACAACGCCACGCCTCAAGCTAAGACATATGGAGCACCCCTCCAGACTACTTTTGTGCCTAGCTCGTCAGGTCCTTCACATGCTTCTCCTTCTGGATCAGACACGTCTGGGTCATCAGTACCATCATATTGGATCAGAAGCAAGCGCTACCAAACTGAAGATCGAGAACCTCGGTAATGTGACCGTGGGAGTAGCTCGAGAGAATATGGATCTTTTAGCAGCAGTGGTTCATTCATATGATGGACTTGTTGCCGGGAAGATTGGAAACTACCATCTGGCAGATGAGGACTACGAGCAGGTGGATGAGATGGAGCTTGAGAGAATGGATATAATGGGCCTTAGCAAGTGCTGTCCGGAGGGCGAAGAAGTTGTGAAAAAGACTGGAAAAAACTTGGTTGCTACTAAGGATGCCACCTTTGGCTTCGACAAGAGTAAAGTGACCTACTTTAACTGTGGTGAGAAGGGGCAATTCAAAAGAGATGTGTCAAGCCAAAGAAGACGGGGAATGGGAACCCGTTCTCATCCTTTACTCGCCAAGACAAGCAAGCCTCTAGTTCTACTTCATCAAACAAGGATCCAAAAGCCTTAACTGCTCATGATGATGAAGGACAGGATTGGAGTTTTAGGTTTGTCTCACCAGGAGAATCTAACATTGCCAGTGTTGAGGATATTGATGATGATTCTGCGAGTGAAGGTGATATAGCAGTTGAGATAGCAATGTCACATAGTGAAGAAACAACTGCAGCCGAGGTCAGTTACAAACCAATTGAGGAAGTTTCCACGTCAGAGAAAGAAAAGTCAGAATCACCAAAACCAGAAACATCTGATGCTGCACTGATGGCTAACTCTTCTGAACCAACTCAGGTAAGTACCACTGACCAAATTTTTAATAATCATGCTTGTTCGAATTGTGACACTTTTAGGAATAGCATAGATGAAAAATTCGCTAGGTTATTAGATCATAATGATAACCTAGTAAAAGATTTACGTTTGTGCACTGAGGCTAATAGAGTACTAAAACAAAATGAGCATAGTTATAAAGAAAAAATAGACCTAGTGACTAAACAACTTAGGGAAACCGAAGTAGTGGCTTTTAACCAAGCAAATGACATTAGGTACTATCTAAACTCCCTAGAAGAAACTAAGAAGCAAAAGGCAGTTCTAGAAGTCGAAGTTAATTCATTAAAACAGAAACTGCATAGTTGGACTAGTTCTTCACACATAGTTCAACACTTAGTGAGAGAAAGGATAACGGGGAGGGATTAGGCTACAAAGTGGTTCCACCACCACCTGAGACCTTGATGAACTCTAAGTCTAGACAGTAATTAATAACCCTATCAAGGATCATGTGGTGACTACTCCTCTTGTTACTGATCCAGACATCTCATGTTCATCTACTGAATCTGGTCAGAAACAAAAGGAGGCCACTTCAAAGGCAAAGGGTAAATTGCCTTGTGTTAAATGGAAAATGAATTTGAAAAAGTTAACTTAAAGTTAGGGTCAAACAGAGTCAAATCAAACCTAAAAGGACTTCAAATGCTACTTTTTCACATGCTTCAAGTCAAAGACCAGTTAATCAAAAAGTGAAAAAGGTTAAAACAGTAAATTTTGTAAATCAGAGAAAACATCAAACATACAAGAGTCAAAAACTAAAGTGATTGATGTTACTAGAGTGTCACGTACTTCTCCATAAAGAAAGTCTACTCATAAAGTTGATAGCAGGTCATGCTACAACTGTGGAGAATGTGGACACATTGCTTCCCATTGTCATTTTTATCAGACACCTAGGAAGAAGATTGAACTTCAGGACTCAAAACCTAAGTCTTCTAAGCGGAGTTCTCTAACTCCACCTAGAAGAGCTAGTGAACCTAAAGTCCAACCTGTAAGCCAGACGACTGTTTATCATAAACAGGCATTGCACAAATCTGGCTTATGGAAAGAAAAGTCCACCTACGTGTCTAATACTGATGTCAAGAAGGAACCTGAGCTACCCCCATCCTCTAAGGGTCAATGGGTGGAGTTTATGATGTGTGATGCCTCTGGGAAACCCAAGACAGTCAAAGCTTGGGTTCCTAACCTAAACTAATTCATTTACTTTATATGTGCAGGGTGTTCGATACAGTGCTGTGACTAACACTGGCTTATAGACAGCGGAGCATCCAGGCACATGACAGGAAATAGAGCCCTTTTATCAACATCAAACAAATAAAAGGAGGGCATGTTTCCTTTTCCGGAAACAAAGGAGGCTATATCACAGCTCAGGGAGAAGTGGGAAATCAGAAAGTTAAGTTTGATAAGGTGAATATGTTCAACAACTTCAGAACAACTACTGTCTGTTTTCCCAAATCTGTGATAAAGGATTTAAAGTCATCTTCGATAACCAGAAGTGTTACGTGCTGAAGAAAGAATATATGATCCCAGAGGACCAAGTTCTGATGACTGCTTCAAGATATAAAGACCTTTATGTCTTGGATCTGTCAATCAACAGCTGCTACAACGGATCATGAGCTTCAGTGTTTCTTATCTAAAGCTACTGAGAAGGATTCAATCTCCTGGCATCGTAGAATGGGACACATTAGTCAAAGGAAGATGAATCATTTGATTCAGAAGGATTTAGTGAGAGGAGTGAATGTCAAGAACTTCCAACTTCTTGATTTTTGTGTAGCTTGCAAGAAAGGCAAACAGACAAAGAAGTCTTATAAGGAAAAGAAAGTTCATTCAATAGAACTTCCTCTTGAGCTTCTTCACATGGATCTGTTTGGTCCAGCTAGTACAAGGAGCATTACAGGTGATGTGTACTGCTTTGTGGTCACTGATGACTACTCAAGGTTCACTTGGGTAATGTTTCTGAAATCCAAATCAGAAACTTTGGCGACATTCAAGGAATTAGTAACCACACTGGAATCCCTCTACAAGCTAAAAGTTCGACAAATACGCTCAGACAACGAGACAGAATTCAAGAATCAAGGGATGGAGGCATACTGTAAGGAAAAGAGAATTGTGCATCAATTCACTTCGGCTTACACACCTCAGATGAATGGCGTTGCTGAGAGAAAGAACAGAAGTTTGATAGAAATAGCACGGACTATGCTGGCAGACTCGAAACTGCATATCCAATTCTGGAATGAGGCAGTGGCAAAATGCGTGTTATACACTGAATCGAGTCCTAATAGTCAAGCGCCACGGAAAGACATGTTATGAGCTATTACAAAGACGCAAACCGAATTTGGAGTATCTTGAACCTTTTGGCGCACCGTGTACACTTCTGAAGAAGACATAAGAAGGCAGTTGAAGGAATTTTTCTAGGATACAACATACCGAACAAGCGAGTTTACAATAACTCAACGGGTCTTGTAGAAGTGTGGTGTAATGTCGACGTTCAGAGATATACCACACCACCTACAGGCAAAGGACCTGCATACTTCTTCGATTATGATGGATTCTTCAAATCCTTCAACATCCCTCTCTCTCCCTCGGATGATGAGTTAGCTACTAGGATGTTGTATGATATTCTAAATACTCCATCTAGCACACAGGGAGAGTCATCTACTCAGTCAGAAGGGGTAGTCGATGACAGTGACTCCTCCTCTGAAGATGAAACTGAAGCGGATGACCAGAACAGTCACGAGGAACAGGTTCCAGTTCCTGAAAGTCCACAAGCATCCATAAGTGATGCACCCTCGACTTCGGAACCTCAAACTCCACCTTCCTCAGATGCAGAACAAAATGTTCACAATCTTGGTTCGGAGGTGACTGTGCCGACTACTCCAGGATCACGACTAAACGTCTATCATCCCCTTGACAATGTTATTGGAGATGTTCGATCACGAGTACAAACCCGAAATCAGCTATACTCAGCTGATTACGCCTCAGTTATGGAGAAGGGTTACATTCATGATGGTGCTTATCGATGTTTTGTTTCGCAGGTTGAGCCAAAATATGTCAGTGACGCACTAAATGATGAGGCGTGGGTGAGTGCCATGCAAGAAGAACTTCTGCAGTTTAAGAAGTTAGGTGTATGGACTCTGGTTGATAGACCTAAAGGTGCTAAAGTCATTGGCACCAAATGGGTACTAAAATGCAACAAGGATGACCAAGGAGTCATTATCAGGAACAAAGCTCGACTGGTGGTTCAAGGTTTTCGCCAAGTCGAGGGGATTGACTATAATGAGGTGTTTGCACCCGTGGCAAGGATGGAAGCTATTCGTATCTTCCTTGCCTATGCATCGTACATGAAGATTAAAGTCTACCAATTAGATGTGAAGAGTGCATCCTTCATGGGGAAATCAGGGAAACAGTCTATGTAAGTCAACCCGAGGGATTTGAAGACCCTTATCATCGGGATAGAGTTTACAAGCTTGACAAAGCTTTATATGGGCTTCATCAAGCTCCTCGAGCTTGGTATGAGAAACTCTCAACTCATCTTGTGAAACATGGCTTTCGCAGGGGAGTCATTAACTGTACACTGTTTATTAAAGAAAAGGATGGCGACCTACTGCTTGTATAGATATACGTTGATGACATAATCTTGGGTCAAAGAACGAAGAGTTATGCAAAGAGTTTGAAGCAGTGATGAAGAAAGAGTTTGAGATGAGTGCGATGGGGGAGATGAAGTTCTTTCTCGGGTTACAGGTGGATCAAACACCTAATGGGATCTTTCTACATCAGACCAAGTATGTAGGAGACATTCTCAGTCGCTTTGACATGGAGAATGCTTCTGCTGCTGGGACTCCACTTGCTACGAATCATGATATAGCACCTGATGAGAATGGAGATCTTGTAGATGCCACTATGTACCGAGGAATGATTGGATCCCTCATGTATCTCACTACCTCAAGACCTGATATCATGTATGCTACATGTTATGTTCCAGATATCAGGCTAAACCTAAGGTCAATCATCTGATCGGGGTCAAAAGGATTTTTCGCTATCTAAAGGGTACACCCACACTGGGGTTGTGGTATCCTCATGATGATGATTTTGAGCTCACGGCGTATAGTGACTCGGACTATGGAGGCTGCAAAATGAACTGCAAGTCTACATCAGCGGGGTGCCAATTCTTTGGGAGAAGATTAGTTACATGGCAGTGTAAGAAGCAGACATTGGTTGCATTGTCAACCTGTGAAGCCGAATATGTTGCTACTGCAAGTTGCTGTTCACAAATCATTTGGATTCAACAGCAAATGCAGGATTACGGTTTAAAATTCTCATCTACTCCTATTTTTGTTGATAACTCTGCTGCAATTGCAGTAACCAAAAATCTGGTTCAACATCCTAAGACCAAACACATCGGTATTAAATACCACTTCATAAGAGACTGTTTTGAAAAGAACTTAATTGATGTGGTTAAAATTAATACTGATTTTCACGTGCCGACCTCTATACTAAAGCCTTTGATAAACCACGTTTTCAATATTTGCTAGAGGTCAACGGCGTTAAAAAGAAAAGTGAGGTAATTCCTGATGAGAATAATGTGTAGTCCGATGTAGATTTCGTTAAAGTTTATTTTATTTTATGCTATCTGTTTTTTTTTTCTTTTTGTCTGTTATATTTAAACTCATGTTATTTTGCTGCTTATTAAAATCCAAAAATATTTAAATCTTAAATGATTTTAGTATTTTAGGGGGAGAATATGTCAGCAAGTTAACATTAAAAAATAATAATAATAATAATAATAATAATGAGGGAGAAGGGGGAACTAGCTGAAATGAGGTAGATTGTGTCTGTGATACTGATTCAATACCTTTGGAATATGATAGTACACAGGAACAAATCGAGAGGGATTTTTAAAAATTTACGTTTTGAAAAGATGCAAAAGTTCAAAGTATAAGTCTGTGTAGTCTAAGCAATATAAAAAGGGAAGATGATAGAAAACTGGCAACTCCTAAGGTGACACAAAGAAAGTAGACTTAGACGCTGCTAGACCACAAATGATATGTTGGTAGATTCAACACAATAGACAATTAGACCTGATTGGTGATCTCAAGATCAAACTAAGTTGTTGAACTGACTGTGGGCTTCCATCTTATCACTGGTTAACACAATCAATATATTCCAATAAGGGGTAATGAGCATATAAATGCCACAAACGTGTGCGGATGACCATAATTAGAGCAAAGCAAGAAAAAATTGAAAGACAAATGCAATAAAGCTAATGACTTATGTTGTTGGTGCATATTGTGTCAAATAAAATAAGTTGCTCTAACAAGGAGATAGGTTGTGTGCCTCTCTGCTGTGCGATAGCACTGACCTGAGGATAAGCATAACCTAGATATTCTAGAATTCATTGTTGTTTGCCGCCTCTCTGCTGTGCGATGGCACTGACCTGAGGACAAGCTTCTCTTTGAAAGCTCTAAGAATAGTCTCTTCTTGTAATAATACCCGTAGACTGCTCAAAAACTTCTGAGGAATGTTGATTACCATATAAGTGTGGGATCCACAAATGTTAGCTGAAATAATTAAACCTAAATCAGTCACCAGTCTGCGTCAAAAGTCTGTGTATGGATTTAAGTGGACAAACATACTGACAATCTTAGTGGCTACATTCTCAAGAGTTCAAATCAATGTGAAAATCTAAGAGTTTCAGTATGATTTCCTTAAGTTGCTAACGACTCTGGATGAACATCGAGAATTTAAGCATCAAAAAGTCTTAATAATAAGTCCCAAATCATTTGATGTTCTGTATGATTCCAAATTTGAATTGGTCCAGATATGATCAATCTAAGTTGAAGCTGTCTACTCCCAAACCAAATCCCGTAGATTTCCATCTTAGGGTTTTATCTCTCACAAAAAGTCCAAAAATAACTTTATTTGTATAGTTAGTTTAAGTTTCTATGTTAATTTTTTAATTTGTGTGTCTATCGGACTACATCAGTGAAATCAGAAGGGAATTAACTTACCTAAAAAGGGTCATGTCTGAGATGGCCACATGTTTTTCAAAGTTTAAAAAGTCACGTCTGAAATGACTGAATGGTTAAGAGCTTATAATGTTATTTTCAAAAGTGAAAAGGGTCTTAATAGTAAATGTTCAAAAGGACTGTAAACTCACAAGTGTGACCCATTCGCACTAGTGGATCATGGTTATCGACCAACTATGCGAATGGCTTCCAATCGGCCGAATGGACATGAAAATGATCCATTCGACCGAATAGAAGGGGGAGAATGAAACAGTAGACCGACTGAGGCTCAGTCGGTCAACTAAAGAGGCGTATGAAGGAGACCGAATGAGGCAGTCGACCGACTGAGACTCAGTCGGCCGACTGAGACTTAGTCGGCCGACTGAATGCGACCGACTGGACCAATCGCACGACTGAACCTCAGTCGCCTGAATGAACTGTGCGAATGAGGCCACTCGGCCGATTGAACTTAGGGTCTGTATTTAAAGGACCTCAGTCGATCGCATCTCACTCATCACTCCCAATCGCACCCCAAATCGCTTTCTTTACCGTTACTCTGCCAAAATCTCTAGAGATAGTTGTTCACATTGCAATTCATCTTCTGACTTTCGATTGACAAGAATAAAGGTACATTGTAGTTCAATCTTGTAGAAATCAGAAGATTTTGAGTCCAATTTAGGTTATTCGAATGAAACTTTGATCGAACTGAAAAATGCCCTAATAATCTACATAAAATAAGCTAAATGTTAAAATTAAGTTTACTAGGTCATTAGTGACGAGATGGTGACTCAAATAAACTAGATATAGAGGTTTAAAACAAAAGATTGGTGAAACTGAAAATGTGAATCGCATAGTGGGTCTTCATGCGAATGGACAACCAGATGAACTTCAGTCGCACGACTAAAGGGCTCAAACTGCCCATACGCATGGCTGAACCATGTGTATTAAGTTCAATCGCATGACTGAGGTAACCGCATGAAGGTATATGCGTAGGAGCCCAATCGCACACACTGAGATACGTATGGGGTCAATCGCACGACTAAACCCCATTCGGACCATTCAATCGTACGACTGAACACCCTTCGCACGGGTCAATCGCACTGTTGAACTCAGTCGCACAACTTCAATCGCATGACAGAAAGAAGTTCTTCAAGCTTAATGAGTTCATGACTTTCTTATTAAATGGTACTAATGTTTACTATCTTTGTGTAACAGATGGCGAGTAGATGGACTATGAGCACAAAGCATAATATATGTGCTCATCTGGACTTAACATCCAGAAATGCTGCAGAATTCTCTGGCATTATCACGTTTCTATTGAGATCACGGATTGGGCATGCCATCTCTACCCCTTGCACCCCATACCAATCCATTCAACAAGCCTTCTGGGAAGGCGCTACAGTTGATAGATCATCGGAACCTCACTGCATAAGAAGCTCAATATTTGGCGAGGATATTACAGTTTCTGAGGAAGACTTAAGGATTGTACTTCAATTGGGGGATGACGGTGACTGCTCAACCCGTCTACACCCCCTCACTGTCAGAGGATGTTTCCTCAGAGCCAAATAATCTGGGGACATCAATTCAGGGGTACTCAACAAGAGTAACCTATGTCCTCAGTTTAAGTACCTTGCACACGTGCTGCTCAAGTGCATGGCTTCAAGAAAAGGTGGGTTTGATGAGCTGTCGGATCCGATGCAAAACACATACGTTGCGTTGGTGCTGAACCATCCGTTCAGCTTCTCTAAGATGATCTTCACCTATCTGGTGGAGAGATCGAGGGAAAGGAAAGGAAGCCTTCTGTATGTACCCACGGTTTATGCAAATGATAATAGATTAGAAGCTTCCTTCCTACCAAAAGAACAGGAGGATTCAGTGGTATTGGAGGTAATGGATGACACCACCCTGGGAAGGATGAAAGTATACCGGGGAAAGCCAGTGAAGCCTTCGGTCAGGAGGTTGTTCGGTCATCTTACCACAGAGGACTACGTTGCACCAGAAAAGAGAAAGTGGCTTCACGAGGACAGTGACTCTGAGGTGGAACAGATTGCCCTACCCACACTTGACTTAGATGAGGATGACAGTGGGGATGCTGCTATTCCACCCAGAGGCACTGTGTCTGATTCTGTTCCCTCTGTGTCTGTCTCACCTGCTAAAATAACTGAGTCAGCGGGATTTCATCAAGATTTTGTTCTTAACGAGGAGGATGAGGATGAATCTGATGAGGAGCCACTGACCCGAACTGTGGGAAGGAAAGTTGTTCCCACAGAACATGGGTTAAGGGTTGTTGGTGAACAATCGAGAGGCTCCGGAGATACAAAAACTGACCCAACTTATGCTCCGGGGTCCTCAGGCGGGATTGTAGGGGGAGCATCCACCTCGAAGGGAACGAGGAGAAAACGGATGGCTCAACCCCACGGCCAGAAAAAGAAGAAGAGTAGGGTAACCTTTATCACTACCACATCCACCATATCCACCACATCCACCACCTCTATCACAGCCCCCACCATACCTTCCACCACGTCCACCACTACCACCTCTTCAAACACACCATCCACCACCATACCTTCCCCCACAGCAACCGCAGACACCACCAGACCGACCACCACAAGACAGATCCCAGCCACCACTACATCATTCACCCCACACTCACCACCACTATCATCCCGACCTGTCCCGATATTCACCACCACCACTAGCCACCAAACCGAGCCCTCAGCCTTCCCTCACAAACCTATAGATCTCCTCTACCTCTAATCGGGGTAGAGGAACAGCTGTCGGCATTAAATAGAATGATGTTGCGATTGCTAGCGGCTGATGAGGAAAAGACGGCTCAGATCCGCCAGCTTACCGACCTGACTGCTGCACAATCGCATAAAATTGCAGAGCAGGATCGAGTAATTGAGGAGCAGGCCCAGCAATTGGCTGCTCAGAGCACTCAGATGGACTAACTCCGAGCTCAAAGTGTCACAGCAGGTAAGCAAATAGAGGAGTTGGAAAAAGCGAAGAGGACCATTTTGCTAAAATTGAAAGGATCAAAGGAGGAACCTTTAAAGATAAGGGATGGGGACAGAGATAATGAAGAAGATGATGATGATGATGATAATGAGAGTGATACTGATACAGAGAAAACCGAAGAATGGTGTGAAGATGAAGAAACTGAAGAAGGTGAAGCAGCTGAATCTGTCTCAGCGCCAGGGCAAGAGAAGAGAACAAAGAACAGACAAGATCAGTCAGCTTCTGCTTTTGCACCTTCACATGAAGAGCCGAGTACTCAGGCTAAAAGTAAATAGTAGATGTTTATGTATTTATTTACTTTTGTATTTGTATTGAAAAAACCATGTACTAAATGTTCATATTAAGTTAATGCATTTTGTTTGATAAATTACTAATGATTTGAGTGTGAAATTTGGAAATGAAACAGATCCAAAGTACAAAAGGGATGAGTTTGATATTGCTCCCCTTCAACAGGTCAAGTCTCAAGTCACAATGATTCTTGATCTGCAAGGAATTGTGAGAAGGTCAGTGAGTTATACCCCTGAAGAACGTGAAATAATTCACGACCTATCTAACAAGCAACTGACAGAGATGTTCAGACTCAATCCTGATGAAATTGTCAAGGATGCTCCAACAGTTGATTCAACCAGTGACGACGAACTAAATGACGTTGATGAAGTTGAGTTTGAAGATATTGCTGCTGAAGAGTACCCTCAGTACGCTGACAACGAGGGTAATGTGGTCCCCAATCTGGGTGAGTCCCTAGTCAGTGATAGGTTTGAGGTACTAGACAAGATGGAGCAGGAAACATGAAAGACCGAAGGAACCACCCAAGCCTCAAATGATGACGTAGACATTCGAAAGGCTGAGTGGGCTGAATGTTTTAAAGAAGTCAGAGCCCAACGTGCTGCACCGAAGAGGGATGCCTACACCAAGTTCTACAGCGTCAAGAAACATCTTACGGTGTCAGGCAGGATTATAGCATGCGCACATTTTGATGATCTTAATGTTTATGCCGTTAAGAGGGAGAAGGGCATAGAGTACTTTAGATTTCCACATGATCTAAAGACTCTACCAGGCTTTGAGCTCAACCAGCTGGCCAAATTGAAGCTGTTGTATGTTGACCCGAGAAAGATGTCAGGCTGGTTTGAGGCTGCCCTAAAGAGAGAGTACCATACCAGGTGGATTAATTTCTGACCTCAACAACCTACTAGGTATATTAGAAGGTCTGAGATGGATGCCATTACTGGAAAACCAAAGATTGTGTTGAAGTGGAATCCTCCGCGCATAATGTCAAGAATCCCACTTCGGGGAATGACAAAGGATTTCACTCCACACTTCAAATGGTGGTACTATGATTGGAGAACTGCTGAAGCTGTCATAGTGCTGAACAAAGGGGACCAAATGGATACCATCAGGGTATTCGACCCAATGTGGCTAAGCAACTTGTCTGCTAATGATGTCTATACATTATACAAGTGGCCACTGTTCTATAACACACAAGACATTGTACAAGCCCTCCAGTTCCAAAACGTTATACGACTTTGCTTCGCGTTTGATATTCACGCGGGAGTCACACAAGAGGACAAGTACAAGAAATATGAGGAGGTAATGAAGAAAACAAGACATTAGAGAGATCTAGGTCCAAGGGGGAGTTTGTTGGTACATGTATGTCCCTAGATCATAATATGTGATGTAATAGATCTTGTTTGGTATGATTAATGAAATGATATTGATAGTCTGTTAGTTATAATGTTTAATAGTTCATTAATGAGTCGTGACTGAATTGATTTGGTTTATGATTATTTGAATGGTTGCACATTAAGTTATATTAATTAAAACACCCAAACTTAACTTAATGAAGTTCTCATGCGAATGAACCATAAGCATGAAGAACTTCACACGATTGACTCAGTCGCACGACTGAACCAGGAGACTGGATCAGTCGTACGACTGTAACATAAGATTGGCTCAGTCGCACGACTGAACACTCAGTCGTACGAATGAATCAACCGCATGGTTCAATCGCACGACTGAACCAGACTAATGGTTCAGTCGCACGATTGAATAGTACCAACCTATAAATACAACTTAATTCGTGAAAAACAAAAACTCTCGATCAAGTACGATTCCAGACGAACCCTAGCCGCCCAGAAACCTTCCAAATCGTTCTCCAAGTTCATAGAACACTTTAGATCGATTCCTTATCGATTTCTAACGTTAGTTTCAATCCTTGATTGATTCTTCGTGTGTTCTCACTGATTGGATCGCCAATCAAATAGGATTCCGCACTATTTGATCTGGTTACACGTTAATCATAAGGTATTTCGGTCGAATACCAGGTCCTAACACCTCTATCATTTTGGGGTTTCGCATTGCTCTCCGAGGCTCGTATTTTGAATATGGCCCCAACGAGGAAAGTGAATTCGACACCTTTTGAAATATGGCATGGAAGAGTTCCATCACTATCATATTTAAAAGTATGGGGTTGTGAAGCTTACGTTAAGCTTAACACCTAAAAGAAGTTGGAAAGTCGATCCACTAAGTGTATATTTGTTGGATATCACAAACACTGTATAGGAAACTACTTCTTTGATCTAACAGAGCAAAAAGTATTTATTGCTCGAAAGGCAGAGTTTTTGGAAGTTAAGTTCCTTATGGAAGGAATAATGTATAGAACAATGGAATTTGATGAGGATCAAGATCCACAAGCCGATACACATTTGGTTAACACTAGCAATTAACAGGAGGAAGTTGATGATGATCAAAAGGTTGATCAATATACAAAAAACTTTCGTAGGTCTAGTAGAGTTAACATTCCACCTGAAAGATATGGATTTTTCAATAATGGATGCTATGCGGCTGACTCCGATGAGCCAACAACATACCATGATTCAATTTCCAATTCGGATTGTGACAAATGGCTGGAAGCCATGAACGTAGAGATGCAATCCATGTATGACAACCAAGTTTGGGAATGGTTGACCCTCCACTTAACTCCAAACCGGTTGGATGCAAGTGGATTTTCAAGAAGAAAACTGATATGCATGGAAACTTGGATACTTAGAAAGCAAGACTTGTAGTAAAAGGTTTCACTCAAAGTCAAGGGGTTGATTATGATAAAACCTTCTCGCCTGTCGCAATGCTAGAGTCAATTAGGATATTGTTTGCCATAGCCGCATATTCTTACTATGAGATTTGGTAAATGGATTTCAAAACTGCTTTTCTTAATGGACATCTCGAAGAGGATGTCCATATGGTTCAGCCTGATGGTTTTGTCGATCCACCACATCCTAATAAAGTATGCAAGTTAAAGAGATCAATCTATGGATTGAAACAACCATCAAGAAGTTGGAATCAATGTTTCAATGAAGAGATCAAGAAATTTGGTTTCATCAAGAACGCTGACGAGGCTTGTGTATATAAGAAGGCTAATGGGAGCATAATTACATTCTTAGTATTGTATGTTGATGACATACTACTTTCTGGAAATAATATTCCAACCATGGAAGTTGTTAAAACCTAGCTTGGAAGTTGTTTTTTCCAAAAAAGATCTCGGTGAACCCGCCTATATTTTGGGAATAAAGATCTATAGGGATAGATCGAGGTGGTTGATAGGTTTAAACTAAAGTGCATACATTGATAAAGTCTTGAAAAGGCTCAAGATGGAAAAATCTATGACAGGTATGGTACCTATTCAAAGAGGGACAATATTGAGTACATCTCAATATCCATGTTCAAAGGATGAGCAAGATCGAATGAAGGACATCCCTTATGCGTCTGCTATAGGATCAATCATGTATGCAATGATATGCACTAGACCGGACGTGTCATGCATGTTAAGCATGACGAGCAGATATCAGCAGAATCCTGGAAATAGCCATTGGATAGCTATTAAAAGAATATTGATACCTTAGGAGGACTAAGGATATGTTTCTAATATACGGGTCAAGTGAAGAAGAACTCGTATTAAAGGGTTACAAGGATTCAAGCTTCCAAACTGATCGAGATGATTCTCGATCACAATCAGTGTATGTCTTCATTATGAATGAAGGGGTAGTGTCCTCGAAGAGTTCAAAACAAGACGTGGTAGCATTGTCCACAATAGAATCCGAATACATAGCCGCCTCATCAGCAGCTCAGGAAGCTGCACGGATAAAAAAATTTATCACTGACCTAGGGGTCATCCCTACCATTCAAGACCCCTCTAGAAATCTTTTGTGATAGCGAGGGTGCGATTGCACAAATCAAGGAACCCCGTGCACATCAAATGACTAGACACGTTGAGCGGAGATTCAACTACATAAGGGATGAAGTTGAAAAAGGAAAGATATGTATTCATAAAGTTCACATCGATCAAAACATTACGGATCAACTCACGAAGCTCCTTAAAAGGCCAAAGCATGGAAGTCATACTTGTGCCTTAGGACTTCG
Source organism: Flaveria trinervia (assembly GCA_025506515.1). NCBI lineage: Eukaryota > Viridiplantae > Streptophyta > Magnoliopsida > Asterales > Asteraceae > Flaveria > Flaveria trinervia. The sequence goes on from CM046443.1 coordinate 59,264,562, forward strand.
ATATTCTAGTGATTGGAACTTATCTGTTCAGTATTTGAAAGTTTGGAACAATGTAATGTTTAAATCTTTTATATATCTGTCATATTCTGAGTTAAGTTCTTGTCAGCATGTATATATACATGAATATGTTTATTATTTTAAATGTCCGTAGTCAGTCAACATAAGAATATTATGAACATGGATTGGTGGATATTCATAAGGCATGAATATAAAGCAATTGGTTGCTGCCAAAGTTCATAGATATTTGTGGGATACAAATATTGGATTGACCCGCATCTCAAATTTTACTACATGGAATCTTCTAGATTGATCATAAGTAAATTTGAGTAAAGGCGAATATCATTTGGTATCCTCGACCTCAGATACATATTGGGTTTTGATATTCACCAAATGTTATACCTTGAGCTAGTTCTTCACTACTCTGAAATAATGGACAGTACATAAGGCTATGTTCAGGTATGACACGAGGTGATTATGAGAAACGTATGTAGTCAAGATGGAATTGTTCGTGTTATTCATTGAGAGCAAGATGTCTAAGGCCTGATTAAGTTAAATCAACAAGGAATGATCATTCTGTGTCCTTGGATTTAACATGACATCTGTAACAAAAGTATAAATGATTGATTCACCTAAATGATTTCAAGTTGGATTCTTGAAGGGGATGATGTTATTGAATGGATTTTAATCATGCGTATTAAGGGTAGTAAACCATTGTTAAGCGGTATTTACTGTTTGTATCAATCTTCTATGAATCTTATGAAACTGGGAGATTGTTGGATTTTATGCCCAAGACACATAGAACATTGATGTGGTTAGTACGTTATGATCCAAGTTGTGTCATACCCAATAGCAAGTTTAGCAAACACCAATATGTATTTAGTTGATGATATGATTATGCAATTAAATAATTACACCGATTTAGAAAATGGGTTTTCTACATAAATTGTATGTCCGAAAGAACAACTTATAAGGATATTTTGTTCATGGACATTATTTATAATGTTATTTAAGATTGGTTAGATAACATCAAATAATAATAGTGTTTTTTAGTTATATAATTACAAGGTTAATTATATAACTAATAACATAACTAGTTCACAAATTAAGTGGGTGTTTAAAATGGGAGGGAACCCATTTTAAACAAGTATTTCGGCCGCCACTTGAAGGGTAGTTTTGGTCTTTTGTTGCCTTGAAACAACATACCACTTGAACTAGTCATACTCTCCAATTTTCACTGTCTCATACATGCAAGACTCATCTTGTTCCCTCATCTTAGAAGAAAACCAAGGCTGAAAGAAAGGATTTTCAACAGCCTCTTTCTTGCGATTTTGGTGCTCAAATTCTAGCAACAAGGTGTTTGCTTGATGCTTGTGGGTATGGATGCTTGAGAACACCTCTGCTTAGTGTTTTGGTCATTCAAGAACCTCATCTTCTTCATCAAAATCTCATTTTTCCAGCAGCTTTAGAAAGGTGGTTTGTATCTCTTATTTTGGTTGTTATTTGTTCTTGATTGCTAGTGCATACACATATATATGATCCTATGTTCTTGGGTTTGTTGATGTTATGTTATTAACCTTAGTTTTCACATTATAAATCATAAGATTAAGTTTTTAATCCGCTGTGTTTTTCAAGTTTAAATGGTTAAACAACTTTGATAATGGTCCAACAAACCTAACAGAACCATGACGTGGCACCCGACGAAAATGGTGATATGGTTGATGCTACCATGTAAAGAGGAATGATCGGATCTCTCATGTACCTCACAGCCTCACGTCCTGATATCATCTATGCCACGTGTCTTCGCTCCAGATATCAGGTGAAACCAAAAGTAAATCATCTCGTCAGGGTTATAAGGATTTTTCGTTATTTCAAGGGTACTCCAACACTCGAGTTGTGGTATCCTTATGATAATGACTTTGAGCTTATAGCATATAGTGACTCGGACTATGGTGGTTGCAAAATGTATTACAAGTTAACAACAGCGGGATGTTAGTTCTTTGGGAGACGGTTAGTCACCTAATAGTGTAAGACGCAGACCTCAGTTGCTCTATTAACATGTGAAGCCGAATATATTGCTGCTGCAAGTTGCTGTTCTCAAATCATTAGGATTCAAAAGCAAATGCGCGACTACGGTTTGCAATATTCTAGCACCCTTATTTTTGTTGATAGTTCTGCTGTAATTGCTGTAACCAAAAATCCGGTCCAACATCCTAAAACAAAACACATCGGTATTAAATATCACTTTATACGTGATTGTTTTGAAAAGCAATTAATTGATACTGTTAAAATTAATACTGATTTTCAACATGTCGACCACTACAAAAAGAATTTGACAAATCTTGGTTTTTATATCTTTTAGAGGTTAATGGCATGAAAAAGAAAAGTGATGTGATTCAAGAGGAAGACACTTCTTAGTTAGACATGTAGTTTCTTAGTTTATTATTTATTTTCTTTTCTTTTATTTTGTTTTCCTGTCTATCAAAATCCAAAACACACAAAAAGATTTTTGGTTTTTCAATTTTAGGGGGAGAATAGTTTTAGGTCAGTGTTTATTTCGTCGAGGGGGAAGGATAGGATAGCTGAAAGAAATGAAATTAAATCTGTGATCATGATTCAAAGTTTATGGAAAATGATAGTACACAGGAAACAAATTGGTTGGGACTTTAAAAATAATTTGCTCTAAATGCGAAATTCAATGTACAAGTCTGAGAAGTCTAAGTAGAACTAAAGAAAAATGATAGTTAAACTAGTCTCCTACTGAAGTAACATACAGAAAGTAGACCGAGAGGTTGCTAGTTCATTATATGATGTGTCGGTAGATTCAACAGAATAGATGAGTAGACTTCATTGGTGAATTAAAACTCATACTAACTCGTTCAACTTGTTGTGGTTTCTCATCATATCCGTGGTTAATACAACCAACGCATTTACAATAAGGGGTGACAACCAAAATAAACGCCACAAATGTGTGCGGATGACCATAAATATGAGCAAAGCACATGGAAAACTGCTAAAAGCAATCAAGCTAATGACTAATGTTGTTGGTGAGTTGTGTGCAAAATAAAAATAAATGCTCTAACAAGAAGATAGGTTGTGTGCATCTTTGTTGTGCAGTGGCACTGGCCCGAGGCTTGGCATGTCTTTAAAATCTCTTAGAATATTTTGTTCTTGTACAATACTTATAGACTGCTCAAAAATCTCATGAGGAATGTTGATTACCATATATGTGTGAAATCCGCAAATTCTTTTTGAAATAATTAAACCTAATTCATGACCAATGTAACTCAAAACTCTCTGTATAGATTTAAATGGAAAACATACTGACAATCATCGTGGCTGCAATTCTTGAAAGTCAAAATCATTGTATGCATCTTATAGCTCTAGTATTATTTCTTGAAAGTACCATTGACTCTCAGACAAAACAAGAATCTAGCATCAAAGTGCATATTAAAAAGGGGTTCCCAAACGATTCTCATATACCTGTATGATTCCATAATGAATCATTCCACAAATGATCAAATTAACTTGAAGCTTTTCTGCTCAAACCCAAAAGAACAAAAAATTTCTTGTTTTCTTTAAAATTTCTAAGTTATTTTCTATTTTCTAGTCTTTTCTTGCATAGATAATGAAGTATACAACTGGGTTTAATCTGTGAATCACTTACTAAAAAAAGGGTCACATCTGAGGTGATCAATTAGTTTTTAAATTAAAAGGATCATGTCTGAGGTTACAATCTGTTTCAAACTAAATGGATCACGTCTAAGGTGATCAAATGGTGTTAAAAGGTCATAATGTTATATCAAAGGTTAAAATTTTAAGTGTTCGAAAATGTATGATTTCAAGCTCATAAGTATGAGCCAAACGTACGATTGAATCATAAGGATGAGCTAATCGCACGATTGAACCATAAGTATGAGTGCGTCACACGATTGGACCATGAGTATGGCACAACCATGTGATTGGACTACAAGACTGAACCAATCATATGAATGAATGATGAACTTTGAGCCAGTCGCACGACTGAAGCATTAGTATGGGCGCAGTCGCACGACTGGACCATAAGTATAGGTCTAGTCACACGACTAACATTTAAAATAGTATAAATAAGGGGTTTAGTTGGTCGTAACCCTTAGCACCCTTCAAGTTCTCTGAAATCGCCCATACTCACATACACTCTGCCCAAATTTCATTTGCATGTTCTTACCTACTGATCTGTCTTTCTAATAGTTACTCGACTCATCTATAGGTACTGGGCGACTACAATAGATCAAAATGAACATCTTAATCGTATCTTTAAAGGTTGATTCAACTAAAACCTATAACCGAGACTAAAACCTAAAATAGACCACTTAACTGGAAATAAAAGTTGATTTAAGGACAATAAGTGTTATTTTGAGTTCTGCAAGTCAAGTAAGTCTAAACCCGATGTCTAGTGTAAAGTTTTGACAAAGATTCAAATCTAGAGTGTTCAACAGTGTAGGATGCGAATGGTCATGCTGATGAACCCCAGTCGCATGATTGAGCCAGGCGTACGATTCAATTGCAAGTACGAAGCATGTGTATGGGTTCAGTTAATGACTGACTAAACCGAATGGTGTAGTATACGAGTAAGTTCAGTCACTGGCTCAATCGCATGACTGAACTCAACCGCAGGCTCAATCGGACGACTGAACTCAATCGTACGACTAAAACTCAGTCGTATGGTTCAGCCGCACGACTTAACTAGTATGTTCAAAACAACTTAGTTCCAACTATATTCTATTGTGCATAAATCTAACATATATCTTTCTTGTGTTGTAGCAACAAGGTTTATAGATGGACGATGATCACCAAGAACAATATTTGTGCTCATTTAGATGCTCTTACCCGGAACGCATCCGAGTTTGCTGGGATTCTAGCCTTTTCTGAGGAGATCGAAGATCTTCAAGGCCATATCCACTCCTGCACACTGTACAGATCATTACTGTAGACCTTTTGGGAAGGTGCTTCTCTTGACAGGGCCACTGAGGCTCGTAGTATTTTGAGCTCAATCTTCGGGCAGGATATCAATATTACTACAGATGATCTGAGACGAGTCCTGGATCTGGGTGATGACAATGCCCAGCCCACCAAGATGCACTCTCTTACCGTTCGGGGATGTTTTCGACGTAGGAAGTACACTTGGGACATCAACGCAGGTGTGCTCTACAAAAGGAACCTGTGCCCCAAGTTTAAGTACTTGGCTCACGTCATGCTCAAGTGCATAGTGTTAAGGAGAGGTGGATTTGATGAGATGTTAGATCAAATCCACGAATGCATATGTTGCTCATGTGCCGAATCACCCGTTTAGTTTCTCACACATGCTCTTCACCTATATGATAGAGAACCTCGAGGCCAAGGGCAAGGAAGGCTTTTGTATGTACCCACGTTTCCAATAGATTATTATTGACAAGAAGCTTCCTTCGCTGCCAAAGGAGAAAAACAATGCAGTTATTCTTGAGGTTATGGACGATACCACATTAGGTCAGATGAAGTTCTACCGGGCATTTGGCTAGTGAAGCCCCCGGTTAGGAGATGTTCGGGCATTTGGCTAGTGAAGATTATGTGGCGCATTCTCATAAGAAGTGGCTTGTGATGATAGTGACTCTGATGTAGAGCCGATTGAGCTACCAACTGACGAAGAAGATGATGATGATGACCATTATCATGGTCAAGGTGGTGAGGCACTTGGTCGAACTGAGAAGGTTTCCTTCCACCGAGACTTCTGTTTGATGAAGAGGAAGAATCTAATGAGGAGCCACTGGTGAGGACAGTTGGTAGCCGAGTTATGGCTACTGACAAGGGAAAGAGGCGCTTCGCGGAGACCAGGCAAGGTCGAAGGGTGCTGCTACAGATGTCACTGATCCTATGTACACCCTGACCAGCCACACAGTTCAGGGGGAGCCTTTGTCTCCAAGGGATCAAGGAAGAAAAGGATGGACCATCCCGATGGAAAAAAGAGTAAGAGGCCGAGGTTTACTTTGATTACATCTTCTACAGCCACCACCACTTTCGTAGCCACCACCACTACCACATCGACTACCACACCTACTACCACAGCCACCACTCCTCCACCACTCATACACCTACTCCACCACAATCTTTTCCTACACCTCCTACCATCTTCACCACATCCACCACTACCACAACTACTCAGCAGGCTAGTCCCTCCACCCAATCCACACTTACACCTGGATCCACCCTACCCAATATCAGGTTAGAGGAACAGCTTGCTAACCTAAACCGCATTATGCTAAGGCTGATTGCCACCAATGAGCTAAGGGCTACTCATCAAAACAAGTTGATGGACGTGAATGCAGCTCAGGCAAAGCAGATTGTACATCATAGCGAGAAGAGTGCCCAGTATGAGAGAGCTGTAGGGCGAGCCCACCATGCACATACTACTCAAAATATGCTTGTGCTGGCTTCGGTAAAGAGGATAGAGGATCTGGAGAAGAAGAACAAGAAGATTTTTGCTAAAGCTTAAGGGGTCAAAGAATGAGCCGTTAAAGATTAAGGATGGTGATGATGGTGATGTTGATGATCATGATGATGAGGATGAAGATGAATCTGATGAAGATGAAGATGTTGAAGAATGAGGACCGAGTGGTAAAGATAAAGAGGATGATGACGATCAAGAAGTTGATCCTGCTGCATTAGCCTCCACTCAAGCGCAAGAGAGGTACACAAAGTGAAACCAAGATCAAGGAGCCTCGTCCTCAGCTCCTCCAACTGAAGACATGATAGACCAAGACAAAAGTAATGATTATATGTCTTTTTATTTAAAACATTTATACTTCAATTATATATCACATTAATGCAATTAATTGTAAGGACCTGGTATTTGAACAAAATACCAAATGATTAACGTGTAAACCAAACCAAATAGTGTGGAATCCTATTTGATTGGCGATCCAATCAGTGAGAACGCACGTAGAATCAATAAAGTATTGAATCAAACGTTAAGAATTGATTAGTAATCGATCTATAGCGTTATATGAACTTGGAGTATCAACTTGAAGGCTTCTAGACGGCTAGGGTACATGTGGAGTCGAAATAGAATGAATGCCCCCTTATTTCCACGAATTGGGTTGTATTTATAGGTTAGTATTGTTCATTGGTGCAACTGAACCATTAGTATGGTTCAGTCGTGCGATTGAACCATGCGGTTGATTCATTCGCAGGAATGAGTGTTCAGTCGTGCGACTGAGCCAATCTTATGTTACAATCATACGACTGATCCAGTCTCCTGGTTCAGTCGTGCGACCGAGTCATTCGTATGAAGTTATTCATGCGTATGAAGTTATTCTTGCTTATGGTCCATTCGCATGGGCCAGTCATATGGGAACTTCATTTTGTTAAGTTTGAATGTATTAATTAATATTACATTATGTGTAACAATTCAAACAACCACAAACCTAATTAACCAATTCAACATCGACTCATTAATGAAATATTAAACATTGTAAATAACAAACAACCAATATCATTTCATTAGTTATTCCAAACATTACCTCAGAATGAGACAAACAAGATCTATTACATTCATATCATGATCTAGGGACATACATGTATCAACAAACTCCCCCTTGGACCTAGATCTCTCTAATGTCTTGTTTTCTTCATTTCCTCCTCATACTTCTTGTACTTATCCTCTTTTATGACTCCTGCATGAATCTCAAATGCAAAATAGAGTCTTATGACATTCTGGAACTGGAGGGCTTGTACTATATCCTGCGTATCATAGAACAGTGGCCACATGTATAGAGTGTAGACATCATTAGATGACAAGTTGGTAAGCCTCCATCCTGCATGAATCTCAAATGCAAAATAGATTCAATTGATGAACATGAGGAATCTGGATCCCTAACAAGAGGAGTAGACACCACATGATCCTTGATGGGGTTATTATTTATTGGTCTACTCTTAGTGTTCATCAAGGTCTCAGGTAGTGGTGGAACCACTTTATAACCCAAGCCCTCCCCGTTGTTTCTTTCTCTCACTAAGTGTTGGACAATGTGTGATGAACTTGTCCAACTGTGCAGTTTTTGCTTTAATGAGTTTACTTCTTCTTCTAAGACCGCCTTTTGCTTCTTAGTGTCTTCTAGGGAGTTAAGAGAGTACCTAAAGTCATTAGCTTGGTTAAATGCAACTACTTCAGTTTCCCTAAGCTGTTTGGTCAAAAGGTCTATCTTTTCTTTGTAACTATGTTCATTTTGTTTTAAAACTCTACAAGCCTCAGTGCACAGTTCCAAATCCTTTACTAAGTTATCATTATGATCTAATAACCTAGCAAATTTCTCGTCTATGCTATCTCTAAAAGTATCACAATCAGAACAAGCATGATTTTGAAACAATTGGTCAGTGGTACTTACCTGAGGAGGTTTAGAAGAGTTAGCCATCAACGCAGCATCATATGTCTCTGGTTGTGGTGATTATGTCTTTGCTGTTGAAATCCCTTCTTTAGGCTTGTAGCTGACCTCAGTTGCAGTTGTCTCTTCAATATTTGACATCGGTATCTCAACTGCAATATCTCCCTCACTCGCGGAATCATCATCTAAATTTTCTACACGGCAATATTAGATTCCCATGGAGAGACAAACCGAAAGCTCCAGTCTTGTCCTTCATCATCATGAGCAGTCAAGGCTTTTGGATCCTTGCTTGATTAAGTAGAACTGCTAGCTTGCTTGTCTTGGCGAGTGAAGGACGAGAATGGATTCCTGTTTCTAGTCTTCTTAGGCTTCACACATTCTCTTTTGAAGTGCGCTTTTTCTCCACAGTTAAAACAGGTCACTTTACTCTTGTCAAAGACAAATGTGGTATCCTTAGTAGCAACCAAGTTCTGTCCGGTCTTTTTCACAAACTTCTTCTCCCTCCGGACAACCCTTGCTAAGGCCCACATAATATCCATTCTCTCCAGCTCCATTTCATCCACCTGCTCGTAGTCCTCATCTGTAAGATGGTAGTTTCCAATCTTCCGAGCAACAAGTCCATCATAAGAATGAACCATTGCTGCCAAGAGATCCATGCGCTCTCGAGCTACTTCTACTGTCACGTTTCCAAGATTCCCAGTCTTCAGTCTGGTAGCATTTGCTTCGGATCCGATATATTGGGTACTAGAAGACCCTGACGTTTCTGAACCTGAAAGAGAAGCTTGCAAAGGACCCGATGAGCTAGAAACAAATGTTGTCTGAAGAGGTGCTCCAGACGTCTTAGCTTGAGACGTGGCATTGTACAAAGCTGGATTCTGAGTGTACGAAGACTTCTAAGCTCTGTACTTCATCCTAAGTTCTTCTTCTCCCAGCTTTAGAATGAAATCATTCATATCCAACATTGATAGCAATCCATTCTGTCTCAGATTTGACACAAAAGAAGCCTAACTTTCTGGCAACCCGTCAGCAAAATTTGACACTTTATCTTCCATGGTAGTTGTGACACCATGTGTGTGCAGCTCGCTCATAAAATGGTAGAATCTATTAATAACATCGTCTAAACTCTCTTTTCCCATCAATGAAAAGTTGTCAAATTCTTTCTTCAGTTCGTTAGCTTTAATTGCCTTGAGCGAAGCATTCCCATCGTATCTCTTTTCCAGCTCATCCCACAATTTCTTGGCCTGCTTATTCTCCGAGTACTGGTGGAAAATATCTTTAGGAATAGACTGTGTAATCAATGCATAAACTCTCTTCTCTGCATTATACTTAACTTTCTGAGCATCAATCATCCCTCCCAAAGTAAGCTTTACCCCATGTGCTCCGACTGGCATACTGTATCCCATCTCAATAGCTTCCCACATATTTGGATCCACTCCATTGAGGTAGATCTCAAAACGTTGTTTCCAGTCGGGAAACTCATCTAACGTTAAGAGTTTTGGTGGTTTATTATGATTCCCCACCTCACTCTAAAGCAACAGTAGGTTCTGGATCCTTGAGTCCTTGCCGACAGTAAACGCTGACATCTGATCTTCCATCACGATTAACTTTTAAGTGTACTAACAAACTGCCAAACTGGTGCAACTGGGTGATGCGAATGGACTATCCGTGCGAATGAACTATGCGATTGGTTCAATCATGCGGTTGAACTAAGCGATTGGTTCAGTCGTGCGAATGAAGCTGATGCGTATGAACACTACGAACGGATCGTTCAGTCGTACGAATGGAGATGCGACTCAGTCCAATCGTGCGTCTGGTGTATGCGAATGAAGTCCAGTCGTGCGAATGGCTCACTCATGGGATTGAAGCTGCTGTTTTGCGAAAATTTGTAGGTTAAACGTCTTTTAGCGGTAAAAATTCAAAATTTCGCAAACCCTAATCGCCTAAGGCCGTAGAAACCGAAACTTGATGAGCAGGGAACGTCCAAGACAACTTTTGACACAAAAGATTGTGTTTTTTAATGTAAAAACACAAACTTTTTATCAATCTTGATTGAATCACACGTAATCAAGAGCCAAAGCTCTCATACCACTTGTAAGGACCTGGTATTTGAATGAAATACCGAATGATTAACGTGTAAACCAAACCAAATAGTGCGGAATCATATTTGATTGGCGATCCAATTAGTGAGAACGCACGTAGAATCAATAAAGTATTGAATGAAACACTAAGAATCGATTAGGAATCGATCTACAACATTCTATGAACTTGGAGTATCAACTTGAAGGCTTTTGGACGGCTAGGGTACGTCTGGAGTCAAAATAGAATGAATGCCCCCTTATTTCCACGAATTGGGTTGTATTTATAGGTTAGTATTGTTCATTCGTGCAACTGAACCATTAGTATGGTTCAGTCGGGCGATTGAGCCATGCGGTTGATTCATTCGCACGACTTAGTGTTCAGTCGTGCGACTGAGCCAATCTTATGTTACAATCATACGACTGATCCAGTCTCCTGGTTCAGTCGTGCGACTGAGTCATTTGTATGAAGTTATTCATGCGTATGTTCCATTCGCATGGGCCAGTCGTATGGGAACTTCATTTTGTTAAGTTTGAATGTATTAATAAATAAAACATTATGTGTAACATTCAAACAACCACAAACCTAATTAACCAATTCAACATCGACTCATTAATGAAATATTAAACATTGTAAATAACAAACAACCAATATCATTTCATTATTTATTCCAAACATTACCTCAGAATCAGAGAAACAAGATCTATTACATTCATATCATGATCTAGGGACATACATGTTTCAACAGTAATGATTATTGATGTGTAAATGTCTTGATTAATAATATATGGGTGATGTGGTTAATGTTTAACAAAACTGATGAAGATCAACAAACAGATGAATATGATGTTGTTCCGCTTCAGCAAGTCAAGACTCAACTTACCATGATTCTTGAATTGCAAGGGTTGTTAGAAGATCTATGTGCTACATTCTAGAGGAAGGAGAGATTATACATGATCTAACAGACAAGCAACTCGCTGAAATATTCAGACTGAATCCTGACGAGCTTGTCAAAGATGCTCCAGAAGTTGATGTTATGAGTGATGATGAGTTGAACGATATAGATGAGATTGAGATCGAGGATGTCACAGCACAACATCATCCGGAGTACACTGACCACAAGGGTAATGTTATTCACAACATGGGTGATACTTTTGGTAGTGCTAAATTTCAGAAGCTGGAAGAGATGGAAAAAGATAAAGGAAAAGATGAAGGCCAAGCCCAAGCTTCGGATGCCATGTTGATATCAAGAAAGTTGAATGGGCATCTTGTTTTGCAGAGATGAAAGCTCAACAAGCACCCCCAAAGCAAAATGCCTACACCAACCTTTATGTTGATACATATATGTACCTAGATTGTGATCTGAATTTAATATGTCTTTATTATCTTACACTTATGTAACTATTGGGTGTTTAATGAAATACAGAATGTTTGGTTTTGTTTATAATGTTTAATATTCATTATGAGTTGATTAATGCATATTGACGTAATTATATAGGTTTGTGATTGTTTGAAGTGTTATGCATAATGTTATAATATTGAATACACTCAAACTTGGTGAAGTGAAGTTCTCATGCGTCCGACTGGACCATGCGCCCCAACACTGGTCATGCGTCCGAATGGCCATGCGACTAAGTGTCCATGCGCCTAAATAGTCCATACGCCTGAACAACTTCATGAGACTGACTCAGGCGCACAACTGAACACTCAGCCGTGCGGATGGATCAAACGCATGGCTCAATCGCACGAATGAACCATGCTAATGGTTCAGTTGCCCGATTGAGCAATACTAACCTATAAATACCACCTAATTCATGAAAAAACGTAAGCATTGATTCCTATTCGACTCCAGACGTACCCTACTTGTCGAGAAGCCTCGAAGTTCGTACTCCAAGTTCATAGAATGCTGCAGATCGATTCCTAATCGACTCTTAACGTTAGATTCAATTCCTTATTGTTTCTACGCGCGTTCTCAGTGATTGGATCGCCAATCAAATAGGATTCCGCACTATTTGGTTTGGTTTACACGTTAATCAGTTTGTATTTCATTTAAATACAAGATCCTAACACTTTATAGAGTCTAACGACATAAGAAAGTGTCAGGAAAGATAATAGCGTGGGCATATTTTGAAGATTTGGAAGTATATGTTGTTAAGAGGGAGAAGGGACTGAGTATTTCAGATATCCTCATGATCTAAAGACTCTCCTTGGTTTTGAGCTCAACCGACTGCCATGTTTAGATCTGCTGTGTTCTAATCAAAGAAAGATGTCAGGTTGGTTTAAGGCTACATTCAAGAAGGAATACCACACCAGGTGGGTAAACTTCAGACCTCAACAACCTAAGAGGTACATTCATAAGTCTGAAGTTGACCCAATATCTAAAAAGCCTAAAGTTGTGTTGAAATGGAGTCCTCCGCGCTCAATGTCCAAGATTCCCTAACGCAAAGTGCCTCAGGACTTCACTCCACACTTCAGTGGTGGTATAATGACTGGAGGACAGGGGATGCGGTCATAGTTTTGAATATGGATGAAAAATAGAGACAATCAAGGTATTTGACCCAATATGGCTACTAAATTGGCGGCTGAAGATGTCTATACTTTATACAAGTTGCCACTATGTTGATACATGTATGTCCCTAGATCATGATATGAAATGTAATAGATTTTGTTTATCTGATTTTGATGTAATTTGATATGATTAATGAAATGATATTGATTGTTTTTGATTGTAATGACTAATATTTCATTAATGAGTAGATATTGAATGGTTAATTAGGATAGTAGTTGTGTGAATGGTTACACATAATGTTTATTAATTAATACATTCAAACTTAACATAATGAAGTTCTCATGCGATGGCCCATACGAATGGACCACACGCATGAATAACTTCATACGATTGACTTAGTGGCACGACTGAACCAGGAGACTAGATCAGTCGTATGATTGACACATAAGATTGACTAAGTCGCACGACTGAACACTCAGTCGTGCGAATGGATCAACCGCATGGTTCAATCGCACGACTGAACCATGCTTATGGTCCAGTCGCCCGAATAAACAATACTAACCTATAATACAATCTAATTCTTGAAAAACAAAGGAGATTCATTCCCTACGATTCCAGACGTACCCTAGCCATCCAGAAGCCTCCCAATTCGTTCTCCAAGTTCATAGAACACATTAGATCGATTTCCAATCGATTTCTAACGTTAGTTTAAATTCTTTATTTATTCTTCGTGTGTTCTCATTGATTGGATCGCCAATCATATAGGATTCCACACTATTTGATCTGGTTTACACGCTAATCACTAGGTATTTCATTCAAATACCAGGTCCTGACAAGTGGTATGAGAGCCTTGGTTCTTGATTACGTGTGATTCAATCAAGATTGATAAAAAGCTTGTGTTATTGCACTAAAAACGCAATCTTTTGTGTCAAAAGTGATATTGGACGTTCCCTGCTCATCAAAGTTTGGTCTCTACGGACTTAGGCGATTAGACCTTGCGAAAGTTTGAAGTTTTACGTCTAAAACACGTTTAACCTAGAAATTTTCGCAAAACAGCAGTTTGAGACGCACGAGTGAGCCATTCGCCTGACTGGACCTCATTCGCATTGCTCAAACGCATGATTGGACATAGTCGCATCTCCATTCGTACGATTGAACCATTCGTTCGTAGTGTTCATACGCATTAGCTTCATTCGCATAGTTCATTCGCACGGATAGCCCAATCGCATCCTTCAGTCACACCAGTTGACAGTTTGTTTAAGGTGACTTGAAGTTATTCGCCATGAAAGATCAAATATCAGCCTTTACTACTGCGAAGGACTCTAGGATCCAGAACCTGCTGTTACTTGAGAGTGAGGTGGGTAATCATAATAAACCACCAAAGCTTTTAACATTAGATGAGTTTCCCTACTGGAAACAACGTTTTGAGATCTACCTCAACGGAGTGGATCCGAATCTGTGGGAAGCTATCGAGAGTGGGTATAGTACGCCGGTGGGAGCTGATGGAGTAAAGCTAACCTTAGGAGGGATGACAGATGCGCAGAAAGTTAAATATAATGCAGAGAAGAGGGTTTATGCATTGATTACACAGTTTATCCCTAAAGACATTTTCCACCAGTACTCAGAGAATAAGCAGTCCAAGAAACTGTGGGATGAGCTGGAAAAGAGGTACGACGGGAATGCTTCATTAAAGGCAATCAAGGCTAAGGAGTTAAAGAAGGAATTCGATAATTTCTCATCGATGGGAAACGAGAGTTTGGATGATGTTGTAGACAGATTCTAGCATCTGATGAGTGAACTGCATACACATGGGGTGGCTACTACCATGGAAGAGAAAGTTACTAACTTTGCAGACGGATTGCCGGAAAAGTGGGCTACATTCGTGTCTAACCTGAGACAGAATGGAATGCTAACAAAGCTGGATATAAATGACTTCATTCTAAAGCTGCGAGAAGAAGCACTTAGGATGAATTACAGAGCTCAGAAGTCTTCGTATACTCAGAATCCAACTTTGCATAACTCCACGCCTCAAGCTAAGACATATGGAGCACCTCTCCAGACTGCATTTGTGTCTAGCTCATCGGGTCCTTCACATGCTTCTCCTTCAGGATCAGACACGTTGGGGTCTTCGTGTACCCATCATATTGGATCTGAAACAAAAGCTACTAGACTGAATACCGAGAACCTCGGTAATGTGACGGTAGAAGTAGTTGGAGAATACATGGATCTTTTGGCTGCAGTGGTTCACTCTTATGATGGACTTGTTGCTGGGAAAATTGGAAACTACCATCTGGCAGACGAGGACTACGAGCAGGTGGACGAAATGGAGCTTGAGAGAATGGACATAATGTGGGCCTTAGCTAGTGCTGTCCGGAGAGCGAAGAATTTTGTAAAAAAAACCGAACAGAGCTTGATAGCTACTAAGGATACCACATTTGGCTTTGATAAGGGCAAAGTGACCTGCTTTATCTATGGGGAGAAGGGGCACTTCAAGAGAGAATGTGTTAAGCCAAAGAAGACGGGTAACGGGAACCCATTCTCATCCTTCACCTGTCAAGACAAGCAAGCTACTAGTTCTACTTCATCAAGCAAGGATACAAAAGCCTTGACTGCTCATGATGATGAAGGACAGGACTGGAGCTTTAGGTTTGTCTCTCCAGGGGAATCAAACATTGCAAGTGTAGAAGACTTTGATGATGATTCTGCTAGTCAAGGAGATCTAGCAGTTGATATAGCGATGTCCAATATTGACGAGACAACTGCATCTGAGGTCAGCTACAAGCCTAAAGACGAGACTACCAGAGCAAAGACAGAATCACCAGAACCAGAGACATCTGATGTTGCGATGATGGCTAATGCTTGTGAACCAACTCAGGTAAGTACCACTGACCAAGAGTTTAATAATCATGCTTGTTCTGATTGTAATACATTTAGAAATAGCATAGAGGAGAAATATGCTAGGTTATTAGATCATAATGATAACTTGGTAAAAGATTTTCAACTGTGTACTGAGGCGAATCGAGTATTAAAACAAAATGAGCATAGTTACAAAGAAAAGATGGACCTTTTGACTAAACTGCTTAGGGAAACTGAAGTAGGTGCATTTAACCAAGCTAATGACATTAGGTACTATCTAAACTCCCTAGAAGACACTAAGAAGCAAAAGGCAATTATAGAAGTAGAAGTAAACTCATTAAAACAGAAACTGCACAGTTGGACAAGTTCATCACACATAGTCCAACACTTAGTGAGAGAAAGAAACAAATGGGGAGGGTTTGGGTTACAACGTAGTTCCACCACCATCTGAGACCTTGATGAACACTAAGAGTAGACCTGTAAATGACAATCCCATCAAGGATCATGTGGTGACTACTCCTCTTGTTAGTGATCCAGATTCCTCATGTTCACCATTGACTATGGAAACAAACAAAAGGAGGCCACGTCAAAGGATAAGGGTAAATTGCCTTGTGCTAATCTGGAAAAAGAGTTTGAAAAAGTTAACTTAAAGTTAGGGTCAAACAGAGTCAAATGTGAACCTAACAGGACATCAATTAGTCAAAAAACAGTTAACTCCGTTAAACAGGAAAAACATCAAAAGTACCAGAGTCAAAACCTAAGGTAAGTGATGTTACTAGAGTGTCATACACGTCTCCACAAAGAAAAGTTTAATCATAAAGTTGATAGCAGGTCATGCTACAACTATGGAGATTGTGGACACATTGCTTCCTATTGCTTTCTTTATTAGACACCTAGGAAAAAGATTGAACTTCAGGACCCAAAACCTAGGTCTTCTAAGAGGAGCTCTTTAACTCCACCTAGAAGAACTAGTGCACATAAAGTTCATCCCGTTAGCCAGTCGACTGTGTATCACAAACAGGCATTGAACAAATCTAGCTTATGGAAAAATAAGTCAACCTCTATGTCAAATAATGATGACAAGAAGGAACCTGGGCTACCCTTACCCTCCAAGGGTCAATGGGTTGAATTTATGATGTTTGATGCCTCTGGGAAACCCAAGCCAGTAAAGGCTTGGGTTCCTAACCTAAACTAATCCTTTACATTGTATGTGTAGGGTGTTCGCTACAGTGTTGAAACTAATACGTGGATTATAGACAGCGGAGCATCCAGGCACATGACAGGAAACAAGGCTCTTTTATCTAACGTCAAGCAAATAAAAGGAGGGCATGTTTCGTTTGCTGGAAACAACAGAGGATATATCACAGCTCAGGGAGAAGTGGGAAATCAGAAAGTTAAGTTTGATAAAGTGAACTATGTTCAACAACTTCAAAATAACTTACTCTCTGTTTCCCAAATCTGCGATAAGGGATTTAAAGTCATCTTCGACGACAAGAAGTGTTACGTGCTCAAGAAAGATTACGTGATCCCAGAAGACCAAGTTTTGATGACGGCTTCAAGGTATAAAGACCTTTATGTTTTGGATCTGTCAACAGCTGCTGCAACGGATCATGAGGTTCAGTGTTTTCTATCTAAAGCTACTGAGAAGGATTCCATCTCCTGGCATAGGAGAATGGGACACATTAGTCAAAGGAAGATGAATCACTTGATTCAGAAGGATCTGGTGAGAGGAGTGAATGTCAAGAACTTCCAACTTCCTGATTTTAGTGTGGCTTGCAAGAAAGGGAAACAGATGAAGAAGTCTCATAAGGAAAAGAAAATTCATTCAATAGAACTTCCTCTTGAACTTCTTCACATGGATCTGTTTGGTCCAGTCAGTACAAAGAGCATAGGAGGCGACTTGTACTGTTTAGTGGTTACTCATGACTACTCAAGGTTCTCGTGGGTAATTTTTCTAAAGTCCAAATCAGAAACATTTGAGTCCTTCAAGGAGTTATAACCACACTGGAATCTCTCTACAAGGTAAAGGTTAGACAAGTATGCTCAGACAACGGGACGGAATTCAGGAACCAGTGGATGGAGGCTTACTGCAAGGAAAAGGGTATTGTACATCAATTCACTTCTGCCTACACGCCTCAGATGAATGGAGTTGCTGAGCGAAAGAACAGAAGCTTGATTCAGACAGCACGGACCATGCTGGCAGACTTGAAACTACCTATCCAATTTTGGAATGAGGCAGTTGCTAATGCATGTTATACACTGAATCGAGTTGTGATTGTCAAGCGTCACAACAAGACATGTTACGAGCTACTACAAAGACGCAAACTGAATCTGGAGTATCTCGAACCATTTGGCGCACCGTGCACACTTCTGAAGAAAACACAAGAAGGTAAATTCAGCGAGAAGGCGGATGAAGGAATCTTTCTAGGGTACAACATTCGGAACAGGAGGGTTTACAACAACTCAACGGGTCTAGTACAAGTGTGGTGTAATGTTGACGTTCAGCGATATACCATACCACCTACTGGCAAAGGACCCGCCTATTTCTTCGACTATGATAGATTCTTCAAGTCATTCAACATCTCTCTCACTCCCTCGGATGACGAGTTAGCTACACGGATGATGTATGATATCTTGAATACACCAACAACAAGATCACTGGGAGGATCATCTACTCAATCAGGGGGAGTAGTCGACGACAGTGACTCCTCCTCTGAAGATGAAGCTGAAGAAGATGACTAGAACAGTCAGGAGGAACAGGTTCCAGTTCCTGAAAGTCCACAAGCATCTACCAATGATGTACCTTCGACTTCGGAGCCTCAAACTCCAACTACCTCAGCTGCAGAACCAAATGTTCATAATCTTGGCTCTAAGGTAGCTGTTCCTACTACTCCAGGATCACGACTAAATGTCTATCATCCCCTAAACAACGTCATCGGGGATTTCAGCTCAGGAGTACAAACCTGAAATCAACTATACTCAGCTGATTACGCCTCCGTTATGGAAAAGGGATATATTCATGATGGTGCTTATCGGTGTTTTGTCTCACAGTTTGAGCCGAAATACGTCGGTGATGCACTAAATGATGAGGCGTGGGTGAGTGCCATGCAAGAAGAACTTCTGCAGTTCAAGAAGTTAGGTGTATGGACTCTGGTTGATAGACCTAAAGGTGCTAAGGTCATTGGCACCAAATGGGTTTTAAAATGCAAGAAACATGACCAAGGAGTCATTATCAGGAACAAGGCTCGATTGGTGGTTCAAGGATTTCGCCAAGTCGAGGGAATTGACTACAATGAAGTGTTTGCACCCGCGGCACGGATGGAAGCCATTCGCATCTTCCTTGCCTATGCATCGTACATGAAGATTAAAGTCTACCAATTAGATGTGAAGAGTGCATTCCTTCATGGGGAAATCAGAGAAACAGTCTATGTCAGTCAACCCGAGGGATTTGAAGATCCTTATCATCGGGATAGAGTTTACAAACTCGACAAGGCTTTATACGGGCTTCATCAAGCTCCAAGAGCTTGGTATGAGAAACTCTCGACTCATCTTGAGAAACACGGCTTTCGCAGGGGAGTCATTGACTGCACACTGTTCATAAAAGAAAAAAATGGCGACCTACTACTCGTACAGATCTATGTCGATGACATAATCTTCGGTTCAAAGAACGAAGAGTTATACAAAGAATTTGAAGTAGTTATGAAGAAAGAATTTGAGATGAGTGACATGGGGGAAATGAAGTTCTTTCTTGGGTTATAGGTGGATCAGACTCCAAATGGGATATTTCTACATCAGACCAAGTATATAGGAGACATTCTCAGTCGTTTTGACATGGAGAATGCTTCTGCTACTGGGACTCCACTTGCTATGAATCACGATATGGCACCTCATGAAAATGGAGATCTTGTAGATGCTACAATGTACCGAGGAATGATTGGATCCCTCATGTATATCCCTGCCTCAAGACCTGATATCATGTATGCTAGATGTTTATTGTTGGACCAAAAGAACCAATGAGCCGGATCAAAAAACCTTTAAGTCCCACAGACGTCACAACAACTACTGAAGACCACAACAGCTGAAGACAACAGCTGATTACAAAGTCTGAACACAAGTACTGAAGACAAAGTCTGAAGACACAAGTGCTGAAGACAAAGTCTGAAGACACAAGTGCTGAAGACAAAGTCTAAAGACACAAGTGCTGAAGACAAAGTCTGAAGACACAAGTGCTGAAGACAAAGTCTGAAGACACAAGTGCTAAAGATAAAGTCTGAAGACAAAAGTGCTGAAGACAAAGTCTGAAGACACAAGTGCTGAAGACAAAGTCTGAAGACACAAGTGCTGAAGACAAAGTATCAGACGTTGTCACAACAGCTGAAGAGGTCTTCATCAGTAGTTGTGATGGTTTACCTTTTAGTAGTTTTCTTTGTTTCAATATTTGTTAAACAACTGAAAAGTATGTTCTTCAGTTGTTATTCTTTCAGTAGTTATAATAGTTAACACTTAGCATTTTTGTAAGAAGATGTCAGCTGTTTGACATCTTCAGTAGTTGTGTTAACTATCAGTAGTTTGTGATAAATTCTGTTAGATGTCACTATCAAGTGACATCAGCAGACGTCACATCTCTTATATAAGAGGTGTCGACCTAATTGTAATTGTGACATTCCGTTACCACCAAAGCGAATATTGAATGAAATATATCTGCAGAATTCTCCCTATCTATAACCGTTTTGTTCTTACATTGAATATCTTTTTGTTCTTGTGAATTGGCTAATTCATTGTTAGAATTCCGCTGCTATACTCTCTATTCAATAAACATAGATCACTGATCCTCACAAGTGGTATCAGAGCAGGTTAATCATTGATTGATCTAACAATTGATCATTGAAACTGCTAATTGATATCTATGTTTGATTGAATTAGCATATTTGCAAGAACTGGTTATAGATTATTGAATTTCTGACGCTTTTGTTCATTTATTTTGAGATCTCTCTTGGTTCAATTGGTTGTTGTGTTTTTGTTCTAAATCTGTTATAGCTTAATTGAATTTGATTGAATTTGAGATGACTACTCCTTCTAATGATCCTCACAATACTGGTTCCTCAACCAAGCCCTCGATGCTAGTTAGGACCGAGTATAACATATGGCAGCGAAGAATGCTTCATCACCTGTCTGTTAACGGTTCAGGTTGTTGGACATCTGTGGTACATGGACCACATAAGCCTATGGTGAACAATCCGGAAACCAATCAAATGGTTTTGAAGAAGAAGGGACAATACTCTGATGAAGATCGAAAACTGTTTGAGATTGATGCTAAAGCCCATGGAATTCTGGCCATGGCACTGCGTAATGAAATCTATTGAGGGCTTATGCATCATGAAACTGCTCATGATCTCTGGAATGCCCTGAAGGAACAATTCGGTGGCACAGATGAGGTCTTAGCAAACAACAGAGAAATCCTTGCCCAACAATATCAGACATTCTCTCATAGAAAGGGTGAGACACTGACTCAACAGTTTGAGCGTTTTTCCTGCTTGATCTCTGAGCTGAAAATGGTGAAACAGGAATGCACCAATAGCCAGATGAATAACAGGTTCCTCAGATCACTGCCTGAGAGATGGGACACATACACTATTGTCCTACGCTCCAGTGCAAATCTGGATAGCCTATCTCTCACCCAACTTCATGGGAAATTGCTTACATTCGAAAGAGAGATAGAGCAGAAGAGGAAACTGTCCTCATCAGGAAAGCTCACTGATGACTTTGTACCAGGGAATACTGCCTTGGTTGGTCATGAGTCAGAATATGTTGCATCTGAAAGCAATTATGATGAGCATATTGATTTCTCTTCAAATAGTTCTGATCATGCATTTGTTGGTATTGAGAGTCATTCTGGCAGTAATAGTGACAATCTATGCTTCATCATGGATGATTTGAAAGGAATAGCTGATGATGATCTAGAAGAGATGGATATTCTGAGCCAAATGGCATTGATTAATATCAGATCTCAGAAGTTCTATAAGAGAACTGGCAGGAAATTTCCTGGACTCTCTGGCAAAACCAAAGTTGGTTTTGACAAGAGTAAGTTGAGGTGTCACAAATGCCAAAGGCTGGGACACTTTGCAAGAGAGTGTAGATCAACTGGATCTAACTCTTCTGCACCCTTTGTAACTTTTCCTAGCACTAGTCCACAAAGTAGAGGGCAACATCCTGCTGGTTCTGGTTATCATTCACATCCTAGGTCTCCTGCATACTTTGTCCCCCAGGGTCCAATGTCATATCCTTATCCCTGCTATTATATGCCTCAACCAAATCCTGTTCAAGCTCCAATTACACAACAACCACAAGCATTGCCTGAACCACAACCTTCCTAATCTCATCAACAAACTCAACCTTAACAACACAGCTTCTGCACCCCAGAAGTTGTTGACTGGAGCAGTTTACCAGATGATTTGTCTGGTCATGAACAACTGTTCACTGGTGCTGGTCAACATGGTGGTGACAGTCCCTTTGGAAATCTAGCTCTTATGGCTTTGGATTCTGCTGATACTTCATCCACTAATGCCTCTACACCAAAGGTATCAGAGGTATCCTCTGAGGCAAAAGCCAAATTATGTTCTGAAACATGCATAGCAACATTTGCATCTATTAGAGAAGCAAATGTAGCTTTGATTAACAAGAACATTGAGCTAGAACAAACAATTTCTAAAAGAAAAGCTGAATTTGAGTCTGTGCTTAATGAAAAGAGTGATGAGATTTACAAACTTAAATGCCAAATCACAGATTATAAGGCTAGGGAAGAGGTACTTCTAGAGAAGTACAAAGATCTCAAAGAAACCCTTGCAGTCACCCAAGTAGAGTGTGATCGATGGGTACAATCATGCAAAGGTTTTGAAATGCTTCTTAGTAAGCAATCTGCTTCCAACGTGAAGTTTGGCATTAGTTACAATCACACTGCTCCACCTACAGATTTTACTCCCAGAGCAGAGGTAGAATCTGATGGTGAGAGCAATAACCAATCCATTTCATCATGTGATCTACTTTCTGATACAGCACCATCAGAAGTAGAAGTCAGCACTAAGCCCTCTCAGAACCTATCAGCTGATGTTGATGGTTCCACTACTGACACTCACATGATCAAAGAGTTGATCAACTCAGGAGTTAATTCTGAAAGTCCTGAAAGGACTGGAGAGCAAGATTTAACACCTGAAGTTCAAACTCCAACTACTGTCAGTACTGAAAAGAAGAAAACTGTCAGTAGAAAGAGCTTGAAGACTACTAAAGAGGAAGTCAAGAAAGCAAACAATGCTTTCAAAGCACTGAAGAGCAAGTCTTCAGTAGTTTCATCCTCTTTAGTTGTTGATCAACATAAGATGAAGAAGAAACCATGTGAAGTATGTGGTTTGTTCAATCATCTTACAGATGATTGCTGGTACAAAAGAGGATACAAACTAAAACATAAAGAGGAAATTAAGAGAAAATGGTTAAAATGAAAACTGAGTTTGAGACCACACTTGTATGAGCAACATCAAATCCTGTAACCCTTAAGTCCATAAAGAAATCCAAAAAGGAAGGGGTTAAACAGGTAACAGCTGAGATTGCTCAAAAGAAGAAGGTGCAACATAGGAACTTATCAAACTCCAATGGCAATGTGTCTGATGAGCTGAAAGCTTTATCACAAAATCAGACACAGCTGGTTATGATGGTTCAACATCTATTGGGAAGAGTTAACTAATTAGATGTTCCTATGTTGAAACCACAGAAAAGGATATCCAAGCCAAAGGATTCCTCTTTTTCACCATCTTCTTCCTCTTAGGCTGTTGTCTCCATCAAACCTATTAGTTTACCATCTGTTGATGAGAACAGGCCCAAAACCAAAGAGGTTTGGGTCTCCAAAACTAACTGATTGTTTATAATTGTAGGGTTCTTCAACATGCCAAAGTAGCATCTGGTATGTAGACAGTGGGGGATCTATGCACATGACTGGGAACAACTCTCTTCTTCATGACTACTCTCAAGGAAAGAAGGGGTTTGTTTCTTTTGGCAATGATGCTAGGGGTTACATCATTGGAAACGGCTTTGTCTCCAATGGAGAAATAAAGTTTGATGATGTTAATCATGTGGAAAATCTCAAGTACAATCTCTTGAGTGTCAGTCAAATGTGTGATAAAGGCCATGTTGCTCTTTTCACCAGTCAGAACTGTAGGATTCTGTCATCCAAAGTTCTGCATTTGATTGATAAGGTGTGGATGATCACACTCTCCTCGGAGCCAACAGGACAGGAAGAGTGTATGCCTTAGATCTTTCCAAGAAAATAGATCTCAGAGGCAATCCTTGCCTATTTTCCAAAGCCTCTTCTCAAGAATCTAAACTGTGGCACAGAAGGCGGGGTCATGTTAATTTCAACAATATGAATCAGCTGATCCACAATAGTTTAGTCAGAGGCTTACCAATAAAGGAGTTCCACTGTGATGAAACCTGCACTGCTTGTTTAAAAGGAAAACAACACAAAGTCTCATTCCCTCCTATTGAAGAGCCTAAGTCCACTGCCTGCTTGCAATTACTGCATATGGATCTATTTGGTCCTGTGAGAGTGATCAGCATGGCAAAGAAGAAGTACTATCTGGTAATTGTGGATGATTACTCCAGATTTGTATGGACTTTCTTTCTACATTTAAAGGATGAGGTTGCTCAGAATATTATTCACTTTATGTTGTATGTGAGAAGCAGTATTCCCTTCCAGTCAAGTGTATTAGGAGTGACAATGGAACTGAATTCAGAAACCATACACTTGATGACTTCTATCTTTTGAAAAGGAATCAAAAGGCAGTATAGCATACCACGGACTCCAGAACAAAATGGAGTAGTGGAGAGGAAGAACAGGACCCTAATTGAAGCTACAAGGTCCATGCTGGCTCACTCTGGTTTGCCACTGACCTTTTGGGCTGAAGCTGTTAACACTGCTTGCTATGTGCAGAATAGAGCCTTATTAAATCAGAGGTTGATGAAGACTCCATATGAATTTCTCCATCACTTGGCTCCTCTAATTTCATTTTTCAAAGCATTTGGGTGTCCCTGTTTTATTCTCAACACAAAGGATCAACTCCAAAAATTTGATCCTAAGGGGGATGCAGGGTATTTTGTTGGTTATTCATCTACTTGCAAGGCATACAGAGTCTTCAACTGCAGAACAAAGATAGTTGAAGAGACTTTGCATGTGAAGTTTAATAAATCTCCTATGGACAAGATTCCACAAAACCCTATGGAGTTGTTTGATTTGGACATACTGCAATATGTTCCTTATCAACCTCCAGCTATTGCAGATCATGTGGATAAATCATCTTCTGCAGCATGTCTTCCACCTGGTGGTATTGATGATGATGAGGATAA
Source organism: Flaveria trinervia (assembly GCA_025506515.1). Lineage (NCBI taxonomy): Eukaryota > Viridiplantae > Streptophyta > Magnoliopsida > Asterales > Asteraceae > Flaveria > Flaveria trinervia. The sequence continues at coordinate 59,289,783 of CM046443.1, forward strand.
TATCAATACTCACCTATTCAAGTTTAGTGACCAACTGCCTGTGTCTGCTAAATTTGATGTTCATGTAGCTTTAGCAGTTTCATCCAAAACAAATGCTGATGAGATCTCTGATTCCTCTACATCTTTTGGGTTACCATCTAATTCTTGGTTTCAAGAGTCTGCATCAACATCTGCTGCTGCTGAAGGTCCTACAAACACTTGCACAGATCTCATTGTTTATCAAGAACTGAAGAATCACCCAATGTCTCAGATTATTGGTGATATCAATGCTGGTGTTTCAACAAGAAGTCAATTGTCTAACTTCTGCTTCTATGCTCTCTTCATCAGTCAGCTAGAGCCAAAGAACTACCATGTTGCTTTGAGAGACAATGGATGGGTTGAAGCCATGCAGCTTGAGCTACTTCAGTTCAAGAAACAGCAAGTGTGGGAACTGGTTCCTCTTCCCCCACGTAACTGTGCAATAGGCACTAAATGGTTGTTTAGGAATAAAACTGATGAAAATGGGCTTATTGTTAAGAACAAGGCTAGATTGGTTGTACAGGGGTTTTCATAAGAAGAAGGTATTGACTATGATGAAACCTTTGCCTCAGTAGCCAGACTAGAGGCAATCAGATTGTTTTTAGCCTATGCTGCATTCCACAATCTTAAAGTTTTTCAAATGGATGTTAAAAGTGCATTTCTATATGGTAAAATAAGGAAGAAGTTTATGTGTGTCAACCACCAGGTTTTGAGGATAGTAAACATCTTGAATGGGTGTATAAACTTGATAAGGCTCTTTATGGGTTGAAACAAGCTCCTAGAGCCTGGTATGAGACACTTTCCACTTTTCTTCTTAAGAATAATTTCACTAGAGGCTCCATTGATAAAACTTTGTTTATTAAGAAGGTGGATCAGCATAAGCTACTTGTTCAGATTTATGTTGATGATATCATTTTTGCATCCTCTGATCCCCAGTTGTGTGATGATTTTACAACATTAATGAAAAAGAGGTTTGAAATGAGTGCAATGGGAGAATTATAGTTCTTTCTAGGCTTGCAAATTAAACAAAAAGCTGATGGAACCTTTATTCATCAGTCAAAATATACAAAAGATCTTTTGAGTAAGTTTGATTTACAAAACTGTAAGCCTGTTCTACTCCCATGTGCAACACCACACAACTGGATGCTGATCAGAAAGGTAAAGCTGTTGATGAAACACTTTACAGATGTATGATTGGGTCCTTGATGTATTTAACAGCTTCTAGACCAGATATTATGTTTGCTACATGTGTTTGTGCTAGATTTCAGGCTGCTCCTAAAGAGTCTCATTTGATTGCAGTCAAGAGAATCTTTAGATATTTGCAAGGTACACAATCTCTGGGTTTATGGTATTCCACTGGACACTCTTGCAAATTAGTTGCTTTTTCAGATAGTGACTATGCAGGGTGCAAGTTAACTAGAAAGTCAACTTCTGGTGGTTGTCAATTCCTAGGCAACTGTTTGATTTCTTGGCAGAGTAAGAAACAAACATCTGCTGCTACATCAACTGCTGAACCCGAGTACATTGCTGCTGCAAGTTGCACTTCTCAGGTACTCTGGCTTCAGAACCAACTTCTGGATTATGGCATTACAGAGACTAAGAATCCATTATTAATGGATAGTGCTTCAGCTCTGTGTATTGTCAAAAATCCAGTCCAGCACTCTAGGACCAAACATATAGAGATCAGACATCACTTTATTCGGGATTGTTTTGAAAAAGGTCTGATTGATCCTAAGTTTGTGCCTAGTGCTGATGAGCTTGCAGATATTTTTACTAAGCCTTTGGATAGTTCTACTTTCCAAAACCTTGTGTTAAGGCTTGGTATGCTGCAGCTAGAATAAGTGACAACTACTGATGATTTTAGTAAAAAGTACTGGTGATCATTGGTAACCATGTCACATATAAGTACTGATGAGTTGTTTCACCTTCAGTAGTTTTTATAACTACTAACGGCTAAATGCCTCACAAGTACTGAAGTACTTTATCTGTTCTAAACCACTGATGTAGTTCCAACTACTGAAATCAGTACAAACACATAAGTACTGACGCCCTATGAAACACCTGAAAAGCAGATGCAAAGTCTGAAGAGTAAGTGTTGAGGACAGTATGAAACAGCTGAAAGGCTATGAATTGACGAAAACTACTGAAGAGAACATTCTCTTCAGTTGTTTCTACAACTGCTGTTTCATCCTAAACAACTGATGACAAAACCATGTCTTCAGTAGTTTCACAACTACTGATGCCTAATACCAAGTCATCAGCTGTTTTCAACAACTGATGACAAAGCCATGTCTTCAGTAGTTTCACAACTACTGAAGACTAACACCAAGTCCTCAGCTATTACAACTGCTGACAAAACTATGATGACCAAGTCCATGAGAAAGAACTTGATCAGAAAGAGCAAAAGAAAGGCAAGGAAGTCTTAAGAGATCTAGGCTACTTTTGACTCTAAGCATAAACAAGTTTTCATCTCTGCAGGGTTTAAAGTGGTAAGGACTGAAGACATCAACCAAAACTCTTCTGCAAAGAGTTCTAGTTCTTGTTCAACTCATCTTAGTAACAAGAAGAAGATTAATCTGCTGGGTAACACTGTTGCACAGCCTGGACCATCAAACTCCAAGCACAGTTCTTAGACCAAGAGGACTGTCTCAGCATATGCAAAGATGAAGGTGGAGAAAGGATGTGACCAAAGACAGTCTTGTTCTCAGGAAAAGGCTCTTGTGAAGAAGAATATGAATTGTGTCATGTGTGACAGTACCACTCACATTGCTATGGATTCTCCATACAATCCTAAAGGTACTATCCATATGACCAAAACAAAGACTTAAAAGGGTCTGAAGAAGATTCAAGCTTTGGCAGGAAAATCTGTTTCCCTCGAAAGCTCCAAATCTAAGAAGAAGGCAAGTGGAAAATTACCTTCGGAAGAGAAGTTGGTCTCGGAATAAAGGAGTTCTTCCAAGCACTAAATTCTTCTGCAGTGTCTGCAAAATCTTCAAAGGATCGGTCATCAAAACTTCCGAAGTTCCAAAAGCTTCCGAAGTTTTGAAGGTCAAGTCCAAGACTCCAAAGGTGGTGTGGACATCTAAGAATGACCAAGTGACTGAGATTTCTCCATCAACAACAGCTCAAGATCCTCTTAGTACAACCATAGGATCTATTACTATTGAATTACCTTCTGTAAATGAGCCCAAGACAAGCAAGCCTTGGTTTCCAAATGTAACTAATTATATTCTTTGTGTAGGGATAGCTGAAGACAAACAAAAATGTCTAGATCATAGACAGTGGCTATTGTAGCCACATGACAGGCAATAGGTCACTACTCCCGAACTTTGAAAGGATTGATGGAGGACCAGTTGCTTTTGGAGGTGATGAAGTTGGTTACATTTCTAGAAGGGGCAAGATCACAAATGGTAAGCTTAGCATAGAAAAGGTAAACTTTGTCAAGGAGCTTGGATACAATCTTCTAAGTGTATCTCAATTTTGAGATCAGGGTCATAACATGCTCTTTACTGAGTATGAGTGCATTGTTCTTAAGCCTGGTGTGGTCATTCCTCATGAGCATATCCTGCTTAGAGCCCCCAGGAAAGGAAACATGTAGAAGATGGACGTGCAAGAAACCTCTCCCTCTGGAGAAGTTTCATGCTTTCTCTCTAAACCAAATAGTGACGAGTCTTTCCTATGGCATAAAAGAATGTGCCATGTAAACTTTATGAACATGAATAAATTAATTAAGCATGATTTGGTAACTGGAATGCCAAAGAAAGAGTTTACAAGTGATGACCACTGTGTTGCATGCCTGAAAGGGAAGCAGCATAAGGTTTCTCACAAGCCTAAAGAAAGAAACTGCATCACTACACCCCTACACTTGTTACATATGGATCTCTTTGGCCCCACTAGTGTAATGAGTTTACAAGGACCTCTTACTGTTTAGTGATCATAGATGACTTTACAAGATTCACTTAGGTCTTCTTCCTTAGAACTAAGGATGAGACTCCTGAGATTATGAAGAATTTCATCTTAAATATTGAGAATCAATCTGATCACAAGGTCAAAATCATAAGATGTGATCAAGGAACTGAATTTAAGAACCAAATCCTTGATACATTCTCTGATGAAAAGGGTATTACAAAACAAATTAGTGCTCTAGGACTCCTTAGCAGAATGGTGTTGTTAAGAGGAGAAACCAGACACTGATTGAAGCTACAAGAACCATGTTGTCTGACTCTAAGCTGCCCATCACCTAGTGGGCAGAGGCAGTTAACACTGCCTACTATGTGCAGAATAGAGTTTTAGTAGTTAAGACTCATGCAAAACTCCTTATGATCTTTGGCACAAAAGGAAACCTTTTATTGGTTTTCTCAGGTCATTTGGATGTCCTTGCACCATCTTGAATACCAAATATCAAATTGCCAAATTTGCTGAGAAGTCTGATGATGGACACTTTATTGGATACTCTTCTTAAGCTAAAGCTTATAGAGTATACAATCTTAGAACTTGAATTGTTGAGGAGTCAGCCAATGTGACTTTCAATGAACACACACCCTGTGTTGCTGGTTCTGGTCCAGATTGGTTATTTGATCTTGACTTAGTTACCAACTGTTTTAACAAATCTTGTGAGAATGTTTCAGGATTTGCAGAAAATTTAAATACAGGTGATCCTGATCCAAGATTTGAGCTAAGAAGACCTTCAAGTCATACACCTTCAGCTCCAGTTAGAACTACTTCTGCTAATGAGGTTTCTATCAGCACTACAATAAGAAACTCAGCTGATACATCTGGGGTGCCTTCAAATTCTAGCTCACAGGCTCCACAACCAGATAAGAACAGCTCAATTGTGGAAGGCAACAATGGTGGTGGTGATAGTGACCAAGAATTTCTTGATGCCACTAACCACACCATAGATGGGAACATCAATGATGTCACACACTGCTTGGATCAAGTCTCTCTTGAAAAGTGTGCTGATGTGGTGGGAGAAATATCTATGCCAGATCTAAATTTCTCTAATTTAGATCATTCTTAGCAACTTGCTATGATTCCTCAGCTTAGGATCCACAAGTCTCACCCCACCACCAACATCATTGGAGATGTTGTCATAGGGGTAAGGACAAGAGGACAAACCCATGAAGCTAATGTTTGTCTTCACTCATGTTTCTTATCCTAGATAGAGCCAAAGAAAGTTGATAAGGTTCTAAAAGATGGATGTTGCGTTGAAGCTATGCAACAAGAGCTGCTTCAATTCAAAAGGCAGAAAGTTTGGAACCTTTGTCCTCTTCCTTCTGGGAAGACTACCATTCGAACCAAATGGGTGTTTTGGAATAAGAAAGATGATAGAGGCATCATCATCAAGAACAAAGCTAGACTGGTTGTTCAAGGATACACACAAGAAAAAGGGATTGACTACACTAATGTCTTTGCTCCAGTGGAAGATTAGAAGCTCTTAGGATATTCCTGGCATTTGCTACATCCAAGAACTTCAAGGTTTTATAGCTTTATGTGAAGTGTGCCTTTTTATATGGAGTGATAGATGAAGAGGTATATGTCAAACAACCACCTAGTTTTATAGATCCTGATCATCCTGATTATGTCTGCGAGCTTGACAAAGCTCTTTATGGACTACACCGGGCACCCAGAAATGGTATGAGAAACTGTCTAACTATCTCTATAAACATTGATACAGGAGAGGTACTATAGATGGAACTCTCTTCATCAAAAGATATGGAAATGACATATTGCTAGTCCTAGTTTATGTGGATGACGTCATCTTTGGATCAACTAATCCAAAGCTTTGTAAAGACTTTGAGAAGCTGATGAAAGACAGATTTGAAATGAGTGCCATGGGGGAACTCAATTTCTTTCTGCGAATTCAAGTGAAGCAAGTTGAACATAGAATCTTCATAGGTCAATCAAAGTATGTTCAGCACATACTCAAAAGGTTCAACATGACTGACTGTAAGATTGCTAAGACACCCAGAGCCAAAAACCACTCCCTTCGACCTGATCTGGAGGGGGAGTGTGTAGATGAGTACTTATATAGGGCTATGATTGGGTCTCTTATATATCTTACTACTAGCAGGCTTGATATTATGTTTGCTACATGCATTTGTGCAAGATATCAAGCCAACCCTAAGATGTCTCAACTCATCATTGTCAAGAGGATTCTATGATACCTCAAAGGTGCTTCAACACTTGGTTTATGGTACCCTAAGAATATTGACTTCAATTTGTATGCTTATACAGATAGTGATTATGGTGACTACAACATGACTGCAAAGTCTACATCTGGGGGATGTTAATTCCTTGGTCGAAGGGTTGTCTCATGGCAATGCAAGAAACAATCTTGTGTCTCTGCATCAACTGCAGAAGCTGAATACATTGCTGCTGCTAGCTGCTGTGCTCAAGTACTTTGGATTCAGAATCAGATGCTGGACTATGGGTTAAACTTCAAGGAGACTCCCATTCAGATAGACAACAACAGTGCTATCTCAATCACAGAGAATCCTATGCAGCACTCAAGGACAAAGCACATTAATATCAGGTATCATTTAATAAGAGATAACTATGAAAAGAGATTAATTAAACTAGTCAAAGATCACACAGATGAACAATATGCTGATCTATTTACAAAGGCTTTTGATGAATAGAGATTTAAATATCTTCTATGAGCTATTAGGATGATTAACTTTGAGTAAGCTTTTCTTCAAACAAATTCTTATTATTTCTTAAAATATGTGTGTCCTAAGTTGTCTAGTTCATCACTTTCATAAGCTCATGTTTTCTTTCGATGAAAATTTCTTTTTGAACACTTTCCTTAGATTTTTGAAAATTTATGATACTTTGGAAGTTATGCTTTTAACTTCGGAAACAAATCACGCCTTCAAAGTAAATAACAGTCTAAGAAATTTACCTTCGGAAGAGCTTTCAGATTTACTTCCGAAGCTTAAATACTTGTCTCAGACATTTACTTATATTCAAGGATAATTTACTTCGGAAGCAAAATTAACTCTCGGAAGCTTTGTTGTCTTATATACAAAGCATTCAAGTTTTAATTTCTCTTCCGAAGCAAAATTCACAAAACTCTCAGGAAATTGTTCTGAAGTTATTTTAGCTTCAGAAGCTTTTTAATTAAAACTTCCGAAGATAATAAACCTTCAAAAGCTTTTTGACTTCCAAGAAAACTTCTTTTAGAGCAAAAGTAAACTACTTTTTCAGAGGTGGGACCGACATCTGGATTTCAATGTTTATCCACTTTCATTAAACTTTATCTGAAATCCCTCTCACATATAAACCCAATGGTTTTCCCTTCTTTCCATCATTTTTTCTTCCTCCAAACCTAAAAACCCAAAATTTCTCTCTAAAATTTCTTTCTTCCTTCTTTCTTCATCTTTAAGCTACCTCAAAATGGCCAACCTTGCTCACATAAATGATCCCAACTTTACCATGTAGCTACATAGACTACATAATCTTGCTCTCTTAAGCTCTGAGAAAGATCCTCATTTCTCAGAGGTTTGTCATTTCTTAGCTCTGTCTAACTACTTCACCTCCCTAACCATTGATCCTCCACTATATGACGATCATCTGCTAGAATTCTGGAGAACCTGCCAAGAGGTTGTTATGGATGGGGAGAAGGCACTGTCTGCCATAGTGCAGGGGAGAACAATCATCATCACTCCGGCCATCATCAACTTGCATCTTCAGCTGGATGATGAAGAAGGTAAGGTGTTCTTCCTAAAGGAAGCTCTCAATCATCCCTTTCAGCAGATAGGATATGAGGGAGATTTCTCTGTAATGACCTTTAGGAAAGGGAAGGTCTCATCCCAATGGAGATTCCTGCTCCATGTGGTCATCCACAGGTTATCAAACAAGCATAGTGGATGGGACCAGATTCCTGAGGATCTCTCCTTCATAATCCATGGAATGGTTTAGGGGGTCAAATTCAAGTATTCTCAGTTTTTTATACAAATTTACTTGCTAATTTAGACTCCTTAGAATATTACATGTTTCCTAGATGTGTCCAGTACATTCTTAACTGTGAACTGGGCTCACATTTGAGGGAAACATGTAACATTCTTAAATTGGGACAGATGAAGCCCGACATCTTTAAAATACTGAAAAAGCCCACTGTCGGCTTCTCTGGGTTGAAACAGTCCTTGTCCGAAAAATATTAGAGCTCATTGCTCAAGGTGACAACCTAAGACCACAAGCTAGTGTTGAGCCCACACCTGCTACCTCCCAACCACCCACACAGCCTCAAATCACCATCACCTACCAAAAAAAATCCAAACGAACCCCTGCTCAGGCTATACAGTCTGTGGAGGCCTCCATATACTCACCCATAAAGGAAGAAGTGGACACTGGAGCTCCCACTTCTCCTGAGGAGCAGAGCACTCTCATCTCTTCAAGAATCAGTGCTGAGGTTCCTCATGCTCGGCCTGATGAGCTCATTAGCCCAACTGCCTTAAGCCATCACTCTGAGTCTCAACACTCAAGTGGTCAACCTTCAGGGGACAGTTACCATCCCCAGCCTATACATCTCAACCAACCAATTCCCTACCTTGACTTCTATACTGATGAAGATCTAGGTTTGAGTGAGTATAATGAGTCTCTCTTCTTTACCCCTATTCAAAGAGAGATGAATGCTCCTCAGTCTCCTATATCTATCCCATATCAGTCACCTACAACTAAGGTGGACACTTCTGAACCTGTTCAGGATGTCCATATGGAAGAGGCTCTCACTTCTGAAAATGATTACATCATTAAGACCTCCACCATGGCAACTCAGCCTAATGAAATCTTAACTGAGATTGCCAGTGAGAAGAGGAAAACCAGCAGCCAAGAACCTGAAGCTGGTGGTGAGAGAGAGTACTTTGGTCCAATCATCTCATCCCCAATAAGTCTTCTGATGAAGATGAGGGGAATCTGAGACTAAAGGTGGACAAACTAACTAAAACATGCAACTATTTATTCTTAAAGGTCAGTCACCTTAAATCTGAGGTGACTACCTTACAGAACAGGATCAATGATCAGCAACTTGAGATTTCATATCTTAATGTAAAACTAGCTGGGAGACCCTTAAGAAGTGCTCAACCAGGAACACAATAACCTATGGATGTGATTGACCTATCTTCCAGCTCACCTATTCAAGTGGGTGATGCTACCAAGAAGGGGGAGAAAGTTATTACAGCCATAGAACTGGGAGTACTTCAAAGAGAGTGGACATTAAGGACTCACCATCCTCACTTGCAATTGTGCATTCTTAGCAACCTCCTCAAATTCACATGATGTGGACTACATTGACTCCTTCATACAGAGTCTGTTTGAGTATGGGATACCAAGGGCTATGTCATCCTCACCAAATTCTAATCACATCATTGGGTGGAGGTATGACAACATGAGAAAAGCCCTAATCATCATAAGAGTTCAAGGACAGCAAGAAGTCTTCAATTTTCAGACTTTTAACTACTATGAAGGTCTGGATTTAGTCAACATGCCACTTGTCAACCCAAGCCAATCAAGACAAGCTGATAGACTGGCTCACAGAATCCAAGACAAGATCACTGCAGAGTTCAGCTTAAGAAGGAGACTTAGGCAATCAGCCAATGCCATCGGTCAACTGGATGTTGAAGCAGAACCTAAGATTAGTTTTATAGGGGAAACCTTGACCGAAGGCCCAGTGGCAGAACCTGACACCCCTGTCTCATCATCAACTACTACCGAGATCCACACTCCAATTGAGACACCTGCAGGTGAAGGTACTTCTCAACCTCTCTCTAGCCACAGCTTAGATGTCACAACAAGCAATGAACGCCAAAGCTCTCTCCACCCTGAGTGACAAAGGTTTGTGAGTGACAAAGGGAAAAGAAAGATGACATCCGAGGAGATTGAGGAGGAGGAGAGAGAGAGGAAAAGGAGGCTGTGGGGAGAAAGTTCCTCTACTGAGTCTTCAAGACTCGTGGAGTCTGCTATCAGGTCTGCCCCCTAACCAGATACTCAGAATGATGAGTTAAGGGCAGTAAGGATAAATTACTTGCAGACAAGGAACTATGACATAGACAGTGTCATCTCTCTCCCCTTAGAAGAGTTGAATGAACTGGTTGATCTGGAAAAGTTAAAGGAGAAGAAGGAAGCAGAAGATGCAGAGATTCTAGTACAAGACAAGGAAGAGAGAAGAAGAAAAAGATTGTACAAGGATATGCCTACCCTCTCCCCAGTGCAGAAAGTCCTGCACAAGAAGATGTGGTTCAACAAGAACCTCAGGTGGACAAAGAAGAAGAGAGGATCAAGATGAGCAACTACTTGAGTGCCACAGGCTTCTATCACATAGATGCAATCCTTCCCTTATCCTGTGACCATGTTGAGTTTGAGTACTTAAAATAGCTTGAACTTGAGATAATCAAGGATAGAAAGACAACTAAGAAGAAACTAAGGGAAGAAGGTGCAAAATCAAGAGCTATCATCCAAAAGAGCATGAAGAAGTCTACTGATAGGCAGGGGATAATGAGCTTCTTGACGCTATATGGTTTCTCCAGAAGGAGACTTGGCCCTATGTCTCTATCCGCTATGGATGAGCATATTAGGGTGATCAAGCAAAAGATCAAAAGTGGAGAGCTCATTGACTTACACACCACTCCAAGTCAAGCCCTACCTGAAGTGGAGGTTAAGGTTAAAAAACCAGAGACAACACAGCCTGGACCTCCTACTGAAACTCAGCAAGCTTCATCTTCTGATCCACAGTAGGGTCATCCTCCCTCTCCTTCTGAACCTGAGAGAGAGGAAGTCCCAACTGAGAAAGACAGTGAAGATCAATTTGGTGTGCAGGCCAGTCTTCTCAGTTAAATCTATTAAGAGAAAGAAAAGGATGGCTTCTAAACCAAAGGCAAAGAAGAAGAAGACTGCACCCTCTTCTAAACCCCAGGATGAGTCAGAACATCTTGAGGTTGTGCAGCCAGAGGATGCTACATCAACTCCAATTCAAGCAGCTCCTCTAGCATCAGGAAGACCCATCTTGTCTTGGACATACACCACAAATCCAGAAAGATGGCATGTCATTTGAGATCAAGGCACTGAAGACATTTACACATGACAAGATATGTTTTAGTTGCCTCTGCATGACCTCTTTGATATGAGAAGACACTTTGATAGTCTGAAGGATCCTGATCACCCTATGAAGAAAGGATTGGTGATCATCCTAATGAGTACTGTTGACATCTGAATTCTACTAAGTGTTTTGGTAGCATCAGCCTAGGGGGAGTTTGTAGAGATTAATGAAGAGGCTGATGCAACCTAAACATCCAATGTCTATCCTGCATGCTACACAAGTGCATTGAAGAAGAATGCATAGGAAGTTTTACACATACAACAGAAAATACTCTAATTGTAAAATCATTCAAAGCCAAGACCAATATTTTATGAAGCCAAATATGAAGTCTTCCGAAGCCTTAGAGACAAAGTCTTCCGAAGCTTCAACTCATGAAGACAGATTTCCTCCGAAGACTTTTAATACGTGCTTTATGTGATGTACTTTTCTATAAAGTTGGACACCTTTCCGCTACACCTCTGTAAGGTCACCAACTTACATGAGTTGGTGAAAAAGTCCATGGTTTTGGTAACTGTACATTGAGGTCTTGAGTCTGTAACTTTCTACTTCATGTACTTTATCCTTTTGTAATAGATAAGGATGTGAGCAATGGCATGTCATAGTCACAAGTCAAAAGACCTTTTGACTCTACAATTGATTTTGTTTGGTGTCTAGTCAATTGTATCCAGCTGGCTTTAAAGGTATAGCCGGCTGTAGTATGTAGTACAAGTATCTCATGTTCTTGTATCTTTCATATATGCTTTGTAACACTTGTAATAGAACATAGAGAAAGCAATATACTGCATTCCTGAAAACCATATACTTGTGTTCTTTGTGTTCTGTCTCTTATATTACTTGTGTTCTAGTGTCTTACTTTGGTTAATCCATTTTACTGTTTGATTAAATTTTAGTAAATCTCCTCTTTGTGTTGTTGTGTTGTAATTGACCCCTTCAACGGTCCTGCAAGTATGGACACTTGTGAACAGGCCAAAAAGTGCACAAGCGATTGGCACTAAATGGGTTCTTAGTGGTAAGAAAGATGACCATGGGGTTATAATCAGAAACAAGGCTTGGCTTCTCGTTAAAGGGTTTAGACAAGTCGAAGGCGTTGACTATAATGAAGTGTTTGCACCTGTGTTAAGGATGGAAGCTGTTCGTATCTTCTTAGCCTATGCATCCTACATGAAGATCAAAGTTTTTCAATTGGATATGAAAAGTGTTGGATCTTGTATGCGAAAGACACATGAAAGATTGATGTGGTTAATACGTTATGATCCAAGCCAGGTCATACCGAATAACAAGCTAAACAAACACCAATATATGTTTATTTGTTGATGAGATCATACAAATAAATATTGACACCAATTTAGAAAATGGTTTTTCTAAAACATTGCTTTTGTAGTTGAACAACATTATATAGATAATTTGTTCATGAGAAATTTTTTTGTTTCATTATTTAAGTTGGTTAAACAATAACAAATAAAAGTGTGTCAATGTTATAAAATTAAAATAGGTTTTAATTTTATAAACTAATGGCTTAAAGAATGCATTTTATAAAATTACAAAATGGGGGGAAACCCATTTTAAACTTGCGTTTTGGCCGCCCCTTGTGGGTGTGTGACGGGTCCCTTTTGTCTTGGACACTTGAAGTTTTCATTACTCTTGGACTCTTCCAAAAGCACACCTTCTCTCTCACACACCAAGCAAAGCATTCTCTCGAAAACAAGAGCTGAAATTTTCGGATTAAAGGCTTCAAGGGCTGAAATTTTCGGATCTTTCAAGGTGTATTGGTAGAGACTTGTGGTGTTGTGCATCCTAACAAGCTTGGTGTTTGGAAGGGCTTGTGGGTATACAAGCTTCATGCCTTCTCTTTTGAAGGCTAGACATACAAGAACATCATCATCTTCATTTCTTCCATCTACAACATCTTGTGCAAGAAAGATTGTTTCTTTGAACCCGCTATGGTATTTTTGGTTTCATAACATACTATTCACATATATATATATATATATATATATATATATATATATATATATATATATATATATATATATATTATATATATATATATATATATATATATATATATATATATATATATATATATATATATATATATTATATATATATATATATATATATATATATATATATGATCCTTATTCTTGGGTTTGGTTTACGGTTTAAAATGGTAAAAATTTCAGAATGGTACCTCACTTTAAACCCTATTTTCCGCTGCGTGTTTCTAGTTTAAATGTTAAAACTAACTTTGTTTTACTTGCTACAAAACCCTACAAAAAGTGCATTCGTTCACGGTGAAATCCGTGAAACGGTGTACATGAGTCAACCCGAAGGATTTGAGGATCCTTATTATGGAGATAGAGTTTATAAACAGGACAAGACTCTTTACGGGCTTCATCAAGCCCCTCGAGCCTAGTATGAGAAACTCTCTACTCGTGTGCTGAAACCTGGATTTGGCAGAGGGGTTGCATATTGTTTATCAAAGAGAAAGATGGTGATTTACTACTCGTACAGATATATGTGGATGACATAATCTTCCGTTCTAAAAATGAAGCATTGTGTAAAGAATTTTAATCCTTGCTGAAAGCTGAGTTTGAGATGAGTGCCATGGGAGAGATGAAGTTTTTTCTTGGGTTACAAGTGGATGAGAGATCAAATGGAATCTTCGTGCATCAATCCAAATATGTAAGAGATGGCCTTAGTCGGTTCGACATGGAGAATGCAATGGTTGCTCGGACACCACTTGCCACGAACCACGATGTGGCACCTGACGAAAATGGTGATCTGGTAGATGCCACTATGTACCAAGGAATGATCGGATCTCTAAGGTACCTCACAACCGCTCATCCTAATATTATGTACGCCATGTGTCATTATTCCAGATAACATGCTAAAACTAAAGTGAATCACCTAATTGGGATAAAAAGGATCTTTCGTTATCTGAAGGGTACTCCAACACTCGGGTTCTGGTATCTTCATGATGATGACTTCGAGCTTACAACGTATAGTGACTCGGACTATGGTGGTTGTAAGATGAATTACAAGTCAACATCAATGGGATGTCAGTTCTTTTGAAGACGCTTAGTCACCTGGCAGTGTAAGAAGGAGACATTTGTTGCTCTATCAACATTTGAAGATGAATATGTTGTTGCTGCAAGTTGTTGTTCACAAATCATTTGGATTCAACCGCAAATGTGAGACTACAATTTGAAATTTTCTAACACCCCTATCTTTGTTGATAATTTTGCTTCAATAGTTGTCACTAAAAATCCGATCCAACATAAAAAAACCAAACACATCGGTATTAAATATCACTTTATACGTGACTGTTTTGAAAAGCAATTAGTTGATGTTGTTAAAATTCATATGGATTTTCAATGCGCCGACCTCTAGACAAAAGCTTTTGACAAACCTCGATTTTTATATCATTTGGAGGTCAATGGAGTGAAAAAGAAAAGTGCTTTGAATCCAGAAGAATCGAGTTCTTAGTCCGACATATTTTTCATATTTTTTAATTTAATTTTCATGTCTTTCAAAATCGAAAAACGCAAAAACATTTTTGGTTTTAGAATTTGAGGGGGAGAATAGTTTAATTTGGGTATTTAATGACTTAAAAAAAGGGACAGGCAGATAAGGTGAAAGCAAAGAAATCAAATTAGTGATATGATTTAAAAATTATGGAAAATGATAGTACACAGGATACTAACTGCTTGGGACATCAAAAGAATTTAAATGATCAAAATGCTATATTCAAATTACAAATCTAGAAGTCTTAGTAAAATAAAGGAAAAATGATAGGAAACTAGTATGCTACTGAGGTAACATAGAGGAAGTAGGCCTAGGGGTTGCTTGTTATTTGGGTGACAAGCAAAATAAACGGTTAACACAATAAATGTATTTCCAATAATGGGGGAAGAGCAAAATAAATGGCACAAATGTGTGCGGATGACAATAAAAATGAGCAAAGCACATGGGAAAACAATTTAGCACAATCAAACTAATGACTAATGTTGTTGGTGCGTCACGTGCAAAAGAAAAAAGTGCTCTAACAAGAAGATAGGTTGTTTGGCTATCTACTGTGCGATGACACTAACGTGAGAATAAGCATAATGTAAATATTGTAGAATTCATTGTTGTTTGCGCCTCTCTGTTGTGTGATGGCACTGACGTGAGGCTTGGCATCTCTTTGAAAGCTCTTAGAATAGTTTCTTTTTATCAAATACCCTTAGAAAGCTCAAAAATCTCCTAAGAAATCTTGATTACCATATAAGTGTGGGATCCTGAAATGCTTATTCAATAATAAAAAATAACTCATCACCAATATGAGTCAAAAATCAGTGTATGGATTTACATGGACAAATATACTGACAATCAACGTGGCTGCAACTCTTGACAGTAAAATTCATTGTCTGCATCTTACAGCTCTAGTATAATTTCCTGCAAGTGCTATTGACTCTCAGACAAATAAGAATCTAGTATCCAAGTACATATAAAAGGGTCCCAAATGATTATGATATACCTGAATGAGTCCATATAAATCTTTCCACAAATGACAAAAATAAATTGAAGTTGTTCTACTCAGGAGGAAAAATCGCTTAAATGATTTTTAAAAGGTTTCAATCCACCTTAAACCAAAAACTAAAAAATGTGTCTTCTTTTGCTTTAATACAAGTTGTTTTCTGTTTTCGTTATCTTCTTTGTGTCGAGTCGGACTATATAACTAGATGAACTCTGTGAATCACAAATTAAAAAGCTCACATCTGAGGTAACCAATTTACTCTTAATTAAAAGGATCACGTATGAGGTGATCAAATGATTTTATGTTAAAAAGGTCATGTCTGAAGTGATCATTGGTCATAATGTTATATAACAAAGGTTACGCTATTAGTGTATGGAAATGAATGAAGTCAAACTCATAAGTACGAGCCAACCGCACGATTGAATCATAAGTATGAGCCAATCGCACGACTGAATCATAAGTATGAGCCAATCGCACGCTCGAACCATAAGTATTACCCAATCACACGATAAGACCATGCGTATGGGTCAACTATGCGATTGGATCACAAGATTGAACCTATCATACGACTAGATGAAGGAGTCTGAGTCAATAGCGCGACTGAACCCCAGTTGCACGAATGAATCATGCGTATGGGTCTAGTCACACGGCTGAATCTTAAAACAGTATAAAAAGGGGGTCAGTCGATGGTATACCCTATGCGACTTCAAAAACACTCAAAAACCGCCTAATACCCAAACACTCTGCCAAAATTTTGATTATTGTGATTACTCTCCGATAGTGATACTAACTAATACCCTATTCAACTTTAGGTACTTTGAATCTGAAATTTGGTCAAATGAATGGATACAAAGTGTAAGAACCGGGAACATACCCTAAAATCGACTACTTAAATGGACCCAAACATTGACTTAAATGAAACTAAGTGCTATTTTCAGTCCTTGCGAACCTAATGAATCTAAACACAAAGTGTAATGCAATGTTTTGACAAAGATTCAAATTTATGGTGTCCAACAGTGAAAGATGCGAATAGACACGCATATGAACCTCAGTCGCACGATTAAGCCAGGCACATGATTCAATCTCACGAGTGAGTCAATCAATGACTCAGTCATACCACCCACTCAACCGCATGACATAGCATACGACTAAGTTTAGTCGCAGGGTCAATCGTACGACTGAACTCAGTATATGGTTCAATCGCACCATTGAGCCAGTTGATCAAAATCAGCAAAAATTCAATTGTCATCTCTTAAGAACAGATCTAATGTATACGTTTCTTGTGTTGCAGCAATATGGCAGAGAGATGGACAATGAGCACCAAGCACCAATTGTCTCAGAACGCTTCTAAGTTCACCAGGATTATAGCCTTCCTGCGTAGATTGAGGATCTACAAGGCCATTTCTACCCCATGCACACCATACCACTCAATTCAGCAGGCTTTACAGGAAAATGCCATAGTTGACCGGTCTGTTGAGGCTCACAATATCTAGAACTCTATATTTAGACAAGATATTAAGATCAGGGAAGACAACCTGAGGAGAGTTTTTGATTTGGGTGAGGACGGAGCCCATACAACCAAGCAGCATCCCCTAACAGTTTGGGGATGTTTTCTAAGGATCAAGTACGCTGATGACATCAATGCTAGTATACTGAGCAAGAGCAACATGTGCCCCCAGTTCAAGTATCTGGCACATGTGATCCTCAAGTGTATAGCCTGCAGACATGGAGGATTTGATGAGATGTCCAACCAAATCCAGAATGCATACGTTGCACTGGTACTGAACCACCCATTCTGTTTCTCACGCATGGTCCTCTCATACTTGAAAGAGAACATAGAGGCCAAAGGCAAGGAAGGCTTATGCATGTATCCAAGGTTCTTGCAAAAGATCATTAACGAGAAGCTTCCCCCTGCTGCCTAAGGAGAAGGATGATGTAGTGATATTTGAGGTGTTGGATGACACCACCTTGGGTAGGATAAAGGTGTACCGGGGGAAGCAGGTGAAGCCCCGATCAGGAGACTCTTTGGCCATTTGGCCAACAAGGATTATATGGCACCCTCACATAAGAAGTGGCGTCACGATGTCACTGACTTAGATATTCAGTCCATAGTGGTTCCTACTGACCAAGAAGACGACGATGATGATGACCATGATGATGGTCAAGGTGGTGGAGATGCTAGCCCAGTCAATCATGGGCCACCGACACGTCTACCATATCTCCACCACCTCCACCCAATACTTCATCTGCTCCCGGTGGATCTGAGCAGGCTGCTATCCACCAGGACTTCTTGGTAGATGAAGGGGACGAGTCTGATGATGAGCCTCTCACCAGTAGACTCGGGAGCTGGGTTGTGGCTACCGAGAAGGGAAAAGAGGTGGTTGGTGGACACCAAGCTGGTACTAAGGGTCGTGACACTAATATAATATGTCCAACATACACACCCAACGAGCCGATTAACTCATCGGGAGCCCCGATAGCCAAGGGTTCCAGGAGGAAGAGGATGTCCCAACCCCATAGTAAGAAGGGTAAGAAGCAGGGGATTACTTTGATTAGTTCTTCCACTACCACATCCACTACCACCACCACTGTTCCCCACACCACCACCACTGTTCCCCATACTATCATCAATATTAACACCTCTACTGCCATTGACACTACCACCACCAATCATATATTCACACGTACCTCACCCACAATACCCAAATTACTTCCACCACAATCCACTTCCATTCCTACTCCCATCTACACCATATCCACCACTACACCTACTACTCCCCAAGCTGCCACATCCACCCAATTCCGACCTACACAAGGCTCTACTCTCCCTACTTTTGGACTAGAGGAATAGTTGGCAAGCCAAAACAGACCGGTGCTCAAACTGCTAGCGATAGCTGATCTGAGTGCCAACTAAATCAATTAGCTGATGGCGGTCAATACTACACAAGGCAAGCAGATAGCCCAGCTTACAGAGAAGAAGGCTACTCATGATAGAGCTTTATTTCGAGCTCATCATGCCCTGAAGACTCAAATGCACTTGTGATAGCATCCGTCAAGAGTTTCGAGGGCTTAGAAAATCATAGCAAAAAGCTTCTATTGAGGTTGATGGGAACAAAGGGTGAGCCTCTGAAGATTAAGGATGATGGAGATGATGGTGAAGATGATGCTTATTATTCGATGGATGATAAATCAAAAGAAGATGATCATGACGAGGAAGTTGGAGGAAGTGGAAAGGGAAAAAGAGATGATTATGAGGAGGAGGATGATCAAGAAGGTGATGCATTTGCATAAGCCTCAAATCAAGCAGCAAAGGAGAGGCGCACCAAAAGAGCTTCGTCCTCAGCACCTCGAGCTGAAGAGACACACCATCAAGGCAAAAATGAAGCGCCACAGACTAAGGATTATGATGTTGTTCCCCTATAGCAAGTCAAGACTCAACTTTTTATGATTCTTAATCCGCAAGCGATTGTGAGAAGGTTTGTGAGCTACACTCTAGAGGAAGAAGAAATCATCCACGACCCGACTGATGAGCAGCTCGCATATATGTTTTGATTAAATCCAGGTGAGCTTGTCAAAGATGCTCCGGAAGTAGATGTCTTGAGTGACGAGGAGCTACAGGGTGTGGATGAGATAGAGATCGAGGATGTCACGTCTGACTACTATCCTTAGTACACTGACCCTAAGGGCAATGTTATCCCTGACTTGGGTGAAACATTTGGCAGTGATACTTTTGACAAGCTAGATGAGATAAAGAAATAAAAAGCAACAGATGAAAGTAAAGCCCAAGCTAACAATGCTAATGTTGATCTAAAGAAGTCTAAATGGGCAGCTTGTTTATCAAAAATGAAGGCACAACGTGCACCTCCAAAGCTAAACAAACTTCAGGTGAAAGTTACCATCCTCAACTTCTAGATCAAAATCAATCCATTCCCAACCTAGAATTCTATGTTGATGAAGACATGGGATTCGGTGCGTAACATAAGTCTCTCTAGCCCTCCTCTACTCAGAGAGAGATGAGCGCTCATGCTTCTCTAATGTCTAGCCTTTATCATTCACCTATCACTGAAGTGGATCTACCTAAACCTATTTAGGAGGTCCATATGAAACAGGCTCTCACTTCTGAAAGTGATTACATTTTGATGACCTCAACCATGGCAACTTAGCCTAACACTTCAATTGATGTTGTTAGTGAGTAAGGGAAATTCAACAGCCAAGAACACTATGTTGGTGGTTAAAGAGAAGACTTTGGTTCAATTCTCTCATCCCCCAATGATTCTTCCGATGAAGATGAGGGGCACATGACACTAAAGGCTCATAAATTGTCACGAACATGCTCCTATTTAGTCTCTAAAGTTAGTCACCTTGAATCTCAGGTGACTACCTTACAAAACAAGGTCAATGATGAGCAACTTTAGAGATCTTATCTTAAGAAGAAACTAGTTGAGAGACCTATAGAACACAAGAACCTATGAATGTAATGACCTAACTCCTAGCTCACGCGTGCAAGTGGGTGATACTACCAAAAAGGGGAGAAAATCATAGCAATCACTAACCTAAGTGTTCTTCATAGAGTATGGACATTGAGAACTTAACATTCACACTTACAGTTGACCATGCTCAGCAACCTTCTCAAGTTCATATTGATATAGACTTACTCATTCATTGTTTAATTCAGGGAGGAATTCCAACGGCTATGTGAAATCTACCCAGAGCTTCCAATTACATTATTGGGTGGAGGTATGATGTTGATAGAAGAGCCCTCATACCTCAAAGAGTTCAAGGATAACAAGAAGTCTTCAATTTTCACACCTTGAACTACTATAAGGTCTGATCTACTTAACATTCCACTTGCCAACCTAAGTCAATTTACGCAAGCTAGCACTATGGCACAAATGATTGAGGACTTGATTGCTTAAGTAGTTAATGAAAGAAGACAAATGCAAGCAAGCAATGTTATTGGTCAACCAGATTTTATGGTTTACCCTACGATTAGCTTCATTGGGAAAACCATGATTGAAGGGCCACTGACAAAACTTGTTTTCTTTGTCTCACAACCTGCAACTTCAACAATCCATCCCCTTAATGAAACACCTGCTGGTGAAGGTGTATCACAGCCTCTCTCTAGCGAGAGTTTGGATGCAACTCTAAGCAATAAAGGCCAAAGTTCTCTCCACCTTGAGTCACAAAGGTCTATCGATGAAAAACGGAAAAGGAAAATGACTCCTGAGGAGATTAAGGAGGAGGAGAGAGTGAGGAAGAGGAAGCTAAGGGGATAAAGTTCGAATGGGTCTTCAAGGTTCATGGAAGCTGCAATGAGGAATGCCCCTAGACGAAACACTCAAGATGACGAGTTAAGGGCAGTCACGATCACTTACTTATTGACCAGAGACTATGACCTAGAGAAATATTTTCCTTCCTTTTCGAAGAAGTAAATGAACTAGCAAACATAGAAATTTCTAAAGAGAGGAAGGAAGTAGAGGATTCAAGGTTGCTCCTCCAAATCAAAGAATAAAGATGGCATAAAAGAATGTACAAACATGTTCTTACCCTTCCCTTGTCATTTGAGTATATTCAATTTGAGTATCTCAAACAACTTGAACTTCAAGATGTTCGATCTTCTATGCACAAGCCACATACAAGAATGATGTGGTTAGTACGTTATGATCCAAGTCGGGTCGTACCCAGTAACAAGCTATACCAACATCAATAAACATTTATTTGTGTGATGAGATCATACAAATAAATATTGGCACCAATTTAGAGAATGGGTTTTTTAAAACATTGCTTCTGTAATAGAACAACATTATATGGATAATTTGTTCATCAGAAATTATTTGTTTCATTATTTAAGTTAGTTAAATAATAACAAATAAAAGTTGGGGGGGGGAAATTTAATAAAATTAAGTCCTTAATTTTGAATGGGTTTTATAAAAATTAAATTGGGTTAAAGAGTGCATTTTTTATAAAAATTAATTGGGGGGAACCCAATTTTGAATGGGTTTCGGCCGCCCCCATTGTGGGGTTGTGTGGAATCTTTATGTCTTGGTTTCTACAAGACATTACTCTTATTTGCACTCTTCCATCTATCCTTCTCTCTCACACACAAAAGCAAGTTCCTTTGCTCTCCTCCTTTGCTGAAAAATTCATTTTTGCGAGCTGAAAAATTGGGTTTTGGTTGGGCAATTTCTGATTTGCAAGAAGAAGGTCTTGAGCTTTTGCTATTCTTCTACCTAACAAGATTAGTTGTTTGCTAAGGCTTGTGGGTATACAAACTTGAGGCTTTCTCTCTTGGAGGCTGGACATTCAAGAGCATCATCTTCCTCTTCTCATCCTTACTACCACATTTTATTCTTGAAAAGGAAGTTTCAAGAACACCCTATGGTTGCTTTTTCGTTTTGATAGAATTCTATTTCACATACATTTGATACTTTGTTCTTGGGTTTTGTTTTGGGTTAAAATGGTTCATATATTTCAGATTTTTTAACACCTTTTAACCACTTATATCCACTGCATTTTTGAAGTTTAAATGGTTAAACTTGCTTTGATAATCATGTAACAAAACCCAACAATGGCATCTATAGCCGGTTATATGAAATACATGCTTCAAAAGTTCTTGAAAAGTTACTTTTCATGGACTTTTTCAACCCATTAGGGGCTGTTTTGTTATGGACGATTGAATCCCTTATGTCTCAAGGTTTTATCATACATGCTTTACTATAAACCTTGAAAGATTAACCTCAAATTATTGACTATTTTGTTTGGACAAAACCCTGAAGTTTTGGTTCATGTTGGCCGAAACTTTAAGGCTGAAATTAGGGGTCCATTGTTGCTCTTGAATGTTGAATATGTTTCATATTTTGGTGCATAGCATAGCCTTGACCTTATGTGTTTTGGATTTGGTTGATTGTGAATTGTCATGTTGGTTTTGATTCATGAAAGGGTTGTAATATTTGTGTTTGTATTTTGGGTTGTAATTTATTTATTCATTGGTTATTAATAAATAGATTAGGTTCATTTCTTTTATTACAAAAATTGTATTAGGATATGATTTTGTAAAAGAATATGCACAAGATGAAGACCTAAAGAAGGAGACAAAATACATGGACACTTGAAGTATTTGGATGTGGATTGAAGTGGGATTTCATGGACACATATGATGTGTCATTGTTAACCCATATAATTGACCTTATGACAACACTTGTGACGACAAACAAGTGTAGTCAACTTTGTGGCTATGGTTGTACACTTATGTATGTATGATTATGCTTGTTTGGTTGTTTGTGTTATGGTTATTGGTTGATATTTGGATATGCATAACAAACTCATTAACAAACTCAACATGCTGAAAATTGATGGTTCTTTATCATTAAGTGATTAATAAAAAGTTATTAAAAGGATTAATGGTTTTAATAAAAAGGGTTTTACTAAAAGTGAACCATAGGGTACCTTGTATTTGAAAGCATGCAAATATAAGGTACAAAGAGTTTTCTAAATTAGTATCATGAAAACTTAAAATTTTTTTCATAAACAAGTTAAACACCATCCTTTTACACAACACTTGAGTCACTTGGAAACTCTTAATGCAATAAAGGTCACCTAACCATTTTGAGGGAACTTGTGATTTGAGGTGGGGATACCATATTTGTGGGATAAAGGTCACGTAACCACTTATGTTGGAGAACACACATGTGTGTGTAAGTAGGGTAACTTGATTTGCAAACCATGTTTAATGGATCACCTACAATGTGGTTTACAAAGCTGTTGATGAGATAAACGTGCCGACCATACATATGATGTTTAAGTTGATCCCATACCCCTAAAAGTTGCAAAGGGTTGCAATTGTCAAAACCTTGACTACCTTGTTAATTTAAACAATGGGATAAAGGTCACCTAAGCACTATTTAAAGGTAACATTGGATTCTAGAATTTTAAAATTGTGTAAGACACTTAAAAGGGCTTTAATTAATAAAATATGAACAATATCGAAAATACTAAAATTGAACTTGTTAAATTTTGTAGATGTCCACCAACAATAACGAAAATAATGATATCCCGTCCGCTCACTCACTATAACTAGTATGATTTCCTGAACTTGCTAACGACTCTAGATGAAAAACAAGATCCGAGCATCAAAAGGTTTTGATAACATGTCCCGAATGATTTGACTTACCTGTATGATTCCAAATTGAATGGGTCCATTTATGGTCAAAATGAATAGAAGCTGCCTTGTCAGAAAATGAATATATTATATTTTCATCTTAGGATTTACACCTCACTCAAAACCACAAAAAAAAGTTTTAGTTTTGTACATCAGTTTTAGTTCTCTTATTTTGTGTAAATTTCGTCAATTTAGTTTGTTAAACATCAAACTATGCCATGGAACTCAATCGGGGAGTTAATCAACTAAAATTGTCACGTCTGAGGTGACCACACGTGTTTTTCAAATCTAAAATGAGTCATGTCTGAGGTGACAAATTGTTTAAATGGATCACATCTGAGGTGATCAAAAGTTTTCCAAGTTAAAATGATCATGTCTGAGATGATCGAATGCTCATAACGTTTAATCAAAAGTTAAAAGGGACTAAGTGTGGAATGGTCATAAAGCGAAAATCATGAGTAAGGTCCATTCGCACGACTAGACCATGAGTGTGGACCAACTGTACGAATGGACCATACTTATGCCCTACACAACTGAATGGAGCATGAGTATGAACCATTCACTCGAATGGCATATCAGACTGAGCCAGTCGTCAAAATGGATCGGTGCGAATGAGTCAGTTGCCTGACTGAAATCCAGTTGGCTGACTGAATGTGATCGACTAAACCAATCGCACGACTGAGGTCCAATCGCCTGAATGAACAGAGCGAATGGGTCCAGTCGCCCGATTGAAATCAGATTCAGTATAAATAGGGCCATAGTCGATCGCATAAACTCATCACTCCTAATCGCCCTAAACTCGCATAATGTACCGTTACTCTGCCGAAATTTTCACTCACTGATTTTCTCACATTATTTAGATATACTGATGATCTTCAGTTGTTATACAAGTACAATGCGGTGTTATCTAACCGAAGTTCATGTGTTTTGAATCATAATTTGTGATTTTCGGCCCTTACAAGAAACAAAACTGAGAAAGAACAAATAACCTAACTAAACTACGTAAAATGTTAAAATCAAGGTTATTAGGTTGTTAGAATAATGATTACGAGTCTATGGAACCAAAACACGACGTCTAATTTCAAGATTTGGTCCAAATTCGAATCTCAGTTGAAAGAACAGTGGGTCATGCGACTGGACAACTAGATGAACTCCAATCGCATGACTAAGCTGGACGAATGAGTCAATCGGACGAATGGATAACATGAATGAGCTCAGTCGGCCGACTGAACCAATCGCAGGCTCAGTCACCCAATTGAACTCAGTCGCCTGCTCAGTCCCCTGATTGAACCCAGTTGCATGCTAGGTCAACTAACTGAACACAGTTGCGTGGTTCAATCGCATGATTGAACCAGACAGAGTTCAACCAAGTTATTTTGAATTGATGATTATTGTGTGGTGATCTAATGTCTATGTGCTTTGTATTACAGATCTATGGCTGATAGGTGGTCCATCAACCCGAAGCACAACATAGGTGCTCATTTAGATGCCACTACTAAGAATAGTGCCGAGTTTGCGGGGATCATTGCATTCCTTAAGAGATCCAGGATCTATAGGGGTATATCCACACCATGCACTCCCTATAGGTTTATTCAGCAGGCCTTCTGGGAGGGGGCTTTGGTTGATCGTTCACATGAGCCCAACAACATCCGTAGTACGATTTTGGGTCAGGATATCGAGGTGACCGCTGAGTATATATGAGTGTACTTGCTTTGGTTGATGATGCTGATAACCCGACCAGACTTCACCCTTTGACAGTGAGAGGGTGTTTCCTAAAGATAAAGTACGCTGGGGATATTAATACAGGTGTGCTCAACAAGAGCAACCTGTGTCCCCAGTACATGTGCTTATCACATGTCATCCTTAAGTGCCTGGCTTCGATAAAGTGTGGGTTTGATGTTCTTTAAGACCAGATTCAAAATGCCTACGTGGCACTCGTGCGGAACCACCATTTCAGCTTCTTGAGTATGATATTCTCTTACCTGATAGAGAAGCTGGAGGCCAAAGGTAAAGAGGGTTTTTGCATGTACCCTAGGTTTCTTCAAATGATCATTGATGAGAAGCTGCCCCCTTTACCTAAGGAGAGCCAAGATGCGGTGTCGTTGGAGGTAATGGATGACACGACACTAGGCCGCATGAAGGTCTACCATGGAAAGCCGGTCAAACCCCCGGTGAAGAGACACTTCGGGCATTTGGCCTAGGCTGATTACGTGGTGCCTGGTATGCGAAAGTGGCGCCATGAGAAGAGTGACTCACATGTTGAGCAAATTGCTCTTCCATCTGATGACTCCGACGATGAAGGTGATACCGGCGGAGACTCTGGACCCGCTCCTACTAGGGGTCCCACTACTCATATTACCTCTCCACCTCTTACTGGTACCACTACTGGCAGCTTTGACCAGGACTTTTGTCCTCCAGAGGAGGAGGCAGAGAGTGATGAAGAGCCTCTCACAAGGACTGTGGGCAGCCGGGTCGTTGCCACAGAGAGAGGGTTGAGGGCGGTTGGTGAACACCCAGGGGAGTCTGGGGATCTTGCTGCTGATCCAGATCCCACATATGCCCCGGACCTGCCCAGCAGCCAAAGGGGAGCCTCTCTGCCTCGAGGCTCAAGGAAGAAGAGGATGGCACAAGCCCACAGCAAGAAGGGGAAGAGATTGAAGTTCACCTTGACCTCATCTACCACCACAACCACTACCTCAGCCACACCTTCCACCACTAATGCTACCACACCACCAGCCACCACCTCTACTCCCTCACACACCACTACCACACCCACTCCACCACTTACCCACATCCAATCCACCACCACTACAGCCCATCCACCACCACCCACATCTATACCACACCCAATCTTCACCACTGCCACCACCACCACCTGTAGCCACCCAGCAAGACCGTCATCATACCCCTCATTTCCATCAGGATCATCTCTACCCCCCAGTGGGGTAGAGGAACAGCTCTTAACATTGAACCACATGGTGCTGAAGCTGTTGGGAAACAAGAACCTAGTTTATCAACATCCCATTCAACAGAATCATCCTCATTTGAAATAACTTAGAATGAATCAACCAAAACTAAAACTGAAACATTAATTGTTCATGAATGAGTATTATTTTAGACACTGTTGACAAACCCAAGATCATTAAGACTTGGGTTGTCAATTCTAACTTATTTATTTATGAATGCTAGAACAATATTGGAGAGCTGACAACAAGTGGTATGTCGATAGTGGTTGTTCCAGGCATATGACAGGAAACTGTTCACTTGTCCATGATTTCAAACAGAAAAATGCTTCTTATGTGGCATTTGGTGGGGATAAAAAGCAACGTAAAATATTGGTGAAGGAATGATAACAAATGGTGTTCTCAAATTTGAGAAAGTAAATTATTATGAAAATTTATAGTATAATTTACTAAGTGTGTCTCAAATTTGTGATCAAAATTATACCACATTTTTTGGTAATACTAATTGTTACATTCTTAAGCGAGGATTTAATGTTCCGGAAGAATAGGTCCTCCTCAAAGCAGCAAGAAAAAGAAACACTTATGTTTTTGATATGAACAACACATCACTCACAAAATATGAAACATACCTTCAATCTAAGTTATGAGAAGATGTATCTCAACTATGGCATAGAAGGCTTGTCCATTCTATCATGAAGAACATGAACCAATTGGTGAAAAATGACCTGCTCATTGGATTGCCAAACAAAGAGTTTCATTGCTCAACTCACTGTTCTTCTTGTTACAAAAGAAAAAACATAGAGTGTCACATAAAACCAAAATTATCAATGCTAATACTACACCACTCAAATTGCTTCACATGGATCTGTTTGGTCCTACCAATATGATGAGCATTAGAAAAAGCCAATATTGTTTGGTGATAGTTGATGATTTCAGAAGATTCACATGGGTCTTTTTCTTAAAACAAAAAAGTGAAACATGAGAAAAATTAATGGACTTTGTGATCAAGATTGAGAATCAACTAGATACAAAAGTTAAAAAAATTTAGGAGTGACAATGGTAGTGAATTTGTCAATTTTGAACTAGATTCCTTTTGTAGAATTAAAGGTATTGCAAGGCAATTTAGCGCACCAAGAACTCCACAACAAAATGGAGTTGCTGAAAGAAGAAACAAAACTCTCATTGAAGCATCCAGAACAATGCTAGCTCATTCACAATTGCCCATCACATTTTGGGCTGAGGATGTGAATACTGCATGCAATGTTCAAAACAGAACATTAATTGTCAAAGAACATAACAAAACTCCTTATGAGCGCTTGTTTAAAAGAAAACCATACATAGGATATATTAAGGTCTTTGGATGTCGTGTATCTGTTTTAAACATAAAAGAGTCATTTGGAAAATTTTCAGAAAAAGCATATGATGGTTCTTTGTTGGATAATCTTCAACATCTAAATCTTATAGGATTTATATTCCAAAACATAACATTATGGAAGAAACTCGTAATGTATCCTTTGATGAATATGTATTTACTAAGTCAGTTAAAGGTTCATCATGGTCGTCTGACATAGATGCTCTAACTAAATCATTTAACTATAATCATTTGAACACTGAAGGATCTGATGAAGTATGTTATCCATTTGTTCCACCTTATATGACTGAAGTAAATTACCTGTTGATCCTCCAAGGATACACACATTCTCTAGTGGAAACACATCAGCAGCAGCTACAAACACTACATGTGGAAATGAACATGGTGCATCCGGAGATGTGAATGTTGTCCCTTCAATAGATCCATGCTCTCAAGTGAATACAACAACCATTAGAAATGTTTCATGTCCTCACTTATCATCCGGAGAAATTCCTGTAACTCCTACGGAAGAGCAAAATGATTCCGGAGGAGTTCCTGTAACTCCTACTGAAGAGCAAAATGATTCCGGAGAAGTTCCTACGGAAGAGCAAATCGATACTGGAGATGCTTCTACAGCCCATACAGAAGACACTCATGATCCTTTACCTTATACTGAACATTTTGACTATTTTCTAGACTCTCAACCTGGATTGGATCAGTCTGAGGCAATGGAAATGACTAACCTGGAATCATCTATGCCGGTTGAATCAACTCCATCAATGAGAATCCATAAGACTCATCCAGTGAACAACATAATTGGGGATCTTACAAAGAGAAGAACAAGGAGTCAAAGTGGTACTACCAACCTTTGTCTCTTCAGTTGTTTTCTTTCTCAAGTGGTCCTTCCAAACATCACTGCTTCTTTAAAAGACAATAGTTGGATTAAAGCTATGCAAGAAGAGCTTCAACAATTTAGAGAGCAAAAAGTATGGTCTCTAGTTGATTTGCCTGAAGGTCAACATCCTATTGGAACAAGGTGGCTACACAAAAACAAACTGGATGATACAGGGATTATTGTAAGAAACAAAGCAAGGTTGATTGCACAAGGATACACACAAGAAGAAGGAATAGACTATGATGAAGTTTTTGCACCAGTTGCAAGAATTGAGGCCATAAGAGTGTTTCTAGCTTATGCATCATATAAGAAGTTCATTGTCTATGAGATTGATGTCAAGTATGCATTCCTATATGGGAAGATTGATGAGGAAGTTTGTGTCACAACCCCCTAGTTTTGAAGATCCTCATTATCCACAGAAGGTATACAAGCTAGATAAAGCCTTGTATGGTGTTCATCAAGCACCAAGAAAGTGGTATGAAACACTATCATCTTTCTTCCTCAAGCATGGCTACAAAAGAGGAACCATTGATTAGACACTCTTTCTGAAACAAGAACATCAAGATTCTTAGTTGTTCAAATATATGTTTATGACATTATATTTGGCTCAACTAATAAAAGATTGTGTGTAAATTCGAAGAGCTGATGAAACGTGATTTCAGATGAGTTCAATGGGTGAATTAACATTCTTTCTTGGTCTTCAAGTTCATGGAAAATGAGATGGGATATTCATCAATCAAGAAAAATACATACATCAAATTTTGAAAAAATACAATCTTGCTCAAGTATCCTCATGCAAAACACCAGCATCAACAATTGACAACATTATTCCTCATCGTTCAGGAAAATCTATTGATCAAAAATTATATAGATCAATGATAGGTTCCCTTATGTATCTAACTGCTAGTAGACCAAACATTATGTTTGTTGTGTGTGTGTGTGCTAGGTACCAATCTGATCCAAGGGAGTCTCATCTAAATGCTGTAAAAAGGATTGTAGATAGCTTAAAGGAAAACCAGGACTTGGTCTTTGGTATCCAAAGGATGGTGACTTTACACTCTACTCATACTCAGACAGTGACTATGGTGCATGTAACAACAACTAGAAAATCAACAACTGGTGGATGTCAATTCATCGGACCAAGGCTAGTATCATGGCAGTGCAAGAAACAAACCAATGTATCTATATCCATAGCTGAGCCTGAGTACATAGCTGCTTGAGCTGGTTGCTCTCAAGTCCTTTGGTCGTAAAACCAATTTCTTGACTATGGTTACAACTTCCTTCAAACTTCAATTTACATAGACAATTCAGCTGCTATGTTTATAACTGCTAATCATGTGCAACATAGTAAAACAAAACATATTGAGATAAGATATCATTTTCTGAGAGATTGCTCAAAAAATGGTTTGATTAACTTAGTCAAAGTGGATACAACAAATCAGCTTGCTGATTTATTCACTAAAGCCTTTGATTTAGTTAAATTTAATTTTCTAGTTGAGTCTCTAGGCATGATTAACTTAGACTAATCAATGTGAACAAACAAAAGACTACGTGTAATGAAGCTTGAGCATGACATATGCAAGGGAAACGATAGTACACTATATCTTTGCTTATTCCTAAATTCATAAATAACAATAAATCTAAGGAAGTTTCTTGATATGTGAGTAGATTCATCTTGAGTGGAAACTACACTGAGTGCATGCCAAACATAATGCTAGGTGATTTTTGTGGGAAACTTCATTTTCAGAATACAAAGTGAGTTTTATTCTGATGTGACCAAATTACTCATCTAAACACACTATGTACCAACACTTTATAATATCTATCTTTGCAAATCATACTCCCTCTGTATTGTGTGAACAAAGACCTGGGTGTATCATCACCATACTGAATATTAGTTACAAAAGGTGAAGAGATCAGGATCCTCATCATCCCTCTGTTTTGTGTGAACAAAGACCTGGGTTAAAGGCACCTCTGTTTTACGTGAGTAAAGACCTTGTGACCTGATGATGATCATATCTAAGCTCTCATAAGAATACTATGTGATCAATTCTATATTAATCTAGAGCTTTTACATCATTGCATTAATGAGATGCCAAATGCATCTCAAGATAGAACTTATAACTTAAAGTACATAGTTCTTAAGTGTGGAAAGGTGATGATTTGACTTGCAAAGGGAGGACAAAATCTTTGTGAATTGAATGTGTAGCCCATAACATTTATTTCCAAATCAATATGAAAACATGATAAACATCATGCCTAGTTGATACATGAGCTCTTGTATGAATTTAAGTGGACAATATACTTGCAATAAGAACTTTGTTCAGGTATCAATTCAACAAAATAACTCATCAGAAAGAGGCTTAGTATTATAGTATGATCCCATCATATGTGTATTTATGTCTGAGCATCATCATACAGTTAAATGTCACTCATGCTATTTTTTTTAGAAATTTATGTTAAATGCTTAATGTCATCATTAATCACAAATTTAGGGGGAGTAGATTTCATGAAGTTAAGTTTATCAATAAGCAGCTTTGTCTATTTCATTATCAATTTGAATGAATTGGAATCTGAGGACCATCTTAGCTCCTGGATACATGAAATTTTCTTTAAAATCATTTTAAACTTTCTTGTGCTAAATTGTCATGAATACAAAGTCAACAAGGTCCAAAAGCAATAAATGGTTCTAAGCAATGGACTTGGACCACAAAACAATATTTCTCTACATTGTGCCATCTTAAGCATCGGCAGAACCTACAGTGTTTAAAATTTAATTTTTTCCGTAGATTGGTAAACTACGGATGAGCAAAGATCAACAAATATAATTTAATTTCATAGATTGGTAATCTATGAAATATGTAAGTTATAATTCACATCAGCCATAATAACTTGACTATCTTCTTCTCTTTGTGCGGAGTTCCAAAAATCAGTGATGTGTGATTGATGAATCATAGCCTCTGCTCATAAGGCATAGAACAACCTTGATCTTCTTAGATATCGGATAATATCTTGACACCCTTCTGAAACAGGGTTGTATGGGTTTACGAAAGTACACACATTGAACTTTCTCGCAAATCGATTATCCATGTGTTCATAAGAAGAAGATTTCGTTAGAATCACATTATTGATATGAGAATATGAACAGTTGTAAGATTTAACAAGAATCAATCAGTTCATTCTTGAATATTATGACATGTTTTACCTTGAAAACAACAGAATAAGAACACAGATATATGTTTGTTTAATGTTTTGATTTGTTAAATTTTGAATGTTACACAAGGTGGAAGAGTTTGTTAAGAGTGTGTTTTTCTAGGTCTGAAAAAGTAAACTGAAAAAGCGAATAACGAATTTTGAAGTCAAACAACATCATTATGGTGTTTTTGAAGGCATATCTCTTCAGGCATTATTGGTGTTTTTGAGGGAAGAACCTACAATTACTCAAAATACATCTTCAACTGCTTATGTGATCACATCAAAGTACAAAAGGGTGACAAGATGTATATTTTTCCAAGGTTTCTACAACTAATCATTAATGATGATCTGTCTGGAACTACTGTGGATGGTGGTGTGTTGGTTCAAGCACACCTTGGCAGATCCATACTGAATAAAGTATCTGGGAAATATCAAGGAGGATACATGCCCATGTTTGATCATGTGGTAGATGCTCATGCAAACATTCCTCAAGACCTTGTGTGGGAAGATCAAAAGGAGGTTTCATCAACCAACTCTGTTCAAGACACTCACTCACCAGATATATCACCCATACATCATCAACCTCAACCATCCCTACCAAATTCACCTGCCAGCCGAAACACAGAACCTATCTCTCCTATTCACCCTCTATCACCAAAGCAACAACAGCCACCCCAACCACAATCACCAGACAGCCAAAACACAGAACCTATCTCTCCAATTCACCCTCTATCACCAAATCAACAACAAACACCCCAACCTCAATCACCAGCCAGCCAAAACAATCAAGCAATCTCTCCAATTCACCCTCAATCACCAAATCAGCTTCAAATGCAACTTTTTGAACAACCTCCAAATCCAGAAAATTCATCCACTGAGAGCATCAACACTGGGGAGACAAAGTTAGCCTCACAGGCAAGTACAGTTCACCTGTCATTAACTAAAACTGAATCCCTTATACTCTCAAATGACACTAAACAAGTCTCTCCGGTCACTGACCATCATCAACAACAACAACCACTTAAAGAACCGAAAGATCAAGCTATTAAGGCCAGTTCAAGCTTAGCAAGTGTAGCCCATGAAGAAGTAAATGATGATGAGATTGCTTCTCAACATCAGGAGGAAGAAGAAGAGGCAAACTATGTTATTGTGATTGCCTACAATGATGATTATCTAAGTCATACTGATATCCCTATCAGCAAGAGTTATCTGGTTGCTGAATACAACAAGCTTTTTATAAAGCCTAACAATAGAAAGCAAAGAATTCAAGAAGTGATTGATGCATTGCATGGGCTGGTTAAAGAACTTAAAGACTCAGCAAAGAATGACAATATTGAAAATAAAAACATAAGGCTAAAGGTTGATCAAATGAATGACTCTATCTATGATCAATTGGCTTTGTTGAGAAGAAAAGAAGAAGAGATTGATCAGCTGAAGATGAAGATATATGCTATTGAATGAGAGAAACTAAAGAAACCTGTTGAAACTTCAAAGCAACTTATTCGATACTCAAGAAAAGGAAGTATTTGGGTTCAACAAATATACAAACATTCAATATTGAAGAGACACCCAAGAAGTCAAGGCATACATCTTCAGAACACACTCCTTCAGTGGATGTGTCACCATTAAAGCAAGTAACGCATGATGATGATCAAACTGAGAGTGATGCTGAATGGAAAGAGCTGATTGAAGATGAATCTAACAAAGCTCAAGAACAACTAAAGACTGATGTTGTTCTTACAACAAAAGACATTATGGAAAGGAGGCCCGAGTGATGTGTGTTTATGACACTGATCAATCATGGGTTCCGATTTGACATGGTTGAAAGAATGAACTTGACTACGATGAAAGATATGCTGAAAGAGTTTGAGCTTGCTAGGTTCATAATTCTAAATTATGATTATGAAGCATTCACCACTTTTCATGCCATTCAGAAAATCAAGAAAGATCTAGGTCACTGTGATACAACAAAACTGAGCAAGTACAATATGGTATGTTGGCTATAGGGTCACAACTATAAGGGTCATGAGCTTAAAGGAAGAAGCATTGTTGAGCTGAGAAGAATGATGAAACATGTAATGTCTGTTGAACTTGATACTGGAGTCTAATTCAGAACTGAAGCTCCACACCCATCTTATGAGCAACAAAGCAAACTTCCTGCTGATCCTATAACTGTTGAATCTAAAGATCAACACAAAGGAGAAGAAAAACTGATAAGAGAACCAAGAGCAGTCATTCCTAGCAAAGTGTGGCCATTGGGAACAACAGTTAGAGAAATCACAAAAAAGAAGTCTAGATTAATAGAATTGTTTGACCACATTACTATTCCATCCTCTCTGGAAGACAACAGAATCATGGCATGGAAATATGATGAAGAATGAGACTGTGCTATCATCAACAGGATAACTGGAAGAATTGAATACTTCCATGATGTAGAAACATTACCGAGACTTCCTCGTACAGACATCAAAGACCTCCAAAGCCTGATCATCTCAAACTATCCAATCCATCCAAGAGGAAGAGACTTTTCTGTATCAGCGGGTAGGATGAAAACAAGATTTGTAGATGATGTACTGAAAGAGGTTAAGAGGAAAGATGTTGAACATAAGAAAAGACTTCAAAAAGGAAAAAGATCAAACATCAACTCCTCTACTATGGTTGATGATGAATCTTAAGGAGGGTTGGATACTCAAACAGAAAAATAGCAGCCATCAAAGTCATAGCAGGAAATCAATACACTATTCCTTGAGTGGGGATATGCGGAGTGGACAAAAGAAATGGTGCTACTAATGAATGCTAAGGGGAAGAAAGGTGAAAAGATAAAAAATTTTGACCCAGTATAAATCAAACTACTACACCCCAGCTATACATCATACATGCATGATAAGTTCTTTCCAAAGTCATCAGATGAAAGATCACAGAATGATCTATGCTTATATATGCACATGATTCAAGTGGTGGATAAACTACATGAAAAAGCATACAAAAGAAGAAGACATGATGTTGGGCTGCTGAAAGGAGCCAACATTGAAGAAGTATCAGAATTAAGAATCTCAAAGGAAGATGAGCTTGAGATACTGCACAATGAAAGTGTAGTGGAAACACTGACCACTGAAGAAGACATTTTGGGCATAAGTTTTCAGACTCTGCAAAAGATATGCATAATGGAGATCAAGTAAAAGTACGATGATCAAAAGATGTAGTATCATACTTCAACAAAAGGATGGTGGCATGATTGAAAGAGCTTTTAGTTTTGAAGAACTGATTAAAAGAATCTAAGCCTAAGGGGGAGTATTGTTAGGTCTAGGATGAGTAGATCTAGTTCATTTTGTATAGGCTTACTACTTGAATTAATATCTGTAATGAATGGTTGTAATTCATTATTGTGTATGCATTATATATATAGGTTAACCCATTTATATGAGTGTTGATTTATGTATGGTTGCAAGTACAAACATTATTCTTGGTCAATTTCTAAAATTGACCAAGTGTAAGAAACATCTACGGATGAACATTTTGTTCTTCTGTAGATAAGTTTCTTGCATGTAAAATTACATCCGAAGATCTTCTGTGGATGAATAACCAGATCTGAAGAACAAGATTCTTTGAAAGAACAAAATTGCTTAGGAAGAACAAGATTGCTTCGGAAGAACAAAACATCTTCGGAAGAACAGATTTCTTTAGAAGAACAAAACATCTACGGAAGAACAGACTTATATGGAGAACAAAAAATTTACGGAAGACACTATTCCTGCGGAGTCCAAACACTTGTATAATACAAGTGTTACAAGTCAACAAGACACTTATGTGAATCCCAAAATATACAATGATTCCTTAACGGAAACAATTCAAATCCCAAGAGATCAGTGTTTCCTATAACAGAAACATCATTGTCTATATAAATGGATCCTAAGTTTCGATTCATGGGCGGCTTCAACGGCAACAACAATACCAATACGACAATTCCACAAACAACAAACATCACATCAAATCTCACAATCAAACCCTAGAAGCCGTCGCATCATTCATCACAGAATTTAATATCATTCATTCATTATTTGTAATAATTAACATGTTTTAATGAAATACATATTATTCATTAATTGTGTTTCTTTTAGTGTGTTCCTGAATATTTATTCATATTGAAATTTAGTAAAAAACAATTAAACAAAGCCTACGTTTATTCCGCAAACGTTGACTTGCCTTCAACCAACACTGATTATTCTTGGTGGTGATCCTTGGATTCACAAATCTCCCAGGTAAGTCTACCAGCCCCTTACTATCTGTGTTCCCTCATAACCTCCTTCATATCCATTTTAGGAAAGAAAGTGGTAATATCTTCGTCTTCCAACTTAGTAGTAGAATTAGCATCATTACCAAACTATAACCACCGTGTCACAGTTTATTTAGTGATGGCCAGAGAATGATCACTGGTGATTCATCCTGTTAAAGTCATTTCACCATCCACATGAGTTACCTTTGCAGTACTCCTGAATGACCTAATATATCTTTCATAGATAATAGGTCTAATAGTGATGACATTTGCTAGTCTTGTAGTAGAGATAAATCTTATAATGTCTCTAAGTCCTTCTGCCTTAGGCACATTAGGTCCAAATAACCACTGATATTATGGAGCTTGCACCATCTAAGATTAGCCATTTACCCTGCATGAGAGCCATAAGAGTTAGATTGATGAAACTATATGTTCTACATTATGCATACTTCATTAGGTTAACTTTTGATGGTCAAAGATGAGTATTTGAAGGTACTATTCTATAGGAATCACTTCAAATTTTGATGTTTATCAAGAATTATTCATTATTATTATTATTTATCTTGTATGAAGATATTATCTTTTGATGTTGTTTAACCCTTAATTTATTTTTATTTCAAGAATTTATTTTGACATTTTCACATATGATGAACATGGTTATGGATTTTTCTTGTTCGTTGATATTTTTCTTTGTTTGCATTCTCATTGAAGTCGAAAATGATCATCCTTTCTTAGAATGGGTGAGTTTTTGAGTGTTCTTTATTAACCTAGCGTTCCAAGTTCATCATCAGTCCTAGTTGAAGGGGGTTTGTTGGACCATTTACAACTTGTTTAACCATTTAAACATATGAAACGCAGCGGAATATACTACTTTAAACATGTTAAAGTTTCTGAAAATTTCCATTATCATGCGAAAACCAACAAACCCATAGACAAAAGGATCTTTATTATGTGAAAAGCAAGCATACAATATGAACAAGAACACCCAAAAACATGACATTATCATACCATAATACTACCTTTTTGGATGCTGTCAAAAACGACCAAGAGAAGGCAGAAATGAGTCTAAAAAGGGCCAAGACTTCAAGGGCAGAAGTCATCAAGTGTCCATACCCACAAGCCTCTAAGCAAACATAATGGTTGCTAGGATTTCAAGCACCAAAAACGCCCAAAGGCCTGCTGAAAACCGTTTTCAGCCGTGAGAATTTTCGGAGAAGAGAGGAAATCCTTTTTCCTTTCTTGCACAAATGAAGGAGCATAACTTGAGACATGAGAGGACCCAAGAAACGACCAAAAGGAGTTCTAAAACACCTTCTTCAGCTGTGAAAATAGAGAGCATATGGAGTTTTCTCTAGAAGTTCATTTGTGCAAATGAGAGAGAGATAGGATGTTTAGACTTGCACTCAACCACTATCATAATGAGTGTACCTTTTTCAAGACAAATGGGGAAGGCCATACAACCTAAAGGGGCTGAAAATCTGGATTCAAAACCACATTCCCTCCCATTTGAATTACTTTGTAACACATTACAAGTGGTGAGGTCATGTTACATATTTAAAAAGGTGTGTACAAGTTATATAACTAAGCGTTTTAGTTAAATAACATAAGTATACATTATAATGTGATTAGTTAATTGATAAGATATATAATTAACCTTTTAATTATATAACTCATACAACCTAAAAAAATTAAAACAACTAACACATTAAGATGTTAACATGTTATATAATAAAACCCTTTTGATTATATAACATAAGTACACATATTATTTGTTGTGATTTAACCATTTAAATAACAATGTAAATAATAATAATTCATGAACAAATTCTCCATATAATTTGTTCTATCTCTCATTTCTTTAAATTAGAAAACCCATTTTCTAATTAGGTGCATATATTTAATTGCATGATCATATCATCAATCAAATATTTATTAGTGTTTGCTAAGCTTGTTATTGGGTATGACCCGACTTGGATCATGACGTACTAACCACATCAATGTTCTAAGTGTCTTGGGCATACATGATCCAACACTAGTGTTCGACATTTAGGTTACAAAATGTTGAATGTTTCACCTTTAGTTCCATACTATTGTAAAGCAGAATCGAAGATGAGGAGAGAATAGATAAAGTTAAGATCTTTTAATGTTATAAGATGATGTTGGTGGATGAAGATGAAAAGTGTGTTTTCACTCGTCTCACTTTAAAGTCAATCAAATTTGAAAAGTATTAAATAACCTTTTGAATGTGCTTTAAATAGTCAAATAATAACATCTACATGTTTTTCACAAGTTTCAGAACAAATGCGGTCAAGTTTAATTCACATTGTAGCAAATGCGGAAGGGTTTTATACACCCGTCTTTGTTTACTGTTATTAATGTTGAAGAGTAAAACTTACTAGTTTGGATATCCACATTTGTACACTATAGCAAATGCGGAAGTTTGAATACTTCAGGTTTCTTCTAATTGCATTTGTGCACTGTTGCAAATGCGGAAGAACAATGTTCATCAACATTTGTGCACTATAGCAAATGCGGTTGATCAAACTTTATCAGTATTTGCTTACTGTGGCAAATACAGGTGATCAAACTTGTTCAACATTTGCTCACTGTAGCAAATGCGGTTGACCAAACTTGTTCAGCATTTGCTTACTGTAGCAAATGCGATAGAGGAAAATTTCCACATTTACTTGATCATCATCCATGGTGACAGAAGATATTAAGCACTTGTTTTTTTTCCTTTTGAATCTACATGTAAAATCTTGATCATCATCCTGACCGCTCACTCACTATCACTAAGAACCATTCTCCAAAAGGAGCGTCTAACCCATAACAACTTTATTGATTGGTTTTGAAACTTGAGAATTGTTCTCAAGCAAGAGAAAAGATCATACATATTACACGATCCGATTCCCGATCAACCTAGTGAGGATGATAAGGAGGCCTATAAAAATGGGTGAAATAAACTGAAGACTCGGTCTAAGTGTCTTTTCTATGTTGGCAAGTATGACTCCAGATCTCCAAAAGGAGTATGAACATCATGGAGCATACGACATGATAACCTAGTTAAAGGAAACATTCCAACAACAAGCACGGATTGAGCGCTTCGAAACAGTTCGAGCACTCCATGTGTATCGTATGGACGGCTGCCAATCTGTTTCATCTTATGTACTTAAGATGAAAAGCCACATTGACCGCCTCGAACAGCTAAATTGTCCCGTCTCGAAAGAGTTGGCTATGGATTTGATCCTCAACTCTTTGTGAAAAAGGTTTGACAATTTTGTCATGAAATACAACATGAACGGGTGGGACAAGAAAATAAGTGAGCTTCACCCTTTGCTCAAAACTGCCGAAGCGACCATGGGTAAAAGGGTTTTACCCATTCTTACCATCAATGATGGTGGGAACAAGAAGAGGCCTCACCCCGCACCTAAGGCAAATGTTGCCAAGGGTAAAGGGCACATTAGGGGAAAGGGAAAGGGAGTGGTTAGAGCACCAGCACCAAAACCAGCGGAGAAGAAGCAAAAGGTTGCTTCAATGACCCATGGTTTAAGTGTGGGGAGATTGGACATTGGGCAAGAAATTGCCTAGTCCATCTCAAAGAGTTGCAAGCAAAGAGGGATGCCGGGCAAACCTCAGGTACATGTTTCATGATCCCTATTGGTCTAAATTTAATATCCTCTAACACATGAGTATTGGATACCAGATGT
This sequence comes from Flaveria trinervia, assembly GCA_025506515.1. Classification (NCBI taxonomy): domain Eukaryota; kingdom Viridiplantae; phylum Streptophyta; class Magnoliopsida; order Asterales; family Asteraceae; genus Flaveria; species Flaveria trinervia. Next base: position 59,329,957 of record CM046443.1, read on the forward strand.
GGAACTCATATTTGCAACTAATTGCAGGGGTTCAAAAGATGTAAGGTCTTCAAGAAAGGGGATGTGAGCCTCTTCATGGGCAATGGGGCAAAGGTTCAACTTGAAGGCCGAGGGGACTACATCTTGAAGCTTTCAAATGGTTTGGAAGTAATTTTGAACAATATTTTGTACGCTCCTAGTTTGACTAGGAATATTATTTTTGTTGCCCAATTAAGATAATATGGTTATGTTTTGTCATTTATTCACAATGAAATTCATGTTTCTTTAAATGACACGTATATTTTAAAGCTATTCCTGTTAATGGTATTTATGAATTCGTTCGTGAAAACACATTATATGATAGCTTATTGTTCCAAACCACCACTAAAAACTCAAATTAGATTTGAGTGATACCTATCTTTGGCATTGCTGTCTTGGTCATATAAACAAGAAGCGCATACAAACACTTCAAAAGAACGGTCTTTTAAAAGCAAATGAATATGATTCATTCGATGTATGTGATTGTTGTTACAAGGTAAGATGACTAAGGCACATTTTAGTGGCAAGTCCGAACGGGCAAAAGATTTATTAGGCATCATACATTCGGATGTATGTGTTGCCTTTAAGCCAATGACTAGGTACCATGAAAGATACTTCATTACCTTCACCGATGACTATAGTTGATATGGTTATGTGTACTTGTTGAGACACAAAGATGAAGCTTTTGAAATGCGCAAAATCTTCCAAAATGAAGTAGAAAATCAACTCAATATGAAGATAAAAATTCTCCGCACCGATAGAGGAGGTGAATACCTGAGTGTTGCTTTTAGAGATCATCTTAGAAGTTGTGATATTGTCTCACAACTATCTCGACCTCGAACACCACAACATAATGGTGTGTCCGAGAGGAGAAATCAAACTCTATTAGATATGGTTTGATCTATGATGGCTAGAATCTCACTGCCTCTATCATTTTGGGGTTTCACTTTGCTCTCTACGGCTCGTATATTGAATATGGCCCCAACCAAGAAAGTGGAAACAACACCTTTTGAAATATGGCATGGAAGAGTTCCATCACTATCATATTTAAAGGTATGGGGTTGTGAGGCTTATGTTAAGACTCCCACCTCAAACAAGCTAGAAAGTCATTCCACTAAGTGTATCTTCATTGGATATCCCAGAGATTCTATGGGATATTATTTCTATGATCCATTGGAGCAAAAGGAGTTTGTTGCGAAGAAGGCTGAGTTCTTAGAAGCTAAGTTCCTTACGGAAGGAACTAGCAGTAGAACTGTGGATCTTGAGGAGGACCAAGAACCACGAACCGATACACGTTTGGTTGATACTAGCACTCAACATGAGGATGTTGAATATGATCAAGTGGTTGATCAAATTACACAGAACATTTGCAGATCTTGTAGAATTAGTAATCCACCTAAACGATATGGATTTTTCGTAGATGGATGCTATGTGGTAGATTCTTATGAACCAACCACCTATCATGATGTAATGTCCAATTTGGATTGTGACAAATGGCTTGAAGCCATGAACATTGAGATGGAATCCATGTATGACAACCAAGTGTGGGACTTGGTTGAACCACCTCTTAAGTCCAAGATAGTTGGAAATAAGTGGGTTTTCAAGACGAAAACTGATATGCATGGAAACTTGGATACTTATAAAGCTAGACTTGTAGCAAAAGGTTTCACTCAAACTCAAGGGTTGATTACGATGAGACCTTCTCACCAGTTGCAATGCTAAAGTCTATTAGGATATTATTTCCTATAGCTGCTCATTATGATTGTGAGATTTAGCAAATGGATGTCAAAACCGCTTTTCTAAATGGATATCTTGAGGAAGATGTCTATATGGTTCAGCCTGAAGGTTTTGTCAACTCAAAACATCCTAACAAAGTATGCAAGTTAAGGAATTCAATCTATGGATTAAAGCAAGCATCAAGAAGTTGGAATCATAGTTTTCATGAAGAGATAACCAAATTTGGGTTCATCAAAAACACTGATGAAGCATGTGTATATAAGAAAGCTAGTGGGAGCATCACCATTTTCTTAGTATTGTTTGTCGATGACATCCTACTATTTGGAAATGACATTCTAGCCATGGAAGGTGTAAAAGCCTGGTTTGGAAGTTGTTTCTCCATTAAGGATCTTGGTGAAGCTGCCAATATTTGAGGAATAAAGATATATAGGGATAGATCAAGACGGTTGATAGGTTTGAATAAAAGTGCATACGTTGATAAGATCTTGAAAAGGTTCAAGATGGAAAACTCCAAGAAAGGTACCGTACTTATTCAAAGAGGAATGATATTGAGTAAGACTCAATGTCCAAGCTCAAAGGATGAGCAAGACAAAATGAAGGAATCCCGTATGCGTCTGGCGTAGGATCCGTCATATATGCAATGATATGCACTAGACCGGACGTGTCATGCACCTTGAGCGTGACAAGCCGATACCAACAAAATCCTGGAAGCAGTCATTGGATGGCTGTTAAGAACATACTTAAGTCCCTAAGGAGGACTAAAGATATGTTCCTAATCTATGGATGTGGTGAGGAGGAACTCATAGTAAAGTGTTACATGGATGCGAGTTTCCAAATTGATCGGGATGATTCACAATCATAATCGGGGTACATTTTCATCTTGGATGGAGGAGCAATATCTTGGAAGAGCTCTAAGCAAGATATGGTGGAATTATCAACTACAAAGTCAGAATACATTGTTGCTTGAATAACAACTCAGGAAGCTGCGTGGTTAAAGAAGTTCATTGCCGACCTAGGGGTGGTCCCTTCCATTCAGGACCCCTTAGAAATTCTTTGTAATACCCAGGGTGCGATTGCTCAAATCAAGGAACCCCATGCACATCAGAAGACTAGGCACATTGAACGAAGATTCAACTACATAAGGGATGAAGTTGAAAAGGGAAATATATGTATTCGCAAAGTTCACACGGATCAAAGCATTGTGGATCCACTCACAAAGCTTCTTGAAAAGGCGAAGCATGAAAGTCATGCTTGTGCCATGGGGCTTCAATATTCTAGTGACTGGATTTTATCTTTAATTTCTGTAATGAGATATTGTAACCCTTTATTACTTGAATGGATTATTAAGTTATGATGATTCAAATAATATTCCTATTTTGCATGTTTAAAATCCATGAGTAAATATTTACTCAGAATGTCCGTAGTTGTTCATGCTAGTGGGAACAAGTATGAAGGTAATGCTATTATGAACATGGATTGGTAGATATTCATATAGATGAATATAGAGCAAAAGGTTGCTGCCAAAGTTCATAGATATTATGGGATGCAAATATTGGACTGACCTGCATCTCAAATATTACTACATGGAATCTTCCTGATCGATCATAAGTAATTTTGAGTAAAGGAGAACATCATTTGGTATCCTCTGACCTCACATACATATTGGTTCTTGATATTTACCGAATATTATACTTTGACTTAGCTCTTCACTATTCTGAAACATGACAGTACATAAGTCTGAATTCAGGTATGATAAAAGGTAATTGTGAGAGACGTATGTTGTCAAGATGGAATTTGTTCCTCTCATTCATTGACAGTAAGATGTCTAAGGCTTGATAAAGTTAAATCAATGGAGAATGATCACTCTATGTCTCTAGGATTTAACATGACATCTGTGACAAAAGGATAGATGATTGATTCACCTAAAACATTTCAAGTATGGTACTTGAAGGAGTGATGTTATTGAATGGCACTTAGTCATACGTATTAAGGGTAGTAAACCGTTGTTAGGCGGTATTTACTGCTTGCATCAATCTTCTATGAATCTTGTGCAAGTGGGAGATTGTTGGACCTCGTATGCCCAAGACACATAAAAGATTGATGTGGTTAGCATGTTACGATCCAAGATAGGTCATACCTTATAACAAGCAATACAAACACCAATAAATGTTTGTTTGTTGATGAGATCATACAAATAAACATTAACACCAATTTAGAAAATGAGTTTTCTAAAACATTTCTTTGTGGTAGAACAACATTATATGGATAGTTTGTTCATGAAATATTATTTGTTTCATTATTTAAGTTGGTTAAATAATAACAAATAAAAGTGTGTTATGGTTATAAAATTAAAAGGGGTTTTAATTTTATAAAATCTTATGGTTGAAAGAATATTATATAAAACTTTCAAATGGGATGGAAACCCATTATCGGTTGATGATTTCGGCCGCCCATATTGGCTGTTGGCAGCTTGTGTTTTGTCTTGTTCTTTGCAAGACTTAACTCACTTTTTCACTCACCATCTAACACACTTTTCTCTCACACACACAAAGCAAAAACCTCTCCAAAAGAACAATCAATTTCGTTCAAAAGGGAAGAAAGAAAGGGCTGCAAAAATCGTTTTTGTTGGCAGCACTTCAAGATCTTCTTGACTGATTTGATTGTTCAAAAGGGAGTACATCTTGGTGTTCTTCTAGCTAACAAGATTAGGTGTTTGTTTAGGCTTGTGGGTATACAAGCTTGAGGCTTTCCTTTTGAAGGGTACACTTTGAAGAACATCATCTCTTTTATCTACAACATTTGCACTAGAAAGGTTGTTTTCTTTTAACACCCTATGGTTATTTTGTGTTGTTTAATAACGTATTTTTCACATACATTTCGATCCTCATTCTTGGGTTTTGTTGGTGGTTTAATATGGGAAAAACTTTCAGATTATCAACCCTATGTTAAACCTCTTATTCCGCTGCATTTTCATAGTTTAAATGGTTAAACTAAGTGTTTTACTTGTGACAAAACCCATCAATACGTAGGCACATGATCGTTGCCCGACCGAGCACGTTTAGGTCGGCGGTTGATTTGGCGGGGAGATTGTGTGATGAAAGATATGTGATGGTGACTGAAAGTAGCAGAAAGTAGAGGGTGATCAAGAATGGGACGGGAAGCGATTGGGATGTGGTGGAGCCATTGCAGGTGGCAAAGGTGCACAAGTGAATGATCAGCGTGTGGTCATAACTGATGTGAGGTTGAAAAGGTGTGACAAGTGTGGACACAGGCACCCCGGGGAATGTTGATTGGGGGGCAATGTCTGTTTCCATTGTGGGAGGACCGACATGTGGCAAAGAACTACGGTATGGGGAGGTGTTATTCCTGTGGTGAGGAAGGTCACATGAGCAAGGATTGCAAGAAGCCAAGGGTGGAAGGTTTGGGAGTGAAGAACATCGGAGGAAGCTAGGATGGACCCCAATGTTGTGTGAGGAATGTTTCTAGTAAACCAAACTTTAGCCTTAGTGTTATTTGATTCTAGTGCTAGTAAAAAGTTTTATCCGTGCCGCTTACTATGCTAAGTTGCTTGTTAGTAGTAAGAATATAGATACGCCCTTTGATGTAGAATTGCCATTAGTAAGTCTACCAGGTTAGCTAATGCCCTAGAGGACTGCGCGATAGATTTGAGAGAGAGCGCTTGTTCCTGCTAGACTATTCAAGATAGGCGTAGGTGGATAGATGTACATCTCCAGGTGAGTTGATCAGTAATCTACGACTCGAATCCCAAGTATTGCATGGAGATGGATTGATCAACCGTGCACAACCAGAGTTTGGTGTCGACCTACGACAATAAATTATGATCAAGGCTTTGACGAGGAAAGCAGATTGCTTCGTTTAGAATCGAGTAAAGCTAATATTAAAGTGTAGAGGGTCATTTCCAATTATTGCTCAGGTAGGAGAAGTGGCACATCGACTGGAGCTACCCAATGAGTTAAGTGGAACTCATCTTATGTTCCATGCATCTCGTCTAAGATAGAGCTCAACCGATGAGGATATGATCATACTACTAGAGAACACTAAGATGGATAGTGTACCCAACCACGAGAAGCAACTAGTGACCATTACTAATAAGAAGAAGGGAATAGGATAAGGAGGATGATGGTTTCACTTGTGCGGGTGCAGTAAAGCCTAAAGGGATCTAAGTTTAAATGCAAGATCAAAGAAGAAGAGAGACAGTGTTACCCATAACTGTTCAAGAAACCACATGTTTCGGGGACGAAACCTCTTTAAGGGTGTAGACTTTTAACACCCTGAATTTCTCTTTAAACGAAAGAAAAAGAAAAGTAGATAAAAATAATAGATAATGAGCACAAGTAGAGGGGGGAAAAGTGTACAAAGTACAAAACCTTATTATTTTAAGGTTTAAAGGGGCATGGTCGCCCATATCAAAAGCAGAAAATTGCTTTTGTTCTCGGAGGAAGAAAGAAGAGAGAGAGAACCCTGGTTCTAGGGAGAGAAAGAGGAGGAAGCAGCTGCAAAGGTAAGTCTTCTCTTATATAAGCTTGGTTGCAACTGGGTTTCGAGTTCTTGACCAAAGTTCTTGGTATCTAGTGTTTGTTTTCGGGATTTAAGAGCTGAATTGAAGGTGGTTCTCGAAGTTGAAGTGTGTTGCTCAAAGGCTGCTCAAGGTGAGTTTCTAGAACCCCTCTTTTACTGATTTCAACTTGTTTGGGGCTATTATGCATACTAACTAAACATTTTGAATGTAACCGTGGGTCTACAGCCTTATGTTCGAAATTATGTATGTATGTATGTATGTTTTAGTGTTGATAATGGGTTGGTGATGATGTTTAGCATGCTTAGATGCCCTTAGTATGTTAGATCTGTGCTGGGTATCGTTAGAATGATTATCGGGTGATGTTGGTAGCATAGAAAATATTTCAGAATGTTTTGATGAACATGAACAGTGGTCCATGCGCCCAGAGGTGGCTGATGCGCCTAAATAGTAGCCCATGTGGCCAGCATGTTGGCCATGCGCCCAAGTGCTGGCCATGCGCCTAAATAGTGCCATGCGCCCAAAGTGATTGAAATGGCTAAGTGTTGGCCATGCGCCTAAACAGTGGCCCATACGCCTAAATGTTGGATATGCGCCCAAGTGTTGGCCATGCGCCTAAATAGTGCCCGTGCGCCCAAGTGCCAAAATGGCTAAATATTGGTGACGCGCCTGAACAGGTGCCATGTGCCTGCATAGTGGCAAAGCGCGTGAATAGGGCAGCAACACCCAAATAGTGCCCATGCGCCCATACTGTTTTAAACTTAGAATTTTTATGCTCATGCGCCTGGAAGGTCCCATGCGCCCAATGTGGAATTAAGGTTTTCTAAGTAGTTTTTAAGTGGTAAGATGGGGAGATAGGCCTGGTTATGATGTGATGGCTTATGTTTGATGTGTGTTATTTATGTATGATGTGCCTGTATGGTGATGGTGTATGTTTATGATTATATGTATGTTCCTTATTATGTATGTATGTCCTCCTTTGGCTTTGCGGTGAACGTTAATGAATGTAACAAAAGTATTCTGTAACGTAAAGTGGAAGATAATGAAAAGGGGAACGTAATGAATGAATGCATGCATGTATTAATGAATGAGAACGAGAGAGGCTTGCAAGCGAAGTATAGTGAAGTGCACGGCTCTAAATGCCTTAAGCTCAACCACATGAGGTTTAGCTAATCCTAAAGTTTGCATGCAAGGGTTCCAGTCTTTGTGACTGACCTTCAGTGTTGTTACCCATTTCGGTGGGGGTGTTGCTACCCATTTCGGTGGGGGTGTTGTTACCATTCCGGTGGGGGTGTTTACGGATATCGATGGGGGTGTTGTTACCCATAATGTTAGGGGTGAAATATATGATGGTTAGCCGAGTTATGTGTAACTTCGGGGGTGTGGAATAAAGCCAAACATATGTATGAGGTGAGCCACTTTGTGTTGCAACAGACACGGATAGATTTCAACCCTTGTGATTGACTCATATGGGATCTTTGTCGCGTATCCCGGTGATGTGTCAGTCTTCGGACGTGAGTCGGGGGTTTGTGAACAGGCCTCGGCACAACATCAACTTTCGAGCATGAGTAGGGGATATTGAATGAGACAAGATTCGAGTAATGAAGAGTACGAACCAAACACAATGTATGAGAGAAAGAACGTATGAAATGAACGTTAATGAATTATCGTAATAATGTATTGAACAGGATCTTTGTCATTCGACCTCATTAATCGTGGCTGAGTGCCACGAAGAGGGTAAAGTCTGACCGGATCTAGAATGAGAAGTGAACAATAATGTAATATGTTGAATGAACAGAAGTTAATAAATGTAATGACGAATATAATAATCATATTATCTGTATCTACGTATGATGTATGATCACGAACGATTGTTAAGTATAGTATGATTTGAAATAAAGTAAACAATGGTTTGATGAAAGTAAAGCTTTCTATTATAAAAACTAGAACTCACTCAGCGTCGCTGACTTTTGTAGGCATGATAGTTGGCAGGTATTTGTTGATGCTGGGGAGTTGCAGGCATGGATGCATAAGCTACTGGGAGCATTTTGAGGCTGGCATCGGTATTTTGACATGTCATTGTATTTTCAGATGAAAACAAATGTTGTAAATGAATGAAATGACATGTTTTTAGTTATTAATGAAAGTTTTAAATTCCGTTGCAAAATCAGTGAAGGCATAGAGATTGAAGTATCCTTCCTGCCAGGAGACTAGTCTGGGACCAAAAAATTTACAACCGCCAGAGGTGGATTTCCTTTTGAAGCTGCATCCTCCATAATCACAATCAGTGAAGGCATAGAGATTGAAGTATCGTTCCTTTGGATACCATAACCCAAACATAATTGTAGTTCTATTGGCTGTTAGATACATAAGTAAACCGATCATAGATTGAAAATGAGTCTCATCCACTGGTTGCCTTCTGTATCTGGTCAAATCTTCAATTTAGTATCCACAGGAGTTCTGATCAACTGATAATCAGCAAAGTGGAATTTCTTCAACAAAGTTTCAACCTATTTTGATTGATTGATGAAGATTCCATTTGCCGTTTCTGGACTTGCACCCTTAGAAAGAAAGTGAGCTCCCCCATTGCACTCAATTGGAATTTTGAATGCATAAGGTCTTCAAAGTCTTTACAGAGTTGTTTGTTTGTTGAGCCCAATATGATATCATCCACATAAATCTGGACTACAACATGTCTTTTCCTTTTCTCTTTCTAAAGAGAGTTTGATCAATCTTTCTTGTTTCATATGTATTTTCAATTAGAAAAGATGATAGAGTCTCGTACCACTTTCTTGGGGCTTGATGAAGACCATAGAGGGCTTTGTTAAGCTTATACACCCTGTGAGGGAAATCTAGATCTTCAAAGCCAGGTGGTTGACCCAAATAGAATTCTTCAACAATCTTTCCATATAAGAATGCACACATCACATCCATTTGTTAAACAGTAAAGTTCATAGATGCAGAATATGCTAGAATGATTCTTATTGCTTCTAATCTAGCAACAGGTGCAAACACTTCATCATAATTAATTACTTCTTCTTCAGTATAACCTAATGCCACCGGTCTTGCTTTGTTTCTCATGACGATCCGTCTCTCATCAGTTTTGTTTATGTACAACCATCTAGTGCCCATAGGGTATTGTCCTTTAGGAAGTTTTACCGGTTGTCATACTTCTTGCTTCTTGAATTGTAGCAATTCTTCCTGCACTACTTCAATCCAACTATTGTCTTGAAGAGCCACTTCGATGTTCTTGGCTACTGTTTGACAAAGAAAGCATGAAAAAGACAGATGTTTGCCATACTGGACTTGCTTCTTCTCACCCTTTTGCTACGTTCCCCAATAATGCTTTCCACCGGATGAGTGTTGTGTATTCTGGTGGTCAGATTGAGTCACCAGCAATGGTTACATCAAGATTGAAGACATTCAGATCATTATGGTGAGAGGTACCTACATCTTCTACCGTTTGGGAATCATGAAGATAATAAGACTTCGTTTCATTGACTGCTTCATCTTCAGTAGAACTTTGATTGCTTCAATCATTTGATGTTCGTCCATTTCAGCTGGAGGAGTAGCTTGTTTTTGGTTTTGGATCTTGTTGACAAATCTTCTTAGTGTGATGGTAACAATCTTGGACCTCCTTTATTTGAAACACTTTGATTTTGTGATGGTTGTCTCATCGGATCAGCTTGGAGAGGAACATCTTCAATCATGTATTCAGTAGATGTAGGAAGAATCAATGGAAAGTCATCTCTTCATTCTATAACTCAAGATGTTTCACCTGAATATAGATTTCTTGCATCAGATAAGTGAAATTGATCAAATGATTTTGTAAATGTGTCAATATCAAACTGTTGGAGCTGTAGTAGATAGTCTATATTATCAACACAGTCAAAGTCAACAAAAGTCAACATCATGGTCAAAGTCAACAAAAGTCAAACCCGACACGTTCGAGACGATGAACCGAGACAAGACGTTGAAGATGTAGATGACTTGGAGTTATATTGTAATACATATATTTTGTGTGAACAAAATATATTGTATCTTGGTTTTAGTCATTTTTATGCTTAGTATGTATTAGTCTAGACAATAAATAGGTTAATAGTCATTAGTGTTGATCATGGTTTAGTGACCAATAGATTGAGGGATTATTTGAAAACACATATTTTGCAATCTAATTGAAGAACAAAGGGGTTTTGATTGTCATTATCATATTTTCATCTAATTTTTCATGAATTGATTCAAGTGTGATTATCCGGGAGTTACAATTTGGTTTTAGGGCCATTTTGGATCAAATTCACAGAAGATTTAAAGATTTTTAGAGAAAGAAGTTGAGGTTTTGGTTGTTTTTGTTCAATATCATGATATCATCAATTTGGGATCAAATTTGAGTGTTATTGATATGAAAAGTGATTGAAGTTTGCTTGTTATTGGTTTGGAAAGCTCTGTTAATCATCAGGTTTCAAATCTCAGTCCATTGAGATTTGGGCGATTTCAAATTGATTTCGTGTTGACAAAGCTTTTCAGCTTCATCTAGCTAAATTCCTAATTCATCTAGTGAAACTGCATGTCCTTTCAGCGAAACTACAAGTGTTTTACACTTTGTAGTTAATTTCAGCATCTCAGTGAAAGTACTCATCTTGAACGAAAGTTCAATAGTGCTTGTGTGCATATTACAAGCGATTTTCTGTCGAAAGTATATTTGAAGGAAAATACAAGCTTGTTTTGTGTGAAATTGTCGGCGAAACTAAGCTGTCTAAAGCATTTGGCTAGCGAAACTGTTGCTGAAATTTCGAGCGAAACTACCGTCGGCTCAGCGAAACTAGATTTTTCTACGAAACAACAATTTTGGTGAAATTATCATTTTGTTTCAGCGAAACTAGGATGTCAAAGATGACTTTTCCTCCTAGTTGGGATTAACGATTTCATCCCGATAAAAAAATTTTCACCAATTTTAAAAGACTTTAAAAGATACTTTCGACAGCTTGACCCCAGTTGCTAGATTGTCTACCGTGACATTTAAATATAATATTTTTTCCGGAGAAGAATATTTTACAAATTGTTGGAAATATTTTGGAAATAAAAATGGCGTTGGCAAAATTATTTAAATCCTTCAAATATGATAATCTAACAATTGCACAATGTCGGTTTGATAATTTTGCAGCTTCAAAGAATGAAAGGATGTCCGATTTTCTTGATTGTTTTCTGTTGGTGGCAAACAATCTGAAGAAGTTTGATGCCTAATTGAGAAATCATGAACAAGATCAAAGATTGTTTGATTCTCTCCCATGAGAATGGAGCTCGCACGGCAAGTTGATTACAAGAGATAGAGGTTTTTGGGATTACAAACTAATGGAGGTGATCAACAAACTAAAAGAAATAGAGTTGGATATCAAATTTCGTGAGTACTATGAAGCAACATATCTAACTCAAAAGATCACTTCAAACTTCATAGAGAAACCAGAAGAGAGATCAAATACTGGCACCAATTCTAATGCTTTACCGAAACCTAGAATTGAAGAGGTATAAGAGGAGCTTAAGCAGATATCAATGGGTAAAGGTGGAGTTGAGTTAAATGATAATCTTTTTTATGCTGGGAAGGAAGAGGAATGGAAGCGAAATACCAGATTGCAACTGCGAGAAGGCTCTTACTACTGAAAGAGTCATCTGGATCTTCCATAGGATAAATTTCATGATATGTGTTCTTCTGCTTGCAAAATTTGACTATTTGGTGTGTATAAAGCTAATAGGTTCCTTTCAAATAACCAAAAGGAATTAACCCCCATAAATGCACAACTTAAAAAGAATGAAGCCAAGTATTCATAAAATTAAATGAAGCTTTAAAAGAAAATGATTATTTAAAACGATCTCTTCTTGAAAGAAATGCTAAAATTAATCTTTTGAAGGAAAGAGTCACCTTCTCTAAATTTGAAACAAGCAAGCTTAAAACAAAGCTTGACACATGCAACATATCCAGAATGAAACATAAATAGTTACTATATAAACAAAGGGGAGCTAGGATTAAAACGCGAGTGGGTTGTGGTCAAAATCCATACGTCTATGCTCCTCCTAGCACTCATTGTTACTCTTCTATGCCTTAACCTCATCCATCTAATGATTTGATTGAAGCTGCAGAAACTAATAGTTTAAATGCAGATTAAAGCAGCATTAATCTTAAAGAGGTTAGAGTGGCGTAATTCCCATGTAGGTTTGGGATTCCTTGGGGAGGCATCTGATAAGATCAATGATGATTCCACCTCTGGTGTTCCAAAAAAATATCAGCTCCTTCTCAAACCTTCTTCAAGAAGTTCAAAACAGGTAATACTCCATCGTTTGTTCCTATGAAGTTTTTAAAGAAGGAACGGTTTTCGAATCATCAACCAATCAGAATCCTATAAGCGAAGCCGACATAATAGAAGATGTCAATCAAGATCCGTTGGAGAAAGATCTATGTATACGAGGCTGGACAAGCTCAGATGATGAATCAATGACAGAGGTACGTGTTGGTTCCACACTGATCAAGATGTCTCCTAACATTGTCAAGTCCCAAACGCTTCCAAAAGCTTAATCAAGACCAATACAGATCTCTTCTCTAATTGCAAAACAACCCAGTCAACAAGTGAAGATCTCATTCCTTGTTCAGCATAGCGAATGCCAAAACAAGCAAGAATGTGCTACAAGCTCAAAGCAATCCTTCTCAGAACCCGCACAACGTGGTAGTACAAAGAATCAAAAACCATTCAAGGCATGTTTTGAGTGTGGAAAAGGAGGTCATGTGGTAAAGAAGGGCCCTCAAAGACTTGCTTCAAATGGTAAAGGAAAAACGAATTGATTCTCCGAATGTAAGTCTACAAAGAATATTCCAGACGGTAAAGGCAACATGGGTTGCTTCTCTGGATCAAGAGGTAAAAAACACACATCTTTGAATGGTTCGATGAAAAACCCTCCATCCAAACGTTTTCATGTGAAGCCGACTTCACATGATTCAAAGATGAAAATGACCAAACGTTCAAATCCAAACAATTTTCCATTTGCTCTTAAGCAGAAATTTTTTTCTAAATTTAATTCACTCAAATCCAAATTATTTAAACCAAAAAAAATTAGGAAATTAAAAAGAAGGATACAAATATCCTAGATTGTTTAAACAGTTGTGTGTAGAAGTATGCTTCTTATATTTATAAAAAAGGATCTTCCAAGACTAGGATGGCCTGAGTTTCCCTTTCTAACTAATTTGTTAATGAGTGCAGGAACAATTCAGCAGAACCGTTAGTAATCCAGTTTACTGAGACAAAATGTAACTAATTCAATTTGAGGCGAACAAACACGTGAAGGTCATGGTATTTTATCCACAATCTGGATTTTTATTGGTGGACCACCAAAAGAACCAATGAGCCAAGATCAGAAAACCTCTAAGTCCCACACGGTATCACAACAACTGCTGAAAGCCTCATCAGTAGTTTGACAAGTGCTGAAGACTTCAACAGCTGAAGATCAAGTGCTGAAGACCTAACAGCTGAAGAACCAAGTGCTGAAGTACAACAGCTGAAGAACACAAGTGCTGAAGCTGAAAGACCAAAGTACTGAAGTACAACAGCTGAAGAGTTCATAAGTGCTGAAGATCAACAACTGATGTACAAAGTCTGAAGACAAAGACTGAAGACATCTGCTGATGATATCTACTGAAGTCATCAGCTGATGAAACACCTGAAGGTCAAAGTCTGAAGATCAAGTACTGAAGCCTCAGTAGTTTGTCACAACTGCTGAAGAGTACTTCTTCAGTAGTTGTGATATCAGTAGTTTTAGTTCTATGTTTCAGTAGTTTTTAAAAACGACTGAAGAGTTTGTTCTTCAGTCGTTGTAGTTTCAGTAGTTTTATATTTTGTACTTAACTTGCTGATATGTTCTCAGTAGTTGTGAACATTTCAGTAGTTTGTTAAGAATTAGTTATTTCTGTATTGGATCTGCCAGTTGTCACTTTCCGTGACAACAGCAGTGACTGTTGCACTCTATATAAGGAGTGACAACCTATTGTAATCGTGAGTGAAATGAGTAATTGAATGGAATGAATGATTGATTCGATTAGAAATATTCTACATCTATAAACATTCCTAGAAATCAGAAATACATATTCTCTCCCTATAACCGTATGCGTCTTAATGCTTACAAATATCGATTGCTTGCTACAATTTGTCTAATTCGTGTTTGTATTCCGCTGCTTTATATTCTGATACATCAAACTTGTGATCACTGATCCTGTCAAATGGTATCAGAGCAGGTTAATCATTGATCGATCTAATAATTGATCATTGAAACTGCTATTCAAGATCCAAGTTTGATTGAATTAGCTTTTGTTTTTGCAAGAGACGGTTATAGAGATTGAATTTTCTGTATTTCTGCTCATCATCCTGAGATCTTTTTCTTGGTTCTCATTGAGTCTGTTATGGTTTGTCTAAAACTTTTTAAAACTTGAACTAAACTGTTTTTGAACTGAAAATGACCACTCCCTCCAATGATCCTCACAATACTGGTTCCTCAACAAGCTCCTATGCTGGTTAGGAATGAGTATAACATATGGCAAAGAGTATGCTCCATCACCTATCTGTTAACAGTGCAGGGTGTTGGACATCAGTGGTACATGGTCCACACAAGCCTATGGTGAATAACCCGGAAACCAATCAAATGGTTCCGAAGAGGAGGGAGCAATACTCAGATGAGGATTAGAAGTTGCTTGAGATTGATGCAAAAGCCCATGGATTCTGGCCATGGCTTTGCCCAATGAAATCTATTCTGGGCTAATGCATCATGAAACTGCCCATGACCTCTGGATTCCTTTGAAAGAACAATTTGGAGGAACAGATGAGGTCTTGGCAAATAATAGAGAAATTCTTGCCCAACAATATGAGACATTCTCTCATAGAAAGGGTGAGACACTGACTCAACAATATGAGCGGTTTTTTGTTGATCTCTGAACTAAAAATGGTCAAATGAATACACTAATATCAGATGAATAACAGATTTCTCAGATCACTGCCTGAGAGATGGGACACATATACTATTGTCCTACGCTCCAGTGCAAGTTTGGACAAACTATCTCTCACCAACTCCATGGGAAATTGCTCTTTTGAGAGAGAGATAGAACAGAAAAGAAAGCTGTCTTCATCTGGAAAGCTCACTGAAGACTTTATACAAGGCAACACTGCCTTGGTGGGTCATGAGTCAGAATATGCGTCTTATCTGAATGCAAGTATGATGAGCATATTAATTCTCTTCGAGCACTTCTAATTCTGCATTTGTAAGTGTTGATGGTCAGTTCACTGGGTGTAATAATGACAATCTATGTTTCATTATGGATGATCTCAAGGGGATTGCTGATGATGACTTAGAAGAGATGGATATTTTGAGCCAAATGGCCTTGATAAATATCAGATCTCAGAAGTTCTACAAAAGAACTGGAAAAAAATCCCAGGACTCTCTGGCAAAACCAAAGTTGGTTTTGACAAGAGCAAGTTGAGGTGTCACAAATGCCAACGGCTTGGACACTTTGCAAGAGAGTGTAGATCAACTGGATCTAACTCTACTGCACCCTTTGTGACTTTTCCTGGCAATAGTCAACAACACAGAGGGCAACATCCTGTCACATCTAGTCATCATCCTCAACAACAATCTCCGGCATATTTTGTTCCTCAGGGTCAAATGCCATATCAGTACCCTGGTTATTACATGCCACAGTCAAATCAAGTTCAAGTTCCTATGACACCACAACCTCATGCATTACCAGAACCTCAGCCTTCCCTATCTCATCAACAACCTTCATCTCAACAACACAGCTTCTTCACCCCAGGAGTTGTTGACTGGAGCAGTTTACCAGATGACTTGTCTGGTCATGATCAACTGTTCTCAGGTGCTGGTCAACATGGTGGTGACAGTCCCTTTGGGAATCTAGCTCTTATGGCTTTGGAGTCTGCTGATACTTCATCTTCCAATGCCTCTACACCTCAGGTATCACAGGTATCCTCTGAGGCAAAAGCCAAATTATGTTCTGAACAATGCATAGCAGCATTTGCTTCCATTAGAGAAGCAAATGTAGCTTTAATTAATAAGAACATTGAGCTAGAACAAATAATTTCCAAAAACAAAGCTGAGTTTGAGTTTGTGCTCAAAGATAAAAATGATGAGGTTTATAAACTGAATTGCAAAATATTGATGATAAGGCGTAGAGAAGATTGTACTTCTAGAGAAGTACAAGATCTCAAAGAAACCTTGCAGTTACCCAGGTCGAGTGTGATAGATGGGTACAATCATGCAAAGGTTTTGAAATGCTTCTTAGTAAGCAATCTGCTTCAAATGTGAAGTTTGGCATTGGCTACAATCACACTGCTCCACCTACAGATTTAACCCAAGAGCAGAGGTAGAATCTGATGGTGAGAGAGTGATAACCAATCCATCAAATCATGTGATCTACCTACTGATACAGCACAATCAGAAGTAGCAGTCAGCATCAAGTCCTCCTTGAACCTATCAGCTGATGTTGATGGTCCAAATGCTGACATTCACATGATCAATAAGTTGATCAAATCAGGGGTTAATCCTGAAGGTCCTGAAAGGACTGGAGAGCAGGATTTAACACCTGAAGTTCAAACTTCAACTGCTGTCAGCACTGAAGAGAAGAAAACTGGCAGTAGTAGAAAGAGTTTGAAGGCTACTAAAGAGGCTGTCAAGAAAGCAACCAATGCTTCCAAAGCATTGAAGAACAAGTCTTATGTTGCTTCACCATCTTTAGTTGATGATCAACCTAAGATGAAGAAGAAACCATGTGAAATATATGGTTGTTCAATCATCTTACAGATGATTGTTGGTACAAAAGAGGTTCCAAACTCAAACAAAAAGAAGAAATTAATGAGAAAATGGTAAAAATGAAAACTGAGTTTGAGACCACATTTGTATCAGCAACATCAAATCCTGTAACCCTTAAGTCCTTTAAGCAATCCAAAAAGGAAGGAGTTAAACAGGTGACAGCTGAGGGTGCTCAAAAGAAGAAGGTGCAATATAGGACCTTATCTAACTCCACTAGCAATGTGTCTGATGAGCTGAAAGCTGTATCACAAAATCAGACACAGCTGGTGATGATGGTACAACATTTGTTGGGTAGAGTTAACCAACTAGATTCTCCTATGTTGAAACCACAGAAAAGGAGGTCTAAGCCAAAGGACTCCTCTTCTACACCATCTTCCTCTTCTCTGGCTGTTGTTACAAATAAACATGTTAGTTTACCATCTATTGATGGATGAGACCGGCCCAAAACCAAAAAGGTTTGGGTCTCTAAAACTAACTGATTGTTTATTATTGCAGGGTTCTTCAACATGCCAAAGTAGCATCTGGTATGTAGACAGTGGGGGATCTATGCACTGACTGGGAACATCTCTCTTCTTCATGACTACTCTCAAGGAAAGAAGGGATTTGTCTCTTTTGGCAATGATGCTAGGGGTTACATCATCGGTAAGGGCTTTGTCTCCAATGGAGAATCAAAATTTGATGATGTTAATCATGTGGAAAATCTCAAGTACAACCTCTTGAGTGTCAGTCAAATGTGTGATAAAGGCCATGTTGCCCTTTTCACAAGTCAAAACTGTAGGATTCTGTCATCCAAAGTTTTGCACTTGATTGACAAGGTGTTGGATGATCACACTCTCCTGAAAGCCAACAGGACAGGAAGAGTGTATGCCTTAGATCTCTCTAAGAAGATAGATCTCAAAGGCAATCCTTGCCTATTTTCCAAAGCCTCTTTTCAAGAATCTAAACTGTGGCACAGGAGGCTTTGTCATGTCAATCTCAAAAACATGAATCAGCTTAGCCACAATAGTTTAGTCAGAGGCTTACCAATAAGGAGTTCCACTGTGATGAAACATGCACTGCTTGTTTAAAAGGAAAACAGCACAAGGTCTCATTTCCTCCTATTGAAGTGTCCAAGTCCACTGCCTGCTTGCAATTACTGCATATGGATCTATTTGGTCCTGTGAGAGTAATGAGCATGGCAAAGAAGAAATACTGTCTGGTAATTGTGGATGATTACTCCAGATTTGTATGGACTTCTTTCTACATTCAAAGGATGAGGCTGCTCAGAGATTATCCACTTTGTGCTGTACATTGATAAGCAGTATTCCCTTCCAGTCAAGTGTATTAGGAGTGATAATGGAACTGAGTTCAGAAATCATACACTTGATGACTTCTATCTTTCAAAGGGAATCAAAAGGCAGTTCAGCATTCCAAGGACTCCAGAACAAAATGGAGTAGTGGAGAGAAAGAACAGGACCCTCATTGAAGCTGCAAGGTCCATGCTGGCTGACTCAGGTTTGCCATTGACTTTTTGGGCCGAGGCTGTCAACACAGCTTGTTATGTGCAAAATAGAGTTTTAGTAAATCAGAGGTTGATGAAGACTCCATATGAAGTTCTCCATCATTTGGCTCCTCTGATTTCATTTTTCAAAGCATTTGGGTGTCCCTGTTTCATTCTCAAACAAAGGATCAACTCCACAAATTTGATCCTAAGGTGGATGCAGGATACTTTGTTGGTTTCATCTACTTGCAAGGCATACAGAGTCTTCAACTGCAGAACAAAGATGGTTGAAGAAACTCTACATGTTAAGTTTAATGAATCTCCAAAGGACAAGATTCCACAAAGTCCTGTGGAGTTATTTGATTTGGACATACTGCAATATGTTCCTTATCAACTCCTGCTGTTGCTCCTGTCAACAGTTCACCACCTGGTGGTACTGCTGATGATGATGATGATTGCAGTACTCACTCTTCAGGTTAGTGATCAGCTGCCTGACTCAACTAGACCTGATGTTCCTGTAGCGCCAGTAGCACCATCCACAACAAATGCTGATGAGATTTCTTCGAATTCAACTTCCTTTGAATTACCATCCACTGATTGGTTTCAAGGAAATGATTCACCATCACCATCTGTTGCTGCTGAAACGGCTACAAACACTTGCACAGATCTCATTGTGTATCAAGATCTGAAGAATCACCCTATGTCTCAAATCATTGGTGATATCACTGCTGGAGTATCAACAAGAAGTCAATTGTCAAATTTCTGCTTCTATGCTCTCTTCATCAGTCAGCAAGAGCCAAGGAATTATCACATTGCTTTAAAGGACAATGGATGGGTTGATGCCATGCAGCTTGAGCTTCTTCAGTTCAAGAAACAACAAGTGTGGGAACTGGTTCCTCTACCTCCAGGTAAGTGTGCAATAGGCACTAAATGGGTGTTTAGGAACAAAACTGATGAAAATGGTCTTACTGTTAAGAACAAGGCCAGACTGGTTGTTCAGGGGTTTGCACAAGAAGAAGGTATTGATTATGATGAAACCTTTGCCCCTGTAGCCAGACTGGAAGCAATTTGATTGTTTTTAGCTTATGCTGCTTATCAAAAACTTAAGTCTTTCAAATGGATGTCAAAAGTGCATTTTTGTATGGAAAAGTTAAAGAAGAGGTTTATGTATGTCAACCTCCAGGCTTTGAGGACACAACATCCTAATTGGGTGTATAAGCTTGATAAAGCTCTTTATGGGTTAAAACAAGCTCCCAGAGCCTGGTATGAGACTTATCAAACTTTCTTCTGGAAAACAATTTCACTAGAGGCTCCATAGACAAGACTTTATTCATTAAGAAAGCTGGGCAGCATAATCTACTTGTTCAAATTTATGTAGATGATATCATTTTTGCATCCTCTGATCCAAAGTTGTGTGATGCCTTTACAAAGTTGATGCACAGAAGTTTGAAATGAGTGCCATGGGAGAATTACAGTTCTTTCTGGGGTTGCAAATCAAACAAAAGCTCATGGAATTTTCATTCATCAATCCAAATATACAAAAGATCTTTTGCAAAAGTTTGATTTACAAAACTGTAAGCCCTGTTCTACTCCCATGAGCAGCACCACACAACTGGACTCAGATCAGAAAGGTAAAGTGGTTGATGAAACACTTTACAGATGTATGATTGGGTCCTTGATGTATTTAACAGCTTCTAGACCAGATATTATGTTTGCTACATGTGTTTGTGCTAGATTTCAGGCTGCACCTAAAGAGTCTCATCTGATTGCAGTCAAGAGGATCTTTAGATATCTGCAAGGCACTCCATCTCTAGGTTTATGGTATTCTACAGGACATTTGGTAAATTAGTGCTTTTCTGACAGTGACTATGCAGGGTGTAAGTTGACCAGGAAATCAACTTCTGGTGGATGTCAATTCTAGGCAACTGCTTGATTTCTTGGCAGAGCAAGAAACAGACTCAGTTGCTACATCCACTGCGGAAGCAGAGTACATTGCTGCTGCAAGCTGTACATCTCAGGTACTCTGGCTTCAAAACCAACTTTTGGGATTATGGCATTACAGAGACTAAGACTCCATTGTTAATGGATAGTGCTTCAGCTCTTTGCATTGTCAAAAATCCAGTCCAGCACTCTAGGACCAAACATATAGAGATCAGACATCATTTTATAAGGGATTGTTTTGAAAAAGGTCTGATTGATCCTAAGTTTGTGCCTAGTGCTGATGAGCTTGCAGACATTTTACTAAGCCTTTGGATAGTTCAACTTTCCAAACCTGGTGTTAAGGTTGTATGCTGCAGCTAGAATAGGTGACAACTACTGATGATCTCAGTAATTCATACTGATGATCATGAGTACCTGTCACATATAAGTACTGATGAGCTCTTTTAACTCAGTAGTTTTTATAACTACTGAAGGCTAAATGTCTCACAAGTACTGGAAGTACTTCATCTGTTCGAAACTACTGATGTAGTTACAACTGCTGATGACGTCATAACTACTGCAATCAGTAAAAACAGATAAGTACTGATGTCCTATGAAACAACTGAAATCAGCCATAAAGACTGATGAATGTGTTGAGGACAGTTTGAAACAGCTGAAAAGCTAAGAATTGACAAAAACAGCTGAAGAGAACTTTCTCTTCAGTCGTTTGTACAATGCTGTTTCATTTTAAACAACTGAAGCAAAACCACGTCTCAGTAGTTTATACTACTGATGACTAATACAAAGTCTTCAGTTGTTTACAACAGTGATGACAAAACCACTGTCTTCAGTAGTTTCATAACTACTGATGACAAACACCATGTTCTCCTCAGTTGTTTCAATCATCTGAAGTCAAAACCACGGTCTTCAGTCGTTTTCTAAACTACTGATGCTAACACCACGACTTCAGCTGTTTCAACATCTGAAAGGATAATACCATGTCAACGGTCGTTTAAAAACTACTGATGACTAACACCACATCCTTCAGTTGTTTCCTACCCGTACCCTATAAATACCCTAACCTGAGCTCTCCATCTTCATCTCTTCAAAAACTAACTTCCTCTCCAAAACTTCCTTCTCCATGGCGTCTATGCAAATTAAACCGCGACACAACTGTGTTGCCTACCTCACAAAATCGCGTTCTGGACTAAGTTCGATACTGCTATCGATCTTATGGTTCAGTCCCAAACACAAGGCATTCCTTCTGAACCCCGTCTTACATGCCGAATCCTTGAACCAATTTGGGTGAACGTACTGTTACAACTGAGGAGAGCAACACACGATCCCTCCGGTCAGTCGTCAACAACAAACGAAGTAGTCATTACTCCTGCAATAATCCGTATAAAATTCTTCAACTGAGTGATGCTACTTCTCCTGCTGGATATCCGAAGGGCACCATAGATCTATTCATTTGCTCAGCATGGATATCAAGGTGATCTCAGTGCCACACCATCATGAAGAAACACTTTAATAACGTTGAGCGCCTGATTTTTCACATGGTCAATGTATGTTTGGCCCCTAAGACATCGTCTTGGGATCAAATGTCCACCAATGGCAGCAGGTAATGTATTCTATCCTGAGCAACAACCACTAAAATTTTCAGAATTAATATTTTCAGAGCTCAAAGATATGGCTCAAAAACTAACTGCCAACCGGTGGATACTATATCCACGGTTCATAATGGCCATTATTATAGACCAGCTTATGCTGAGGGACTTGTTGGCTTGGGAGTCCCTGCTCCGGCTGTTCTGCCAGAAGTATACTCCGGCACAACTCTGACCAGACACTCAAACTGGCTGCCAAGCTGCGAAAACCCACGCAGCTGGAACCCACAGCCACACCTCCAAATCCAATGTCCCCACCAAACCCACCAAAAAGAACCTAAAATGGCTACTCAGGGAATGAGTCCCCTGAGGATGCTCCTGCACCACAAACGCAGGATATATCCACGAGTCCAAACCCCCTAGTGGATACAATGACTCTTCCAGCCACAGCCGCTCAGGCTTCCTCTCAACAGGAGCCTGCAGCAACCCAAGGGGCACCTACTTATCTGGGATCTTACTCACTTGAGGAGATTGCCATTGAAGAGCACCATCCACCCCAGGTGCACACTGCTTCTAACCCCTTACCCCAAACAACCGCCCCTCACAGCCCAACTTAATAGTTGCACAAGTGCCGACTCAATTGCACTCCTCACCCCCTCCCCAGAAACCACTTACTACTGGGAATTCCTCTACAATTGAGGGGGAGGAACACAGTGCACCTGAGAACCCACAGCACAGGGGTTTCCCAATTCTATCTCCTGGTGTAGACAAGGAGCTTAGATATCTAGTGAGGCTGCCACCTCCTCTGACTCAGCACATGACCAGAGTGAGGCTGGTAACATTGCTAAGACCTCCCTAGAGGCAACAGCTGATGATGGACATTGTCCTGAGGCTGGAAGTCCCCAGTACCAAGCACAAGGGGCACATGCACCAACTGGTCTACACCCAGTGCATGTAAATCCTGCTCTAAGCAGGAGGTCAGGTGATTCAGTATCAATTGATGATGACCTGAGCTTCTTCTATGATGTAGTTGCTCAAAACACCATTCTAGAGGATGAGGTTAGCAGACTCAAAGAGCTGCTGGCCAAGATGTCTCAGGATGCAAGTCCATCTGCCACCATCATACACCCACAGATGGCACCTTCCCTTGAAGGTTTCCCAAACACAGAGCCACCCCAAAATCAACCACCTGCCTCTGCTTCAGGCCCTACTTCTCAGGAACAGAACCCTCCTGAGCAAATAGGTGCTGTACTCCAAAATTCCCTCCCTCTCATCACCCCCATAATCACTGATATAGTGATCAAAGCCCTTGATGAGAGGCTTTCCTCCACATTACAGCCCCTGGTTGATGCTGCTGTCCAAAAGACTCTTTCTGCGGTACCAACCCCTTCCTCCAATGCAACCAAAAAGGGGGAGAGTACTGCAGTGAAAGAAAGGAAGAGGAAAAGATCTGAGGAAAAGGAAGAGAAGCAAGTCCAAGAGGAGGAGAAAGAACAGCAACCAATGCTCACCTATAAGAGAAAGAAAGGTGCTGATGAGCACATTGCTGAAGATAAAGCCTTGGAGCTACTGATAAAAGAGGCTGATGCCGAACACAGCAGATCAATGGACAACATCATTGATCAGCTGTTTAGGCAAGGCCATGACACCAATAAACTTGACTCTGAGATTCGACGACTAGAGATTGAAGAAATCCAGAATAGATGGCAAGTTATGAAGTGTTAGAAGAGAAAGCTTGAAATCATGATCAGATTTATTGCAAAATATCTTGGAAGGTCAATGATCGAAATCAAAGCTTGGTCAGGGACAGTATCTTGGCAATCACCACCAAGATCTGTTCATCTGAAGTATATACTAAGGGGCTTGTTATGAAGCTTTGAATGAAGCGGGTGCTGGGAGCAGGACTGAGCTAGCCAAGCAATCAAAAGCCCACTCACCTCAAGGATGCTAGAACAGCCTGTCAACATTCCCACACCAAAACCACCCAAAACACAACCCACCAAACCAACTCCCTTACCCTCAAAACCCATAGCCGATGATATACCCTTGAAGAAGAAGAGAGAAGGATATTGAGGCTAGAAGATGATGACGAAGATGATGAAGACAGGCTGCCGCTCTCAGCTGTGATTCAGTTGCCTAAGGCCACAAGTCACTCCTCAGCAATTACTCCTGAAGTCCAGAGACAAATGGTTAAAGTGAAGCTAGAAGAAGAAGAGCTTCATAAACTGCATGATGAGGAATTGCTGAAGAGAGTTGACAAAGCTTATGCAGCCACATCTTCTATCATCAATATGAAGGAGCAAGCCCTCAGACTTTACACTCTCAGGCATACCTTTCAATATCAAAAGGAAAGAGTGAGGATTTGGCCTGATCCCAGGGTCTCTCACAGAATTCATAAGAACAATATACCTCAGAGATACATTGGCCAGGTGAAAAAGATCGTAGATGAAGTGATCTCTCTGGTCTTTGTAGTTTCACCCTGGGAAATCCTAGAAGACTTCAAGAAGGCCTACAAAGCTAATCTAACCCCTCAGAAGATGCTGGAAAACAAAATAGTGAAAAAGGGGTTAGTTTACAAGAGGCTTGAGGAAGTCAGGAAAAATGAGCTCCAGTTGTTCCTAGAGGGTAATCACCCGGATGAGTTTGCTTACAGAATAATAACAACTGTGGAGCTAAAGAATGGGAAACAGGCCAAATACCTGTCTGAGTATTATGGGCCTGAATCATTGTTTGAAGGAGGTACTGAAGTGCTAACTATGGAGGAACAAATCACCTTCCTTGAGGCCTACACAAGAGAGTCGTACAGACTCATTATGGGGAAGTAAATCTCATGAATGGGATAACAACTCTGTGTCCAGTTCCCCAAAACAGAGTTCCCATTCATACTCTGCCAAACAAATATTTGAGATTTCTTCCCAGGCCGGAGCTTACATGGGTCATCTTCTCCACTGATCAAGAAGGAAAAAGACCAACATTTTGCCATCAATAAGTGGAGTATAAATAAGTTAGAGGTTTTGGCTGCATTGGTTCAGGGGGAGTTTGTTGGACCAAAAGAACCAATGAGCCAAGATCAGAAAACCTCTAAGTCCCACACGGTATCACAACAACTGCTGAAAGCCTCATCAGTAGTTTGACAAGTGCTGAAGACTTCAACAGCTGAAGATCAAGTGCTGAAGACCTTAACAGCTGAAGAACCAAAGTGCTGAAGTACAACAGCTGAAGAACACAAGTGCTGAAGCTGAAAGACCAAGTACTGAAGTACAACAGCTGAAGAGTTCACAAGTGCTGAAGATCAACAACTGATGTACAAAGTCTGAAGACAAAGACTGAAGACATCAGCTGATGATATCTACTGAAGTCATCAGCTGATGAAACACCTGAAGGTCAAAGTCTGAAGATCAAGTACTGAAGCCTCAGTAGTTGTCACAACTGCTGAAGAGTACTTCTTCAGTAGTTGTGATATCAGTAGTTTTATTTTCTATGTTTCAGTAGTTTTGTAAAACGACTGAAGAGTTTGTTCTTCAGTCGTTGTAGTTTCAGTAGTTTTATATTTTGTACTTAACTTGCTGATATGTTCTCAGTAGTTGTGAACATTTCAGTAGTTTGTTAAGAATTAGTTATTTCTGTATTGGATCTGCCAGTTGTCACT
Organism: Flaveria trinervia; assembly: GCA_025506515.1. Taxonomy (NCBI): domain Eukaryota; kingdom Viridiplantae; phylum Streptophyta; class Magnoliopsida; order Asterales; family Asteraceae; genus Flaveria; species Flaveria trinervia. Next base: position 59,355,753 of record CM046443.1, read on the forward strand.
TTCCGTGACAACAGCAGGACTGTTGCACTCTATATAAGGAGTGACAACCTATTGTAATCGGTGAGTGAAATGAGTAATTGAATGGAATGAATGATTGATTCGATTAGAAATATTCTACATCTATAAACATTCCTAGAAATCAGAAATACATATTCTCTCCCTATAACCGTATGCGGTCTTAATGCTTACAAATATCGATTGCTTGCTACAATTTGTCTAATTCGTGTTTGTATTCCGCTGCTTTATATTCTGATACATCAAACTTGTGATCACTGATCCTGTCATTTATCTACACATTTGGTATTTAAAAAAATCGATTTGAAAAAATAGAAATTTAGGGGGAAAGTATAGTAAATAAAAATGAAAAGAGAACTAGGAACTTGATTAGAGTTGATTGAAAAATGATTATATACCATCTTAAAATGCTTGTTTTTGCATGACTTGTGTCTTTAAAATGGGAAATGATAGTAACTGATTTTGTGATATGATTTTCATCTTATTTTTAATTTCAAAAAAGAAAATCAAACAGATTCTTTAACGATATGCTTGGTAGGCTTAGCCTGTGGAATTAAGTAGATAGCAGTGTGATGATTTAAATTAAAATATATGCTTAAGGACGTCTGGAGTTACGCAATCATTTTGGCCTGCACGAAAAATAAGTCCCCACAAAAATTGGATTGAAAATTGATCATTCACCCACCATGAGTCAAATCATATAAGCCATATCTTTGAGCCATGATTCGTGTATTTATGTGTCTTGTGTTTGAGCTAATCTCCTCTGCTGTATGGTAGTACTGACCTGCAGTGATGATCTCCTTTGTGGTATGAAAGTACTGACCTAGAGCTCTCATCGTCACATGAGTAGATGGTCATCTCCTTTGTTATTCATTAGTATGGATCTGGAGCTCTCACCATTTTGGTTTAAGTACTGTCAAATCATCTAAACGATGAATTCATCATAGAATGAAATGTTCTGTTAATAATCACTTGCACACTAATCCACAAGCGTTGCACTATAAAGATCATAACAAAATTCAAGAAATCCTAAGGTTGGGTGAGGGTTTTTGCAAAATGATTGTGGGGTCCTAGCATTCTAAACTATTTAATCGAACCTTAACGAATCAGCTGCTACTTCCTGAAAAATATAGGGCATGGGTTTAAGTGGACAAACATATCAGCAAACGTTATTGACCTGTTTAAGATTTTCAAAATCATTCAAAAATCATTGTTTGTTGATGTTTAAATTCATCTTTGTACTAAAGTATATCTTCAGGATATGATCTCATGATCTATTCAGTTCTCGGTTTAAAAAACAATTTATAATTTTTCATGCATTTCACAGAAATTGCGTACAAACAAACACGGGTTCGCTTGTTTTTCACACAGAGGTAAACACAGGTTTATTTTGTTAAAATGAAATGATCTAATTAGAAATATGAAGATTATGTTAGAGAATGTGTTTTAGATTTTTCTTTAAGTGATGGCTGATCAAGAGTGAGTAGTATACCTGATTAGAGAACCTGTTCCTCAAGTTTGCAGAAGATACCGAGCTAGGAATCCTCCTCCTACATGTTCTGAAGCACCTAAGATAAGAGATTTGGGAAATCTGTTCCAATATCCATGCAAAGGTTGCATTCAAAAAGGGGGAAGCACATAAATAGGCGGAGCTTATGAAATGAATAATCTGATTTAGAAAGATTCAACTTCAATAAGTTTCTAATGTTGACTTCTCGGTGTTGAATTCGTTTGAAAATGTTGATAATGATAGAATAAGGGGGAGTATTGTTGGAGCTGTACAAGATAGTCTATATTATCAACACACTCAAAGTCAAAAAAAGTCAACATCATGGTCAAAGTCAACAAAAGTCAAACCTGACACGTTCGAGACCAAGAACCCAGACAAGACGTTGAAGATTTAGATGACTAGGAGTTATATTGTAATAAATATATTTTGTGTGAACAAAATATATTTGATCTTGTTTTTAGTCATTTTTATGCTTAATATGTAATTTTGTATTAATTAGCCTATGTCTAGGGAGTTAAGTGCAATTATTGAATATTAGTCTACACTATAAATAGGTTAATTGCATATAACAATAAATAAAAATATAAATAGGTGAATATTAGTCTAGACTATATCTTGTGGATATGATCTCATGATCGATTCAGTTCTTGTTTTAAAAAAATGTTAGGATCATGTACGTATGGAGTACTAACTGATAATGTGTGAAACCAGATCAAATATTGCGGAATCCTATATGATTGGCGATCCAATTAGTGAGAACGCAGTTCCAATCAATCTAACGATTATAGAAACGTTAAGAATGATAGAACAAGATCAACTGTGAACTATGAACTTGGAACAAGCTTTCTGGAGTCTTTTGATTGCTAGGTGGTATTAGGTGGTATTTATAGGTTAGGGTTTGTCAATCGTACGATTGAACCATTAGCATGGTTTAGTCGTGCGACTGAATCATGCTATTGATTCATACGCACGACTAAAGGTTCAGTTATGCAATTGAGTCAATCTTCTCTCTCAATCATGCGACTGATCCAGCCTCCATGTTCAGTCGTGCGACTGGTCCATTAGCACGATGTATCATGCGTATGATCCATTAGCATGGTCCATTCACATGAAGACTTCATACGATTATGTTTGAACATGTTTCTCAATCATTATTGACTAAGAACTATGCACAATAACCTCAAACCTATATAGTTAGTTCAATATACTTTATTACACAATAAACAATGACACATTAAACATTATAAGCATCAATCACATATTGTATTTCATTAAACTCATTCTTTACATATATGTAAGACATGATATACATTTACATTAACCTCCTAAACTATGCACACATGTATCAACAAACTCCCCCTTGGACCTAGTTTACATTAATGTCTGACATTCTTCATAAGCTCCTCAAACCTCTAGTACTTCTCCTCTCTAGTAACTCCTGTATGTATTTCAAATACAAAACAGAGTCGTATAACATTCTGGAACTGAAGGGCTTGTACTATATCTTGTGCATCATAGAATTGTGGCCACTTGTACAATGTGCAGACATCTTCTACAAACATGTTTGTAAGCCATATAGGTCGAATGCCCGGATAGTTTCAATTTTTCCTTCTATATTTAGAACTATGACCACATCGCCTGTTCTCTAATCATAATACCACCAACTCAAGTATGGCGTGAAGTCCTGTGGCATTTCCCGTAAGGGAATCTTGGACATTATGCGTGGGGGACTCCACTTCAGCACCACTTTAGGCTTTCCAAAAATGGGATCCACTTCAGACCTACGAATTTACCTCTACGGTTGTTGAGGTCTGAAGTTAACCCATCTGGTGTGGTGTTCCTTCTTTAGAGGAGCCTTAAACCAACTTGACATCTTTCTAGGATGAGCATATAGTAGATTTAAGTGTGCCAGGTAGTTGCGCTCAAAACTTGGGATAGTCTTCACATCATCTGGGTATCTGAAGTACTCTATTCCCCTTTCCCTCTTAACAGCATAAACATTAAGATCCTCAAAATACACCCATGCAATAATTTTGCCAGACACCTTTAGATGTTTCTTGACCTTGTAAAGCTTGATGTAAGCATTTTGCTTTTGAGCTGTGCGTTGCACTGGTATCTTAGCAAAACAAGCTGCCCATTCAACCTTCTTTATATCAACATGAGCGTCCAAGGCTTGGGCTTGGCTTTCATTCTTTTTTGTTTCTTTCTCCATCTTATCTAGTTTGTCGAATGTAGCACTACCAAGAGTGTCCCCAGTCGGGGATCGCATTGCCCTCTCGGTCAATGTACTGTAGATAGTGTTCAGTTGTCAAATCTTCAATCTCTATTTCATCAACATCCTATAGCTCCTCGTCACTTAGAACATTTACTTCGGCAGCATCTTTGATTAGCTCATCTGGATTCAATCTGAACATCTCAGCGAGTTGCTCGTCAGTCAGATCGTGAATGATTTCTCCTTATTCGGGAGTGTAGCTCAACAACTGTCTAACAATCCCTTGCAAATGAAGAATCATGGTGAATTGAGACTTGATTTGTTGTAGGGGAGCAACATCATATTCATCTTGTTGTGATGCCTGGTATGCATGAAAGAAATGCTGAAATTAATCTTTTAAACGAAACAGTCACCTTGGCTGAATTTGAAACAAGCAAGCTTAAAACCAAGCTTGATAGATGGACCATATCCAAAATGAAACATGAATAGTCACTATATAAACAAAGGGGAGCTAAGATTAAAACAGGAGTGGGTTGTGGTGAAAATCCATATGTCTATGCTCCTCCTAGCACTCATTGTTACTCTCCTATGCCGCAACCTCATCCATCTAATGATTTGATTGAAGTTGTAGAAACTAATAGTTTAAGTGCAGTTAAAGCAACGTTAATCTTAAAGAGGATAGAGATGTGCATAATTCCAATGTAGGTTGGGATTCCTTGGGTAGGGATCTGGTAAGATTAATGATGATTCCACCTCCGGTGTTCCAAAACCAATATCAGTTGCTTCTCCAACCTTCTTTAACAAGTTCAAAACGGTAATATTCGTTCGTTTGTTCCAATCAAGTTTGATAAAGAAGGAACGGTTGTTGAATCATCAGGCAATCAGAATCCTATAAGCGAAGCCGACATAATAGGAGATGTCAATCAAGATGGAGAAAGATCTGTGTATACGAGGCTCAACAAGCTCAGATGATGAATCAATCATAGAGGTGCTTGTTGGTTCCACACTCATCAAGATGTCTCCTAACATTGTCAAGTCACAAAAGCTTCCAAAAGCTTATTCAAAACAATTACGGATCTTTTCTCCAATTGCAAAACAACCCAGTCAACAAGTGAAGATCTCATTCCCCGTTCAGCATAGCGAATGCCAAAACAAGCAAGAATGTGCTACAAGCTTAAAGCAATCCTTCTTAGTACCCGCACAACATGGAAGTACAAAGAATCAAAAACCATTCAAGGCTTTTTTTGAGTGTGGAAAAGGAGTTCATGTGGTAAAGAAGTGCGCTCAAAGACTTGCTTCGAATCATAAAGGCAAAACGAATTGATTCTTCGAATGTAAGTCTACAAAGAATATTCCAGATGGTAAAGGCAACACAGGTTGCTTCTCTAGATCAAGAGGTAAAAAAACACACATCTTTGAATGGTTGGATGAAAAACCCTCCATCCAAACCTTTCATATGAAGCCGACTTCACATGATTCAAAGATGAATATGACCAAACGTTCAAAACCAAATTATTTTCCTTTTGCTCTTAAACAGAAAATGTTTTCTAAATTTAATTCACTCAAATCCAAATTATTTAAACCGAAACAAATTTGGCAAATTAAAAAGAAGCATACATATATCTTAGATTGTTTAAACGGTTGTGTGTAGAAGCAGGTTTCTTATATTGATGAAAAAGGATCTTCCAAGACTACGATGGTCTGGGTTCCCCTTTCTAACTAATTTGTTAATGAGCGCAAGAACAATTCAGGAGGACTGTTAGTAATCCAGTTTACTGACGGAGATTATTCCTAATTCAATTTGAGGCAGAACAAGCACGTTAAGGTCATGGTATTTTACCCACAATCTGGATTTTTATCTACACGTTAAGGTCGTTTTTTCCTATCAAGTTTGTTAAAGAAGGAACGGTTGTCGAATCATCAACCAACGAGAATCCTATAAGCGAAGCCGGCATAATAGGGGATGTCAATCAAGATCCGTTGGAGAAAGATCTATGTATACGAGGCTAGACAATCTCAAATGATGAATCAATCACAGAGGTACGTGTTGGTTCCACACTTATCAAGATGTCTCCTAACATTATCAAGTCACAAAAGCTTCCAAAAGCTGAATCAAGACCAATACGGATCTCTTCTCTAATTTCAAAAAAAACCCAGTCAACAAGTGAAGATCTCATTCCCTGTTCAGCATAGCGAATGCCAAAACAAGCAAAAATGTGCTACAAGCTCAAAGCAATCTTTCTTAGCACCCGCACAACATGGAAGTACAAAGAATCAAAAACCATTCAAGGCATGTTTTGAGTGTGGAAAAGGAGGTCATGTGGTAAATAAGTGCCCTCAAAGAATTGCTTCAAATGGTACAGGAAAAACGAATTGATTCTCCGAATGCAAGTCTACAAAGAATATTCCAGACAGTAAAGGCAACACGGGTTGCTTCTCTGGATCAAGAGGTAAAAAAACACACATCTTTGAATGGTTGGATGAAAAACCCTCCATCCAAACCTTTTCATGTGAAGCCGACTTCACATGATTCAAAGATGAAAATGACCAAACATTCAAAACGAAACAATTCTCCTTTTGCTCTTAAACAGAAAATGTTTTCCAAATTTAATTCACTCAAATCCAAATTATTTAAACCGAAACAAATTTGGGAAATTAAAAAGAACCATACAAATATCCTAGATTGTTTAAACGGTTGTGTGTAGAAGCAGGTTTCTTATATTTATGAAAAAGGATCTTCCAAAACTGGGATGGCCTGGGTTCCCCTTTCTAACTAATTTGTTAATGAGTGCAGGAACAATTCAGGAGGACCGTTAGTAATCTAGTTTACTGAGACAGAATGTAACTAATTCAATTTGAGGCGGAACAAACACGTTAAGGTCATGGTATTTTATCCACAATGTGGATTTTTATCTACACAATTTGGATATTTAAAAAATTCGATTTGCAAAAATGGAAATTTAGGGGGAAAGTATAGTAAATAAAAATGGGAAGAGAACTAGGAGCTTGATTAGAGTGGACTGAGAAATGATTATATACCATGTTGAAATGCTTGTTTTTGAATGATTTGTGTCTTTAAAATGAGAAATGATAGTAACTGATTTTGTGACATGATTTACATCTTATTTTAATTTCAAATAGAAGAAAATCAAAAAGATTCTTTAACGATATGCTTGGTAGACTCACCCTGTGGAATAAAGTAGATAGCAGTATGACGATTTAAATTAAAATATATGCTTAAGGACGTCTGGAATTACGCAATCATTTTGGCCTGCACCAAAACTGAGTCCTGACAAAAATTGGATTGAGAATTGATCATTCACCCACCATGACTCAAATCATATAAGCCATATCCTTGAGCCATGATTTGTGTATTTATATGCCTTGTGTTTGAGCTAATCTCCTCTGTTGTACGGTAGTACTGACCTGGAGTGATGATCTCCTTTGTTGTATGATAGTACTGACCTGGAGCTCTCATCGACACATGATTAGATGGTCACCTCCTTTGTTATTCATGAGTATGGACCTGGAGCTCTCACCATTTTGGTTTAAGTAGTGTCAAATCATCTAAACGATGAAATCATCACAGAGTGAAATGTTTTGTTAATAATCACTTGCACACTAGTACACAAGCATGCTCTATAAAGATCATAACAATATTCAAGAAATCCTAAGGTTGGTTGAGGGTTTTTGCCAAATGATTGTGGGGTCCTAGCATTCTAAACTATTTAATCGAACCTTAACGAATCAGCAGCTACTACCTGAAAAATATAGGGCATGGGTTTAAGTGGACAAACATATGACCAATCATTATTCATCTGTTTGAGATTTTCAAATCATTCAAAGACTATGATTAGATTAAGTTATCCGTGTGATCTCATTGCTTGTCGATGTTTAAATTCATCTGTATAATAAAGTATATGTTGAGGATATGAGCTCATGATCGATTTAGTTCTCGGTTTCAAATCCAATTTATAATATTTCATGCATTTCACAAAAATTGCGTACAAATGAACACAGGTTCGCTTGTTTTTCACATAGAGGTAAACACAGGTTTATTTGTTTAAATGAAATGATCTAATTAGAAATGTGGAGATTATGTTTGAGAATGTGTTTTAGATTTTTGCTTTAAGTGATGGCCGATCATGAGTTGAGTAGTATACTTGATTAGAGAACCTGTTCCTCAAGTTTGTAGAAGATACCGAGCTAGGAATCCTCCTCCTACATCTTCTAAAGCACCCAAGATAAGACATTGGGAAATCTGTTCCAATATCCATGCAAAGGTTGCATTCAAAAAGGGGGAGCACATAAATAGGCGGAGCTTATGAAATGAATAATCTTTTTAATGAGATTTAGAAAGATTCAACTTGAATAACTTTCTAATGTTGACTTCTCGGTGTTGAAATTGTTTGAAAACGTTGATAATGATAGAATAAGGGGGAGTATTGTTGGAGCTGTACAAGATAGTCTATATTATCAACGCATTCAAAGTCAACAAAAGTCAACATCATGGTCAAAGTTAACAAAAGTCAAACCCGACACATTCGAGACGAAGAACCGAGACAAGACATTGAAGATTTAGATGAGTAGGAGTTATATTGTAATAAATATATTTTGTGTGAACAAAATATATTTGATGTTGTTTTTAGTCATTTTTATGCTTAATATGTAATTTTGTATTAATTAGCCTAAGTCTAGGGAGTCAAGTGCAGTTAGTGAATATTAGTCTAGACTATAAATAGGTTAATTGTATACAACAAAAAATAAAAATATGAATAGTTGAATATTAGTGTAGACTATATCTTGAGGATATGATCTCATGATCGATTCAGTTATTAGTTTAAACAAATGTCACGATCGTGTATGTACGGAGTACTATTTATCCGATAATGTATGAAACCAGATCAAATAGGTCGGAATCCTATTTGATTGGCGATCCATTCAGTGAGAACGCAGTTCCGATCAATCTAACGATTAGAGAAACGTTAAGAATGATTAGAACAAGATCAACTGTGAACTATGAACTTGGAACAAGCTTTCTGGAGTCTCTGGACGGCTAGGTGGTATTTATAGGTTAGGGTTTTTCAATCATACAACTGAACCGTTAGCATGGTTTAGTGGTGCGACTGAATCCTGCTATTGATTCATATGCACGACTAAAGGTTAAGTCGTGCGATTGAGTCAATCTTATGTCTCAATCATGTGACTGATCCAGTCTCCATGTTCAGTCGTGCGACTGGTCCATTAGCATGATGTATCATGCGTATGATCCATTAGCACGGTCCATTCACATGAAGACTTCATACTATTAAGTTTGAACATGTTTCTCAATCATTATTATTCACATGAAGACTTTATACGATTAAGTTTAAACATATTTCTCAATCATTATTGACCAAGAGCTATGCACAATAGCCTCAAACCTATATAGTTTGTTCAATATACTTGATTACACAATAAAAAATGACACATTAAACATTATAAGCATCAATCACATATTGTATTTCATTCAACTCATTCATTACTCCCCCTTGGACCTAGTTTACATTAACGTCTGACATTCTTCATAAGATCTTTAAACCTCTAGTACTTCTCCTCTCTAGTAACTCCTGCATGTATTTCAAATGCAAAATAGAGTCGTATAGCATTCTGGAACTGAAGGGCTTGTACCATATCTTGCGCGTCATAGAATAGTGGCCACTTGTACGATGTGTAGACATCTTCTACACACATGTTTGTAAGCCACATAGGGTCGAATGCCCGGATAGTTTCCATTTTTCCTTCTTTATTTAGAACTATGACCACATCGCCTTTTCTCCAATCATAATACCACCAACTGAAGTGTGGAGTGAAGTCCTGTGGCATTTCCCGTAAGGGAATCTTAGACATTGCGCACGGGGGACTCCACTTCAGCACCACTTTAGGCTTTCCAGAAATGGGATCCACTTCAGGCCTACGAATGTACCTCTACGGTTGTTGAGGTCTCAAGCTAACCCATTGGTTTGGTATTCCTTCTTTAGAGGAGCCTTAAACCAGCCTGACATCTTTCTAGGATTAGCATATAGTAGATTTAAGCATGCCAGGTAGTTGCGCTCAAAACTTGGGATAGTCTTCAGATCATATGGGTATCTCAAGTACTCTATTTCGTTTTCCCTATTAACAACATAAACGTTAAGATCCTTAAAATACGCCCATGCCATAATTTTTCCAGACACCTTTAGATGTTTCTTGACCTTGTAGAGCTTAATGTAGGCCTTTTCCTTTTGAGCTGTGCGTTGCGCTGGTGTCTCAGCAAAACAAGCTGCCCATTCAACCTTCTTTATATCAACATTAGCGTCCGAGGCTCGGCTTGGCTTCATTCTTTTTTGTTTCTTTCTCCATCTTATCTAGTTTGTCGAATGTAGCACTACTGAGAGTGTCCCCAGTCGGGGATCACATTGCGCTTTCGGTCAGTGTACTCTAGATAGCGTTCAGTTGTCACATGTGCAATCTTTATTTCATAGACATCCTATAGCTCCTCATCACTTAGAACATTTACTTCGGGAGCATCTTTGATCAGCTCATCTGGATTCAATCTGAAAATCTCAGCGAGTTGCTCGTCAGTCAGATGGTGAATGATTTCTCCTTCTTTGGGAGTGTAGCTCAATGACTGTCTGACAATCCCTTGCAAATGAAGAATCATGGTGAATTGAGACTTGATTTGTTGTAGGGGAGCAACATCATATTCATCTTGTTGCAATGTTTGATATGCTTGATTTAAATATTTAACATCTCAATCATTAGTAATTAATCTAAACATTGAAACAATATATAAGCATAGATAAACATTATTTACATAAATTTAGTATTTGAATCGAGTACAAAAGTGTTCTAAATACAAAACATTTAATCTTTACTTTTATGTTTATCCGTCAGTTCTTCAATAGCAGGGGTTGAGAATGATGCTCCTTGGTCTTGTGCTCTATTAGTCCTTCGTTCTTGTCCTTAAGAAGAGGCTGATGCAGCAGTATCACCTTCTTCATCATTATCATCACCTCTGTTCTTTCCCTTTGATCCTTCATCATCAATGTCATCTTTTTCATCAGACTCATCATCATCACCTTCATCTTCATCATCATCACCATCATTTTCACCTTCCCAGATCTTTAATGTCTCATCTTTTGATCCTTTCAGTCTAAGCATGATCTTCTTGTTCTTGGCCTCCAACTCCTCAATCTTCTGAACTCATTGATCGTTCTGCTCCTGAATTGGGTAATCTATTGCGCTTGAGCAACATTGAGCTCCACAAGCTGACTTAGCTATGTAGCTCTTTTCTCATCAGAAGCTAATAGCTTTAGCACCATCTGGTTTAGTGTGGCTAGATGTTCCTCTACCCCAATGAATAGTAGAGTGGGTCCGGTGGTGAAGGTAGAGTGGGTTGAGGGACCTGCTTGGTGGCTGGTGGTGGTAGTGGTGGATGTGATGAATATGGGTGGTGGGATAGGAAAGGATGGTGAAGGGGTGGCTGTAGTAGTGGTGGTTGGGAGTATGGTAGTGATGGTGGGAGTTGTGGTAGTAGTGGTAGTGGGTGTGGTAGTGGTGGTAAGGGGTGTGGTAGTGGTAGTAGAGGGTGTGGTAGTGGTGGTGGTAGCTATGGTAGAAGTGGTGGATGTGGTGGTGATGAATGTAATCGTCCTTTCCTTGCTCTTCATCCCATGGGGCTGAGCTATGCTCTTCTTCCTCGATCCCTTAGAGGAGGATGGTCCCCTTTGGCTGATGGGATGATCTGGGATGTAAGATGGATGAGTATCAGTAGTAACCGCATCCCAGGACTCACCCTAGTGTAAACCAACCACCCTAAGCCCTCTCTTATTGGCCACGACCCGGCTTCCCACCGTCCGTACCAGAGGCTCCTCATCCGACTCCTCCTCCTTATATATCTGAAAGTTGGGGTGGATTGGAGCTAGCTTGGATCCACCCGGAGCCTCACCACTTTGACCATCACCATGGTCGTCATCATCATCTGAGTCTTCGGTTGGTAGCTCAATAGGCTCAACAATGGAATCATTATTATCATGACGCCACTTCTTGTGAGAAGGCGCCATGTAATCAGCATTGGCCAGATGCCCGAACAGTCTCCAAACAGGGGACTTTACCTGCTTCCCCCTGTATACCTTCATCCTGCCTAGAGTGGTGTCATCAGTCACCTCTAGCATCACTGCATCATCCTTCTCCTTGGACACTAGGGGGAGCTTCTAATCTATGATCATCTGCAAAAACCTTGGATACATGCAGAAGCTCTCCTTACCCTTGGCCTGAAGGTTCTCGATCATGTAAATTAAGATCATGTTGGAGAAGCTGAAGGGGTGATTCAGTACCAGTGCCACGTAAGCATTCTGGATTTGGTCAGAGAGATCATCAAATCCACCCCTCCGTGACGCAATGCACTTGAGAATGGCGTGTGCTATGTACTTTAACCTAGGACACAGGTTGCTTTTGTTGAGCACACCCACGTTGATGTCCATGGTGTACTTTATCCCTAGAAAACATCCCCTTATAGTCTAAGGATATAACATGGTTGGGGGGCAGCATCATCACCCAGGTCCAGTAGTCGTCGAACATCTGCTACCGTCACCTCAATCTCTTGCCCAAAAATGGTGCTCAGAATATAGTAGGGATCAGTAGATCTGTCAATTGATGCACCCTCCCAGAAGGCCTGCTGTAAAGACCTGTAGGGTGTGCATGGTGTAGATATTGCTCTGTAGATCCTTGATCGCCTAAAAAATGCAATAATACCCACAAACTCAGTAGCATTCCTTCTGGTGGCATCCAAGTGAGCACAAATGTTATGCTTGGTGTTGATGATCCACCTATCTGCCATGTTTCTATAACACAAGACACATAAACATGAGATTTGTCCATCACAGAAATTGTTGATAATTTAACTTGTTTTGAAATCAGTCTTGTTCAATCGTGCGATTGAACCAGACGATTGAGTTTAGTCGTGCGATTGAGCATGCGGCTGAGTTCACTCAGGCGACTTAGCATGCGGCTGAGTTCAACGGGCAACTCAGCATGCGATGAGTTCAATTGAGCGATTGAGCATGCGGCTGAGTTCATTCGGGCGATTGAGCTCATCTGCCTTGTTCATTCGGCCGATTGAGTAATTTGCTCAACTCAATCGCGCGATTGAAGTTCATTCGAGTGTCTAGTCGCATAACTCTCTGTTCAACACTCTAACCCCAAATCTATGTCAAAACATGATGATAAATGTTGAGTTTAGGGTCTTTAGATTCCCAGGGACCTTAACTATCACTGTATGTCCTTCATTTTAACCATTAAGGACATTTATGTGGTCTATTAGAATTATTTTACATATTTCTTGATTCTAGTCAAATTGGGTCTGTTAGGGTTTGATTACACTGTGCATTTTGTGCGATTTCGATCACTAATTACCTATAGAAGATGAGAGTACATGTTACTAACACAATCTATGTGCCAAATCAACTAAATTAAACTTTGGCAGAGTAAGTTTGATGTCGTGCAATTTGGGAGCGATTGAAGGGTGGTGAGAATGTGCGACCGACTTTCACCCTATTTATACTGAATTTATTTTCAGTCAGGCGACTGGGGCTTAGTGGTGCGACTGGCTCAGTCGGTCACATCCATTCGAGTGACTAGGTTTCAGTCGTGTGACTGACTCAGTCGATCTCCTTCATTCGTGCAATTGGTTCATTCTTGTGATCCAATCGTATGGATTGACTCATGCTTATGGTCCAATAGTATGTCTAGTCCATACTTGTGGTTCAGTCGTGTGATTGGGCTCATACGTATGATCCAATCCTGTGACAGGTCCATACTTATGGTCCAGTCATACGAACGGCTCATACTTATGAGTTCGACCTGATGACCTTGCAAACACTTAGTCTTTTAACAATAGATAAAACGTTACGAGCGATGATCATCTCTGACGTGACCTTTTTAATTTGAAAAACTGTTGATCACCTCAGACGTGATCCTTTTAACTTAAAACAAAACCGACTCATCACCTCACATGTGACCCCTTTTAAGTATGTGATTCACAGATTTAATTCAGATGCATAGTCCGAATTTTACCTACCAAATGACGTAAAATAAATAAATAAAACAACTAGAAATTAAAAAAAATAAATAAATAAATAAATTACCAACCAGGGATAAGATGTTGGGTTTTGTCACATGTAAAACTTGCTAGATTAACCAATTTAAACTAGAAAAACGCAGCGGAAAAAGGAGTTTAACATATGGTTTATAATATGAAAATTTTTGCCATATTAAACTACAAACAAAATCCAAGAATAAGGATCAAATGTATTTGAAATAATATGCTATCAAACAACACAAAATATAGAGATTAATGAAGAGGCTAATACAACCTAAACATCTTAAGTCCATCTTGCATGCTGCACAAGTACATTAAAGAAGAAGCTTAGGAAGTTTCACACATGAAACTGAAAAATACTCTAAGTGTGAAGTCTTCCGAAGCCAAGACCAATATCTTCCGAAGCCAAATATGAAGTCTTCCGAAGCATCAGAGACAATGTCTTCCGAAGCTTCAAGCTCATGAAGACAGATTTCTTCCGAACACTTTTAGTAACATGCTTTATCTCATGTACAGTTCCATAAAGCTGGACACCTTTCCACTGCATCTGTGCAAGTCACCAACTTACATGAGTTGGTGAAAAGGTCCATGCTTTTGGTAACTGTACATTGAGGTCTTGAGTCTATAACTTTCTACTTTATGTACTTTATTATTTTTCTAATAGATAAGGATGTGAGCTATGGCATGTCATAGTCACAAGTCAAAAGTCAATCTGCCTTTTGAGTCTACAGTTGATTTTGTTTGTGTCTAGTCAAGTGTATCTAGCTGGCTTTCAAAGTTTAGCCGGCTGTAGGATGTAATATAAGAATCTCATGTTCTTGTATCTTTCACATATGCTTTGTAACACTGGTAATAGAACATTAAGAAAGCAATATACTGCATTCTTGAAAACCATACACTTGTGTTCTTTGTGTTCTGTCTCTCTTGTGTTACTTGTGTTCTTTGTATCTCTTTTTGGTTAATCTAGTTTACTGTTTGATTAAAGTTTAGTTAATCTCCTCTTTGTGTTGTTGTGTTCTAACTTACACCCTTCAACGATCTTGCATTTGGTATCAGAGCATTTCAGGCTTTTGATATAAGATCTCACTATCTTAAGATCCCTCACACACACAAATACTAAACTTTTCAAACGGCACTCATTTCCAAAACTGATATGGAAACTGGAACCATGAACAAGTCCCCACTGATCACTCTTGATGAGTTTGATACCTGGTGTTTGAGAATGGAAGGTTTCATCAGGTCTCTTGATTCAAGAATGTGGGAGTCTATTGAGAATGGACCTTTCATACCTAGCACCCCTTCTGCTACTGGTGCTGGTATGATCCCCAAAGATGTGGCTAACTACTCTGATGAAGATAAGAAGAGAGTAGAGATAGACAGAAAAGCCATGACAGCCCTTCAAACTGCCCTTCCAAACTCTGTGTATAGAGGTTTCAAGAAGTGCAAAACAGCCAAGCAGTTGTGGGATGCATTGAAACTGATGTATAAGGGTTCCTCTGAAGCGAAGGGGAACAAGACGGATCTCCTGAAGCAGCAGTTTGAAAACTTCATCTTCAAAACAGTTGAAACCATGACTTAGCAGTATTTCAGGTATGTTGAGATTGTGGATACCGTAGTGGATGGAGGAGTTTCTCTTGAAAACATAGATATTGTAAGGAAGTTCATGTCCTCACTTCCTAGGTAATGGACACACTACTGTGTGGTGATCAAGAGAATTTAAAATCTCAACCTCTTACTCTAACAAATTTATATGGGATTCTCAGTGGCTACCAGATGGAGATGAACATGCAAGGTTCATCTGGAAACTCCAACAATCAAATGGGTTGAGCCCTACATGTGGTTGAATGGGATAATATAGAACCAAATATCATCTCTTATGCTGCCCTGACAATTCACCAAAGGGTCCTTTCATCACCTTCCCAGAGACACCAAGAGAAACTACACTCAAGGAAGCCCATTCCAAGAGACAAGCTCTTCTCAAGCATTTGTGTCTTCTAATGAAAGCTGTGGCAACTCTCTTTTCACTCTTGAAGACCTGGACTGTATCCATCCAGATGATCTGGAATACATGAAAATAGTCCAGCAGATGGCTCTTCTCACTCATAGAGCCAAGAAGTTCTACAAGAGGTCTGGAAGGAAGTTCCTAAGCAATGCAACCTGTGGAAAGTTTGGCCTGGACAAAGGCAAAGTCAAGTGTTACAACTGTAACTTGATGGGCCATTTTTCCAGAGAGTGTAACACACCAAGAACAAATTGTGGCCAAACACAATCCAGACCAAACTACACTAACAAAGCTCTCCAGAATGAGAAGTCAAAGCAGCAGTCTGCTGTTGCTGTTGAAGAAGGAGGCTTTGACTGAGCTTTCAGGTGAAAGATGCTTCTCCAACCAAGCACTAATGGCAGATCATGATGAAGGCAAGGTATTGGAACATCTTTATAGTCCTGAATGCATTGCTAAAGTTAACAGATACAGGTCCTACAACATGGAAATAAGATCTGACCTTAAGTCCTTAAACATTTTAAAATCTGATTTTTGAAAGTCTGAAAATGATTATATACTGAAGATAGAGGACTTAGAGAAAACCATTTCAGTTCTAAAACATGAACACACAGATTTTAGGACTCAAATCAAAGATCTCATAACTAAGTTAACTAAGTGCTAGGCTGAGCTTGTGATTAGCAAAGCCAGGTCAGAAAAGAGTGTTCTTGAACAAGAGACCTTGAAGAACATGATATCTTTATCCATGCACAACAAAGTGTGCTATCAAAATAGGCAGGGACTGGGATCCAATGAGATAGCACCTCCACACACAATCTTGTCATTAAGATCTCCTAGGTATGGAACTTGTGAAGATGAGTTTCCACTCATAGATCCTATGAGTGAAGAGGACGAAGAAAAGATAGTGAAGAATCCCTGTGAGAAGAGTGAATAGTAGGATTCCAAGATGGGCCACTATCCTTCTGAGGAGAAAAAGAAGACTGTGATGACTAAGTCCATGAGAAAGAACTTGATGAGAAAGAGCAAAAGAAAGGCAAGGAAGGCTCAAGAGATCAAGGATAGTTTTGACTCAAAGCAGAAACAAGTTTTTATCTCTACAGGGTTTAAAGTGGTAGGGACTGAAGACATCAACCAAAACTCTTCGGCTAAGAGTTCTGGTTCTTGTTCAACTCATCTCAGTAGCAAGAACATCAAACTCCAAGCACAGTCCTCAGCCCAAGAGGATTGTCTCAGCATGTGCAAAGAGGAAGGTGGAGAAGGGAAGTGACCAAAGACAGTCTGATTCCAAGGAAAAGGCTCTTGTGAAGAAGAAGATGAATTGTGTCATGTGTGAAAGTACCACTCACATTGCTAAGATTGTCCCTTCAATCCTAAAGGTACTCTCTATATGACCAAAACAAAGGCTTCAAAGAGTTCTAAGAAGATTCAAGCTTCGGAAGGAAAACCTGTTTCCTTCGGAAGCTCCATGTCGAAGAAGAAGGGAAATGGAAAATTACCCTCGGAAGAGAAGTTGGTCTCAGCAGAAAGGAGTTCTTCCGAAGTACTGAAGTCTGCTGCAGTGTCTGCAGAATCGTCCGAAGGATTAGTCATCAAAACGTCTGAAGTTCCAAATGCTTTCGAAGTTTTGAAGATCAAGTCCAAGACTCCGAAGGTGGCGTGGATGTCTAAGAAAGACCATATGATTGAGATTTCTCCATCAACAACAACTCAAGATCCTCTTAGAACAACCATAGGATCTATTACTATTGAATTACCTTCTGCAAATGAGCCCAAGGCAAGCAAGGCTTGGGTTTCCGAATGTAACTAATCTTTCTCTTTGCGCAAGGACAGCTGAAGACAGGCAAAAATGTCTGGATCATATACAGTGGTTGTTCCAAGCACATGACAGGCAATAGGTCACTACTCCAGAACTTTGAAAGGATTCATGGAGGACCAATAATGAGACAAATAACTTCTCATAAACAAATTATCCACATAATGTTGTTTATTTACAAAAGCAATGATTTAGAAAACCCATTTTCTAAATTGGTGTTTAATATTTATTTGTATGATCTTATCCACGAATGAATATTTATGGTGTTTGTTCTTGGCTTGTTATTGGGTATGACCTGACTTGGATAATAACGTACTAACCACATCAATCTTGTATGTATCTTAGGCATATAAGATCCAACACGCATACACAGCCTGCATATAAGTAACACTCAAAGCAGTTAATTTTTGCCTAATTTTGTTACCAGATCAACAGTTTCACTGCTAGTTTCGCCAGCAGTTTCGCCAGTAGTTTTGCCAGCAGTTTCGCCAGTAGTTTCGCTACTAGTTTCGCTGGCATCTTCGCTTCCAGTTTTGTTGCTAGTTTCACCCAAATTTCACTGCATAAACATGTCTGCGAAACTACATACGAAACTATTGTTTAGTAGGAGTTTTCATAGTTTTGCTGGATGACTACACAATTTCCCTGGATGACTACACAATTTCGCTGGATGAACCCTTAATTTCGCTAAACGGGCTGAAAATTAGGAACCAACTAAATTTTGACCCAAAACTTCAATCTTTTACTTCCAAAACCTAGATTTATCTCATAATAAGCTTTATCTAAGCTTCTTACATATTTTCTTACTAAAAAACGTGAGTTTTGGGCAAATCTTTGCCACTTTCAAAAATTGTAAGCCCAAGAATCTGGGTTTACATCAAAATGAAAAATTACATGATACTTTTTAACTGGATTCTTGGTGTGTTCTTTTTGTTTGGATACCCATGAACACCGATCTTCAATCCCGTGATCAACCAAGCCTTGAATTCCCAATTCTCTCCACTTTCTCTCTCTACACTCTCTTTCTAGAATTGGGGTGTTGAGTTGCAAATGAGAGTTGCTCAAGTTGATCCATTAAATACCGGGCGTTCTCGGGACCTTTCACTCGCCAAACACATTTCCCACGAGGTCTACTCGGTCCATAGTCCATTACCCGCTTATTTTCTTTAAATAATCCACGCTAAGCCTATTATTATTAATTCACTCGTTTTGACTTTATTCATGGCGTGACATGCTACGTCCAAGAACTTTACGGTCTACCAACTTCATGTCAAGTGTGCTTTTCTATATGGGGTTATAGATAGGAAAGTCTATATGTGCGAGCCTCCACGATTTGAAGACCCACAACACCATAACTATGTGTGCAAATTGGATAACGCTCTCTATGGGTTGCACTAGGCACCTAGGTTGTGATATGAGACTTTGTATTCATTTCTACTAAAGAATGGCTACACTGGAGTTATCATTGAGAAGACTTCATTCATAAGAATGTCAGGGAAAGACATTTTCCTCATACAAGTCTATGTTGATAACATCATATTTGGTTCCTCAAATGACCAAATATGTAAGAACTTTGAGAGCATTATCAAGAAGAAGTTTGAAATGAACTCCATGAGAAAAATAACTTTTTCCTTGGAACTCAAGTAAAGTAAATGAAAGAAGGGTTCTTTGTTAATAAATCTAAGTATGCCAAATACATGTTGGAAATATTTCATATCAAAGATTGTAAGCTAGCAAAGACTCCTATACCTAGAAATCATAATCTTTGTCTTGGACTCTAAGGGGGTGGATACTAATCAATATTAGTATAGGGTAATTATTGGATCTCTGATGTATTTCACAACAAGTTGACCTGATATTATGTTTGCAACTTGCATCTGTGCAAGATATCAGGTTGCTCCTAAGGTTTCTCACCTAGTTGTTGGTAAGAGAATCCTTAGATACCTTAAAAGATCACCTAAACTGGGTCTCTCGTATCCAAGGAACAACAACTTTAATCTTTGTGGCTATAGTGATAGTGACTATGGTGGCTGAAACATCAACAAGAAATCAATATCTTGAGGATGTTAGTTTCTTGGTGGAAGGATCATCTCATGGCAAGGCAAAAAGCAATCAGTGTGTGAATATGAATTGCTAAAGCTGAATACATTGTTAGTGCTAGTTGCTATGCTCAGTTGCTATGGAGTCAAAATCAAATGCTAGATTATACGTTCAACTTCACGAGGACTCCTATTCACATTGACAACAAGAGTGCCATTTTAATTATAGAAAATCCTATCAAGCACTCCAAGACAAAGCACATTGACATTTGGTATCATTTGATTAGGGATATACATCAGAAAAGTCTCATCAATCTAGTCAAAGTTGACTTAAATGAATAATATGTTGATTTGTTCACCAAGGCATTTGATGAACAAAGATTAAGTATTTTATTTTCGCTATTGGAATGATAACCATTAATTTAACCTTTTTCAAAATGTGTCTTGTTTTTGTCAAAAGAATCTAAGTCCGGTTACAAAACGTATTTCTTCAAAATTGGCTAAGTATGAGTTCTTCCAAAAAGAAATTAACCCTCGAAAGATATCTTATGTATCTCCCAAAGGAAAATCCCTTGAGGATTAATGTTATCTACTAATGAGTTTTTAACCTCTGAAGCACAATTGATGATATATCAAATCTATTTCCAAAGCATAACAAACTTCTTCATTCGGAAAACCTTCTTACTCTCAGAAGTAAATTTCACTTAGGACAAAATTTACCCTTTAGAAATAAAGCTTGGCTTCGGAAGTAAGTTTTGTGCCATAAGAAGATTACATTCAGAAAAGTTTTTACACTTGGAAGAAAGCTTTACTATGTAACCAAAATCTTTTGGGCCCCGCTCTATAAAAAGGTAAATATTTTATTAATGATGTCGAAATATGTAAAATGGTTTTACCATTACAGCCATTATCACATCATACTCCAAACTGTCATTTCACCTTATCTTCCAATCTATTCACTTTATTTTGTACTACATTCACAACCCTAAGTTTCCTTCATCTTCAATTTTACTCCCAAATCAAACTTCCCTTCCTCTGTTACTTTCCAAGAATGGCACTAAACCCTCAACACAACCAAGTCCCACTCCTTGATTCTTCCAAAGATGCTAACTTCTCTAAAATCATCCATTTCCTAACCCAGTCCAGCTACTTCACAGCCCTAACCGATAACCCTAGCATTTAGTCAAACCATATGGACGAGTTCTCGTGTAGTGGCCAATAATAAGAAAAATAACTTCTCATAAACAAATTATCCACGTCTGGATCATAGATAGTGGCTGTTCCAGGCACATGATAGGCAATAGGTCACTACTCCAGAACTTTGAACGGATTGATGGAGGACTAGATGCTTTTGGAGGAGATGAAGGTGGTTACATCTCTGGAAGGGGCAACATCACAAATGGTAAGCTCAGCATAGAAAAGGTAAACTTTGTTAAGGAGCTTGGATACAATCTTCGGAGTGTATCTCAATTTTGTGATCAGAGTCATAAAATGCTCTTTACTGAGCATCAGTGCATTGTTCTTAAGCCTCGTGTGGTCATTCCTCATAAGCATATCCTACTTAGAGCCCCCAGGAAAGGAAACATGTACAAGATGGATTTGCAAGAAACCTCTCCCTCTGGAGAAGTTTTATGCCTTTTGTGTAAAGCTAATAGTGATGAGTCTTTCCTATGGCATAAAAGAATGTGCCTTGTAAACTTTAAGAACTGAACAAATTGATTAAGCATAATTTGGTAACTGGAATACCAAAGAAAGAGTTTACAAGTGATGACCATTGTGTTGCATGCCTGAAAGGGAAGCAACATAAAGTATCTCACAAGCCTAAGGAAAGGAACTCCATCACTGCACCCCTACACTTGTTACATATGGATCTCTTTGGCCCCACTAGCGTAATGAGTTTAGGAAGGACCTTATACTGTCTAGTGATCACAGATGACTTTACAAGATTCACTTGGGTCTTCATCCTTAGCACTAATAACGAGACTCCTAAGATTCTGAAGAATTTCAACTTAAAGATTGAGAATCAGTCTAATCACAAGGTCAAAGTCATAAGTTGTGATCAAGGAACTAAATTTAAGAACCAACTTCTTGATACATTTTGTGATGAAAAGGGTATTACAAGACAATTCGGTGCTCCCCGGACTCCTCAGCAAAATGGTGTTGCAGAGAGGAGAAACAAGACACTAATTGAAGCTGCAAGAACCATGCTATCTGACTCTAAGCTGCCCATCACCTTCTGGGCAGAGGTAGTCAACACTGCTTGTTATGTGTAGAACAAAGTTTTAGTAGTTAAGACTCAGGGCAAGACTCCTATGAACTTTGGAACAAGATGAAACCTTTCATTGGTTTTCTCAGGTCATTTGGATGTCCTTGCACCATCTTGAATACCAAAGATCAAATTGCCAAATTTGTTGAGAAATTAGATGATGGACACTTTATTTGATACTCTTCCCAAGCTAAGGCTTATAGAGTGTACAATCTTAGAACTAGAATTGTTGAGGACTCAGCTAATGTGACTTTCAATGAACACACACCTGTGTTGCTGGTTCTGGTCCAGATTGGTTATTTGATCTTGATTTGGTTACCAGCTGTTTTAACAAATCTTGTGAGAATGTTTCAGGATCTGTAGAAAATTTACATAGAGGTGATCCTCATCCAAGATTTGAGCTAGGACGACCTCAAGTCATACATCTTCAGCTCCAGTTGGAACTACTTTTGCAAATGAGGTCTCTATCAGCACAACAATGACAAACTCAGCTCATACATGTGGTATGCCTTTAAATTCTAGCTCAGAGGCTCTACTACGAGATAAGAACACCATAATTATGGAAGATAACAATGGTGGTGATGACAGTGACCAAGATTTTCTTGATGCCACTAACCACACCATGGATGAGAACATCAATGATGTCACACATTCTTGGATCAAGTCTCTCTTGATAAGTGTGCTGATGTGGTGGGAGAAACATCCATGCCAGATCTAAATTTCTCTAATTTAGATCTCGCTTAGCAACTTGATGTGATCCCTCAGCTAAGGATCCACAAGTCTTACCCCACCACAAACATCATTCGAGATGTTGTCTCAGGGGTAAGGACAAGAGGACAAACCCATGAAGCAAATGTTTGTCTTCACTCTTGTTTCCTATCCTATATAGAGCCAAATAAATTTGATGAAACTCTAAAGAATGGAAGTTGGGTTGAAGCAATGCAATAAGAGCTGCTTCAATTGAAAAGGCAGAAGTTTGAAACCTTTGTCCTCTTCCTTCTGGGAAGACGACCATTGGAACCAAATGGGTGTTTAAGAACAAGAAAGATTATAGAGGCATCATCGTTAAGAACAAAGCTAGACTGGTTGTTCAAGGATACACACAAGAAGAAAGGATTGACTACACTGATGTCTTTGCTCCAGTGGCAAGATTAGAAGCTGTTAGGATATTCCTCGCATTTGCTACATCCAAGAACTTCAAGGTCTTTCAAATTGATGTGAAGTGTGCCTTTTTATATGGAGTGATAGATGAAGAGGTTTATGTCAAACAACCCCCTGGTTTTGTAAAGCCTGATCATCCTGATTATGTCTGCAAGCTTGACAAAGCGCTCTATGGGCTGCATCAGGCACCAAGGAAATGGTACGAGACACTATCTGAGTATCTTTGTAAACATGGATACAGGAGAGGTACTATAGATGGAACTCTTTTCATCAAAGGACAGGGAAATGACATACTGCTAGTTCAAGTGTATGTGGATGACATCATCTTTGGTTCAGCTAATCCAAAGCTCTACAAAGACTTTGAGAAGCTGACGAAAGACAGTTTTGTAATAAGTGCTATGGGGGAACTCAATTTCTTCTGGGATTTCAAGTGAAGCAAGTTGAAGATGGCATCTTCATAAGTAAGTCAAAGTATTTTCAAGACATACTCAAAATGTTCAATATGACTGGCTGTAAGATTGCTAAGACACCCATAGCCAGAAACCACTCCCATGGTCCTGATCTTGAGGGGGAGTGTGTAGATGAACACTTATACATGGCTATGATTGGGTCTCTTATGTATCTTACTGCTAGCAGGCCTGATATCATTTTTGCTACTTGCATCTGTGCAAGATATCAAGCCAACCCTAAGATGTCTCACCTTATCACTGTCAAGAGGATTCTAAGATACCTCAAAGGTGCATCAACACTTGCCTTATGGTATCCCAATAATTCTGGATTCAATATGTATGCCTATACAGATAGTGATTATGATGGTTTTAATATGACTGCAAAGTCTACATCTGGGGGATGTCAATTTCTTGGTCGAAGGGTTGTCTCATGGCAATGCAAGAAACAATCATGTGTCTCTGCGTCAACTGCTGAAGCTGAATACATTGCTGCTGCAAGCTGCTTGCTCAAGTGCTTTGGATTCAAAATCAAATGCTAGACTATGGGTTAAACTTCAAGGAGACTCCCATTCACATAGAGAACAAGAGTGCTATCTCCACGACAAAGAATCTTGTGCAGCACTCAAGGACAAAGCTTATCAATATCAGGTATCATTTAATAAGAGATAACTATTAAAAGGGATTAATTAAACTAGTCAAAGTTCACACAGATGAAAAATATGCTCATCTATTTACATAGGCTTTTGAAGAACAGAGATTTAAATATCTAATATTAGCTATGGGGATGATAAACTTTGAGTAAGCTGTTCTTAAAACTAATTCTTATTATTTCTTAAAATATGTGTGTCCTAAGTTGTCTAGTTCATCACTTTCATAAGCTCATGTTTTCTTTGGATGAATATTTCTTTTAGAAGACTTTCCTTAGATTTTCGAAAATTTATGATACTTTGGAAGTTTTGCTTTTAACTTCGGAAGCAAATCATGCCTTAAAAATATTAATTGTCTAAGAAATTTACCTTCGGAAGAGCTTTCTGATTTATCTTCTGAAGCTTAAATACTTGTCTCAGACACTTACTTATTTTCAAGGAGCATTTACTTTCGAAGCAAAATTAACTCTCGGAAGCTTTGTTGTTTTATATACAAAGCACTCAAGTTTTAGTTTCTCTTCCGAAGCAAAAATCTCAAAACTCTCAGGAACTTCTTCCGAAGACATTTTAGCTTCGAAAGCTTTTTAATTAAAACTTCCGAAGATAATTAACCTTCAGAAGCTTTTTGACATTGAAGAAAACTAATTTTTGAGCAAAAGTAAACTACTTTTTCAGAGGTGGGACCGACATCCGGATTTCAATGTTTATCCTCTTTCATTAAACTTTATCTGAAATCCTTCTCACATAGAAACCCAATGGTTTCCCCCTCATTCTATCATCTGTTCTTCCTCCAACCTAAAACCCCGAATTTCTCTCTGAAATTTCTTTCTCTCTTCTTTCTTCATCCATAAGCTACCTCAAAATAGCCAACCTTGCTCACAGAAATGATCCTAACTTTACCTTGTAGCTACACACACAACAAAACGAGGTTGCTTTGTTTCTCTGAGAAAGATCCTCATTTCTCAGAGGTTTGTTGTATCTTAGCTCTGTCTATTCTAGAAGACCTGCCAAGAGGTCATTATGGACGGGGAGAAGGCACTGTCTGCCACAGTGCAGGGGGAACAATCTTCATCACTCCAGCCATCATCAATAGGCATCTTCAGCTGGATGATGAAGAAGGTGAGTTGTTTTCCCCAAAGGAAGCTGTGAGTCATTCCTTTGAGCAGATGGGATATGAGGGAGATTTTTTGTAAAGACCTTTAGGAAAGCAAAGGTCTCATCCCAATAGAGATCCTGCTCCATGTGGTCATCCATAGCATATCAAACAAGCATGGTGGATGGGACCAGATTCCTCAGGATCTCTCCTTCATAATCCATGGAATGGTTCAGGGGGTCAAATTCAGGTATTCTCAGTTTGTTTATACAATTTACTTGCTAATTTAGACTCCTTAGAGTATTACATGTTTCCTAGATATGTCCAACACATTCTTAACTGTGAACTGGGCTCATAATTGAGGGAAACAGGTAACACTCTTAAATTGGGATTGATGAAGCCTGGCATCTTTAAAATTTTGAGAATGCCCACTGTTGGATTCTCTGGGGTAGAAACAGCCTTAGTCCCAAAAATGTTGGAGCTCATTGCTCAAGGTGACAACCTAGCAGCACAAGCTAGTGTTGAGCCACACCTGCTATCTCCAATCACCCACACAGCCTCAAATCACCATCACTTACCAAAGAAAATCCAAATGAACCCCTGCTCAGGCTATTCAGTTTCTGGCGGCCCCCATATACTCACCCATACAGGAAGAAGTGGACACTGGAGCTCCCACTTCTCATGAGGAGCAGACCACTACCATCTCTTCAAGAATCAGTGATGAGGTTCCTCATGCTCAGCCTGATGACCTCATTAGCCCAACTACCTTAAGCCATCACTTTGAGTCTAAACACTCAAGTGATCAACCTTCAGGGGACAGTTACCATCCCCAGCCTACAGATCTCAACCAACCAATTCCCAACCTTGACTTCTATGCTCATGAAAATCAATGTTTCAGTGAGTATAATGAATCTTTCTTCTTTACCCCTACTCAAAGAGAGATGAATGCTACTGAGTCTCCTACATCTTTCCCACATCAGTCACCTACAACTGAGGTGGACACATCTGAACATGTTTAGGACGTCCATATGGAAGAGGCTCTCACTTCTGAAAGTGATTACATCATTAAGACCCAACCATGGCAACTCAGCCCACTGACATCTCGATTAAGATTGCCAGTGAGCAGAGGAAAACTAGCAGCCAAGAACCTAAAGCTGGTGGTGAGAGAGACGACTTTGGTCCAATTATCTCATCCCCTAATGAGTCTTCTGATGAAGATAAGGAGAATCTGACAGTACTGGTGCAAAAACTGTCTAAAACATGCACTTACTTAGTCTCAAAGGTCAGTCACCTTGAATCTCAGGTGACTACCTTACACAACAGGATCAATGATTACCAACTTGAGATTTCATATCTCAAGGAGAAACTAGTTAGGAGACCCTTAAGAAGAGCTCAACCAGGAACACAAGAACCTATGGATGTGATTGACCTATCTTCCAACTCACCTATGCAAGTGGGTGATGGTACCAAAAAGGGGGAGAAAGTCATTTTAGCGACAGAACCTGGGAGTTTTTTAAAGAGAATGGAAATTGAGGATTCACCATCCTCACTTGCAATTGTGCATTCTCAGAAACCTCCTCAAGTTCACATTAATGTGGACTACACAGACTCCTTCATACAGAGTCTGTTTAAGGATGGGATTCCAAGGGCTACGTCACCTTCACCATCTTCCAATCACATCATTGAGTGGAGGTATGACAACATCAGGAAAGCCCTGATCATCATAATTTTTCAAGGACAACAAGAAGTCTTCAATTTTCAGACCTTGGACTACTATGATGGTCTGGATCTAGTCAACATGCACTTGTCAACCCAAGCCAATCAAGACAAGCTGACAGACTAGCTCAAAGAATCCAAGACAAGATCACTACAGAGTTCAGCTTAAGAAGGGGACTTAGGCAATCAGGCAATGCCATCAGTCAACTAGATGTTGAGGCAGACCCTAAGATTAGCTTCATAGGGGAAACCTTGACTGAAGGCCTAATGGCAGAACCTAAAAGCCCTGTCTCATCATCATCAATTGCTGCAGAGATCCACTTTCTTCTCAGACACCTGCTGGTGAAGGTGCTTCTCAACCTCTCTCTGGCCTGAGCTTAGATGGTACAACAAGCAATGTAGGCCAAAGCTCTTTCCACCCTGAGTTACAAAGGTCTATGAGTGGCAAACGGAAAAGAAAAATGACAACTGAGGAGATTGAGGAGAGGAGAGAGATTGGAGAAGTAGGCTAAGGGGAGAAAGTTCCTCTGCTGAGTCTTCAAGACTCATGAAGTCTGCTATCAGGGCTGCCCCCAGACCAGATACTCAGAATGATGAATTTAGGGCAGTCAGGATAAACTATTTGCAGACTAGAAACTATGACATAGACAATGTCATTTCCCTCCCCTTAGATGAGTTGAATGAACTAGTTAACCTGGAAAGTTCAAGGGAGAAGAAGGAGGCAGAAGATGAAGAACTCCTAGTACAAGTCAAAGAATAGAAAAGAAGAAAAAGACTGTACAAGAATATGCCTACCCTCTCCCTAGTTCAGGAAAGTCCTGCACAAGAAGATGTGGTTCAACAAGAACCTCAGGTACACAAAGAAGAAGAGAGGATCAAGATGATCAACTACCTAATTGCCACAGGCTTCTATCAGGCAGATGCACTTCTTACCTTGTCCTATGACTATGTTGAGTTTGAGTACTTAAAACAGCTTGAACTTGAGATAATCAAGGACAGATAGACAACTAAGAAGAAACTAAGGGAAGAAGCTACAAAATCAAGAGCCAACATCCAAAAGAGCATGAAGAAGTCTGCTGATACGCAGAGGATGATGAGCTTCTTGAAGCTATATGGATTCTCTGGAAGGAGACTTGGCCCCATGTCTCTATCCACTATGGATGAGCATATTAGGGTGATCAAGCAAAAGATCAAAAGTGGAGAGCTGATTGACTTACACTCCACTCCAAGTCAAGCCCCGCTTGAAGTGGAGGTTAAGGTTGAACAACCAGAGACAACACAACCTGGACCTCCTGCTCAAATTCAGCAAGCTTCATGTTCTGATCCACAGCAGGGTCAACCTCCCTCTCCTTCTGAGCCTGAGAGAGAGGAAGTCCCAACTTAGAAAGACGGTGAAGATCAATCTGGTACTGCAGGCCAGTCTTCTCAGTTAAAATCTGGTAAGAGAAAGAAGAGGATGGCTTCTAAACCAAAAGCCAAAGAAGAAGAAGACTGCACCCTCTTCTAAATCCCAGGATGAGTCAGAACATCTTGAGATTGTGCAGCTAGAGGATGCTACATCAACTCCAATTCAAACAGCTCCTCTAGCATCAGGAAGATTCATCTTGTCTTGGACATACACCACTAATCCAGAAAGATGGCATGTCATTAGAGATCAAGGCACCAAAGACATTTACACATGGAATGATATGTTTCAGTTGGCTTACATGATCTCTTTGATATGAGAACACACTTTAACAGTTTGAAGGATCAGGATCACCTTATGAAGAAATGATTGGTGATCTAACTAATGAGGACTGTTGACATCTGAAGTCTATTAAGTGTTTTGGTAGTATGAGCCTAGGGGGAGTTTGTAGAGATTAATGAAGAGACTGATACAACCTAAACATCTTAAGTCCATCCTGCATGCTGCACAAGTACATTAATGAAGAAGCTTAGGAAGTTTCACACATCAAACAGAAAAATACTCTAAGTGTGAAATCTTCCAAAGCCAAGACCAATATCTTCCGAAGCCAAATATGAAGTCTTCCGAAGCCTCATAGAAAAAGTCTTCCAAAGCTTCAGTTCATGAAGACATATTTCTTCCAAAGACTTTTAGTAACATGCTTTATCTCATGTATTGTTCCATAACGCAGGACACCTTTTTGCTGCATCTCTGCATGTCACCAACTTACATGATATGGCGAAAAGGTCCATGCTTTTGGTAACTGTACATTGAGGTCTTGAGTCTGTAACTTTCTACTTTATGTACTTTATCCTTTTTTTAATAAATAAGGATGTGAGCTATGGCATGTCATAGTCACAAGTCAAAAGGCAATCTGCCTTTTGACTCAACATTCATTTTGTTTGTGTCTAGTCAATTGTATCCATCTGGCTTTCCAAGTGTAGCCGCTTTAGAATGTAGTATAAGTATCTCATGTTCTTGTATCTTCACATATGCTTTGTAACACTTGTAATAGAACATAGAGAAAGCAATATACTGCATTCTTGAAAACCATACACTTGTGTTCTTGTGTTCTGTCTCTCTTGCATTACTTGTGTTCTTAGTATCTCTTCTTGGTTAATCCAGTTTACTATTTGATTAAAGTTTAGTTAATCTCCTCTTTGTGTTGTTGTGTTGTAACTTACACTCTTCAACGATCTTGCACAAAACAACCATAGGGTGTTAATAGAAAACAACCTTTCTTTTGCAAAAGTTGTATATGTATGAGATGAATGTGAAGATGTTGTAGAATGTCCAGCCCTCAAGAGAGAGAACCTCAAGTTGTGATACCCACAAGTTCTTACAAACACCTTGCAAGTTAGGATGCTCAACACCAAAGAACTCACTTTGTAGCTCCTCAATAATCCAAAAATTTCAGCCTTTCTCCTTGCAAAATCTGAATTTTCAGCCACACTTTGAGATAGTTCTTGCTTGAGTTTCTTAGAGAGAAGTGTCTGTGAGAGAAAGGTGAAAATGATGGAAGAGTGTTCTAGTGGGAATGACTTGCAAAAGCCAACATGGGTTTCCCTCCCATTTAGTTTTATAAAAAAAGTTACACTCCTACCCTTCATTTTATAAAATTAAAACCTCTTTTAATTTTATAACAATAACACACTTTTGTAAATTGGTGTCGGTAATTATTTGTTTGATCTTATCAACAAATAAATACTAATTGGTGTTTGTATGGCTTGTTATTGGGTATGACCCGACATGGATCATAACGTACTAACCACATCAATCTTGTATGTGTCTTGGGCATATAAGGACCAACAATCTCCCACTTGCACAAGATTCATAGAAGATTGATGCAAGCAGTAATTACCGCCTAACAACCATTTACTAGCCTTAATACGAATGACTAAGTGCCATTCAATAACATCATCTCCTTCAATTACCAAGTATGTATCGCAGGTCAGAGGAATGCCAATGTTTTCAAGAAGCTTCGTGAGTGGATCCGCAATGTTTTGATCCGTGTGAACTTTGCGAATATGCATCATTCCCTTTTCAACTTCATCCCTTATGTAGTTAAATCTTCATTCAATGTGCCTAGTCTTCTGATGTGCACGAGGTTCCTTGATTTGAGCAATCGCACCCTTGTTATCACCAAGAATTTCTAAGGGGTCCTGAATGGAAGGGACCACCCCTAGATCGGCAATGAACTTCTTTAACCATGCAGCTTCCTAAGCTGCTCATGAAGCAGCAATGTATTCTCACTATGTAGTTGATAATGCCACCACATCTTGCTTAGAGCTCTTCCAAGAGATTGCTCCTCCATTGAAGATGAAAATGTACCCCGACTGTGATCGTGAATCTTCCCGATCAGTTTGGAAACTCGCATCCGTGTAACCCTTTACTACGAGCTCCTCCTCACGAGATCCATAGATTAGTAACATATCTTTGGTCCTCCTTAGGTACTTAAGTATGTTCTTAACAGCCATCCAATGACTGCTTCCAGGATTTTGTTGGTATCGGCTTGTCATGCTTAAAGTGCATGACATGTCCGGTCTAGTGCATATCATTGCATACATGATGGATCCTATAGCAGATGCATACAGGATTCCCTTCATTTCGTCATGCTCATCCTTTAAGCTTGGGCATTATGTCTTACTCAATATCGTTCCTCTTTGAATAGGTACGGTACCTTTCTTAGAGTTTTCCATCTTGAACCTTTTCAAGATCTTATCAATGTATGCACTTTGATTCAAACCTATCAACCGCCTTGATCTATCCCTATAGATCTTTATTCCTAAAATATAGGCAGCTTCACGAAGATCCTTAATGGAGAAACAGATTCCAAGCCATGCTTTTACACCTTCCTGGTTGGAATGTCATTTCCAAATAGTAGGATGTCATCGACATACAATACGAAGAAAACGGTGATGCTCCCACTAGTCTTCTTATATACACATGCTTCATCAGCATTTTTGATGAATCCAAATTTGATTATTTCTTCATCAAAATGGTGATTCCAACTCCTTGATGCTTCCTTCATACATAGATTGATATCTTTAACTTGCATACTTTGTTAGGATGTATTGAGTTGACAAAGCCTTCATGCTGAACCATAAAGACATCTTCCTCAAGATATCCGTTTAGAAAAGCGGTTTTGACATCCATTTGTCAAATCTCACAATCATAATGAGCAGCTATGGAAAATAATATCCTAATAGACTTTAGCATTGCAAATGGTGAGAAGGTCCCATCATAATCAACCCCTTGAGTTTGAGTGAAACCTTTTGCTACAAGTCTAGCTTTATAAGTATCCAAGTTTCCGTGCATATGGGTTTTCTTCTTGAAAACCCACTTACTTCCAAATATCTTGGAGTTAAGAGGCGGTTCGACCAAGTCCCACACTTGGTTGTCATACATGGATTGCATCTCAATGTTCATGCATCAAGCCACTTGTCACAATCCAAATTGGACATTGGATCATGATAGGTGGTTGGTTCATCAAAATCTACTACATAACATCCATCTATGAAAAATACATATCTTTCAGGTAGATTACTAATTCTACCAGATCTGCGAACGTGTTGTGTATATTGATCAACCACTTGATCATTCTCAACATCCTTATGATAAGTGATAGTGTCAACAAAACATGTATCGGTTTGTGGTTTTTGATCCTCCTCAAGATCCACAGTTCTACTGGTAGCTCCTTCCATATGGAACTTAGCTTCTAAGAACTCAGCCTTCTTGGCAACAAACTCCTTTTGTTCCAATGGATCACACAAATAATATCCAATAGAATCTCTGGGATATCGAATGAAGATACACTTAGTGGAACCGTTTTCTTGATTGTTTGAGGTGGGAATCTTAACATAAGCCTCACAACCCCATACCATTAAATATGATAGTGATGGAACCCTTCCATGCCATATTTCAAAAGGTGTCAATTCCACTCTCTTGGTTAGGGCCGTATTCAAAATACGGGCCGTAGAGAGCAAAGCAAAACCCCAAAATGATAGAGGCAGTGAGTTTCTAGCCATCATAGATCGAACCATATCTAATAGAGTTTGAGTTCTCCTCTTGGACACGCCTTTATGTTCTGGCATTCTAGGAGGACATAGTTTTGAGACAATACCACAACTTCTAACATGATTTCTAAAAGCATCACTTAGGTATTCACCTCCTCTATCGGTGCGGAGAATTTTATTTTCTTGTTGAGTTGATTTTCAACTTCATTTTGGGAGATTTTGAACATTTCAAAAGCTTCATCTTTGTGTATTAAGAAGTACACATAACATATCGACTATAGTCATCGGCAAAGGTAATGAATTATCTTTCATGGTACCTAGTAATTGGCTTGAAAGGACCACATACATCCGAATGTATGATGCCTAACAAATCTTTTGCCCTTTCGGACTTGCCTCTAAAAGGTGCCTTAGTCATTTTACCTTGTAAAAAAGATTCACATACATTGAATGAATCATATTCATTTGCTTTTAAAGACCACTCTTTTGAAGTGTTTGTATGGGCTTCTTGTTTATATGACCAAGACGGCAATGCCAAAGATAGGTATCACTCAAATCCAATTTGAGTTTCTTAGTGGTGATTGGAACAATGATCTATCATATAATGTGTTTTCACGAACCAATTCATAAATACCATTAATGGGAATAGTTATAAAATAAAAGGGGCCATTTAAAGAAACATGAATCTCATTCTCAATATATGACAAAACATAACCATATTGTCTTAATTGGGCAACAGAAATAATGTTCCTAGTCAAACTAGGAGCATACAAAATATTGTTCAAAATTACTTCCAAACCATATGGAAGCTTCAAGATGTAGTCCCCTCGGCCTTCAACTTGAACCTTTGCCCCATTCCCCATGTTGAGGCTTACATCCCCTTTCTTCAAGTCCTTACTTCTTTTGAACCCCTGTAATAAGTTGCAAATATGAGTTCCACATCTTGTATCCAATACCCATGTGTTAGAGGATATTAAATT
This sequence comes from Flaveria trinervia, assembly GCA_025506515.1. Taxonomy (NCBI): domain Eukaryota; kingdom Viridiplantae; phylum Streptophyta; class Magnoliopsida; order Asterales; family Asteraceae; genus Flaveria; species Flaveria trinervia. Next base: position 59,389,230 of record CM046443.1, read on the forward strand.
TAGATCAATATGAATCATGAAAATTGTACCTGAGGTTTGCCCGACATCCCTCATAGCTTGCAACTCTTTAAGATGGACTGGGCAATTTCTTGCCCAATGTCCAATCTTCCCACACTTAAAGCATGGGTCATTCGAAGCAACCTTTTGCTTCTTCTCCGCGGGTTTTGGTGGTGGCGCTCTTACCACTCCCTTTCCCTTTCCTTAATGTGCCCTTTACCCTAGGCAACATTTGCCTTGGGTACGGGGTGGGGCCTCTTCTTGTTCCCACCTTCATTGATGGTGAGAACGGGTAAAACCCTTTTACCCATGGCCGCCTCGGCAGTTTTGAGCATAGAGTGAAGCTCACTTATGTTCTTGTCCCTCCCATTCATGTTATAGTTCATCACAAAGTTGTCAAACCTTTTTGACAAAGAGTTGAGGATTAAATCCGTAGCCAACTCTTTCGAGACGGGACAATTCAGCCTTTCGAGGCGGTCGATGTGGCTTTTCATCTTAAGTACATAAGATGAAACAGATTGGGTTTCATTCATATGACACACATGGAGTGCTTGAACCATTTTGAAGCCCTCAACCCGTGCTTGTTGTTGGAACGTTTCCTTCAACTAGGTTATCATGTCATATGCTCCATGATGTTCATACTCCATTTGGAGATGTGGAGTCATACTTGCCAACATAAGGCAAGAGACATGGACCGAGTCCATGGTGTATTTCACCCAATTATTGTAGGTCTCCTCATCATCCTCTCTAGGTTGATCGGGAATCGGATCGTCTAATATGTATGATCGATTCTCTTTCTTGAGAACAATTCTCAAGTTTCAAAACCAATCAATAAAGTTGTTATGGTTTAGACGCTTCTTTTGGAGAATGGTCCTTAGTGTTAGTGAGTGAGCAGACGGGCTTTCATTGTTATCATTATTTTTGTTGGTGGCCATCTACAAAATATAACAAAGTCCAAAGAACTGAAATCCTTCTCATCTTGACTTGTAATTCATTTTGCAACCATCGTAATCTGAGTCACTATACGCTGTAAGCTCAAAATCATCATCATGAGGATATCACAACCCAAGTGTTTGAGTACACTTGAGATAACAGATATGTGGAGCAGAGACACATCATGTACATGATATGAGGACAAGATGCTGTAAAATACGTATGGGATCCAATCATTCCTCGATACATTGTAGCATCAACCAGATCACTGTTTTCATCGGGTGCCACATCATGGTTCGTGGCAAGTGGAGTTCCAGCAACTAAGGCGTTCTCTATGTCAAACCGACTGAGGATGTCCCCTACATATTTAGTCTCATGCAGGAAGATTACTTTTGGTTTCTTATCCACCTATAATCCTAGGGAGAACCTCAATTCCCCCAACGCACTCATCTCAAATTCTTCTTTCATTATAGATTCAAGTTCTTTACATAGCTCTTCATTTATGGATTCGAAGATTATGTCATCAACATAAAGCAGTACTAGAAGTAAGTCTCCATCCTTTTCTTTGATGAACAATGTGCAGTTAATAACTCCTCTTCAAAAGCTATCTTTCACGAGATGAGTTGAGTGTTTCACATACCATGCTCTCGGGGCATGATGCAGCACGTAGAGAGCCTTATCCAACTTGTAAAGTCTCTCCCGATGGAAGGATCCTCAAATCCTTCAGGTTGACTAACATACACTGTCTCATGAATTTCCCCATGAAGGAATGCACTCTTGGCATCTAGTTGATAAACAAAATCTTAATGTAAGATGCATAGGCTAGAAGATAAAGATTGCTTCCATTGTATCCATAGGTGCAAACACTTCATTATAATCGATTCCTTCGACTTGTCTAAAACCATGAATGACAAGTCGAGCCTTGTTTCGAATTATGACCACTTGGTTATCTTTCTTGCATTTCAAGACCCATTTAGTGCCAATGACCTTAGCACATTTTGTTCTATTCACCAATGTTCAAACTCCTAACTTCTTTAATTATAGGAGTTCTTCTTGCATGGCACTCACCCATGCCTCATCGTTTAAGGCTTCATTTAGATATTTTGACTCAAACTGAGACATAAAACATCGATAAGCACCGTCGGGAAGATAGTCTTTTTCCATGACTGAGGCATAATCAGTTGAGTATAGCTGATTTCTTGTATGTACTCCCGATTGTACATCCCCTATGACGTTGTTTAGAGGATGATATACATTAAGTTGAGATCCAGGAATGGTGGGAATGACTACTTCCTAATCAAGATTTTGAATTCCAGGTTCAATATCTGTAGCCGTTGGAGTGTGAGGTTCTGAAGTGTCAGAGGCATCAACATCTCATGCTTGTGTACTTTTAGTAGCAACAACCTGTTCCTCCTGATCCACCTAGTCATTCTCCACATCTTCATCATCTGAGGAGGAGACGCTTACCTCCAGTGCTCCCCTTGAATGAATAGAAAACTCACCTTGTGAACCTGATGTTGTGGAGTCTAGTGACGGTGTGTTTAAGACATCATACATCATTTTGGTGGATAACTCATCATCAGGCAGAGAGTGAGGGATGTTGAAGGACTTAAAGAGTCCATCATAATCAAAGAAGAATGTGGGTCCTTTTCCAGCAAGGGGGTGGTGTATCTCTGAATGTCAACGTTGCACCACACTTCTACTTGACCCGTTGAGTTATTGTAAACTCTTTTATTCGGTATGTTGTATCCTAGAAAAATCCCTTCTTCAGCTTTCTCACTAAATGTCCCTGACTGAGTTTTCTTCAGCAACGTAGATGGTGCGGCAAATGGTTCTATGTACTCTGGATTAGGCTTACGTCGCTGGAGCAACTCATAACACGTTTTACCATGATGTTTGACTACCAAGACATGATTTAAGGTGTAACATCCATTGGCAACTGCCTCGTTCCAAAATTGGATGGGCAGTTTCGAGTATGCTAGCATCGTTCATGCTGTCTCTAACATGCTCTTGTTTTTCCGTTCAGCAACTCCGTTCATTTTCAGAGTGTAGGCAGATATGAACTGACGTACAATTCCTTTCTCTTTGGAAAATGCCTCCATCCACTGGTTCTTGAATTCCATGCTGTTGTCTGAACGAATTGTCACACTCTCAGCTTGTAGAGAGATCTAATGTGGTCACCAGTTGTTTGAACGATTCAAATGTCTCTAATTTGAATTTCAGAAACATTACACAAGAGAATTTGTAGTAGTCATGAGTAACTACATGACAATACAATTCACCAGCTATGCTCTTGGTGCTCACAGGACCAAACAGGTCCATGTGTAGAAGTTTGAGAGGCACTTCAACGTAATTTACTTTCTTTTCCTTGTGAGACTTCTTGGTCTGTTTATATTTCTTACACGCTACACAAAAATCCAGAAGTTGAAAAATCGTGACTTACTCTATTCACTAAATAATTTTGGGATCAACTGATTCATCTTCCGTGGATTTGTGTCCCATTCTCCTATGCCAGGAGATCGAGTCCCTCTTAGTTGCCTTGGACAAGAAGCAATGAACTTGATGATCGGTTGTGGAGGCCTTTGATAGATCCAAGACATATAAATCATTATATCTTGAAGCTGACAATAAGATTTGGTCCTCCGGGATAATCCTTCTTCAATACATAGCACTTCTTGTTGTCAAAAACAACTTTTAATCCTTTGTGACATATCTGGGATATTGAAATCAAGTTATTCTGTAATTGCTTAACGTAGTTGATCATATCAAACTTTACTTTGTGACATATAGGTTAGGATTTTTCAATCATACGACTGAACCATTAGCATGGTTTAGTCGTGTGACTGAATCATGCGATTGATTCATACACACGACTCAAGGTTCAGTCGTGCGACTGATTCAATCTTATGTCTCAATCGTGCGACTAATCCAGTCTTCTGGTTTAAACGTGCGACTGGTCCATTAGCATGATTTTTTCATGCGTATGGTCCATTCACATGAAGACTTCATACCATTAAGTTTGAACTGTTTTTCAATCATTATTGACTAAGAACTATGCGCAATAACCTCAACCTATATAGTTAGTAAATATACTTTATTACACAATAAAGAATGAAACATTAAACATTATAAGCATCAATCACATATTGTATTTCATTCAATTCATTAATTACATATATGTAAGACATGACAGACATTTACATTAAGCTCCTAAACTAGGTACATATGTATCAACAAAAAATGTTATAATTAATGTATATAACAAAAAATATAAATTATAATAAATTTTCATTTCTAAGTTTCTTTTAGGTCTTCCATATTATGTTGTTACAATTTTATCATTTTTCATGCATTTCATAGAAATTGCATACAAATGAACACGAGTTTTCTTGTGTTTGAAACACAGATAAACACGGGTTTATTTTGTTAAAATGAAATGATCTAATTAGAAATGTCGAGATTGTGTTTGTGAATGAGTTTGAGATATTAGCTGTAAGTGATGTCCGATCATTAGTTGAGCAGTATACCTGATCAAAGAACCTTTTCCTCAAGTTTGTGGAAGATATCGAGCTAGGAATCCACCTCCTACATCTTCCGAAGCACCCAATATTAGAGATTTGGGAAATCTGTTCCAATATCCATGCAAACGTTGCATTCAATAAGGGGTTGCACATAAATAGAGGGAGCTTATGAAATAAATAATCTTTCTAATTAGATTCAAAAAGATTCTGTGAAGTGGGTTGGATACGTAAACATCTGAGCATATTCTTGATAGAAGGATAAACAACAGCAAACACTAAGAGACAATCAATAACAAAAACTATAGTTTAATGGTTTCATTGATAAAACCTAACGATTAGAAGCTCATTATAACATAAGAATCAAGACTCTTGGCAAGGGGAGATCGAGCATGATTCCCCCCCTCATCCGGCAGCCCTAGGCTCTGGGCAGACTCCCTCTCAATCCTTAATCTCTCTACACATTGAAACTGGTATATATAGGCCTCGGCCTATATTAGATGCGACTGGGCCCATTCGTGCGATTGGACCATACGTATGGTTCAATCATACGATTGGACCATGCGTATGGTTCAATCGTAGGACTGGACCATGCGTATGGTTCAATCGTACGACTGGACCATACTTATGGTTCAGTCTTACGAATGTCCCAATCGCATCTCTCAGTTGCACGGCTGGTCCATTAGCACGGATCAGTCGTACGACTGAGTCTCATTCGCATATACTCATGCGAATGACCTAGTTTCATGTGTCTACAACATATCAGGTGTATTACATTAAGCCTGGACTATTCGCCAAGCGACGGACACACTATATATGACTCTATATGCTCCAACAAATTCCCCCTTGGACGTTGCTTGCGAATAGTAGATAACACCTCTTACAATCTTCAGTCATTCTTTGCTCTGGTTTCCAATAGAATGAAACAAAAAACCATATTAGCCAACATTGCCAATCATTCACGTTGCTACAATATCCCTGAAAATGAATTTAGGAACAACAGCTTTCGTTTACTTTGCAGAACACCATCATAACAGCAAGATTCCCCATGTGACTGATTTTTCCACATAATGACATGAAGAGTTTTCCATTGCTTCAATCTTCTTACAAGCTAACCTAATTAACATTAACACCTACTAAAATTCCCCCTCACATTCAGCATATCCCAATATATAAACGTTATGCTCTCCTGGCGCCTTCATACGGTGTATTGGGCAAAAAATTAAAGGTTACAATCCCCAGCTGACAATATCAAACAAATCAGCATGCACGTAGATTCATCATGAGAAACCTGCTCACATCATCACTTTATGATTGCGTCTTCAATTTATCTATACATGGATTCCCTGTAAGAATGAGAATCCTCTCTATGCGGATAAATATAACTTGATTGGCCCATAAGTAGTCACATGCTCCGGACCGGCCCACAAAATCAGCACCGACTGCTGACATCTTCTCTTCTCCCTTTCGTGTTCCAACTACATTCACCTATTCTAGAAGTCCGACGAATAATAGGGTATACATCAAACTGATTTGACAAAATAACCTCAAGGTGAATATGCATTGCTCATCGTCAAATCTGTGCAAGAAGCAGTTCCAGACTATTCTTTTGGTCTGGAACAAATGCGCATGAGTCAATGCGGATGGCTCATTCGTGCGATTGAACATACGACTGGTCCAGTCCCACGAATGGTCCATTAGCATGGTCCAGTCGTACGAATGGTCTATTTGCATGCCCCAAACACATGAACGGGTCTACACGCAGATTTTCAGATCTGCAGCCGCCAGGGCTGCCCAAAACCCTAATCTGATGAATTTTACATGAACCAAAACAAAAATACATCATCAGATTCGAAAGGGTGATGGGAACGTGGTTTCAAGTTCGATTTTAACATTGAAACAACACACATAACAAGATCTGAGCAAATCACAAAGAACACGAAGTGGGTTTAACGTCAAGATCTGAAATTTGATCCAGAAATCAAGAGCTCGGGTTGCTAGAATGATTGTTAGATCATTCTAGCAGTAACTGGCGCTGATACCAATTGTGAAGTCGGTTGGATCGGTAAACATCCGAGCATGTTCTTGACGGAAGGATAAACAACAGCAAACACCAAGAGACGGTCAATAACACGAACTATAATTTAATGGTTTCATTGATAAAACCTAATGATTACAAGCTCGTTATAACATAAGAGTCAAGACTCTTGGCAAGGGGAGATCGAGCATGATCTCCCCTCTCATCCGGCAGCCCTAGGCTCTGGGCAGACTCCCTCTTAATCCTTAATCTCTCTACACATTGAAACTTGTATATATAGGCCTCGGCCCATATTTTATGCGACTGGGTCATTCGTGCAACTACACCATGGTATGGTTCAATCGTACGACTGGACCACGGTATGGTTCAACCGTACGACTGGACCATGCGTATGGTTCAATCGTACGACTGGACCATACTTATGGTTCAGTCTTACGAATGTCCCAATCCCATCTCTCAGTCGCACGGCTCATCTATTAGCATGGCTCAGTGGTACGGCTGAGTCTCATTCGCATATACTCCTGTGAATGACCCAGTTTCATGTGTCAACGATAAGCAACGATCACACTATATATGACTATATATGCTCCAACAAATTACTCATTGGACGTTGCTTGCGAATAGTACATAACACCTCTTACAATCATCAGTCAATCTTTGCTCTAGTTTCTAAGAGAATGAAACGAAAAACCATATTAGCCAACGTTGCCAATCCGTCAGGTTGCTACAATATCCCTGAAAATGAATTTAGGAACAACAAATTTCGTTTACTTTGCCTAACACCATCATAGCAGCAAGATTACCCATATGACAGATTTTTCCAGATAATGACATGAACAGTTTTCCATTGCTTCAATCTTCACACAAGCTAACCTGATTAACATTAACACCTATAGAAATTCCCCCTCACATTCAGCATATCCCAATATATAAATGTTGTGCTCTCCTGTCGTCTTCGTATGGTTTATTGGGCAAAAATTTGAAGGTTCCAATCCCCAGCTGACAATATCAAACAAATGAGCATGCACGTAGATTCATCATCAGAAACCTGCTCACATCATCATTTTATGATTGCGTCTTCAATTACTCTTCACATGGATTCCCCCTAAGAATGAGAATCCTCTATATGCGGATAAATATAACTTGATTGGCCCATAAGTAGTCACATGCTCCTGACCACCCCACAAAATCAGCACCGACTGCTGACATCTTCTCTTCCCTCTTTCGTGTTCTAACTACATTCACCTATTCAGGAAGTTCGACGAATAATGGGGTATACATTGAACTAACTTAACAAAAGAACCTTTGGGTGAATATGCTTTGCTCATCCTCAAATCTGTGCAAGAAGAGTTCCAGACTTTTTTTTTTTGGTTTGGAACAAATGCGAATGAGTCAATGCGGATGGCTCATTCATGCGATTGAACATACGACTGGTCGAGTCACACAAATGGTCCATTAGCATGGTCCAGTCATACGAATGGTCCATTCACATGGCCCAGTCGCATGAACGGGTCTGCACACAGATTTTCAGGTCTGCAGCCGCCAAGGCTGCCCAAAACCCTAATCTGACGAATTTTACATGAACCGAAACAAAATATACATCATCAGATTCGAAAGGGTGAAAGGAACGTGGTTTCAAGTTTGATTTTAACATAGAAACAAGACATGTAACAAGATCTGAGCAAAACACGAAGAACACGAAGTGGGTTTAACGTCAAGATCTAAAATTTGATCCAGAAATCAAGAGCTCGGGTTGCTAGAATGATTGTTAGATCATTCCAGCAGTAACCGGCTCTGATACCAATTGTGAAGTCAGTTGGATCGGTAAACATCCGAGCATGTTCTTGACGGAAGGATAAACAACAGCAAACACCAAGAGACAATCAATAACACGAACTATAATTTAATGGTTTCATTGATAAAACCTAACAATTATAAGCTTGTTAAAACATAAGAATCAAGACTCTTGGCAAGGGGAGATCGAGCATGATCTCCCCTCGCATCCGGCAGCCCTAGGCTCCGGGCAGACTCCCTCTCAATCCTTAATCTCTCTACACATTGAAATACGTATATATATGCCTCGACCCATATTAGATGTGATTGGGCCCATTCGTGTGAGTGGACCATGCGTGTGGTTCAATTGTATGACTAGACCATGCGTACGGTTCAATCGTACGACTAGACCATACTTATGGTTCAGTCTTACGAATATCCCAATCGCATCTCTCAGTCGCACGACTGGTCCATTAGCATGGCTCAGTAGTACGACTAAGTCTCATTCGCATATTCTCCTACGAATGACCTAGTTTCATGCGTTTACAACATATCAGGTGTATTACATTAAGCCTAGACTATTCAACAAGCGACAAACACACTATATATGACTATATATGCTCCAATAGATTCATATTGAATATCTTTCTAATTTTTACTTCTCGGTGCTAAATTCGTTTGAAAACATTGATAATGATAGACTAAGGGGGGTATTGTTTGAGCTGTACAAGATAATCTATATTATTAACAAAGTCAAAGTCAACAAAAGTCAACATTACAGTCAAAGCCAACAAAAGTCAAACCCGACACATTCGAGACGAAGAATCGAGACAAGACGTTGAAGATTTAGATGAGTAGGAGTTATTTTGTAATAAATATATTTTGTGTGAACAAAATATATTTTATCTTGTTTTTAGTCATTTTTATGCTTAATATGTAATTTTGTATTAATTAGCCTAAGTCTAGGGAGTTAAGTGCAATTAGTGAATATTACTCTAGACTATAAATAAGTTAATTGTCATTAGTGTTGATGATGGTTGAATGACCAATAGATTAAAGGATTATTTTTTAACACATATTTTGCAATCTAATTGAAGATCAAAGGGGTTTTGATTGTGATTATCATATTTTGATATAATTCTTCATGATTTTGATTGTGAATGAAAACAAAAGAATGGCATATAAAGAATGCTTCAACAGACTTAGATGAAAACTTTCCCAAATAGTCGCGTGTGTTTAATATTGAGACAGGACTACCAAATGATTTAGAAAATCCAATAAAGGGTTTTCTGTGAAACACCATTTCATATGGAGTCATGTTACTTTCTTTTACAATCAGAGTTCGATTTTGCACAAAGCACGATGTATTAACTGCCTCTGCCCAAAAGGTAATAGGAAGTTTAGCATGGGATATCATTGTTCTTGCTAATTCAATTAGTGTTCTACTTCTCCTTTCAGCTACCCTATTTCATTGAGGAGTTCTAGCGGCATGCGCAATGCTATAAAGAATATGTATAGAGGTTGAAGTAACCAAAGCCTTTCTACATGCATACTACACAAGTACTGAAGAAGAATGCTTTGGAAGTTTCACACATGCAACTGAAATACTCTAAGTGTGAAATCGTTCGAAGTCAAGACCAATATCTTCCAAAGCCAAAGATGAAGTCTTCTGAAGCTCTACACTTGAAGACAGATTTCTTCCGAAGACTTTTAAAAACATGCTTTATCTCATGTACTTTTCCATAAAGTTGTACCCCTTTCCACTACAACCTTGTAAAGTCACCAACTTACATGAGTTGGTGAAAAGGTCCATGCTTTGGTAACTGTACATTGAGGTCTTGAGTCTATAAACTTTCTACTTCATGTACTTTATCCTTTTCGTAATAGACAAGGATGTGAGCTATGGCATGTCATAGTCACAAAGTCAAAAAGGCAATCTGCCTTTTTAACTCTACAATTGATTTTGTTTTGTGTCTAGTCAATTGTATTGAACTGGCTTTCATAATATGGCCGCCTGTAGGATATAGTATAAGTATCTCATGTTCTTGTAACTTTATCTTTATGCTTTGTAACACTTGTAATAGAATATTGAGAAAGCAGTATACTGCAATCATGAAAACCATCTCCTTGTGTATCTTACTCTTGTGTTCTGTCTCTTAAGTACTTGTGTTCTTAGTGTCTTTACCAGTGGTTAATCCAGTTCACTATTTGATTAAGTTTAGTTACTGTCCTCTTTGCCTTGTTGTGTTGTATTTGACCACCCTTCAACGGTTCTGCATTTGTAATCAGAGCATTCTGGCTCTTGATATAAGATCTCACCATCTTAAGATCCCTCAGTCACACAAATTCTAAACTTTTCAAATGGCAACCATTTACAAAACTAATATGGAAACTGGAACCATGAACAAGTCCCCACTAATAACCCTTGATGACATTTACATCTGGTGTATGAGAATTGAAGGTTTCATCAGGTCTCTAGACTCATGAATGTGGGAGTCTATATAGAATGGACCTTAAATACCAAGCACCCTTTCTGCTACTGGTGGTATGATTCCTAAGGCTATGGCAAACTACTCTGATCAAGACAAGAAGATAGTAGATGTTGATAGAAAAGCCATGACAGCCCTTCAGACTGCTCTTCCGAACTCTTATACAAAGGTTTCAAGAAATGCAAAATAGCTAAGCAGTTGTGGGATGCATTGAAACTTATGTATGAGGGTTCCTCTAAAACTAATGAGAACAAGAAGGATCTCTTAAAGCAGCAGTTTGAAAACATTTTCTTTCAAAGCATGTGAAACCACGACTCAACAATACTTCAGATATGATAAGATTGTGGAAACCCTTGTGGATGGAGGAGTTCCTCTTGAGAAGAGGGACATTATAAGGAAGTTCATGTCCTCACTTCCTAGGAAGTCGACGCACTGCTTTGTGGTGATCAAGAGGACTGAGAATCTCAAAACTCTTACTGTGAAAGAGTTATATGGGATTCTTAGTGGCTACCAAATGGAGATGAACATGCAAGGTTCATCTAGCAACCCCAACAATCAAATAGGTTTAGCCCTGCATGTGGTTAAAAGGGATAGCATAGAACCCTAACATCATCTCATATGCTACCCTAACAACTCACCTAAGGGCCCTTTCATCACCTTCCCAGAGACACCAAGGGAGAACTACACTCAAGGAAGCCCATTCTAGGAGACAAGGTCTTCTTAAGCCTTTGTGTCTTATGATGAATGTTGTGGCAGGTTTCTATTCACCCTTGAAGACCTGGACTGTATCCATCGTGATGATCAGGAGTACATGGAGATAGTCAAGCAGAATGCTCTTCTCACTCATAGAGACAAGAAGTTCTACAGGCGGACTGGAAGGAACTTTCCAAGCAATACAACTAGTGTAATGTTTGGCTTGGACAAAGGCAAAGTCATGTGTTACAACTATAACTTGATGGGCCACTTTGCTAGGGAGTGTAAGGCATGTAGAAAAAATGGTGGCCAAAGATAGTCCAGACCCAACTACACTAACAAAGCTCCCCAAAAGAAAAAGCCAAAGCAGCAGGCTGCTATAGTTGTTAAAGATGGAGGCTTTGACTTAAGCTTTCAGGTGGAAGATGCTTATCGAAACCAAGCACTGATGGCAGATCATGATGAAGCCAAGGTATTGGAACATCTCTATACCCCTGAATGCATTGCTAAAGTTCATAGACACATGTCCTATAACTTGGAGATGAGATCCGATCTTGAGTCCTTAAACATTTTAAAAGTGTATTTTAGAAAGTCTGAAAATGATTATAAACTACAGATAGAGGACTTAGAGAAAACAATTTCAGTCCAAAAACATGAGAATACATATTTTTACTCAAATCAAGGATCTCATAACCAAGCTGACCGAGTGCCAGGCTGAGCTTATGATCAGCAAAGCCAGGGTAGACAAGTGCGTTCATGAAGAAGAGACCTTGAAGAACATGATATCGTCATCCCTGCACAACAAACTGTGCTATCAATACAAGAAGGGACTAGGATCATATGAGATAGCTCCTCCACACACAATCTTGTCTATAAGATCACCTAGGTGTGGAACTAGTGAAGATGAGCTTCATTTCATATATCCTTTTAGTGAAAAGGATTAAGAAGTGATAGTGAAGAATTTCTCTGAGAATAGTGAAGAGGAGGATTCTAGGAAGGGCCACTATCCTTCTTATGAGAAAAACAAGACTGTGATAACCAAGTCAATGAGGAAGAACTTGATCAGAATGAGCAAAAGAAAAGTTAGGAAGGCTCAAGAGATCAATGCTACATTTGACTCATAGCAGAAACAAGTTTTTATCTATGCAGGGTTTGAGGTGGTAATGACTGAAAACATCAACCTCAACTCTTCTGCTAAGAGTTCTGGTTCATGTTCAAATCATCTCAGTACCCTGAAGAAGACTAATCTACTGTGTACCACTACTACGCAGCCTAGACCATCAAACTCCAAGAATAGTCCTCAGCCAAAAAGGACTATCTCAGCATCGGCAAAGATGACGGTGGAAAATGGATGTGACCAAAGTCAGTCTTGTTCTCTGAACGCTCTTGGCAAGAAGAAAAAGGAGTGTGTTATTTGTGAGAGTACTGCTCATCTTACTAAGGATTGTCCATACATTCCTAAGGGTACTCTTCATATGATCAAACCAAAGACTTTCAACAGTTCTAGGAAGATTCAAGCTTCAGAAGGAAAATCTGTTTCCTTCGAAAGCTTCAAAACCAAGAATAAGGGAAGTGGAAAATTGCCTTGGGAAGAAAAGTTGGTCTCGGAAGGAAGGAATACTTCCGAAGCATTGAAGTCTGCTGCAGTGTTTGCAGAATCTTCCGAAGGTTCAGCCATCAAAACTTCCAAAGTATCAAAAGCTTCCGAAGTGTTGAAGGACATGTCCAAGCTTCCAAAGGTGATGTGGAAGTCTATGAAAGACCAAGTGACTGAGAATTTTCCATCAATAACTGCTCTAGATCCGCCTAGCACAACAATAGGATATTACTGTTGCATTACCTTCTCTTTCTCTTAATTAGCCCAACACACATAAGTCTTGGGTTTCCAAATGTAACTCATGGATGCGGATAGTGTATATATTTTGATATAGATTTATTGCACAGATTCAATTTTAATTGGTTATTAATAATACTAAATCACACATAGAAAAGGCAGTGTACCTATCGTGTGGTAATATAGTGTTGGTAAGAACCGAGTATCAATCCGTGGACACACCAAGCCTACTCAACAAACTTGATGTTTGAGTATCAAATTTGGTTTTTGTTAAAGAAAATGATAATTTATATTAGAAAGATTATTAGGATCTAAAAATAATCAATAACAGAAAGAAAGTAAACTAAGATTTGAAGTGTTTCTATTTAAAACCAGGGAATAAAAGTTATCATCCTAGTTAGATTCCACTTATGTAACTGTGATGAATTGGTGGTGTGATTTAAAGATATGGATTAATGTAATTATGTTAATGTTTATAAAGATGAGCTGGCCCGATTTCTCGTCTATCCTGCTGCCGTAATGACTTGATCCTGTCAGGCTGAGTTTTTCTGCTCAGATCAAAGCCCTAGTAATGTAGGTAAATCTTTTGTGACCTATTTGATATACTATTTCTCAAAACATAACATAATATCAAAAAGAGAGTTGATCAGGTTCCTTCTGAACATACCATTAATTTTAGAAAACCATAACAATTACTGAAGTTTCCGAACAAATAAAAGGGAACCCGCAAATGATCAGAAAGATAAAGTGATTTGATTTCTAATAGCCATTTCTAGTTTATTAGCCATGGATTTATAATGAAGATCGGTTTCGCGAATGAAAGTTAATCATACGGTTTTTCAACTTTGTATGACGATTACAATCACAAACCATAAATATATAACTTCCCGTTCAAATGTAGATGCTATGCATCAATAGTTTTCCCAAGACCACCATAACATTAACATAATATTATCACACCATTAGTTCATCACAAATTATATAACTTTCATCCGATTAGGATGATAAAAAAAGTTTAGCTCATAATGAGCTTGAACATAACACATATAACAAAGAGTATAGATATGTAATCATCGGTGAAATGGAACAATCAAATCGATAATCCACAATGGATGGTGTTTAGATGATTCCGAGCTTCTTCCAAATGTTGTATGCACCTCCCGAGCCTCCAAATGATCGTGAAGTCTTGAATCCCGGGAGTTTTGCAGAGTAACTCTCCCACCAAAGCTTACCCAAAAATGGTGAACTTAGTCTTCTGTTTATAGGCTTTTCGGAGTGTTTAAGCACGACCACATGCCAAAAAGTCATGGCCTTATGCTAGTACAATGCTTATGAAAGTTGGTCGGCTCGTACATGCAGGTTGTGTCGGGCACGGCCCCGTGCTAATTGGGGCATGACCTGGTGTTGGCGGTCGGGCACGGCCCCGTGTCTACTTTTAGGGAACAGTACTTTTGTTCTTGTCAGACGTCCAAACACGGGGGTGTGTTAATTTATCACAGGGGTGTGTTTCTGGCAAAGCATGGGGGCATGTTTAAAGAGGCACGACCCCGTGCTTGGACTCCAAAGCTTAGATTACTTCAACTTCTTGCTAAATATGCTTCTTTTGTCCAACATGCCCTTTTAAACACCTCAAAACACAATCTAAGACTTTTAAGTACATTTTCATCATTTTAAGGAAGATATTAAGGAATAATTGATGTGCTTTTGATAGGATTTTTATGCATGATTTGGAGCACATCAGTAACTAATCATTTTCTTTGTGCAGGGACAACCGAACACAAACAAAAATATCTCGATCATTGACAGTGGCTGTTCCAGGCACATGACAGGCAATAGGTCACTACTCCAGAACTTTGAAAGGATTGATGGAGGGCTAGTTGTCTTTGGAGGAGATGATGTGCTTACATTTCTAGAAGAGACAAGGTCACAAATAGTAAGCTCAACATTGAAAAGGTAAACTTTGTCAATGAACTTGGGTACAATCCTGTGAGTGTATCCCAAATTTGTGATCCGAGTCATAACATGCTCTTTACTGAGCATGAGTGCATTGTGGGTGGTCATTCCTCATGAGCATATTCTGCTTCGAGCCTCTAAGAAAGGGAACATGTACAAGATGGATCTGCAAGAAACATCTCCCTCTAGAGAAGTTTCATGCTTTCTCTCTAAAGCAAATAGTTATGAGTCTTTCCTATGGCATAAAATAATATGCCATGTAAACTTTAAAAACATGAATAAACTGATTAAGAATGATTTGGTAAATGGAATGCCAAACAAAGAGTTTACAAGTGATGACCATTGTGTTGCATGCCTGAAAGGGAAGTAACATAAGGTATCTCACAAGCCTAAAGAAAGGAACTCCATCACTACACCCCTACACTTGTTACATATGGATCTGTTTGGCCCCATCAGTGTAATGAGTCTAGGAAGGACCTCTTACTGCTTAGTGATCACAAATGACTTTACAAGATTCACTTGGGGCTTTTTTCTTAGCACTAAGGATGAGACTCCTAAGATTCTGAAGAATTTCATCTTAAAGATTAAGAACCAATCTCATCACAAGATCAAAATCATAAGATGTGATCGTGGAACTGAATTCAAGAACCAAATCCTTGATGCATTATGTGATGAAAAAGGTATTAGAAGACAATACAGTGCTGCTAGGACTCCTGAGCAGAATGGTGTTGCTGAGAGGAAAAACATGACACAAATTGAAGCTGCAAGAACCATGTCGTCTAATTCTAAGCTGCCCATCACCTTCTGGGCAGAGGCCGTCAACACTGCCTGCTATGTGCTGAAGAGAGTTTTAGTAGTTAAGACTCATGGCAAGACTCCTTATGAACTTGGGCACAAGATGAAACCTTTCATTGGTTTTCTCATGTCATTTGGTTGTCCTTGCACCATCTTGAATACCAAAGATCAAATTGCCAAATTTGCTGAGAAATTAGGTGATGGAAACTTCATTTGATAGTCTTCCCAAGCTAAGGCTTACAGAGTATACAATGTTTGAAGCAGAATTATTGAGGAGTCAGCCAATGTGACTTTCAATGAGTAGACAACTTGCAAGGCTGGTTCTGGTCCTGATTGGCTCTTTCATCTTGATTTAGTTACCAACTGTTTTAACAAATCTTGTGAGACTGTTTCAGGATCTGCAGAAAATTTAAATACCGATGATCATGATCCATGATTTAAGCTGAGAAGAACTTGAGGTAACACATCTTCAGCTCCAATTGGGACTACTTTTGCCAATGAGGTTTCTATGAGCACCATAATGACAAACTCAACTGATATATCTCGTATGGCTTCAAATTCCAGCTCAGAGGCTCCACAACTAGATAAAGATGCTTTAATTGCACAAGACAATCATGATAGTGGTGACAGTGATCAAGACTCTCTTGATGCTTATAACCACTCCATAGATGACAACATCAATGAGGTCACACACTTCTTGGATCAAGTCTCTCTTGTTAAGTGTGTTGATGTGGTAGGAGAAACATCTATGCCAGATCTAACAGTCCCGGCATCATTCCTTTAGTTCCCTCAGTGTTATAACCATAGCTTTCGTATAAGTTCAAAATCCAGCTTCCTCCAAACATAGGTGTTGGAGCGCTTGCAATCGCATTCCTGGCAAAAAGATTACAAAACAACTACCCAATATTACATGGCAACTGATTAACCATACAATATAAATTGAACAAGTCCATGAAGTTAACAACTCCCTCGCTTTGACCATGAGCAGTTATGGAATGACTAACTAACCGATGAATGTATCGCAACAGCGGGTCTCGTATCTGACTGCTTTTTGTTTTACTCGAGTTGAACACTCCAGTTCCAATCCACTCCCAAAATGCTTTCCTCATTGCACCACTTTCCACGTCTTTACTTTTCTCGTCCGGGAAGGTATGGTATGCCGGCATTCGAGACACTGCTTCCTCCTCCATTCCTGTTCCGTGTAGATCCCGAGATTGACACCGAACAAGGCAATGGATGTTTTATGCCAATGCCAAGCAAGTTTAAATGAATCTGCATTATTATCCCAAGGAATAGAGTCTTTCATGCTAAATTTGAAAGATGCTAAAAATTCAAGAGTTAGTTCATAAACGGAAGGTCTATTTTGTGAGAATAAACGCTTCCATTGGACAGTCGATAATGTATTGTATCTTTCTAGTTGTTCGTCTGTCGCTAGTGTTTCTTCATCTGCTTGTAAATGGTGTCTTTTGACCCTTTGTAGCAGCCTTTGAAGTCTCTCATGACACTATTTCTCGCGGCTCGCTTGAAAACGTAAGTAGGGATGATCATGATCCTGAAATTTCAAAACTATGTTAATCTATACAAAATCGATTTCTTGAGCAGTTTCATGATGTTAGTGAAAATCATGTGTTTTTCACGACATAACATCATAATGATTCAACTCATGTTCAAAAGTGGTTTAGAAGTTTATCATCCAAGGTAAAATTTTTGAACATGGGGTGCGGTAAACATGTTAAGGTATGGAATCTTGACTCGAGCACGCGTGGTTATGTTTGTAAATCATTGATTAAGCATGGGTTTAACGTTTTCTTGCTTAAAAAATCAAAGATTGTACGTTTAACATTTTAATTATTTGTTAATAATTCATGATACCCAAAAATATATTTTATGTTTAATACCACTTGGGAACTCTTGAACATGATTAACAAATATTTCACCACGAATTATGAAGATAGTCTTGATAATGATAAAATAAAACAAACTAATTAGCTAACTAAACAAACTAATAACTAACGAAACATACTAATTAACACTAGTCTACTTACAAGAATAAACATGAACAAGTAGGTTGAAAGTATTAATCATTTCATCAAACGTTTAAGAACAAGTCTTTATATATAATTGCTTGGATTTCGGTTGTTTAGAGACCTAATTACCTAACTACATGTACACGTCTTTCATAATCAAAGGAATTAGTACACTAACCTTTTTTCAAACACTCTTGAAAGAACTCTTGAATAGATGAAAGAAAAATGGAAAAACAAGATGAAAATAAGAGTGGATACGACTTTGCAAGCAATTGAGGTCGGTATTTATCATGCAAAATTGAAGAGGAACAAGACAAAAGGCTGAAAATGTCAGCTTGTGACATTTTTTGTCGAACACGGGGGCGTGCCTACATGAGCACGGGGTCGTGTTCATGTATTGTTAGGTGGTTTCGGTCTTTTGTTGTTCCGTTTTACAGTTTCATGCGATATGTAATTTTCTCGGTTAAGTTTTACCACTTTCAAATCATCAGAAAAGATACGAAATTAGTCCTAGAGTAAATAAACACAAGCGAAAATGAAAATTACATTTCCTAAGGTCCTACGATTACATAATACATTAAAAGCCTTGAATCTGCAACAACAAAACGAGACTCTTTAACGCGCAACATCGCACTTAGCACATCACCAAATGCTTCTAAAAGAAACCTCCACACATTTTGTGTGGAAGGTTCGGGATGGAATACTGAGAGGTGCGGTTGCTCAATTTCGTAATCTGCTGGTCAATGGAAATGAGTTCCTTGCTCATCTGTTGAACTTTATGGATTAGTTCAGCTAAGCGATGGGATGCAATGACGTTCATTTCAGTTACTTGTTTGATTAGTTCATGCAGCGTGAAAAAATATTCTTGAGTCGTTGGTTCTCGTGTTTCAGAACGTGGTTTCTTCGCAGGATTCAAGTTAGAATTTCTGTGACTTGATTCTTTCATTTTTCAGATGTTTATAAACAGAAGTGAGTGTGATGAAAGAATGGAACAAGTGTGGTATTTATATAAAGGTCGTGGAAAGTGGACACGGGGGCGTGCTTGGCTAGGCACGACCCAATGCTTGTCAGAATTCATCTTAAATTCGACCTGCAACGTTCCAGAGTCGTCAACAGAGATTGTGGAAAGAAATTTGTCAGAGACACGGGGGCGTGCTTCATGAGGCATGACCCCGTGCTTATGCTTATGGGATCCCAAAAATTGTTAAAAAGTAAGAATATTTTATGTACTGGTGTCACGTTTAAGTTTCAGGTCTTTGGCACGACCCTTCCCCACACTTACTTTTCATCGGGGCGGAGGTGTAATTCCTCCGAGGGAATTTTAGGTGGTCCATCATTATACGGTTTCAAACGATGACCATTTACTTTGAAACTTAAACCTTCGTGGTTATAAATTTCAATGGCACCATTCAGAAACAAGTTTTTGATCGTATAAGGTCCAGACCAACGTGACTTCAGTTTTCCGGGAAACAAACGTAAACGAGAGTTATACAATAAGACACGTTCTCCAACATAAAATCATTTTGTGTTCTTTAATCGAGCGTCATGGAATTTCCTTGTCTTTTCTTTGTAAACCCTAGCGTTTTCGCATGCTTGTTCTCTCAATTCCTCCAATTCGTGGATTTGTAGGAATCGATTCTTTCCTGCAAGGTCTTGTTTCAGGTTTGTTGTTTTAAGTGCCCAAAAAGGCTTGTGCTCTAGTTCCACAGGTAGATGACATGACTTCCCATAAACTAGTTTAAACGATGTTGTGCTAATGGGAGTCTTATAGGCTGTTCGAAAAGTCCATAATGCATCATCTAACTTGATAGACCAGTCCTTGTGATTTTGACCTATAGTTTTCTCAAGGATTCGTTTGATGCCTCGGTTAGTGACTTCAGCTTGCCCATTCGCTTATGGATGGTAAGCAGTTGTAAAGCGATGGTGAACTCCATAACGCACCATTGCTCGTTCGAGCTGATTGTTACAGAAATGAGTTCCTCGGTCACTAATTAGAGATTTGGGGGCATCAAAATGAGAAATAGTTTTTTTAAGGAATTTGAAAACATTTCTGGCATCATTAGTAGGCAGGGCTTGAGCTTCAGCCCATTTTGAAACGTAATCAACTGCTACCAAGATGTAACAATTGCCAAATGACACCGGGAATGGCCCCATGAAATCAATACCCCATACATCAAATATCTCGTATACTTGAACTGGTTTTTGAGGCATCTCATCCCGTGTTGAGATGTTGCTTGCTCTTTGACATGCATCACAGGTGTGTATCATGTTGTGAGCATCTTTGAAGGTCGCGGGCCAGTAAAATCCAGAGTCCAACACTTTCTGAGCTCTTAAGGTTGCTCCATGGTGTCCTCCGGTGGGTCCTTCATCATAGTGCCTTAGAATTGTTCTGCTTCTTTTCCGTATACGCATCTTCGAATGAGTTGGCGTGCACCGATTCTGAATAGATATGGGTCTTCCCAATAATAATGTTTGATATGAGTAAAGAATTTCTTCTTTTGCTGATAAGTCATTCCTTTGAGAAGGATTCCGCTTGCTATGTAATTTGCAAAATCGGCAAACCAAGGATGTTCATTGATTGAGGATTGAACGTGCATAAGGAATTTTTAGGAAAGTTGTCATTTATTATGGCTTCCTCAATTGTGAAGGACTTGAATCCTCATGATGCAAGAGATGATCAGTCGCTAGATTTTCTGCTCCTTTCTTATCATGAATTTCGATGTCAAATTCTTGAAGTAGAAGGATCCAATGAATCAATCTCGGCTTTGCATCTTGTTTGTTGAACAAATAACGAAGGGCCGTATGATCGGTGTAAACAATTGTTTTCGAAAGGATGAGATACGAGCGGAATTTTTCAAATGAGAAAACTACCACAAGAAGTTCTTTTTCGGTGGTGGTGTAGTTTTCTTCTGCATCGTTTAGGGTTTTGCTCGCATAATGAATTGGGTGAAATTGCTTGTCTTTCCTTTTTCTTAATACGGCTCCTACCGCGAAATCGCTTGCATCACACATGAGTTCAAACGGTAGCCTACAATCTGGGGAAACCATAATTGGGGCGGTTACCAGCCTCTCTTTAAGCAATTTGAATGCATTAATGCATTCGTCAGAAAATACGAATTGAGCATCTTTCTCGAGAAGTTGAGTCATTGGTCAAGTGATTTGTGAGAAATCTTTGATGAAACGATGGTAAAATCCTGCATGACCTAGGGAACTTCTGATATCTTTCACGGTTGTGGGGTGTGGAAGTTTAAAAATTGTGTCAACTTTGGCTTGATCGACTTGAAGCCCTGCTCGAGAGATTTTGTGTCCTAACAGTATTCCTTCCGTAACCATGAAGTGGCACTTTTCCAATTTAAAACAAGGTTAGGTTCTTCACATCTAACTAGCATTTTTTCTAGATTTTCAAGACATTGCTCAAATGAGTTTCCAAAGATGGAGAAATCATCCATGAAAACTTCCATGAAGTGGCACTTTTCCCAATTTAAAACAAGTTAGGCACTTTTCCCAAATTAAAACAAGGTTAGGATCTTCACATCTAACTAGCATTTTTTCTAGATTTTCAAGACATTGCTCAAATGAGTTTCCAAAGATGGAGAAATCATCCATGAAAACTTCCAGATAATTGCTCAAGCATTTGGTCAACGAAAGGAAGAGGGAAGTGATCTTTCCTTGTGGCGTCATTGAGTTTGCGATAGTCTATGGAAAC
This sequence comes from Flaveria trinervia, assembly GCA_025506515.1. Taxonomy (NCBI): domain Eukaryota; kingdom Viridiplantae; phylum Streptophyta; class Magnoliopsida; order Asterales; family Asteraceae; genus Flaveria; species Flaveria trinervia. The sequence continues at coordinate 59,410,986 of CM046443.1, forward strand.
TCTCCATCCGGTAACCGTACGAGTGGGAATAAGCTCATTCTTCTCGTTAGTTACAACAGTCATTCCTCCTTTCTTGGGAACAACATGGACGGGACTGACCCAAGGTGAATCAGAAATAGGGTAAATCAAACTCGCATGTAGCAGTTTCATTACTTCTTTCTTCACCACCTGCTGCATGCTCGGGTTTAATGTCTTTGAGGTTGAATGACGGATTTGAAGTTCTCCCCCATCAATATTTTATGAGTGCAAAAGGATGGATTGATTCCCTTGATGTCCATGATTTTCCATGCAATTGCTCGTTTGTGTGCCTTGACTACATTGAGCAACTTGTTCCTCTTATTAATTGATAAAGCGGATGCGATTAAGACAGGAAGTTGAGTTGTGTTTTCAAGAAAAGCGTATTCGAGATGAGATGGAAGTTTTTTGAGCTCTAAAACTGGAGGGTCTTCTATAGAAGGTTTTGCTTTTGGTTCTAGGTCTTGCTCAATGATCTCAAATGCTTCTTAATGAAGTGTTGTTTCATCAACTTCAAGTTCTTGAATGATTTGGTTCTCACAATCGCGTTCGGTGATTTGGACTTCTATTAGTTGAGTGTTGCAAGCTTCATTTTGAAGAGTTTTCTCCAAATGACAACTTATGATCGAATCGCAAGCATCAACGTAATAGAGTGAGTCATCATGATGTTGAGGGTGTTTCATGGATTTGCCTATATCGAAAGTTACTTCCTCCTCGTCTACTTTAAGCGTGAGTTTGCCTGTACAAACATAAATGAGAGCTCGAGCAGTCGCTAAGAAAGGTCGACCTAGGATAAGTGGAACCTTTTTGTCTTCATCCATGTCAAGGATCACAAAATCAACAGGAAATACGAATTTGTCAATTTTAACCAAGAGTTTTCAATGATGCCCATCGGATATTTGACATAACGGTCAGCTAACTGGATGCTCATACGGGTAGGTCTAGGTTCACCTAGGTTTAATTTTTCGAAAACTGCATATCACATAAGGTTAATGCTTGCACCTAAATCAACTAACGCGTTACTGACAGAAAGATTTCCTATAAGGCAAGGTATGGTGAGACTCCCTGGATCAGTCATCGTTTGAGGTACATTGTTTTGAAGAACTGCAGAGCATTCCTGATTCAAAACTATGTGTGATAACTCTTCCAGTTTCTTTTTGTTTGACAAGACACCTTTTAGAAACTTAGCGTAGTTTGGCATTTGTGCTAAGGCCTCCACCAAGGGCAGATTGATGTGGAGTTGCTTGAACAACCCAAGGAATTTGCCATATTGTGCCTCCATTCTTTGTTGTCTCAAACGACCTGGATATGGAGGTGGTGGAACATAAGGTGGTGGTGGAACATATTTCTTGGTTGGTTCTTCAATAAGAACTGGTTGCTTTTGCTTATCACTCGCATTACTTGGAGTTTCAGATTCAACCTCTTCAACGATGGGGTGTAATACACGTGCATCACCTTGAGTTGTTTTGCCACTCCTAGTGGTGATGGCTTTGACATGAGCATTAGGGTTTGTTACAGTGTTGCTGGGCAAAGCTCCTTGAGGTCTTTCAGATAACTATTGTGCTATTTGATCTACTTGGCGCTCTATGGTTTGCAATGATGCTTTGTTACTTTTGATGTCAGCTTCGTTTCTTTGGAACCTCTCCTTATTTCTTTGATCAGATTATCTCATGTACTCATTTGCGGCTTGTGTGGTTAACAACAACTGCTGGAATAAGTCTTCCATTGATGATGCTCCATGGTCTTGGTTACTACTGCTTGGACCTTGGTATGGTGGTTTCTGTTGTTGGTAAGGTGGCCTTCGGTTGAATCCAGATGATTGTTCGTTATTACCAGCATCTCTGTAATTCGAATTGCTTCTCCAATTTGAGTTGTTGTTGTATGAGTTGTTTGGGCCTCCTACATAGTCAACATCTTCAACCATCATAATGTCTTGTGGGCATTCGTTGGTCTTTTGTGAATTCCCACATGTGTTGCATCGTGTTGGAGTTTTTCTTAGCTCGCTTAGCAATTGTTTGAATTTTTTGGTTAGAGCTTCTAATTTGGCTACAATTTGGGTTTCAGAGTCTACTTGATGAATACCTTTAGAACTAGGTTTGGTTCTTAAAGGATTGTAAGCAAAGCTCTTCTTAGCTGCTCTTTCTAAGGCTTGGCATGCTTCTGTTGGCATGACACTTCCAAAATCTCCTCCTGCACTTTGGTCTATCGCTTGCTTGTGGGCTCCGCTGATTGCATGGTAAAAGGTTTGACACTGCAGCCACATATCAAGTCTATGATGAGGGCATCTCTGAAGGAGACTTTCATATCCATCCCATGCTGTGTGCAATGATTCATCGTCGTCCTGGTCAAAACTTATGACGCTGCTTCTTAGTTTGGTAGTGCGATTGGGTAGATAGTATTTCAAAAGGAATTGTTCAGCCATTTTCGCCCATGTGCTGATGGAACCAGGCGGAAGCGAATCAAGCCAATTGATGGCTCGGCCTCGAAGTGAAAACGGAAAGAGTCTTAGTCGAATGGGGTCGTCTGAACAGTTATTGATTTTGAAGGTTGCACGGATACAAAGGAATCGTGATATGTGAGCATTAGGATATTCGTCTTGTAACCCATGGAACTGAACAGAGTTTTCTACGAGTTGGATAATACTAGACTTAATCTCAAAATTGTTGGCCGCTATTGCTGGTTGGACAAGACTACTCTCATAACCATCTATTGACGGTGTGGCATAGTTTGTCATCTTTATTTCCTCATCTTGGTTAGCCATGTCTTCTTCGGATGGTGTATCTTTCAAAATGTCTTCATCAATGACTGGCGCAGTTTGTTGTGATCTTTTGTGCAATCTTTGATGGAAAAGTCGTTCGGGTTCCGGAAGAGGCGGAACAAGTTTAGAACTAGACGAGTCGGACATACACTAACTTAATGAACATAAACTAACTAAGGCTTAAAATGAATCAGGCTAAAGTAACTAAACTAACTAGGGCAAAGTAAATAAAAATGAGGTTTAAACAAAAATATATTAACAAGTTATATACAAGATAGTCAAAAATTTAGTTTTAATTGGTTAACCCCGGCAACGGCGCCAAAAACTTGATGGGTGTGGATAGTATATATGTTTTGATATAGATTTATTGCATAGATTCAGTTTTAGTTGGTTATTACTAATACTAAATCACACACACAAAAGGCAGTGTACCCGTCGTGTGGTAATATAGTGTTGGTAAGAACCGAGTATCAATCCGTGGACACACCTAGCCTACTCAACAAACTTGATGTTTGACTATCATATTTGGTTTTTGTTAAAGAAAATGATAATTTGTATTAGAAAGATTATTAGGATTTAAAAATAAACAATAACAGAAAGAAAGTAAACTATGATTTGAAGCGTTTCGATTTAAAACCAAGGAATAAAAGTTATCATCCTAGTTAGATTCCAATTATGTAACCGTGATGAATTGGTGGTATGATTTAAAGATATGGATTAATGTAATTATGTTAATGTGTATAAAGATGAGCTGGCATGATTTCTCGTCTATCCTGCTGCCGTAGTGACTTGATCCTGTCAGGCTAAGTTTTTCTGCTCAGATCAAAGCCCTAGTAATGTAGGTAAATCTTTTGTCACCTATTTGACATACGATTTCTGAAAACATAACATAATGTCAAAAAGAGTGTTGATCAGGTTCCTTCCTAACATACCATTAATTTTAGAAAACCATAACAATTACTGAAGTTTCCGAACAAATAATAGGGAACCCACAAATGATCAGAAAGTTAAAGTGATATGATTTCTAATAACCATTACTAGTTCATTAGCCATGGATTTATAATGAAGACCGGTTTCGCGAATGAAAGTTAATCATGCGGTTTTTCAACTTTGTATGACAATCACAATCACAAACCATAAATATATAACTTCCCATTCAAATGTAGATGCTACCCATTAGTTCATCATAAATTACATAACTTTCATCCAATTAGGATGATAAAAAGATTTTAGCTCATAATGATCTTGAACATAACAACATATAACAAAGAAGATAGATATGTAATCATCAGTGAAATGGAACAATCAAATCGATAATCCACAATGGATGGCGATTAGACAATTCTGAGCTTCTTCCAAATGTTGTATACACCTCCCGAGCCTCCAAATGATAATGGAGTCTTGATTCCCAAGAGAGTTCTACAGAGTAACTCTCCCACCAAAGCTTACCCAAAAATGGTGAACATAGGCTTCTATTTATAGGCTTTCTGGAGTGTTTAAGCACGGCCTCGTGCTAGTACAATGCATACGAAAGTTGGTCGGCTCGTACATGCACGTTGTGTCGGCCACGGCCCCGTGCTGAATGGGACACGGCCCCGTGTTGGAGGTTGCGCACGACCCCGTGTCTACTTTTAGGGAACAGTACTTTTGTCCTTGTCAGACATCCAAACACGGGGGTGTGTTATTTTTGCACGGGGGTGTGTTTCTGGCAAATCATGGGGGCATGTTTAAAGAGGCACGACCCCATGATCAGAGTCATAACATGCTCTTTACTGAGCATGAGTGCATTGTTCTCAATCCTGGGGTGGTCATTCCTCATGAGCATATTCTGCTTAGAGCCTCTAAGAAAGGGAACATGTACAAGATCGATGTGCAAGAAACATCTCCCTCTAGAGAAGTTTCATGCTTTCTGTCTAAAGCAAATAGAGATGAGTCTCTCCTATGGCATAAAAGAATATGCCATGTAAACTTTAAAAACATGAATAAACTGATTAAGAATGATTTGGTAAATGGAATGCCAAACAAAGAGTTTACAAGTGATGACCATTGTGTTGCGTGCCCGAAAGGGAAGCAACATAAAGTATCTCACAAGCCTAAAGAAAGGAGCTCCATCTCTACACCCCTACACTTGTTACATATGGATCTGTTTGGCCCCACTAGTGTAATGTGTCTAGGAAGGACCTCTTACTACTTAGTGATCACAAATGACTTTACAAGATTTACATGGGTCTTTTTCCTTAGCGCTAAGGATCAGACTCCTAAGATTCTAAAGAATTTCATCTTAAATATTAAGAACCAATCTGATCACAAGGTCAAAATCAAAAGATGTCATCGTGGAACTGAATTCAAGAACCCAATCCTTGATGCATTTGGTGATGAAAAAGGTATTACAAGACAATACAGTGCTGCTAGGACTCCTTAGAGGAATGGTGTTGCTGAGAGGAGAACATGACACAAATTGAAGCTGCAAGAACCATGTTGTCTAACTCTAAGCTGCCCATCACCTTCTCGGCAGAGGCCGTTAACACTGCTTGCTATGTGCAGAACAGAGTTTTAGTAGTTAAGACTCATGGCAAGACTCCTTATGAACTTTGGCACAAGATGAAACCTTTCATTGGTTTTCTCAGGTCATTTGGTTGTCCTTGCACCATCTTGAATACCAAAGATCAAATTGCCAAATTTGCTGAGAAATTAGGTGATGGACACTTCATTTGATACTCTTCCCAAGCTAAGGCTTACAGAGTATACAATCTTAGAAGCAGAATTATTGAGGAGTCAGCCAATGTGACTTTCAACGAACAGACACCCTGAGTGGCTGGTTCTGGTCCTCATTGGCTCTTTGATCTTGATTTAGTTACCAACTGTTTTAACAAATCTTGTGAGACTATTTCAGGATCTGCAGAAAAATTAAATATAGGTGATTCTGATCCATGATTTGAGCTGAGAAGACCTTTAGGTAACACATCTTCCGCTCCAATTGGGACTACTTTTGCAAATGAGGTTTCTATGAGCACCATAATGACAAACTCAACTGATATATCTGGTATGCCTTCAAATTCCAGCTCAGAGGCTCCACAACTAGATAAAGATGCTTTAATTGCACAAGACAATAAGGTCACACACTTCTTGGATCATGTCTCTCTTGATAAGTGTGCTGATGTGGTAGGAGAAACATCTATGCCAGATCTATATTTCTCCAATTTAGATATTTCTCATCAACTTGCAGTAATCCCACAGCTAAGGATCCGCAAGTCTCACCCCACCATAGACATCATTGGAGATGTTGTCACAGGGGTAAGAACAAGAGGACAAACCATGAAGCAAATGTTTCTCTTCACTCTTGTTTCTTATCCCAAATAGAGTCAAATAAAGTTGATAAGGCTCTGAATGATGGAAGTTGGGTTGAAGCTATGTAGGAGGAGTTGCTTTAATTCAAAAGACAGAAAGTTTGGAACCTTTGTCGTCTTCCTTATGGGAAGACTACCATTGGTACCAAATGGGTGTTTAGGAACAAGAAGGATGATAGAGGATTCATCATCAAGAACAAAGCTAGACTAGTTGTTCAAGGATATACATAAGAAGAAGGAGTTGACTGCACATATGTCTTTGCTCCTGTAGCAAGATCGGAAGCTGTTAGGAAATTCCTGGCATTTTCTGCATCCAAGAACTTCAAGGTCATTCAACTTGATATGAAGTGTGCTTTTCTGTATGGAATATTTGATGAAGTGGTGTATGCCAAACAACCACCTAGTTTTGTAGATCATGATCATCCTAGTTTTGACAAAGCTCTTTATGGGGTGCATCAGGCACCAAGGAAGTGGTATGAGACACTATCTTAGTATCTTTGCATACATGGATACAGGAGAGATACTATAGATGGAATTGTATTCATCAAAGGACAGGAAAATGACATATTGGTAGTTCAAGTATATATGGATGACGTCATCTTTGGTTCAAGTGATGCGAAGCTCTACAAAGACATTGAGAAGCTGATGAAGGATAGATTTGAAATGAGTGCCATGAGGGAACTTAATTGCTTTCTGGGATTTCAAGTGAAGCAAGTTGAAGATGGCATCTTCATTAGTTAGTCAAAGTATGTTCAAAACATACTCAAAAGGTTCAACTTGACTGATTGTAAGATTGCTAAGACACCCATAGCTAGAAACCACTCCTTTGGACCTGATCTTGAGGGGGTGTGTGTAGATGAACACTTATATAGGGCTATGATTGGGTCTCTTATGTATCTTTCTCTTAGTAGGCCTATTATTATATTTGCCACTTGCATCTGTGCAAGATATCAAGCCAATCCTAAGATGTCTCATCTTAGCACTGTCAAATGGATTCTTAGATAGCTTAACGGTTCTTCAACACTTGGTCTATGTTATACTAAGAATCTTGACTTCAATGTGTATGCTTATACAGATAGTGATTATGGTGGTTGCAACATGACTACAAAGTCTACATCTGAGGGATGTCAATTTCTTAGTGGAAGGGTTGTCTCACGGCAATGCAAGAAACAATCGTGTGTCTCTTTATCAACTATTGAAGTTGAATACATTACTACTGCAAGCTGCTATTGTCAAGTGCTTTGGATTTAGAATCAGATGTTGGACTATAGGTTAAACTTCAAAGACACTCCCATTCACATAGACAACAATAGTGCAATCTCAATCACATAGAATCTTGTGTAGACTCAAGGACCAAACACATCAACATCAGGTATCATTTAATATGAGATAATTATGAAAATGGATTAATTAAACTAGTCAAAGTTCACACAGATGAACAATATGCTCATCTGTTTACAAAGTGTTAGGATCAGTGATCTACGTTTGATTGATTAGAGAGTATAGTAGCGGAATTCTAATAATGAATTAGCCAATTCACAAGAACAAAGAGATATTCATTGTAAGAACAAAATGGTTATAGACAGAGAATTCTGCAAATAATATTTCATCCAATATTCGCTTTCGTGGTAACGGAATGTCACAATTACAATTAGGTCTACACCTCTTATATAAGAGATGTGACGTATGCTGATCTCACTTGATAGTGACATCTAACAGAATTTATTACAAACTGCTGATAGTTAACACAACTACTAAAGATTTCAAACAACTGACATCTTCTTACAAAAATGCTAAGTGTTAACTATTATTACAGCTACTGAAAAGAAACTACTGAAACTATAACAACTGAAGAACATACTCTTCTGTTGTTTTACAAATACTGAAACTATAACAACTAAAGAACATACTCTTCAGTTGGTTTACAAATACTGAAGAAAATAAAACTACTGAAAGGTAAACGATCACAACAACTGAAGAATGCTTCTTCAGCGATTGTAAAAAACTCTAAAGACTTCAGTACTTGTACTAGAGCTTCAGCTGTTGTCATCAGCTGATGTCTTCAGTCTTTATACTTCAGCTGTTGTACTTCAGTACTTTAGTCTTCAGCTGTTGAAGTCTTCAGCACTTTAGATCTTCAGCTGTTGTTCTTCAGTAGTTTAGATCTTCAGCTGTTGAAGTCTTCAGCACTTTAGATCTTCAGCTGTTGTTCTTCAGTAGTTTAGATCTTCAGCTGTTGTTCTTCAGTACTTTAGTTCTTGAGCTGTTGCAGTCTTCAGACTTTGTCAAACAGCTGATCAAGTCTTCAGCAGTTGTTGTGATGTCTGTGGGACTTAGAGGTTTTTCTGATCATGCTCATTGGTTCTTTTGGTCCAACAAACTCCCCCTAAACCAATGCAGCCAAAACCTCTAAACTTATTAGAGTTGTCCCACTTATTATGGCAGAAATGTTGGTCTTTTTGTCTTCTAGATCAGCTGAGAAGCAACCCTTTTTAAGCACCGGCCAGGGAAGAGTCTCAAAGATTTGTTTGGCAAAGTATGAATGGGAACTCTGTTTTGGGGAATTGGACACAGAGTTGTTACCCCATTCATGAGATCTATTTCCCCATGATGAGTCTGTACGACTCTCTTGTGTAGGCCTCAAGGAAGGTGATTAGTTCCTCCATGGTTAGCTCTTCAGCACCTCCTTCAAACAATGATTCAGGCCCATAATACTCAGACATGTATTTGGCCTGTTTCCCATTCTTTAGCTCCACAGTTGTTATTATTTTGTAAGCAAACTCATCCGGGTAATTACCCTCTAGGAACAACTGGAGATCATTTTTCCTGACTTCCTCAAGCCTCTTGTAAACTAACCCCTTTTTCACTATTTTTTTCCAGCATCTTCTGAGGGGTTAGATTAGCTTTATAGGCTTTCTTGAAGTCCTCTAGGATTTCCCAGGGTGAAACTACAAAGACCAGAGAGATCACTTCATCTACGATCTTTTTCACTTGGCCAATGTATCTCTGAGGTATGTTTTTCTTATGAATTCTGTGAGACACCAAGGATCAGGCCAAATCCTCACTCTTTCCTTTTGATATTTAAAGGTATGCTTGAGAGTGTAAAGTCTGAGGGCTTGTTTCTTCATATTGATGATAGAAGATGTGGCTGCATAAGCTTTGTCAACTCTCTTCAGCAATTCCTCATCATGCTGTTTATGAAGCTCTTTTTCTTCTAGCTTCACTTTAACCATTTGTCTTTGGAATTCAGGAGTAATTGCTGAGGAGTGACTTGTGGCATTAGGCAACTGAATCACAGCTGAGAGTGGCAGCCTATCTTCATCATCTTCTTCATCATCTTCTAGCCTCAATACCCTTCTCTTCTTCTTCAAGGGTATATCATCGGCTATTGGTTTTGAGTGTAAGGGAGTTGGTTTGGTGGGTTGTGTTTTGGGTGGTTTTGGTGTGGGAATGTTAACAGGCTGTTCTAGCATTTTTGAGGTGAGTGTGGCTTTTCATTGCTTGGCTAGCTCAGTCCTGCTCCCAGCACCCGCTTCATTCAAAGCTTCAATAACAAGTCCCTTAGTATATGCTTCAGACGAACAGATCTTGGTGGTGATTGCCAAGATACTGTCCCTCGACCAAGCTTTGATTTCGATCATTGATCTTCCAAGATATTTTGCAATAAATCTAATCATGATCTCAAGCCTTTCTCTTTCTAACACTTCATAACTTGCCCATCTATTCTGGATTTCTTCAATCTCTAATCGTCGAATCTCAGAGTCAAGTTTATCGGTGTCATGGCCTTGCCTAAACAGCTGATCAATGATGTTGTCCATTGATCTGCTGTGTTCCGCATCAGCCTCTTTTATCAGTAGCTCTAAGGCTTTCTCTTTTTCCTTCTCTTTATCGGTCTCCACATTCAACTCCAACTCCTTTTCCACTACTATCCCTTCTGTTTCTTTCTCCTCTGTACTCCTCTTTCTTTTTGCTTTCACTGACTTAATCTCCCCCTTTTTGGTTGCATTGCTTCCAAGGGGTCGATTGCCAGAATGTTGTTTGCCCACAACCTCCTCTATCAATGGTTGTATTACTGAGGAAAGCCTCTCATTAATGGCTTTGATCACTATGTCAGTGATTATGGGTGTGATAAGAGGGAGGGAATGTTGAAGGATAGCAACTATTTGCTCAGGAGGGTTCTGTTCCTGAGAAATAGTGCCAGAAGCAGAGGCAGGTGGCTGAGTTGTTGGTAGTGGCTCAGTGTTTGTGAGACCTTCAGATGAACGTGCCATCTGTGAGGTGGTAGAGGCAGATGGTCTTTGATCCTTAGAAGTTTTGGCAAGCAGCTCTTTGAGTGTGCTCACCTCCTCTTCCAGGATGGTGTTTTGGGCGATTACATCGTAAAAGAAGCCCAGGTCATCATCAGTAGTTACTGAATCACCTGACCTCCTGATAGGATCAGGATGAACATGCTCTGAGTGTAGCTCAGTTGTAGCATGTGCCCCTTTGTCTTGGAACTGGGGACTTCCTGCCTCATGACTTTGTCCTTCATCAGCAGTTGTCTCTGGTAAGGTCTTAGTAATGGTACCAACTACAACCTGATCATATGCTGAAGCAGGAGAAGTGGCAGCCTCACTAGAAGTTCCATTCTCCATTGCTACACTAGGAGAAGGAACATTGTAACCCCTATGATGTGGGTTCTCAGCTGCCCTTTGGTCCTCCCCCTCAATGGTAGAAGTATTGCCAGTTTTAATTGGTATCTGGGGAGGGGGTGAGGAGTGCAACTAAGTCAGCACTTGTGCAACAAGTAATGTAGGACTTTGGGGGGCGGTTGCATATGGTGATTGGATGGAAGAAGATTGCACCCGGGGTGAATGGTGCGCTTCAATGGTAACCCTCTCAAAGGAGATAGGTTCCAGCAGTGTAGGTTCCCCAATGTTGGTTGCAACAGGATCCTGTTGAGAGGATACCTGTGTGGCTGTGGCTGCTTGAGTCAGTGTCACAACTGGGGGGTTAAGTCCAGTGTGTGGTACCTGTGTTTGTGGTACAAGGGCATCCTCAGGGGACTCATCTCCCTGAGTAGCCTGTTTTGGTTTTTTGAATTTGGGTGTAGTGGGGACTTTGGTTCTGGAGGTGGTGGCTGTGGGTTCCAACTGCGTGGGTTTTCGCAGCCTGGCAGCTAGTTTCAACGTTTGGTCAGAGTTGTGCCTGGAGTATACTTCAGGTAATACAACCGTTGTAGGGACTCCGAGACCAACAAGTCCCTGAGCTTTTAGTGATTCTCTATTATGGCCACAATGAACCGAGGATATAATATCCTGCGGTTAGAAATAGATTTTGAGGCCATGTCCTTAAGTTCCAGAAAAATGATTTCAGAGAAGTTTAGGTTCTGTTGCTCAAGGATAGAGAATAGTACCTGCTGCCACCTTGTAGACATTTGATCCCAAGAACAAGTCTTAGGAGCCAAGTAGACATTTACCATTTGAAATATGAGACGTTCAACATCATTGAAATGTTTCTTCAGTATGGTGAAGGCACTAAGGTTTCCCTGATATCCGTGGTGGGCAAAGGATAAATCAGTTGTGCCCTTTGGATATCCAGCAGGAAAAGTGGCATCATCCAGGTGTAGGGTTTGACGAAGTATATCGGGAGTGATGACCACTTGGTGGTTGTTGACGACCGACCGGAGAGACTCTGTGTTCTTCTCCCCAGTGGTGAGGGTGACGTTCATCCAAAACTGGTTAAGGGAGTCGGCATGAAGGATTAGATTGAGAAGAAAGGCCGTTTTGTAGGGTGACTGGACCATAAGATCAATAGCATTATCGAACTTAGCCCAGAATGGCGATTTGGTGAGGTAAGCTACACACTTGTGTCGCGGTTTGAGCTGCATGGTCGCCATTGATGAGAGAGAAGTTTTGGAGATATGAGCGTTAGTTTTGAAGAAGATGAGGCTCTCAAGGATTAGGTCAGGGATATTTATAGGGTACGGGTTAGAAAATGACTGAAGGGTTTGGTGTTAGTCATCAGTAGTTTTAAAACGACTGCTGACATGGTATTACCCTTTCAGACGTTGAAACAGCTTAAGTCGTGGTTTTATGCATTAGCAGTTAGAAAACTACTGAAGACCATGGTTTTGACTTCAGATGTTTGAAAACAACTGATAACTTGGTATTAGTCATCAGTAGTTGTGAAACTACTAAAGACATGGTTTTGTCATCAGTTGGTGTAAACAGCTGATGACTTGGTATTAGTCATCAGTAGTTGTGAAACTACTGAAGACATGGTTTTGTCAACAGTTGTTTAGGATGAAACAGCAGTTGTAGAAACAACTGAAGAGAAAGTTCTCATCAGTAGTTTTCGTCAATTCATAGCCTTTCAGCTGTTTCATACTGTCCTCAACACTTACTCATCAGCCTTTTTGTTGTTTTCAGTTGTTTCATAGGACATCAGTACGTATCTGTTGTGACAACATCAGTAGTTACAACTACATCAGTAGTTGTTACTTTATCAGTTGTTGTAACAGAAGCAGTACAATATGTGATATGGTCACTAATGATCATTAGTACTTATTTACTGAGATCATCAGTAGTTATCACTTATTCTAGCTGTAGCATACCAAGCCTTAACACAAGGTTTTGGAAAGTAGAACTATCCAAAGGCATAGTAAAAATATCTGCAAGCTCATCAGCACTAGGCACAAACTTAGGATCAATCAGACCTTTTTCAAAACAATCCCGAATAAAGTGATGTTTGATCTCTATATGTTTGGTCCTAGAGTGCTGGACTGGATTTTTGACAATACACATAGCTGAAGCACTATCCCATTAATAATGGAGTCTTAGTCTCTGTAATGCCATAATCCAGAAGTTGGTACTGAAGCCAGAGTACCTGAGAAGTACAACTTGCAGCAGCAATGTACTCGGCTTCAGCAGTGGATGTAGCAACAGATGTTTGTTTCTTACTCTGCCAAGAAATCAAACAGTTGCCTAGGAATTGACAACCACCAGAAGTTGGCTATTTAGTTAACTTGCACCCTGCATAGTCACTATCTGAAAAAGCAACTAATTTGCAAGAGTGTCCAATGGAATACCATAAACCTAGAGATTGTGTACCTTGCAAATATCTAAAGATTCTCTTGACTGCAATCAAATGAGACTCTTTAGGAGCAGCCTGAAATCTGGCACAGACACAAGTAGCAAACATGATATCTAGTCTAGAAGCTGTTAAATACATCAAGGACCCAATCATAAATCTATAAAGTGTTTCATCAACAGCTTTACCTTTCTGTTCTGCATCCAATTGTATGGTGTTGCACATGGGAGTAGAACAGGGCTTACAGTTTTGTAAATCAAACTTATTCAAAAGATCTTTTGTATATTTTGACTCATGAATAAAGGTTCCATCAGCCTTTTGTTTAATTTGCAAGCCTAGAAAGAACTATAATTCTCCCATTGCACTCATTTCAAACCTCTCTTTCATTAATGTTGTAAAATCATCACACAACTGGGGATCAGAGGATGCAAAAATGATATCATCAACATAAATCTGAACAAGTAGCTTATGCTGATCCACCTTCTTAATAAACAAAGTTTTATCAATGGAGCCTCTAGTGAAATTATTCTTAAGAAGAAAAGTGGAAAGTGTCTCATACCAGGCTCTAGGAGCTTGTTTCAACCCATAAAGAGCCTTATCAAGTTTATACACCCATTCAGGATGTTTATTATCCTCAAAACCTGGTGGTTGACACACATAAACTTCTTCCTTTATTTTACCATATAAAAAGGCACTTTTGACATCCATTTGAAAAACTTTAAGATTGTGGAATGCAGCATAGGCTAAAAACAAACTAATTGCCTCTAGTCTGGCTACAGGGGCAAAGGTTTCATCATAATCAATACCTTCTTCTTGTGAAAACCCCTGTACAACCAGTCTAGCTTTGTTCTTAACAATAAGCCCATTTTCATCAGTTTTATTCCTAAACACCCATTTAGTGCCTATTGCACACTTACCTGGGGGAAGAGGAACCAGTTCCCACACTTGCTTTTTCTTGAACTGAAGTAGCTCAAGCTGCATGGCATCAACCCATCCATTGTCTCTCAAAGCTACATGATAGTTCTTTGGCTCTAGTTGACTGATGAAGAGAGCATAGAAGCAAAAGTTAGACAATTGACTTCTTGTTGAAACTCCAGCATTGATATCACCAATAATTTGAGACATTGGGTGATTCTGCAGTTCTTGATAAACAATGAGATCTGTGCAAGTGTTTGTAGGACCTTCAGTAGCAGCAGATGTTGATGCAGACTCTTGAAACAAGAATTGGATGGTAACTCAAAAGATGTAGAGGAATCAGAGAACTCATCAGCATTTGTTGTGGATGGAACTGCTGAAGCTACAGGAACATCAAATTTAGTAGACACAGGCAGTTGGTCACTAAACTTGAATAGGTGAGTATGATAGTATCATCATCATCATCAATACCACCAGGTGGAAGACATGCTGCAGAAGATGATTTATCCACATAATCTGTAACAGCTGGAGGTTGATAAGGAACATATTGCAGTATGTCCAAATCAAATAACTCCACAGGGTTTTGCGGAATCTTGTCCATAGGAGATTCATTAAACTTCACATGCAAAGTCTCTTCAACTATCTTTTTTCTGCAGTTGAAGACTCTGTATGCCTTGCAAGTAGATGAATAACCAACAAAATACCCTGCATCCACCTTAGGATCAATTTTTGGAGTTGATCCTTTGTGTTGAGAATAAAACAGGGACACCCAAATGCTTTGAAAAATGAAATTAGAGGAGCCAAGTGATGGAGAACTTCATATGGAGTCTTCATCAACCTCTGATTTACTAAGGCTCTATTCTGCACATAGCAAGCTGTGTTAACAGCTTCAGCCCAAAAGGTTAGTGGCAAACCAGAGTCAACCAACGTGGACCTTGCAGCTTCAATTAGGGTCCTGTTCTTCCTCTCCACTACTCCATTTTGTTCTGGAGTCTGTGGGATGCTAAGCTACCTTTTGATTCCCTTTGAAAGATAGAAGTCATCAAGTGTATGGTTTCTGAATTCAGTTCCATTGTCACTCCTTATACACTTGACTGAAAGGGAATACTGCTTCTCAACATACAACACAAAATGAATAATCTTCTGAGCAACCTCATCCTTTGAATGTAGAAAGAAAGTCCATACAAATATGGAGTAATCATCCACAATTACCAGACAGTATTTCTTCTTTGCTATGCTCATCACTCTCACAGGACCAAATAGATCCATATGCAGTAACTGCAAGCAGGCAGTGGACTTAGGCTCTTCAATAGGAGGGAATGAGACTTTGTGCTGTTTTCCTTTTAAACAAGCAGTGCAGGTTTCATCACAGTGGAACTCCTTTATTGGTAAGCCTCTGACTAAACTATTGTGGATCAGCTGATTCATGTTATTGAAATTAACATGACCCGCCTTCTTTGCCACAATTTAGATTCTTGAGGAGAGGCTTTGGAAAATAGGCAAGGATGGCCTCTGAGATCTATTTTCTTGGAAAGATCTAAGGCATACACTCTTCCTGTTCTGTTGGCTCTGAGGAGAGTGTGATCATCCAACACCTTATCAATCAAATGCAGAACTTTGGATGACAGAATCCTGCAGTTCTGACTGGTGAAAAGAGCAACATGGCCTTTATCACACATTTGTCTGACACTCAAGAGATTGTACTTGAGATTTTCCACATGATTAACATCATCAAACTTTATTTCTCCATTGGAGACAAAGCCTTTTCCAATGATGTAACCCCTAGCATCATTGCCAAAAGAAACAAACCCCTTCTTTCCTTGAGAGTAGTCATGAAGAAGAGAGCTGTTCCCAGTCATGTGCATAGATCCCCTACTGTCTACATACCAGATGCTACTTTGGCATGTTGAAGAACCCTGCAATTATAAACAATTATTTAGTTTTGGAGACCCCAACCTTTTTGGTTTTGGGCCTGTTCTCATCAACAGATGGTAAACTAACAGGTTTGATGGAAACAACAGCCTGAGAGGAAGAAGATGGTGAAGAAGAGGAATCCTTTGGCTTGGACCTCCTTTTTTGTGGTTTCAACATAGGAACATCTTATTGGTTAACTCTTCCCAATAGATGTTGAACCATCATAACCAGCTATGTCTGATTTTGTGATAAAGCTTTCAACTCTTCAGACACATTGGCATTGGAGTTTGATAAGTTCCTATGTTGCACCTTCTTCTTTTGAGCAATCTCAGCTGTTACCTGTTTAACCCCTTCCTTCTTGGATTTCTTTATGGACTTAAGGGTTACAGGATTTGATGTTGCTGATACAAATGTGGCTTCAAACTCAGTTTTCATTTTAACCATTTTCTCTTTAATTTCTTCTTTATGTTTGAGTTTGGACCCTCTTTTGTACCAACAATCATATGTAAGATGATTGAACAAGCCACATACTTCACATGGTTTCTTCTTCATCTTATGTTGATCATCAACTAAAGAGGATGAAACTACTGAAGACTTGCTCTTCAGTACTTTGGAAGCATTGTTTGCTTTCTTGACTTCCTCTTTAGTAGTCTTCAAACTCTTTCTACTGACAGTTTTCTTCTCTTTAGTACTGACAGTAGTTGGAGTTTGAACTTCAGGTGTTAAATCTTGCTCTCCAGTCCTTTCAGGACTTTTAGAATTAACTCCTGAGTTGATCAACTCTTTGATCATGTGAGTGTCAGCAGTGGAACCATCAACATTAGCTGATAGGTTCTGAGAGGGCTTAGTGCTGACTTCTACTTCTGATGGTGCTGTATCAGAAAGTAGATCACATGATGAAATAGATTGGTTATTGCTCTCACCATCAGATTCTACCTCTACTCTCGGAGTAAAATCTGTAGGTGGAGCAGTGTGATTATAACCAATGCCAAACTTCACATTGGAAGCAGATTGCTTACTAAGAAGCATTTCAAAACCCTTGCAAGAATTTACCCATCGATCACACTCTACCTGGGTAGTTGCAAGTGTTTCCTTGAGATCTCTATACTTCTCTAGAAGTATCTCTTCCCTAGCCTTATCATCAGTGATTTGGCATTTAAGTTTGTATATCTCATCATTCTTATCAATAAGCACAGACTCAAATTCAGCTTTGCTTTTGGAAATTGTTTGTTCTAGCTTAATGTTCTTGTTAATTAAAGCTACATTTGCTTCTCTAATAGATGCAAATATGGCTATGCATGATTCAGAACATAGTTTGGCTTTTGCCTCAGAGTATACCTGTGATACCTTTGGTATAGAGGCATTAGAGGATGAAGTATCAGCAGAATCCAAAGCCATAAGAGCTAGATTTCCAAAGGGACTGTCACCACCATGTTGACCAGCAACAGTGAACAGTTGTTCATGACCAGACAAATCATCTGGTAAACTGCTCCAGTCAACAACTCCTGGGGTGAGGAAGCTGTGTTGTTGAGGTTGAGTTTGTTGATCAGATTGGGAAGGTTGAGGTTCAGGCAATGCATGTGATTGTTGTGAAATGGGAGCTTGAACCGGATTAGACTGAGGCAAGTAATAGCAGGGAAAAGGATATGACATTGGACCCTGGGGGACAAAGTATGCAGGAGATCTAGGGTGTGAATGATGACCAGAACCAGCAATATGTTGCCCTCTGTTTTGTGGACTAGTACTAGGAAAAGTCACAAAGGGTGCAGAAGAGTAAGATCCAGTTGCTCTACACTCTCTTGCAAAGTGTCCCAACCTTTGGCATTTGTGACACCTCAACTTACTCTTGTCAAAACCAACTTTGGTTTTGCTAGAGAGTCCAGGAAATTTCCTGCCAGTTCTCTTGTAGAACTTCTGAGATCTGATATTAATCAATGCCATTTGGCTCAGAATATCCATCTCTTCTAGACCATCGTCAGCTATTCATTTCAAATCATCCATGATGAAGCATAGATTGTCACTATTACTGCCAGAATGACTATCAATACCAATAAATGCATGATCAGAACTATTTGAAGAGAAATCAATATGCTCATCATAATTGCTTTCAGATGCAGCATATTCTAACTCATGACCAACCAAGGCAGTATTCCCTGGTACAAAGTCATGTGTGAGCTTTCCTGATGAGGACAGTTTCCTTTTCTGCTCTATCTTTCCTTTGAATGTAAGCAGTTTCCCATGAAGTTGGGTGGATAGGCTATCCAGATTTGCACTGTAGCGTAGGACAATAGTGTATGTGTCCCATCTCTCAGGCAGTGATCTAAGGAACCTGTTATTCATCTGGCTGTTGGTGTATTCCTGTTTCACCATTTTCAGCTCAGAGATCAAGCAGGAAAAACGCTTAAACTGTTGAGTCAGTGTCTCACCCTTTCTATGAGAGAATGTCTCATATTGTTGGGCAAGGATTTCTCTATTGTTTGCTAAGACCTCATCTGTGCCCCCGAATTGTTCCTTCAGGGCATTCCAGAGATCATGAGCAGTTTCATGATGCATAAGCCCTGAATTAGGCAGTGCCATGGCCAGAATTCCATGGGCTTTAGCATCAATCTCAAACAGTTTCTGATCTTCATCAGAGTATTGTTCCTTCTTCTTCGGAACCATTTGATTGGTTTCCGGATTGTTCACCATAGGCTTATGTGGTCCATGTACCACAGATGTCCAACAACCTGAACTGTTAACAGATAGGTGATGAAGCATTCTTCGCTGCCATATGTTATACTCGGTCCTAACCAGCATCGGGGGCTTGGTTGAGGAACCGGTATTGTGAGGATCATTAGAAGGAGTAGTCATCTCAGATTTAATCAAATTCAATTAAGCTATAACAGATTTAGAACAAAAACACAACACCAATTGAACCAAGAGAGATCTCAAAATAAATGAATGAAAGCGTCAAAAATTCAATAATCTATAACCAGTTCTTGCAAATATGCTAATTCAATCAAACATAGATATCAATTAGCAGTTTCAATGATCAATTGTTAGATTGATCAATGATTAACCTGCTCTGATACCACTTGTTAGGATCAGTGATCTACGTTTGATTGATTAGAGAGTAGAGCAGCGGAATTCTAACAATGAATTAGCCAATTCACAAGAACAAAGAGATATTCAATGTAAGAACAAAAACGGTTATAGACAGAGAATTCTGCAAATAATATTTCATCCAATATTCGCTTTCGTGGTAATGGAATGTCACAATTACAATTAGGTCAACACCTCTTATATAAGAGATGTGACGTCTACTAATGTCACTTGATAGTGACATCTAACAGAATTTATTAAAAACGGTTTCTTATATTTGTAAAACTACTTCACCTCCCTAACCATTGATCCTCCACTCTATGAGGATCATCTACTAGAATTCTGGAAGACCTGCCAAGAGCTCGTAATGGATGGGGAGAAGGCATTGTCTGCCATAGTGCAGGGGTGAACAGTCTTCATCACTCCGGGCATCATCAACATGCATCTTCAGCTGGATAATGAAGAAGGTGAGGTCTTCTTTCCAAAAGAATCTGTAAATCATTCTTTTGAGCAGATGCGTTATGAGAGAGACTACTCTGTCAAGACCTTCAGGAAAGGGAAGTTCTCATCCCAGTGGAATTCATGCTCCGTGTGGTTATCCACAACTTATCAAACAAGCATGGTGGATGGGACCAGATTCCTAAGGATCTCTCCTTCATTGTCCGTGGAATGGTTCAAGGGTCAAGTTTAGGTAATAATAGTTTGTTTATACTAATCTGCTTGCAAACTTTGACTCCTTAGAATATTACATGTTCCCTAGATATATCTGGTACATTCTTAACTGTGAGCTAGGCTCACAGTTAAGGGGAATAGCTAACATTCTTAAACTGGGACAAATGAAGTCTAACATCTTTAAAATACTAAGAAAGCCCACTGTTGTGTTCTCTAGGTTAGAAATAGCCCTGGTCCCAAAAATGTTAGAGCTTATTGCTCAAGGTGACAACCTAGCAGCACCAGCTAGTGTTGAACCCACACCTTCTACATCCCAACCACCTAAACAGCCACAAATCACCTTCACCTACCATAGAAAATCCAAACGAACCCCTACTCAGGCTATTCAGTCTGTGCAGGTCGCTATACACTCACCCATACAAGAAGAAGTGAACACTAGACCTCCTACTTCTCTTGAGGAGCACACCACTCACATCACTTCAAGGATCAGTACTGAGATTCCTCATGCTCAGCCTGATGATCTCATAAGCGAAACTACCATAACCCATCACTCGGAGTCTCAACACTCAAGTGATCAACCTTCAAGGGATAGTTACCATTCCCAGCCTTTAGATCTCAACCAACCAATCCGCAATCTTGATTTGTATAGTGATGAAGATCTTGGTTTCAGTGAGTACCATGATTCTCTTTTCACTTCCCCTACTCAAAGAGATATGAGTGCTTTTGAGGCTCCTTTTTCTAGCCCCCATCAGTCACCTACTACTGAGGTGGACACTTCTCAACTGAGAATACTAGTGAGCACAGGAAATCCAACAGACAAGAACCTGAAGCTGGTGGTGAGAGTGAGGACTTTGGTCCAATGATCTCATCCCCCAATGATGCTTCTCATGAAAATGAGTGGAATTTAAGATTAAAGGTGCAAAAACTATCTAAAACATGCACCTATTTAGTCTCCAAGGTTAGTCACCTTGAGTCTCAAGTGATTACCTTGTAGAACAGGGTCAATGATCAGCAACTTGAGATTTCTTATCTTAAGGAAAAACTAGCTGGGAGACCTTTATGAAGATCTCAACAAGGAACACAAGAACCAGTGGATGTGATTGACCTAACTCATGGCTCACCTATGCAAATGGGGTGATGCTATGAAAAAAGGGGAGAAAGTCCTTACAATTACAGAACTTGGGAGTTCTTGAGAGAGAATGGACACTAAGGACTCATTATCCTCATTTGCAATTGTGCATTCTTAGCAACCTCTTTAAATTCACATTGGTGTGGACTGCATAGACTCCTTCATACATAGTCTGTTTGAGGAGGAGATACCAAGGGCTATATCATCTCCACCATCTTCCAGTCAAATCATTAGGTGGAGGTATGACAGCAACAAGAGATCCCTAATCATCATTAGAGTTCAAGGGTAGCAGGAGATCTTCAACTTTGAGACAATGAACTTCTATGAAGGTCTGGATTTAGTCAACATGCACTTGTCAATCCAAGCAAATCAAGACAACCTGACAAGTTGGCCCAAAGAATCCAAGACCAGATCATTACAGAGTTCAGCCTAGAAGAAGACTATGGCAATCAGGTAATGTCATCGGTCAACTGGATGTTGAGGCAGACCCTAAGATTATCTTCATAGGGGAAACCTTGATTGAAGGCCTAGTGACAGAACCTGAGAGCCCTCTCTTATCACAAACAACTACTGCAAAGATCAATTCCCTTTTTGAGGCACTGCTGGTGAAGGTGCTTCTAAACCTCTCTCCAGCCAGAGCTTGGAAGCTACTTCAAGCAATAAAGGCCAAAGCTCTCTCCATCTTGAGTCACAAAGGTCTGTGAGTGACAAAGGGAAAAGAAAAATGAGTTCAGAGGAGATTGAGGAGGAGAAGAGAGAGAGAGGAAAAGTGAAGGGATCGAGATCTAGTTTGATCAATTACATTAGGATTTGCAGCGGAATAGCACACGAATTAGAAGAAATTATAGCAAGAATAATATGAATATTCAATCAAACAGTAAAGGTTATAGAGAGAGAGTTTTCTGCAAAAAGAATGTTTTCATTCACGCACAAGCTTCCCGTACAGGGAAATTAGGTCAACATTCCTTTTATAAGGAATGTGACATTAGCTGATGTCACTTGATAGTGACATCTAACTGATTTATACAAACAATTGAAAGTAAACTAAACTACTGAAGATGTCCACAACAATTGAGGACACCTTCACTAAAAGCTAAGTATAAGCTAACATTACAACTACTGAAGTTATAACATCTGAAGTGTAAGGAGTTCAGATGTTTTACATAATATAAAACTACTGATTACAAACTAATGAAATGTAAACCATCACAAAAACTGAAGAGAACTACTTCAGTTGTTGTGACATCTTCTGAGAACTTGATCTTCAGACTTTGTCTTCAGCAGTTATCTTCAGACTTTGTCTTTAGACTTTATCTTCAGCACTTATCTTCAGACTTTGTCTTCAGACTTTGTCTTCAGTAGTTGTCTTCAGACTTTGTCCTCAGCTGTTGTAGATCACTTCAGTTGTTTTGATGTCTGTGGGACTTAAAGGTTTTTCTGATCTGGCTCATTGGTTCTTTTGGTCCAACAAACTCCCCCTGAACCAATGCAGCCAAAACCTTTAAAATTATTGAGGTCCCACTTATTGGCAGAAATAATATCTGGATCAACTCAAAAATCTTCAATATAAGCTCAGGCCAGGGAAGAGATTTCAGAAGGTTTGATTGGCAAAGGATGAATGAGAACTTTGTCTTGGGGAATTCGACACAGAGCTGTTACCCCATCCATGAAACCTACTTTCCAATGATAAGTCTGTAAGACTCTCTGACATAGGCCTCAAGGAAAACAACTTGTTCTTCCATTGTGAGTTCATCAACTCCATTTTCAAAGAAGAACTCAGGCCCATAGTACTCAGATAAGTACTTAATATGCTTTCCATTTTTCAGCTCCACAGTTGTTATCTCCCTGTATGCAAACTCATCAGGATGAGTGCCTTCAAGCAATAACTGGAGCTCATTTCTTCTTATTTCTTCAAGCTTCTTGTAGATTAACCCCTTCTTTACCATTTTGTTTTCTAGTAAAGTTTGTGGAGTCATCTTAGACTTGTAAGCTCTCTTGAAGTCATCAAGGATTTCCCAGGGTGACACTACAATGGGCAGCATTATCACAACATCTACAATCTTCTTTACTTGGCCATTGTATCTGCTTGGAATCTTCTTTTTGTGAATTCTGTCACTTACTCTGGGGTCAGGCCAAATTCTCACTCTCTCTTTCTGATATTGGCAGACTATCATCCTCATCATCATCTCTTCTTCTTCTTCCATCCTCAACACTCTTCTCTTCCTCTTAGGTGCATCATTGGTAGTGGGTTGAGTAGGTTTATTGGATAAAGGAGTGGTTTTGAGGATGTGAGGGTGATTGTTTTGGTTTGGGTGATTTTGCAGGCTGTTTTAGCATGTTGGATGTGTGTGTAGCTTTGGATAATTTTGCCATATCAGTCCTTTTCCCAGCACCAGCTTCATCAAGAGCTTCTATGATCAATCCCTTGTTAAATACTTCAGAAGAACAGATTCTGGTGGTTATCTCCAAAATACTATCTCTGGACCATGACTTTACTTCAATGATTAACCTTCCCAGATGTTTTGACATAAATCTTGCCATAGTTTCCGGCCTTTCCCTTTCTTTCTCACTCCAACTTGCCATCTTTGTTCAATCTCTTGAATCACTAACCTTCTGATTTTAGAGTCAAGTTTGGTAGTGTCAAATCCTTGTCTGAAGAGTTGATCAATAATCTTATCCATAGATCTACTATGTTTCTCATCAGCTTCTTTGATCAATTCTTCTAACTTTTTCTCACCTTCAGTCTTTTCAGAGCTTTTCTTCCTCTGTAGGTGATCATTTCCTTTTCTTTCTTCACTTTTTCTGCTTCCTCTTCAGCTGTTTTTCTTTTGTCTACTTTCACTGACTTAGAATCCCCCTTTTTGGTTGCATTGGGTTCAGAGGTGTGAATGTCAGAAAGTCTCTTAGAAACAGCTGCATCAACTAAGGATTGAAGATTTGAGGAAAGCCTCTCATCAATGGCTTGATGTACAGTGTTTGTGATTATGGAAGTGATGAGAGGTAAGGATGTTTGAAAGGCAGCAACCATTAGCTCAGAGGGGTTCTGTCCCAGAGAGATGGTACCTGAAGCATAGGCTGGTGGCAAAATTGTTGAGAGTGGCTTAGTGTTTGGGATAGTTTCAGGAGAAACTGCCATCTGTGGGTGAATGTGGGCACATGGACTTGATTCTTGTGACATTTTGGCAAGCGGTTCTCGTAGTCGGTATACCTCAGTCTCAAGAATAGTATTGTCGGATAGAACATTAAAGAAAAAGCCCAGGTCATCATTAGTCTGTGCTGAATAAGCTGACCTCCTAATGAAATCAGGATGAACATGTGCTGAGTGAAGATCAGTATTCACATGTGCCCCTATTTCATGGAACTGGGGACTTCTTGCCTCAGGATGATGTCCTTCATTGGCAGTTGCCTTGGTGAGGACTTAGAAATGATACCATCTTCATCCTGATCATGTGCTGAACAGGAGTAGAGGCAGCCTCACCAGATGTTCTAATCTCCTCCTCGACATAGGGAGATTGAAATCTGTAATCCGTGTGCTGTGGATTATCAGCCACATTATAATCTTCTCCCTCAACTTTTGAGGTTTTCGCAGTGGTAATAGGTTTCTGGGGAGGGGTAGAGGAATGTAGTTGAGTCAGCACATGTGCAATAACCACAGTTGGGCTTGTAGGGGTGGCTTCAGTGGGAGATAGGTGTGAAGAGGATTGCACCTAGGCTGAATGGTGCTCTTCAATGGCAATCCTCTCAAGTGAGAGAGATTCCAGTAATGTGGTTTCCCCATTTTTGGTTGCATCAGGATCCTGTTTAGAGGATACCTGAGCGGTTTCAACTGGTAGAGTCCTGGAAACTACAGGGGGATTACTACCTATAGTTTCATCCTGCCTTTGTGTTGCAGGGGCATTATCAGGGAACTCAACTCCTGAGTAGCCTTTTTGGTTTGTTTGGAATGAGGTTTGGAGGGGACTTTAGATCAGGAGGATGAGGCTGTGGGTACCTTCTGCTTGGGTTTTAGCAGTTTGGCAGCCTCTTTGAGGTGTGGGTCAGAGTTGTGCCCGGAGTATACCTCTGGCAAAACTACCACAGCAGGGACTCCAAGGCCAACAGGGCCATCAGATTGTAACTGATTCATGATTATGGCCATAAGAAACCTTGGATATAATAACCATCTGTTAGCTACAGGTTTCATTGCCAGATATTTTAATTCTAAAAATATAATTTCAGAAAAATTTAAGCTTTGGCGTTCAAGAATAGAATACAATACCTGCTGCCACCTGGATGACATTTGATCCCATGAAGAGGTTTTGGGGGCAAGGCAAACATTGATCATGTGGAAGATTAGGTGTTCAGCATCATGTAAGTGCTTCTTCAAAATGGTTGTAGCACTTAGGTTGCCCTCATATCCATGGTTGATGAATGAGAGATCAATGGTGCCCTTTGGGTATTTGGTGTCAAAGGTAGCATCTTTTAGATCTAGCGTTTGGCGAATGATAGCAGGAGTGACTACCACCTTCTTCTGGTTTACAAATGACTGGAGAGTGATCGCGACATCATTCTCACTGGTATGGATGGTGACATTTGTCTAGAATTGACGAAGAGTGTCTGGATAGATGGTTGGATTCACAAGAAAAGCAGTTCGATACGGAGAATCAACCATCAGATCAATGGCATTATCAAACTTTGTCCAAGAGGCCAATTTTGTGAAGTAGGCAACACGGTTGTGTCGTGGTTTGATTTGCATGGTCGCCATTAATGGAAGATGAACGTTGGAAATCGATTTATGAAAAGTTTGAAGTTAGGGTTAGGTATTTATAGGTTGTGAACCGGCTAAAAGAAAACAGCTGAAAGTTTTGGATTTACTCATAAGTTGTTAGAAAATGACTAAGGACATGGTTTTAACTTTCTGATGTTGTAAACAACTGAAGGCTTGGTGTTTGTCATCAGTAGTTGAAAACTACCGAAGACTTGGTTTTGGCTTCAGTTGTTTTGAAATGAAAGAGCAGTTGTTTGAAACAATTGAAGAATAAAATTACTCATTAGTTGTTGTCGTCAATTCACATATCTCAATTGTTTCATTTGACCTTAACACTTACTCAGCAGATTATCTGATTTTCAGATGTTTCATTGGTCATCAATACTTATCTGTTAGAACAGTCTTCGGTAGTTGTAACCACATGAGTACTTTGCAACAAATAAAGTACTTCAGTACTTTTAACTAATTTAGCCTTCAGTAGTTATGAAAACTACCGAAGATAAAATAACTTCAGTACCTATTTTTGTCAGCTGTATACTGATGCTCATCAGTACTTGTGAGCTGAGATCATTAGTAGTTGTCAAATCATTCAAGCTGCAGCATACCAAGCCTTAGCACTAGATTTTGGAAAGTTGCACTGTCCAAAGGCTTAGTAAATATATCTACAAGCTCATAAGCACTAGGAACAAACTTTGGATCAATTAGACCTTTTTCATAACAATCCCTCATAAAATGATGTGTGATCTCAATATGTTTGGTCCTGTAATGCTGGACATGATTCTTAACAATACAAAGAGCTGAAGCACTATCAATCAGTAAAGGAGTCTTAGTCTGTGTAATGTTATAATCCAGTAATTGATTCTGAAGCCAGAGTACCTGAGATGTACAACTTACAGCAGCAATGTACTCTGCTTTAGAAGTGGATGTAGCAACAGTGGTTTGTTTCTTACTCTGCCAAGAAACTAAACAGTTGCCTAGAAATTGGCATCCACCAGAGGTTGATTTTCTGGTTAATTTACACCCTGCATAGTCACTATCGGAGAAAACGACTAATTTTAAGAGTGCCCAGTGGAATACCAAATTCCTAGAGATTGAGTTCCTTGCAAATATCTAAAGATCCTTTTGACTGCAATCATATGGGATACTTTAGGGGCAACCTGAAATCTAACACAGACACAAGTTGCAAACATAATGTCTATTCTAGAAGCTGTAAGGTACATCAAGGAACCAATCACACATGTGTAAAGAGTTTCATCAACTGCTTTACCTTTCTGATCAGCATCCAGTTGTGTGGTGCTGCACATTGGAGTAGAACAGGGCTTACAATTTTGTAAATCAAACTTTTTCAATAAATCCTTTGTATATTTTGACTGATGAATGAAAGTTTCATCAGTCTTTTGTTTGATTTGCAACCCCAGAAAGATCTGTAATTCTCCCATGGCACTCATTTCAAACTTTTGTTGCATCAACTTAGTAAAGGCATCACACAACTGTGAATCAGAGGATGCAAAAATAATATCATCAACATAAATTTGAACAAGTATCTTATGCATGCATACTTTCTTAATGAACAAGGTTTATCTATGGAGCCTCTAGTGATATTATTTTGAAGAAGAAAGTTAGACAGTGTTTCATACCAGGCTTTGGGTGCTTGTTTTAGCCCATAAAGAGCCTTATCAAGCTTATACACCCAATCTGGATGTTTATGATCTTCAAAACCTGGTGGTTGGCACACATAAACTTCTTCTATTATTTTACCATATAAGAATGCACTTTTGACATCCATTTGAAAAACTTTGAGATTATGAAAAGCAGCATAAGCTAAAAACAATCTGATTGCCTCCATTCTGACTACAGGGGCAATGGTTTCATCATAATCAATACCTTCTTCTTGTGAAAACCCCTGTACAACCAGTCTAGCCTTGTTCTTGACAATTTGGCCTTTGTCATAAGTTTTATTCCTAAACACCCATTTAGTGCCTATCGCACACTTACCTTGGGGTAGAGGAACCACTTTCCACACTTGCTGCTTTTGAAACTGAAGAAGCTCAAGTTGCATAGCTTCAACCCATCCATTGTCTCTTAATGCAATATGATATTTCTTTGCCTCTTGCTGACTGATGAAGAGAGCTTAAAAGCAAAAGTTGGACAATTGACTTCTAGTTGAAACACCAGCATTGATGTCACCAATGATCTGAGACATGGGATGATTCTTCAGTTCTTGATACTCAATAAGATCTGTGCAAGTGTTTGTAGGTGATTCAGCAGCAATAGATGGTGATCCAGATTCTTGAAACCTAGAATGAGATGACAATTCAAATGAAGTAGAGGATTTAGAGATCTCATCAACATTGTTGTGGATGGAACTGCTGAAGCTACAGGAACATCCAGTTTGGTAGATTCAGGTAGTTGATCATTAAAACATGCATTTATACCAACAGATGGATAACCAGTGGCAGGAGATGATGGATTCACAGAACCTGCAACAGTTGGAGACTCATAAGGAACATATTACAGTATGTCCAGATCAAATAACTCCACAGGGTTTTTGTGGGATTTTCTCCTTTGGAGATTCATTAAACTTTACATGCAAGGTTTCTTCTACAACCTTTGTTCTGCAATTAAAATCTCTGTATGCCTTGCAAGTAGATGAATACCCAACAAAGTACCCTGCATCCACCTTTGATTCAAACTTCTGAAGTGGATCCTTTGTGTTGAGAATATAACAAGGACACCCAAATGCTCTAAAGAAGGAAATCAGAGGAGCCAAATGATGTAACACCTCATAAGGAGTCTTCATCAACCTTTGATTTACCAATACTCTATTTTGAACATAACAAGCTGTGTTAACAGCTTCAGCCCAAAGGTTAGTGGCAAACCAGAATCAGCCAACATTGACCTTGCAGCCTCAATAAGAGTGTTGTTCTTTCTCTCCACCACTCCATTCGTTCAGGAGTTCTTGGAATGCTAAACTTCCTCTTGATTACCTTAGAGAAATAGAATTCATCAAGTGTGTGATTTCTAAATTCTGTGCCATTATCACTCCTCACACACTTGACAGAAAGAGAATACTGCTTTTCCACATGCAACAAAAAGTAGATGATAATTTGACTAGCCTTATATTTTGAATGTAAGAAGAAGGTCCATACAAATATGGAATAATCATCCACAATTACCGGAAAGTATATTTTCATTGCCATGCTCATCACTCTTACTGGACCAAAAAGATACATATGCAGTAATTGCAAGCAGGCAGTGGTTCATGTTTAAACTCCTTTAATGGCAGACCTGTCACTAAACCATTAAGGATCAGCTGGTTCATGTTTCTAAGATTCACATGACGAATCCTTCTGTGCCAAAGTTCAGATTCCTGAGGAGATGCCTTGGAGAACAGAGATGGATGGCCTTTTAGATCAATTTTCTTTGATAAGTCTAAGGCATATACTCTGCCAATCCTGTTGGCCTTTAGGAGAGTATGTTCATCCAATATCTTGTCAATGATACTCAAAACATTGAAAGATAGAATTCGACAGTTCTGACTGGTGAAAAGTGCAACATGCCCTTTATCACACATTTGACTAACACTCAACAAATTGTACTTGAGATTCTCCACATCGTTAACATCATCAAACCTTATTTCACCATTTGAAACAAAGCCTTTGCCCATGATGTAACCCTTAGCATCAATACCAAAAGATACAAATCCCTTCTTTCCTTGAGAGTAGTCATGAAGAAGGGATCTGCTCCCAGTCATATGCATAGATCCTCCACTGTCGACATACCAGATGCTTCTAAGGCATGTTGAAGAACCCTGCAGATATCACAACAACTACTTAGCTTATGAGACCCAAACCATTTTGGTTTTGGGTCTGTTCTCATCAACAGATTTTATACTAACTGATTTGTCATGATTAACAGCCTTTGAAGATGGAGATGGTGCTGAAAAGGATTCCTTTGATTTTGGCTTAGTTTTCCTTTTTAGTGGTTTAATCACAGGTACATCTATTTGGTTAACTCTCCCTAACAGATGTTGAACCATCATAACAAGTTGTGTTTGATTGGTTGTTAAAGCCTTCAGTTCAGCAGACACATCAGTACTTGTTTTTGAATGGTTCCTGTGACACACCATGTCCTCCTTTTTGAAAGACACAGACTTAGTCTGTTGTTTTGGTACTCCTTAAGGAATATGTTTAGCTGTTTTATGATAAACCTCCTTCCTCTGTTTAGATTTTTTAGAAGACTTTGGTTTATCAGGTTGAGATGTTTGTGGCACAAACTTGGTTTCAAATTCATCTTTCATTGTATCAATTTTCTTTTTAATGATTTTATCTTTGTTAAATTTGGAACCCTTTCTATACCAACATTCATTAGTGTGTTGATTGAATAGACAACATATTTCACATGGCTTTTTCTTCATCTTCTGTTGATCAGCTGCTGAAGAAGATGAAACTACTGAAGGTGTGTTCTTCAGTACTTTCTTCCTCTCAGTACTTATGTGAAGTACTAAACGATTTGTAATAAGTGAAAACTTGTTCTTCAGAAGTTTTCCATCAGTACATTTGGATTTCCTGATAGACTCTTCAGCAATTGTCAAACCATGTTTGATTTCATTTGGTTTGAAATGTTCTTTAGGTGTTGTTACTTGCTCTTCAGTACTTTGAATACCTTGTGAGACAACACCTGAAGTGCTCAGCTTTTCTTTGATCATGTGTTCATCAGCAGTAAGACCATGAGCAGATTGATTAGCTAAAGTACTATTACTGACTTCATCCTTTGATTGTACATTATCACTTAAGGATGAGACACATGATGATGTGGTTTGGGAATTGATTTCAGCTTCAGATTTTACTTCTGTCTTGGGAGTAAAATCTGTAGGAGGTTCAGTGTGATTATATCCAATCCCAAACTTTACATTTGAAGAAGTTTGCTTACTGAGAAGCATTTCAAACCCCTTGCAAGATGTTACCCAGCGTTCACACTCAACTTGAGTAGATGCAAGTGTTTCTTTAAGACTCTTATGATTTTCTAAAATGACATCTACCTTAGCCTTTTCATCAGTGATTTCGCATTTTAATTTGTAAATCTCATCATGTTTTTCTTTTAAAACAGACTCAAACTCAGCTCTTCTTTTGGAAATCACTTTCTCTAGGTCAAGATTTTGATTAATTAAAGCTACATTTGCTTCTTTAATGAGGCAAAAGCAGCTATGCATGGCTCAGAACACAACTTGGCCTTAGCCTCAAAAGATACTTGTGGTACGTGTGATGATGAAGCATTTGAGCATAAACCATCAGTAGACTGCAGGGCCATAAGAGCAACATTTCCAAAAGGATTTTCACCACCATGTTGACCAGCACCAGAAAACACTTGTTTAGAATAACCAGAAAGATCATCTGGTAAACTACTCCAGTCAACAACTCCAGGAGTGAAAAAGCTTTGATGTGATTGAGATTGAGATTGAGATTGAGATTGAGATGGTTGAGGCTCAGGTAGGGTATGTGATTGTTGAGCTATGGGTACTGGAACTGATTGGACTGAGGCATGTAAAAACAAGGATAAGGATATGGCATTTGACCTTGAGGAACAAAATATGCAGGAGATGATTGAATTTGTGAATGATGACCAGAACTGGTAGAATGTTGCCCATTATTTTGTGAATAATTGCCTGGAAAGATCACAAAGGGTGCACAAGAGTTAGATCCAGATGATCTACACTCTCTTGCAAAATCTCCAAGTCTATGGCACTTGTGACACCTTAACTTGCTCTTGTCAAAACCAACATTGGTTTTTCGAGAGAGACCGGGGAATTTTCTACCTATTCTTTTGTAAAATTTTTGAGATATGATATTAAGTAATGCCATTTGGCTCAAAATATCCATCTCTTCCAAATCATCATGAGCAATTCCTTCCAGATCATCCATTAAAAAGCACAGATTGTCACTATTACATCCTGAATTACTATCAATACTAGCAAAAGCATGATCTCCACTGTTTGAAGAGAAATCAATATGCTTATCATAAGAACTTTCTGATGAAGCATATTCTGACTCATGACCAACCAGAGCAGTATTCCCTAGTACAAAATCATGAGTGAGCTTCTGAGATGAAGTCAGTCTCCTTTTCTGTTCTATCTCTCTTTCAAATGTTAACAGTTTCCCACGAAGTTGGGTGAGAGATAGATTGTCCAGATTTGCACTAGAGCGTAGGACAATAGTATATGTGTCCCATCTCTCAGGCAGGGATCTGAGAAATCTGTTGTTCATCTGGCTATTTGTATATTCATGTTTAACCATTTTCAACTCAAATATCAAGTAGGAGAATCCCTCAAACTGTTGAGTCAGTGACTCACCCTTTCTATGAGAGAATGTCTCATATTGCTGGGCAATGATTTCTCTATTCTTTGCTAAGACCTCATCAGTTCCTCCAAATTGTTCTTTCAGAGCAACCCAGAGGTCATGAGCAGATTCATGATGCATAAGTCCACAATAGATTTCATTATGCACTGTCGTTTCAGATCTTCATCTGAATATTGCTCTTTCTTCTTTGGAACCATTTCATTGGTTTCTGGATTACTCACCATACGCTTATATGGTCCATGAACCACAGATTTCCAACAACCTGAACCGTTGACAGACAGGTGAGGAGCCAGTATTGTGAGGATCATTGATTGATGTAGCCATTTTCACCAATTCAAATAGGTTCAATGAGATTTTAACAGATCTAACTCAAAAACTCAACAACACAGTTTAAAACAAGAAGAATCTCAAATTAATTCACAGGAAGCAACAGAAAAACAAACTCTATAACCAATTATTGCAAATTTGCTAATTCAATCAAACTTAGATATCAAAAGAACAGTTTCAATGATCAATTGTTAATCGATCAATGATTAACCTGCTCTGATACCATTTGAAGGGATCGAGATCTAGTTTGATTAATTAGATTAGGATTTGCAGCGGAATAGCACACAAATTAGACGAAATTATTGGAAGAATAATATGAATATTCAATGAAACAGTAACGGTTATAGAGAGAGAGTTTTTTGCAAAAAGAATGCTTTCATTCATGCACAAGCTTCCCGTACAGGGAAATTAGGTCAACATTCCTTCTATAAGGAATGTGACATGAGCTAACGTCACTTGATAGTGACATCTAACTGATTTATACAAACAACTGAAAGTAAACTAAACTACTGAAGATGTCCACAACAACTGAGGACACCTTCACTAAAAGCTAAGTATAAGCTAACATTACAACTACTGAAGTTACAACATCTGAAGTGTAAGAACTTCAGATATTTTACATAATATAAAACTACTCATTACAAACTACTGAAATGTAAACCATCACAACTACTGAAGAGAACTACTTCAGCTGTTGTGACAACTTCTGAGAACTTGATCTTTAGACTTTGTCTTCAGCAGTTATCTTCAGACTTTGTCTTCAGCTATTGTAGATCACTTCAGTTGTTTTGATGTCTATGGGACTTAATGGTTTTTCTGATCTGGCTCATTGGTTCTTTTGGTCCAACAAAAGGAAGTTAAGGGGAGAAACTTCCTCTTCCGAGTCTGCTATCTGGGCTGCCCCTAGACCAGATACACAGAATGATGAGCTAAGGGCAGTCAAGATAAACTTCCTGCACACAAGGAACTATGCTATAGACAATGTCATTTCTCTCCCTTTGGAGGAACTAAATGAATTGGTTGACCTGGAAAGGTCAAGGAGAAGAAATAGGAAAAAGATACAGAGCTACTGGTACAGATCAAAAAAGACAAGAGAAAGAAAAGTCTATACAAGCATGTGCCCAGTTTTTCCCTTGTTCAAGAAAGCCCTATATATCAGGATGTGGTTCAATAAGAACCTTACGTAGATATAGAAGAAGAAAGGATCAAGATGATCAACTACCTGAATCCCACAGGCCTCTATTTAGCAGAACCACTTCTTCCCTTATCCTTTGACTATATTGAGTTTTGGTATCTCAAACAGCTTGAACTTGAGATAGTCAATGAAAGAAAGACAACCAAAAGAAAGCTAAGGGAATAAGCTGCTAAGTAAAGAGCCATCATCCAGAAAAGCATGAAGAAATATCCAGACATGTAGAGGATGATGAGCTTCTTGAAGCTCTATGGATTCTCGGGAAGGAGACTGGCCCCATTTCTCTATCCCTTATGGATGAGAATATAAGGGTGATCATGCATTAGATAAATAGTGGAGAGCTGGTTGACTTACATTCCTCTCTAAGTCAAGCTCCACCTCAAGTGGAGGTTAAGGTTGAACAACCAGAGACATCAGAACCTGGACCTCCTGCTAAATCTCAGCAAGCTTCATCTTCTGATCCACAGCAAGGTCAGACTCACTCTCAATCTGAACCCGTGAGAGTGGAAGACCCAACTGAGAAAGACAATGAAGATCAATCAGGTATTGCTCGCCAGTCCTCTTAAATAAAAGTTTTAAAGAGAAAGAAAAGGATGGCTTCTAAACCAAAGCCAAAAAAGAGGAAGAAGATTGAATCCTTTTCTCAACCTCAGGATGAGTCAGAACATCGAGAGGATATGCAGCCAGAGGATGCTCGATCATCTCCCCTTCCATTAGCTCTTCTAGCATCAAAAAGACCCATCCTATGCTGGACATACACTACAAATCCAGAAAGTTGGCATGTTATTACACATCATGGCATTAAGAATGTTTACACTTAGCAAGACATGTTTCAGTTGTCTCTGCATGATCTCTTTGACATGAGAAGATACTTTGACAGTCAAAGGGCTGGTTATTATCCTAATAAGGATTGTTGATATCTGAAGACTTCAAGAGTTTTGGTAGCATGAGCGTCAAGGGAGTTTCTAAAGAATATGTATAGAGGCTAAAGCAACCAAAGTCTTTGCGCATGCATGCTGCCCTAGTACTAAAGAAGAATGCTTTGGAAGTTTCACACATGCAACAAAAATACTCTATGTGTGAAATATTTTGAAGCCAAGACCAATATCTTCCGAAGCCAAAGATGAAGTCTAACGAAGCTTCAAAGACAATGTCTTCCAAAGCTCTACACTTGAAGACAAATTTCATCTAAAGAATTTTAAAAACATGCTTTATGTGATGTACTTTTCGATAAAGCTGGACCCATTTCTGGTGCAACTTTGTAAAGTCACCAACTTACATGAGTTGGTGAAAAGGTTCATGCTTTTGGTAACTGTACATTGAGGTCGTGAGTCAGTAAACTTTCTACTTCATGTACTTTATCATGTTTGTAATAGATAAGGATGTGAGCTATGGCATGTCATAGTCACAAAGTCAAAAAGGCAATCTGCCTTTTTGATTATATAATTGATTTTGTTTTGTATGTAGTCAATTATATCCACCTAGCTTTCAAAGTATGGCTGGTTGTAGGATGTAGTATTAGTATCTCGTTTTCTTGTAACTTTATCTTTATGCTTTGTAACACTTGTAATAGAACAGTGAGAAAGCAATATGCTGCATTCTTGAAAACTATTTCCTTGTGTATCTTGATCTTGTGTTTTGTCTCTTAATTACTTGTGTTCTCAGTATCTTTACCGGTGGTTAATCCAGTTCACTATTTGATTAAGTTTAGTTACTCTCCTCTATGTGTTGTATTTGACCACCCTTCAACGGTCCTACAAATGCCTTTTGTTGCACAAAATGAACTCATGTCTTCATTTTTAAACTCAGTTCCATTATCACTTCTTAATTTTTTGTCCTTTTGATCAAGTTGGTTTTCAATTTTTGTGATAATGTTTTGTATTATTTGTGATGACTCTTTTTTTGAAGTAAGAAGAAAACCCATGTAAATCTAGAAAACTCATCAATGATCAGCAAAGAATATTGTTTCTTTCCGGTACACATAACCTGAGTTGGTCCAAATAGATCCATGTGAAATGGCTTCAATAGAGTATTGTTTATATTCACCAGCTTGGATTTGTGAGAGGATTTATGTTGTTTACCTGTGAGGCATGCTGAATAGTGATAAACAAAACGAAATCTTTTTTATGAAGACCAATGACATGGTTTCCTTTGACCAATCTATTCATGTTTTTTAATTCGTGTGCCCTAAACGTCTGTGCCAAAGCTGGGACTAATTAAATGATGCTTTTGACAAAAGATATGTTTCTTGTATTGGTGTGTAGAATTCATGTTTAAGACATAGGTGTTATTCTTCCTCGGAGTCTTTAGGACAACCCATTCTTCAGAGATCTGGAATCCTGTTTTCAAAATGCAGCAATGATTATCTGTAAAGTGAGTTAAATATTTATTGTCGCACATCTAAGACAAGCTTAGAAAATTGAAGTTCAGTTGTTCATAGTAGTTCACTCTATCAAAGCTCAACATCCTATTTTCACAGATCCTTCACCAGTAATTCTTCCAGCTTGTGAATCTACTCCAAATGCTATAGTAGTTCCTTGCATTTGCTTGAAGTCATGCAGGAGGGAACGATCTCCCATCATGTGTGGGGAACATCCACTATTCAGATACCATAGCCTGTTGGACCTATATGGATGACCCCGCAAACACAAAAGAAGTAATTAGAATGTGGAACCCAAGCCATGGTGGTCTTGGGTTTCCTGTTCCTATCCATTATGGTGACCTCTTGATACTTTCCTCTAAATTATGATCTATTTAGAGGTGACCTTGGAGATTGCTTGTGATATTTTGTTGGATTCATCTCATCAACATCAACTAAAGAATTAGAGGAGTAGTGAAATCTTTGATCTCTATTCTTTTGAAGAAATTTAAACCGTTCTTATTATCAAAAATCATTTTAGGTTTTGAAAGGTCAAATTTTTTCATAATAATGTGATGGTTGTTCGTTTCAATCTTCCATATTTCTTTTGTGTTACTCTTATCACTGTGAGATCTAGATGTCCAAGATAGATTGGTGGGCAATGACTCCTGGTGTGGGGTTTACCAAATGATCTTGTTGAGATGGGTTTGTTCTGAGCAATGCTCCCTCTGTTCTGATTGAAGTAACAATCAGATGTAATATGATTGTTCATATCACAGACTGAATAGTATTTGTTAAAATAATAGTTTTTAGTGGAGTGGTTGTGTAGGATTCTATATGCCCAAGACACGTAGAATATTGATGCGGTTAGTATGTTATGATCCAAGTCGGGTTATACCCAATAACAAGCTTAGCAAACACCAATTAATATTCAATTGATGATATGATCATGCAATTAAATATTTACACCAATTTAGTAAATAGGTTTCTAAATAAGTTGCATATGAGAGGGAACAACTTATTAGGATATTTTGTTCAATAATATTATTTGATGTGTTATTTAAACTGGTTAGATGACACCAAATAATAATGAGAGATTATAACTTATAAGTTAAATGATTAATAATATAAGTTATATATAACTTGTACATACAATTAAATGGTTAATTGTATGTCTAGTTACAAGACCATTCAACTTGTGTGTATGTGTTCATTTTAAAACGAAAAAAAGGGGGAAACCCTTTTGGATCCATTTTCGACCGCCCCCCCTTTGGTTTATTATTGGACCTTTTGCCTTGAACACTACACACATTAACAAGTCTTTATATCCTTGATCTCTATCCAATCTCTTCACATGCAATAGACCAAAAACTCCCCACTCTCTCTCTCTAAACTTTCGGCCAGGCAGCAGCATTGGAGGAGTTTTGGAGTGATTTTGGTGTAGTGTTCTTCCTCACAAGAAGGTGTTTAGCAAAGGGCTTTGGGTATACAAGCTTGAGGACCTCTACACTTGAAGTCTTCGTTGATTTTAGCATCCAAAATCTCCCTTTCTTTGGTCGTTTTTGCGGCTGAATAAGGTAGTTATCACAGCTCATTGAAGCTGTGATTATATGTAGTTTAACATATGTTCATAGCTTGTTCATTCACATATTAAAGATCCTTTTGATTTGGGTTGTTTTTCCATCTTAAAACATCATTAAGAACATGAAATTTTCAGTTTATAAACATGTTATAATGCTATACTTCCGCTGTGTTTTTCAGAAAGTTTAAAAGGTTAAACTTGTTTATTTTGTGTTCTATCAAACCCATTAATGGCATCAAGAGCCGGTTATGTGGATAACTTGCTTGTTCCAAGTCTTTAAAATCGGTTTTAAAGAAGTATTGTCAACTTATTATAGGCTGATTTTGGGCTGCTATATTCTGTATGAATGATTCCCCAAACTTTCAAGGTCATATCACGCATGCTAGTGATTAGACCTTGAAAGATATATATATTATGAAATGTTGATTGTTTGGACAATTTTTAAAACCAAAATTTCAGTTTATGATTGCTGAAATTTGGTGGTTTTAAGTGGGGTTTCATTATATGTTTGGATGATATGATCATGGATGTTAGTGTGCATAACCTAGCCTTTGGCCTTTTGTTTTGGATGATTGGAATGGTTGGTATTATTCATTCAATTGGGTTGTAATTTTATGTTTATTATTTGGGTTGTAATTATTTGTTCATTTGGTTATGTAATTAATAGATTAGGTGCATTTCTTTTATTAGAAAAATGTATTAGGATACAATTTTGTAAAAGGAAGATGCACAAGATCAAGACCCAAAGATGGACATCAAAAACATGGACCTTGAAATATTTGGATATGGATTCAAGTGGGAGTCCATGGAAACATATAATGTGTCATTTCTAACCCTTAGGAAAGACCTTATTATGACACTTGTGATGGCAAAGAAGTGTTGTCAACTTAGTGGCTGTGGTTATGCACTCATGTTTGTATGTTTATGCTTGTTTGATTGTTTGGTTGATATTTTGTCATACATTACAAACTCGTTAACAAAACTTTACAAGCTGAAAATTGGTAGTTCTTAATCATTAAAAGTAATAAAAGGTTATTAAAATGATTTAATGATTTTAAAGATTAAAATTGGTTTTAATCAAAGGACCATAAGGTATCTTGTATTTGAAAGCATGCAAGTACAAGTACATAGTGTTTCTAAACTAAGATTATGAAATCTCTAATTTTTTCCCAAAAATATTTTAAACAAGATCAACACCGTCTTTTTACACAACACTTGAGGCACTTGGTAACTCTTAGTGGGATAAAGGTCACCTAACCATTTTGAGGGAACTTGCGACTTGAGGTGAGAATGCCTTATTTGTGGGATAAAGGTCACCTAACCACTTATTTTGGCAAACTCACATGTAGGTGTAAGTAGGGTATCTTGATTTGCAAACCATGTCAAATGGATCACCTACGGTGTGGTTTCCAAATGGTGTTGATGGGATTAACATTCTGACTTTACATATGATGTTTCAAGTCGATCCCATACTTCTAGAAGTTGCAAATGGTTGCCACGGTCAATCGTTGACCACCTTATAATTTAAATCGTGGGATAAAGGTCACCTAACCACGATTTAAATGTAATGTTGGGTTCTAGACTTTAATATAAAAATGACCTTAAAAGGCATTAATTATTAAAAATAACAACATCGAAAATACTAAAATAGATCTTTGTTAAATTTTGTAGATGGCCACCAAAAATGAAAATCACGATAACTCATCCACGTCCAACCAATCATTACGAGCGATCCTCCAAAAGGAACGTCTAAATCATAACAACTTTATTGATTGTTATCGAAACTTGAGAATCGTTGTCAAGAAAGAGAGAAGATCATATGTTTTAGACGACCCTGTCCCTGATCAACCTACTGAGGATGATGAGGAGGCCTACAACGATTGGCTCAAGTACACTGAGGACTCTGTCCAAGTGTCTTGTCTCATGCTAGCGAGCATGACTCCGGATCTCCAAAAGGAGTATGAACATCACGGAGCTTACGACATGATAACCCAGCTAAAAGAAACGTTCCAAACGCAAGCAAGGGTTGAGCGCTTCGAAACGGTTCGAGCACTCCATGCATGTCGTATGGACGACAACCAATCTGTTTCATCTTATGTACTTAAGATGAAAAGTCATATTGACCGCCTCGAGAGGCTTAATTGTCCTGTCTCGAAGGAATCGGCCATGGATTTGATCCTTAATGGCCTTACCAAGAAGTTGGAGACATTCGTGTTGAATTACAACATGAATGCTTGGGACAAAAGCATTGGTGAGCTTCACTCAATGCTGAAAACGGCCGAGGCGGCCATGGGTAAAAGGGTTTTACCCGTTCTCACCATCAATGATGGTGGGAACAAGAAAAGACCTCATCCCGCACCCAAGGCAAAGGTTGCCAAAGGCAAGGTACCTATATGGGGAAAGGGAAAAGGGGTGGCAAGGGTGCCACCCAAACCACAAGAGAAGAAGCAAAAGGTTGCTACCAATGACCCATGCTTCAAGTGTGGGGAGATTGGACATTGGGCAAGAAATTCTCCTGTCCATCTCCAAGAGTTGAAAGCCAAGAGGGATGCCAGGCAGACCTCAGGTACAATATACATGATTCATATCGATCTTAATGTTACATCTTCAAACACATGGGTATTGGATACTGGATGTGGAACTCATATTTGCAATTTGTTGCAGGGGTTCAAAACAAGTAGGGACTTCAATCAAGGGGATGTTAGCCTCTTCATGGGCAATGGAACCAAAGTCCAAGTTGAAGCTCGTGGGGACTACATGTCGAAACTTCCAAGTGGCTTAGATGTTATTTTGAAGAATGTCTTGT
The DNA here is from genome assembly GCA_025506515.1 of Flaveria trinervia. Lineage (NCBI taxonomy): Eukaryota > Viridiplantae > Streptophyta > Magnoliopsida > Asterales > Asteraceae > Flaveria > Flaveria trinervia. The sequence continues at coordinate 59,451,257 of CM046443.1, forward strand.
ATGCTCCTAGTTTGACTACGAACATTATTTCTATATCCCAATTAAGACATTATGATTATGTATTATCTTTTGTTGAAAATGATATTCATGTTTCTTTAAATGATATGTTCTATTTTAAAGCAATTCCCATTAACAGTATTTATGAATTGGTTGATGTAAATGCTTTAAATAGTTCATTGTACCATACTAACACCAAGAAACTCAAGTTGGATTTGAGTGATACGTATCTTTGGCATTGTCGTCTTGGTCATATAAACAAGAAACGTATAAATGTGGATACTACGTTATGATCCAAGTTGGGTTATACCCAATAACAAGCTTAGCAAACACCAATTAACATTCAATTGATGATATGATCATGCAATTAAATATTTACACCAATTTAGAAAATGGGTTTTCTAAATAAGTTGCATATGAGAGGGAAGAACTTATTAGGATATTTTGTTCAATAATATTATTTGATGTGTTATTTAAATTGGTTAGATGACACCAAATAATAATGAGAGATTATAACTTATAAGTTAAATGATTAATTATATAAGTTATATATAACTTGTACATACAATTAAATGGTTAATTGTATGTCTAGTTACAAGACCATTCAACTTGTGTGTATGTGTTCATTTTAAAATGAAAAAAAGGGGGAAACCCTTTTGGATCCATTTTCGGCCGCCCCCCTTTGGTTTATGATTGGACCTTTTGCCTTGAACACTACACACATTAACAAGTCTTGATATCCTTGATCTCTATCCAATCTCTTCACATGCAATAGACCAAGAACTCCCCACTCTCTCTCTCTCTAAACTTTCGGCCAGGCAGCAGCATTGGAGGAGTTTTGGAGTGATTTTGGTGTAGTGTTCTTCCTAACAAGAAGGTCTATATCAAAGGGCTTTGGGTATACAAGCTTGAGGACCTCTACACTTGAAATCTTGGTCGATTTTAGCATCCAAAATCTCCCTTTCTTTGGTCGTTTTTGCTGCTGAATAAGGTAGTTATCACAGCTCATTGAAGCTGTGATTTTATGTAGTTTGACATATGTTCATAGCTTGTTCATTCACATATTAAAGATCCTTTTGATTTGGGTTTGTTTTTCCATCTTAAAACATCATTAAGAACATGAAATTTTCAGTTTATAAACATGTTATAATGCTATACTTCCGCTGTGTTTTTCAGAAAGTTTAAAAGGTTAAACTTGTTTATTTTGTGTTCTATCAAACCCATTAATGGCATCAAGAGCCGGTTATGTGGATAACTTGCTTGTTCCAAGTCTTTAAAATCGGTTTTAAAGAAGTATTGTCAACTTATTATAGGCTGATTTTGGGCTGCTATATTCTGTATGAATGATTCCCCAAACTTTCAAGGTCATATCACGCATGCTAGTGATTAGACCTTGAAAGATATATATATTATGAAATGTTGATTTTTTGGACAATGTTTAAAACCCAAAATTTCAGTTTATGTTGGCTGAAATTTGGTGGTTTTAAGTGGGGTTTCATTATATGTTTGGATGATATGATCATGGATGTTAGTGTGCATAACCTAGCCTTTGGCCTTTTGTTTTGGATGATTGGAATGGTATGTTTTATTCATTCAATTGGGTTGGAATTTTATGTTTATTATTTGGGTGGTAATTATTTGTTCATTGGTTATGTAATTAATAGATTAGGTGCATTTCTTTTATTAGAAAAATGTATTAGGATACAATTTTGTAAAAGGAAGATGCACAAGATCAAGACCCAAAGATGGACATCAAAAAATGGACCTTGAAGTATTTGGATATGGATTCAAGTGGGAGTCCATGGACACATATAATGTGTCATTTCTAACCCTTAGGAAAGACCTTATGATGACACTTGTGATGGCAAACAAGTGTTGTCAACTTAGTGGCCGTGGTTATGCACTCATGTTTGTATGTTTATGCTTCTTTGATTGTTGGTTGATATTTTGTCATACATTACAAACTCGTTAACAAAACTTTACAAGCTGAAAATTGGTAGTTCTTAATCATTAAAAGTAATAAAAGGTTATTAAAATGATTTAATGATTTTAAAGATTAAAATTGGTTTTAATCAATGGACCATAAGGTATCTTGTATTTGAAAGCATGCAAGTACAAGTACATAGTGTTTCTAAACTAAGATTATGAAATCTCTAATTTTTTTCCCAACAATATTTTAAACAAGTTTAACACCGTCCTTTTACACAACACTTGAGTCACTGGGAACTCTTAGTGGGATAAGGTCACGTAACCATTTTGAGGGAACTTGCGACTTGAGGTGAGAATGCCTTATTTGTGGGATAAAGGTCACCTAACCACTTATTTTGGCAAACTCACATGTAGGTGTAAGTAGGGTATCTTGATTTGCAAACCATGTCAAATGGATCACCTATGGTGTGGTTTCCAAATGGTGTTGATGGGATTAACATCCAGACTTTACATATGATGTTTCAAGTCGATCCCATACTTCTACAAGCTGCAAATGGTCGCAACCGTCAATCGTTGACCACCTTATTAATTTAAATCGTGGGATAAAGGTCACCTAACCACAATTTAAATGTAATGTTGGGTTCTAGACTTTAATATAAAAATGACCTTAAAAGGCATTAATTATTAAAAATAACAATATCGAAAATACTAAAATAGATCTTTGTTTATTTTGTAGATGGCCACCAATAATGAAAATCACGATAACTCATCCACGTCCAACCAATCATTACGAGCGATCCTCCAAAAGGAACGTCTAAATCATAACAACTTTATTGATTGTTATCGAAACTTGAGAATCGTTCTCAAGCAAGAGAGAAGATCATATGTTTTAGACGACCCTGTCCCCGATCAACCTACTGAGGATGATAAGGAAGCCTACAACGATTGGCTCAAGTACACTGGGGACTCTGTCCAAGTGTCTTGTCTCATGCTAGCAAGCATGACTCCGGATCTCTAAAAGGAGTATGAAAATCACGGAGCTTACGACATGATAACCCAGCTAAAAGAAACGTTCCAAACGCAAGCAAGCGTTGAGCGCTTCGAAAAGGTTCGAGCACTCCATGCATGTCGTATGGACGACAACCAATCTGTTTCATCTTATGTACTTAAGATGAAAAGTCATATTGACCGCCTCGAGAGGCTTAATTGTCCTGTCTCGAAGGAATTGGCCACGGATTTGATCCTTAATGTCCTTACCAAGAAGTTCGAGACATTCGTGTTGAATTACAACATGAATGCTTGGGACAAAAGCATTGGTGAGCTTCACTTAATGCTGAAAACGGCCGAGGCGGCCATGGGTAAAAGGGTTTTACCCGTTCTCACCATCAATGAAGGTGGGAACAAGAAAAGACCTCATCCCGCACCCAAGGCAAAGGTTGCCAAGGGCAAGGGGCCTGTATGGGGAAAGGGGAAAGGGGTGGCAAGGGTGCCACCCAAACCACAAGTGAGGAAGCAAAAGGTTGCTACCAATGACTCATGCTTCAAGTGTGGGGAGATTGGACATTGGGTAAGAAATTGTCCTGTCCATCTCCAAGAGTTGAAAGCCAAGAGGGATGCCAGACCTCAGGTACAATATACATGATTCATATTGATCTTAATGTTACATCTTCAAACACATGGGTATTAGATACCGGATGTGGAACTCATATTTGCAATTTGTTGTAGGGGTTCACAAGAAGTAGGGACTTCAATCAAGGGGTTGTTAGTCTCTTCATGGGCAATGGAACCAAAGTCCAAGTTGAAGCTCGTGGGGACTACATCTTGAAACTTCAAGTGGCTTGGATGTTATTTTGAAGAATATTTTGTATGCTCCTAGTTTGGCTAGGAACATTATTTCTATATCCCAATTAAGACATTATGATTGTGTATTATCTTTTGTTGAAAATGATATTCATGTTTCTTTAAATGATATGTTCTATTTTGAAGCAATTCCCATTAATGGTATTTATGAATTGGTTCATGAAAATGCTTTAAATAGTTCATTATACCATACTAACACCTAGAAACTCAAGTTGGATTTGAGTGATACCTATCTTTGGCATTGTGGTCTTGGTCATATAAACAAGAAACGTATGAATGTGGTTAGTACGTTATGATCCAAGTTGGGTTATACCAATAACAAGCTTAGCAAACACCAATTAACATTCAATTGATGATATGATCATGCAATTAAATATTTACACCAATTTAGAAAATGGGTTTTCTAAATAAGTTGCATATGAGAGGGAACAACTTATTAGGATATTTTGTTCAATAATATTATTTGATGTGTTATTTAAATTGGTTAGATGACACCAAATAATAATGAGAGATTATAACTTATAAGTTAAATGATTATTATATAAGTTATATACAACTTGTACATACAATTAAATGGTTAATTGTATGTCTAGTTACAAGACCATTCAACTTGTGTGTATGTGTTCATTTTAAAATGAAAAAAAGGGGGAAACCCTTTTGGATCCATTTTCGGCCACCCCCCTTTGGTTTATGATTGGACCTTTTGCCTTGAACACTACACACATTAACAAGTCTTGATATCCTTGATCTCTATCCAATCTCTTCACATGCAATAGACCAAAAACTCCCCACTCTCTCTCTCTCTAAACTTTCGGCCAGGCAACAGCATTGGAGGAGTTTTGGAGTGATTTTGGTGTAGTGTTCTTCCTAACAGGAAGGTGTTTAGCAAAGGGCTTTGGGTATACAAGCTTGAGGACCTCTACACTTGAAATCTTGGTCGATTTTAGCATCCAAAATCTCCCTTTCTTTGGTCGTTTTTGCTGCTGAATAAGGTAGTTATCACAGCTCATTGAAGCTGTGATTTTATGTAGTTTAACATATGTTCATAGCTTGTTCATTCACTATTAAAGATCCTTTTGATTTGGATTGTTTTTCCATCTTAAAACATCATTAAGAACATGAAATTTTCAGTTTATAAACATGTTATAATGCTATACTTCCGCTATGTTTTTCGGAAAGTTTAAAAGGTTAAACTTGTTTATTTTGTGTTCTATCAAACCCATCAGGTTGTTCATGTCACAGATAGAGCAATATTGATTGTAAAAGCACTCTTCTATTTTGTGATTGAAAATATCCCATATTTCACAATACATTTGTTTGTTTATTTAATTAGATTTTGATTTGTGGGACTCAGCTGATTTTCCCATTTGCAGCTGAGTCACTTAGTTTTGCTTAGGGGAGTAATCAAAATCAGCCATTTTTGTAGCTTGCTTCACAACGCTCAATTTGTTAACTTTTCTTGGCTGTTTTTGTTTCATCCACCCTTTCTTTACCTCTTTCTCAAACTGATCAACGTGCTCCTTGTTGCATATGTCAAATGCAACTCCATGTCTTATATTTGAACATTGAGGGTCTTACAAAGTTTTACATGTTGAAATAAGTGAGCTCTTTTGTTTCTTTTATAGTGAAACCTCTCTGATTTGCCTGAATTATTTGGAGATATAATCGTATTATCAAAATTGCTTTTAGTAGAGGGTTTCACTGACTTAACAAATTTGTTTTTACCTTTTGAAACAGCAGGTATGAATTTCACAAATGGAACAATTGCTTTAATTGGGCTTGTGGGTTTGATGACACTCACTGCCTTCTCAGCTGCAAGTGTATACATTTCATCATGTAATTTTTCAATTTCAGAGATGAGAGATTTTATTTTTATTTCAAAGACTTTTACTTCTCTCTTGAGCATCTATGACTTAACATTTTCCTCTTTTATTTTATGTGCAAGTTTACGGTTGTGCTCTCTATAACCTTGTAGTTCAGTAATGCATTTATCACTACACAGGTTAGATTTTACCTTGAGGGCATGGGACATGGACCATCATTGATGTGAGCCATGAGTGCATGATTTTGAAAATAAGGCTTTACTTCTTTGCATATAAGCTCAAGTCACCTACTCCATCTTGCTTAATCACGAGAGCATTTGTAGATGACTAAGTGCTTCCATAAGCTTGGTTTGTCAGTGGAGGTTGATTCTGATATGATCGATGTTGTTGATGGGGTTGATATTGCTGCTGATGATTGGCGGAGTGAAAGCTTGAGTTTGGAATTGAGGATGACTGACTCTGAGAATTTCTTTGAAAGTTGTTTCTTTTGGGGGCATTGCATTCTATGAAGAAGTGGCCAGTCATGCCACAGTTGAAGCAGTTCACCTTGGATTTGTCATATCCAAGCTTTGTCTTTTCATTAAGGTTGAGCTTTCTACCTTTTTTGAAAATTTATTTGCTCTAATAGCAATCATGGTAATTTTCCATTGCAAATCCATTTCTTTTACATCATCTACATCCAATTCTTCTAAGTCTTCCGGGATCAGATTTGCTGAGGTGAGTCTTCCTCCCAAATATGCTTCAATATTGACAATAAAGGCAATGTATGTTGCCTTTTGTTCTTCAGATCTTGTGTCATCAGGAGTGTTCGTAGGAGTTGTAGTGAATCCTGATGCTTGGGATGATGTTGATGGATGATTAATTGGTGGAGTGGTAATGATCCCAGTGGTATTCAGTCAATCTCTTGAAGATATGTAATCGTCCTCAGTAATGAAGCCCTTTTCCACAGAATCAAATTCTCATGGAAACTTGTATTCGTTAATCACTTTGGGTCTTTCCAAGTTTCTACTTCTTTCATCTAGCTCCAATGCTTCTATCTTGGCTAACATTATATCCAAAGTGGTACTCTCAAGATCAAGAGTGTTCTTTAACATGGTCACATTTTGTTTCTAGGTCTCTAGAAGACTCCACAACATTTTCTTGTTTAACTCTTTGAGTTTGTAAGTGAGTCCCATGATTTCCAAGTCATTTACCATGTGTACAAGTCTATGCAGTTGTTTAGATATGGACTCCCTTTTGGAGTGATGAAATATTTCATACTGATTAACAAGTTTATCCTAGTTAATCTCTGCAACTTCACTGCTTCCCTCACATATAATACGCAGTGCATCCCACACTACTTTAGCAGTACCATACTTCTCCAGTCTTTTCCGCAAGTCCATCTTGAGTGCTTCAGTGAGGATGGAAAGCTTTGAGATCAATCTTGATTTTCTTGTAATCATGTATAGGTTGGACCCATCTTTAGTTTAGATTGTTTACTTTACTTGTAATAGGACTCTTGTTAGTTTCCTTTTGTATGTACTTAGTTTTTTGTATGTTAGCTGTCTAGCGAAACTCTGAGCGAAACTGTAAGTTCGCTCACAGTTTGTTGTTTTGTTTTCCTGGCGAATTTAATGTTCTGCAGAACCTATAGTTTCTGCAGGACAGTTTCGCTGACACGGAAACTGTCTGCGAAACTAAGACTGCTATATATACTCATTTTAATTTTCATTGTTGGGTAAGCTTGCAAAACCCTAATCATGAATCATTGTTGCAACTACCTTTTCAAAGTAGTTATTTTACAGAAATATTATTGTGCTTTTCGTTATTGATTGTTATTGATCATTGTCTTATCTTAAATGAGTTATTACTTTGTTCAATCCTTTCTATTATCGTTGTTTAGCATGTTTGATCTAGAGACAGAGTAACAGGGATGTGTGGCCCTTTGCATAATGAGATCCAAAAGTTAGGATCTACACATGTAACGTATATCCTGAATATGATTTTCTATTGCTTAAACTCAGATTTGTGTTTAAACATAGGATGTTTAGGTGTATGGCCAAGTTGTGTAAAACTGTGAGAATTCATTTTAACAAAGTATGTTTTAATTTGTTTAATATAGATTAAATAAGTTGTTAGGTTTTTGTTGGGAATATTTGAAGAGGCTGAAGCAACCAATGTCTTTCTGCATGCATGTTGCATAAGTACTGAAGAATAATACCTTAGAAGTTTCACACAAGCAACAGAAATATTCTTAGTGTGAAATCTTCCGAAGCCAAGATCAATATATTTCGAAGCAAAAGATGAAGTCTTCTCAAGCTTGAGAGACAAAGTCTTCGAAGCTCAACTCTTGAAGACAGATTTCTTCCGAAGACTTTTAACAACGTGCTTTACTGATGTACCTTTGCATAACGTTGGACCCCTTTCCGCTACATGAGTTGGTGAAAAGGTCCATGCTTTTGGTAACCGTACATTATGGTCTTGAGTTTGTAAACTTTCTACTTCATGTACTTTTTTCCTTTTTGTAATAGATAAGGATGTGAGATATGGCATGTCATAGTCACAAAGTCAAAAAGGCAATTTTCCTTTTTGATTCTACAATTGATTTTGTTTTGTGTCTAGTCAGTTGAATCTAGTCAGCTTTCATAATATGGCCGGCTATAGGATGTAGTATAAGTATCTCATGTTCTTGTAACTTTATTTTCATGCTTTGTAACACTTGTAATAAAACATTGAGAAAATAATATACTGCAATCTTGAAAACCATCTTGTGTATCTTGCTCTTGTGTTCTGTCTCTTAATTACTTGTGTTCTTGGTGTCTTTAATTGTGGTTAATCTAGTTCAATGTTTGATTATGTTTAGTTACTCTCTTCTTTGTGTTGTTGTGTTGTATTTGACCACCTTTAATGTTCCTGGATTTGGTATCAGAGCTTTCAGGCTCTTAATATAAGATCTCACCATCATAAGATCCCTGACTCACAAAAATACTAAACTTTTCAAATGGCAGCCATTTCCAAAACTGATATGGAAAGTGGAACCATGAACAAGTCCCCACTTATCACTCTTGATAGGTCACTAGACTCAAGAATGTGGGAGTCTATTGAGAATGGACCTTACATACCAAGCACCCCTTCTGCTACTTGTGGTGGTATGCTCCCCAAGGCTGTGGCAAACTACTCTGATGAAGACAAGAAAAGAGTAGAGATTGATAGAAAAGCCATGACAGCCCTACAGACTGCTCTCCCAAACTCTGTATACAGAGGTTTCAAGAATGCAAAACAGCTAAGTAGCTGTGGGAGGCATTGAAACTAATGTATGAGGGTTCCTCTGAAGCTAAGGAGAAAAAGAAGGATCTCCTGAAGCAGCAGTTTCAAAACTTCACCTTCAAAGCAGGCGAAACCATGACTCATCAATATTTTTGATATGTTGAGATGGTCGATACCCTTATGGATGGAGGAGTTCCTCTTGAGAACAGGGACATTGTAAGGAAGTTCATGTCCTCACTTCCTAGGTAGTGCACACACTACTATGTGGTGATCAAGAGGACTGAGAATCTCAAAACTCTTACTCTGACAGAGTTATATGGGACTCTTATTGGCTACCAGATGAAGATGAACATGCAAGGTTCATCTGGCAACTCCAACAATCAAATAGGTTCAGCCCTTCATGTGGTTGAAAGGGATAACATAGAACCCCAACATCATCTCATATGCTACCATGGCAACTCAGCAAAGGGTCCTTTTATCACCTTCCCAGAGACACCAAAGGAGAACTACACTCAAGGAAGCCCATTCCAAGAGGCAAGTTCTTCTCAAGCTTTTGTGTCTTCTGATGAAAGTTGAGGCAACTTTCTTTTCACCCTTGAAGACCTAGACTATATCCATCCTGATGATCTGGAGTACATGGAAATAGTTCAGCACATGGCATTTCTCACTCACAGAGCCCAGAAGTTCTACAAGCGGACTTGAAGGAAGTTTCCATTTAGTGCAACTAGTGGAAAGTTTGGGCTAGACAAAGGCAAGGTCAAATGTTTCAACTGTAACTTGATGGGCCACTTTGCAACGGAGTGTAAGGCACCTAGAACAAATGGTGACCAAACATAGTCCAGACCCAACTACACTGAGAAAGCTCCCTAGAATGAAAAGCCAAAGCAACACACTGTTGTTGCTGTTGAAGATGAAGGCTTTTACTGGAGCTTTGAGGTGGAGGATGCTTCTCCAAACCAAGCACTGATGGCAGATCATGACGAAGCCAAGATATTGGAACATCTATGTACCCCTAAATGCATTGCTAAAGTAAATAGATACAGGTCCTATAAGTTGGAGATGAGATATGATCTTGAGTCCTTGAACATTTTAAAAGCAGATTTTAGAATGTCTAAAAATAATTATAAACTGAAGATATAGGACTTAGAGAAAACTATTTCAGTTCTAAAACATGAGCATACAGATTTTTGGACTCAAATCAAGGATCTCATAACCAAGCTGACTAAGTGCCAGGCTGAGCTTGTGATGAGCAAAGCTAGGGTAGACAAGTGTGTTCTTGAACAAGAGACCTTCAAGAACATGATATCCTCATCCCTTCACAAAAAAGTATGCTATCAAAACAATCAGGGACTAGGATCAAATGAGATAGCTTCTCCACACATAATCTTTTTTGTAAGATCTCCTAGGTGTGGAACTTGTGAAGATGAGCTTCCTCTCATAGATCCTTTGAGTGAAGAAGATGAAGAAGTGATAGTGAATAATTCCTCTGAGAAGAGTGAATAGGAGGATTCTATAAAGGGCCACTATCCTTCTGTGGAGAAGAAGAAGACTGTGATGACCAAGTCAATGAGGTAGAACTTGATCATAAAGAGCAAAAGAAAAGCTAGGAAGGCTCAAGAGATCAAGGCTACTTTTGACTCTATGTAGAAACAAGTTTTTATCTCTATAGGGTTTGAAGTGGCAAAGACTGAAAACATAACCTCAACTCTTCTGCTAAGAGTTCTGGTTCATGTTAAAATGATGTTATTACCAAGAAGAAGACTGATATGCTATGTACCACTGCTACACAGCTTGGACCATCAAACTCCAAGAACATTCCTCAGCCCAAAAGGACCGTCTTAGCATGTTCAAAGATGAGGGTGGAGAAGGGATGTGACCAAAGTCACTCTTGTTCCAAGAAGACTTTTGGGAAGAAGAAAATGGAGTGTGTTATGTGTGAAAGTACTGCTCATCTTGCTAAGTATTGCCCATACAATCCTAAAGATACTCTTCACATGATCAAACCAAAGACTTCCAAGAATTCTAAGTAGATTCAAGCTACGGAAGGAAAATTTGCTTCCTTTGGAAGCTCCAAAACTAAGAAGAAGGCAAGTGGAAAATTTCCTTCGGAAGAAAAGTTAGTCCCGAAAGGAAGGAATACTTTCGAAGCACTAAAGTCTATTGTAGTATCTGCAAAATCTTCCAAATGTCCCATAATCAAAAATACCGAAGTGTCAAAAGCTTCCGAAGTATTGAAGGTCAAGTCCAAGTTGCCAAAGGTGGTGTGGATGTCTAAGAAAGACCAAGTGACTGAGAATTCTCCATCAACAACAGCTCAAGATCCATAGGATCTATTATTGTTGCATTACCTTCTGTTTCACTTTGTGAGCCTAATACAAGTAATGATTTGGTTTCCAAATGTAACTAATCATTTCTTTGTGCAGGTACAGCTGAAGACAAATAAAAATGTCTAGATCATTAACTGTGGTTGTTCCAGACACATGACAGGAAATAGGTCACTAATCCAGAACTTTGAAAGGATTGATGGAGGACCAGTTGCTTTTGGAGGAGATGAAGGTGGTGACATTTTTGGAAGGGGCAAGGTCAAAAATGGTAAGCTCAGCATTGAAAATGTAAACTTTGTCAAGGAGCTTGGGTACAATCTTCTAAGTGTATCCCAATTTTTTGATCAGAGTCATAACATGCTCTTTATCGAGCATCAGTGCATTCTTCTCAAGCCCGGGGTGGTCATTCCTCATGAGCATATTCTGCTTAGAGTCCCCAGGAAAGGGAACATGTACAAGATGGTTCTACAAGAAACATCTCCCACTCGAGAAGTTTCATGCTTTCTATCTAAACCAAATAGTGATGAGTCTTTCTTATGGCATAAAAGAATGTGCAATGTCAACATTAAAAACATGAATAAACTTATTAAGAATGATTTGGTAACTGGAATGCCAAAGAAAGTGTATCCAAGTGATGACCATTGTGTTGCATGCCTCAAAGGGAAGCAACATAAGGTATCTCACAAGCCTAAGGAGAGGAACTCCATCACTACACCGATACACTTGTTACATATGGATCTCTTTGGCCCCACCGGTATAATGAGTCTAGGAACGACCTGTTACTTCTTAGTGATCACTAATGACTTTACAAGATTGACTTGGGTCTTTTTCCTTAAAACTAAGGATGAGACTCTTGAGATTCTAAAGAATTTCATCTTAAAGATTGAGAATCAATGTGATCACAAGGTCAAAATCATAAGATGTGATTAGGGAACTGAATTCAAGAACCAAATCGTTGATGCATTTTGTGATGAAAAGGGTATTACAAGACAATACAGTGCTCCTAAGACTCCCAAGTAGAATAGTGTTGCTGAGAGGAGAAACAGGACATTGATTAAGCTGCAAGAACCATGTTGTCTGAATCTTAGCTGCCCATCACCTTCTGCGCAAAGGCAGTCAACACTTCCTGCTATGTGTAGAACAGAGTTTAGTAGTCAAGACTCATGGCAAGACTCCTTATGAACTTTGGCACAAGAGGAAACCTTTCATTGGTTTTCTCAGGTCATTTGGTTGTGCTTGCACCATCTTGAATACCAAGGATCAAATTGCCAAATTTGTTGAGAACTCATATGATGGACACTTTATTGGATACTCTTCCCATGTAAAGGCTTACAAGTATACCATCTCAGAAATAGAATTGTTGAGGAGTCAGCCAATGTGACTTTCAGTGAACACACACCCTGTGTGGCTGGTTTTGTTCCTAATTGGCTTTTTGATGTTGATTCAGTTACCAACTGTTTTAACAAATCTTGTGAGACTGTTCAGGATCTGCGGAAGATTTAAATACAGGTGATCCTGATCGAAGAATTGAGTTTGGAAGACCTTCAAGTAACACATCTTGAGCTCCAGTTGGGACTACTTCTGTGAATGAGGTCTCTATGAGCACCACATTGACAAACTCAGCTGATACATCTGGTATGCCTTCAAATTCCAGCTCAGAGGCTCCACAACCAGATAAAGATACCTCAAATGCAGAAGAGAATGATGGTAGTTGTGATAGTGATCAAGACTTTCTTCATGATAATAACCACTCCATAGATGACAACATCAATGATGTCACACACTCCTTGGATAAAGTCTCTCTTGATAAGTGTGCTGATGTGGTGGGAGAAACATCTATGCCAGATCTAAGTTTCTCTAGTTTAGAACTTTCTTCGCAACTTCCTGTTATCCCTTAGCTAAGGATCCACAAGTCTCATCCCACCACAAACATCATTGGAGATGTTGTCACAGGGGTAAGAACAAGAGGACAAACCCATGTAGCAAATGTTTGTCTTCATTCTTGTTGCTTATTCCAGATAGAGCCAAAGAAACTTGATAAGGCTATGAAGGATGGAAATTGGGTTGAAGCTATGCAAAAAGAGCTGCTTCAATTCAATAGATAGAAAGTTTGGAACATTTGTCCTCTTCCTCAAGGGAAGACTACCATTAGAACCAAATGGGCGTTTAGGAACAAGAATGATGATAGAGGATTTATCATCAAGAACAAACCTAGCCTAGTTGTTCAAGGATACACACAAGAAGAAGGAATTGACTACACTTATGTCTTTGCTCCTATAGCAAGACTGGAAGTTGTTAGGATATTTCTATCATATGCTGCATCCAAGAACTTGAAGGACTTTCAACTTGATGTGAAGTGTGCTTTTCTCTATGGAGGGATTGATGAAGAGGTGTATATCCACAACCACCTGGTTTTGTAGCTCTTGATCATCCTGATTATGTGTGCAAGCTTGACAAAGCTCTTTATGGGCTGCATCAGGCACCCAGGAAGTGGTATGAGACTTTATCTTAGTATCTTTGCAAACATGGATACAGAAGAGCTACTATAGATGGAACGCTCTTCATCAAAGGATAGGGGAGTGAAATATTGCTAGTTTAAGTGTATGTAGATGACATCATCTTTGGTTAAACTAATCAAAGGCTCTGCAAAGACTTTGAGAAGCTGATGAATGACACATTCGAAATGAGTGCCATGGGGGAAATCAACTTCTTTCTAAGAATTCAAGTGAAGCAAGTTAAAGATGGCATCTTCATAAGTCAGTCAAAGTATGTTCAAGAGATACACAAGAGGTTCAACATGACTTATTGTGAGATTGCGAAGACACCATAGCTAGAAACCACTCCTTGGACCTGATCTTGAGGGGGAGTGTGTAGGTGAACACTTATACAGGGCTATGATTGGGTCTCTTGTATATCTTACAGCTAGCAGGCCTAATATTATGTTTGCCACTTGCATTTGCGCATGATATCAAGCAAACCCCAGTATGTCTCACCTTATCACTGTCAAAAGGATTCTAAGATATCTTAAAGGTGCTTTAGCACTTGATTTGTGGTATCCTAAGAATCCTGACTTCAATCTATATGCTTATACAGATAGTGATTATGGTGTTTGCAACATGACTGCAAAGTCTACATCTAGGGGATGTCAGTTTCTCGGTGGAAGGGTTGTCTTATGGCAATGCAAGAAACAGTCATGTGTCTCTATATCAACTGCTCAAGCTGAATACTTTATATCAGTTTCTTGATTAAAAGCAAGAACCTCAGTTTCCCTTAGTTGTTTATTTAAACATTGTATTTTCTCTTTATAATTGTGCTCATTTTGTTTTAAATTACGATTTGCTTCTGTACATAGTTGTAAATCATTTACTAAGCTATCATCGTGATCTAATAACCTAGCAAACTTAAGATCAATGCTTTCTCTAAATTGATTACATTCATTACAATCATGACTTTCAAAGAGTTGGTCTTTGGTACTTACCTGTGAAGACTCAGTTAAATCATCCATCAATGCAGAGTTTAACTCTTGAGATGCTACAGATTCTGAGCATGTCTTATGAGTTCTTCATCAATCATGTGATTGACCACATTCATAGTTTCTTCATTATCTGACATCACTAGTTCAACTGTCATTTCACATTCACTAGCAGAGTCATCATCCAAACCCTCGACATGGGCTATGTTCGATTGAACCGGAGACACAAAACTAAAGGTCTAATCCTGTCCTTCATCACCTTGAGAAGTCAAGGCCTTTGTCTCTTTGCTTGACAAGGTAGCTCCACTCGTGGGTTGTCTTGGCGGTTGAAAGATGAGAATGGATTCTGGTTACCTACCTTCTTGGGCTTTACACATTCACGGTTGAAATGCCCTTTTCTCCACAATTCAAGCATGTAACTTTGGTTTTGTAAAAACCAAAGGTTGTGTCTTTTGTGGCTACCAAGTTCTGTCAAGTCTTTTTCACAAACTTTTTCACTCTCCTGATAGCTCTTTCCAAAGCCCACATTATATCCATTCTCTCTAGTTCATTCCCATCCACCTACTCGTAATCTTCATCCGCCAAATGGCAATTACCGATCTTTCCTACAACTAGACCATCATAAGAATGAACAAGAGCTGCTAGGAGATCCATGTACTCCTTTGCTACTTCCACCATGATATTACTAAGATTCTCGGTCTTCAACTTTGTAGTGTTGGCTTCAGGCACTATATATTGGGTAGTGGATGACCCTCATGTTTCTGGTCCTGAGGCGGTGGTTTGGGAAGGAGCGGCTGAACTCCATACAAACGCTTTTTGAAGAGGTGCCCCTGAACTGGTTGGAGTGGGAGAGGAGTTATAAAGTGAAGGATTATGCTCATATGATCCTTTCATTGATGTGTACTTCATCCTCAGTTCCTCCTCCCTCAATTTCAGGATGAAGTCATTTATGTCTAATTTAGCTAGTATATTTTTCCGTCTCAAGTTAGACACAAACGAGTCCCACTTCTCTCGCAAACCATCATCAAAGCTTGACACTTTATCTTCCATAGACCTTGTAACCCCATGAGTGTGCAGCTCACTCATGAGATGGTAGAATCTGTCGATTTTTTCGTCAAAGCTTTATTTCAAAATTGAAGAGAAGTTATCAAACTCCTTTCTGATAGCCTTTGCCTTTAATGCATTTAAGGTTGCATTCCCGTCATATCTTTTCTCCAAGGCCTCCGATAACTTCTTAGTTTGTTTGTTCTTAGAAAACTGATGGAATATGTCTTTTGGTATTGACTGAGTCAACAAGGCATACACCTTCTTCCCAGTATTGTACTTCGCTTTCTAGCTATCAGTCATACCTCCCAAAGTGTGCTTAACAGCATGAGCCCCGATTGGCACACTATAACCTGTCTCAATTGATTCCCAAAGATTGGGATCAACTCCATTTAAATAGATCTCGAATTGCTGCTTCCATTGTGGGTAATCATCTAACGTTATAAGTTTTGGTGGTATATTGTGATTGCCGATTTCATTTTCCTAAAGGGTGCGAATGAAGGGTGCGAATGAATTCAATCGTGCGATTGGACAAATGCGGACGACCAATACAGATGACTTAGTCGTGCGAATGAAGGGTGCGAATGAATTCAATCGTGCGATTGAATTCAGTCGTACGTATGGAGTGTGTGATTAGAAACAAGTGAATGGGGTTGTTCAGTCGTACGAATGAGTGAGCGACTGAGTTCAATTGTGTTAATGGGAGGTGCGATAGAGTTCAGTCGTGCGATTGAGCCAATCGTGCGACTGAAGGCTGCTGTTTTTTCCAAATCGAAGGTTTTTGACACTTTGATGAAAAAACACGAATTTTCAATAACCCTAATCCGTCGTATGCTGAAAAACGTAAACTTCTAGACTTGGAGACGTCAAAAAAACTGCTTTATTCAAAAAAGGTGACTCTTTTGATTGATAAACGTGATTTTTACACCGAAACTAATAGAATCACATGCAAAATCAAGAGCCAAGGCTCTGATAGCACTTGTTAGAACCGTGTACGTACAAAGTACTAACTGATAATGTGTGAAACCAGATCAAATAGTGCGGAATCCTATTTCATTGGTGTCCAGTTAGTGAGAACGCAGTTCTGATGAATCTAAAGATAAAGTGCGATCTAAGAACAAGATCAACTGCGATCTATGAACTTGGAACAGGCTTTCTGGGGTCTCTGGACGGCTAGGGTACGAATATATGTCAAAAGTCTTGAAGTGTTCCATTTTATCACGAATGAGGTGGTATTTATAGGTTAGGGTTTTTCAATCATACGACTGAACCGTGCGACTGAATCATGCGATTGATCCATACAAACCACTGAAGTTTCAGTCGTGCGACTAAGTCAATCTTATGTCTCAATCGTGCTACTGATCCAGTCTTCTGGTTCAGACGTGCGACTGGTCCATTAGCATGATTTATTCATACGTATGGTCCACTAGCATGGTCCATTCGCATGAAGACTTCATACGATTAAGTTTGAGCACATTTCTCAATCATTATTCACTAAGAACTATGCACAATAACCTCAAACCTATATAGTTAGTTCAATGTACTTTATCACACAATAAACAATGAAACATTAAGCATTATAAGCATCAATCACATATTGTATTTCATTCATTCATTAATTACATATATGTAAGACATGATAGACATTTACATTAAACTCCTAAACTAGGTACATATGTATCAACAAAAAAATGTTATAATTAATGTATATAACAAAAAATAAAAATTATAATAAATTTTCATTTCAAATTTTCTTTTAGGTCTTCCATATTATGTTGTTACAATTTTATCATTTTTATGCATTTCACAGAAATTTCATACAAACGAACACGAGTTTGCTTGTTTTTCACACACAGATAAACACGGGTTTATTTTGTTAAAATGAAATGATCTAAGTAGAAATGTCGAGATTGTGTTTCAGCACTCAAGGACCAAACACATTAACATCAAGTATCATTTAATAAGAGATAACTATGAAAAGGGATTAATTAAACTAGTCAATCTTCACACACATGAACAATATGTTGATCTGTTTATAAAGGATTATGATGAACATAGATTTAAATATCTTATATTAGCTATTGGGATGGTCAACTTTGAGTAGTTTTTTTCTTAAAACTAATTCTTATATTTCTTACAAAATATGTGTGTCCTAAGTTGTCTAGTTCATCACTTTCTTAATGACTTGTCTTCTTTGGATAAAACTGTTTGAGGATTTTATTTTGAATTATGATAATTTTGATCCTTCAGAAGTTATGTTTTTAACTTTGGAAGAAACTTATGCCTATAAAACAACTAACTGCCCAAGTATTTTACCTTCAAAAGAATTTTTTAAAATATCTTCCAAAGCTTAAAATCTCCTTTGATACTTATATGTTTTCAAGGACAATTTTCTTCTGAAGCTAATTAACTCTCGGAAGTTTTTGTTCTTTTGAACAAAACTCTCAAGTCTTAATTTTCTTCCGAAGTCAAAATTCTAAGAATTCTTAGGAAATTCTACCGAAGTCATTTTAGCTTTGGAAGATTTTTCATTAAAACTTTAGAATATAATTTACCTTTGGAAGCTTTTTGACTTCCAAGAAAACTACTTTTTGAGCAAAAGTAGACTACTATTTTGAAGGTGGGACCGACATTCGGATTTCAAAGTTTATCCTCTTTCATTAAAACTTTATCTGAAATCCTTTTCACATATAAACCCAACGGTTTCCCTCTTTCTATCATCTGCTTCTTTCCACCAAACGTAAAACCTTAAATTTCTCTCTGAAATTACTTTCTTTCATCTTTATTCATCCTTAAGCTCTCTCCAAATGGCCAACACTCTTCACAAAAATGACTTGAACTTTGGTAACATCCTCATTTCATAGAGGTTTGTCATTTCTTAGGTTGGTCAAACTACTTCACCTCCCAAACTATTGACCCTCCACTCTATGAGGATCAACTGCTAGAATTCTGGAAAACCTGCCAAGAGGTCATAATGGACGGGGAGAAGGCACTGTCTACCACAAGGCAGGGGAGAATAGTCTTCATCTCTCTCGCTATCATCAATATGCATCTTCAGCTGGATGATGAAGAAGGTGAGGTGTTCTTCCTAAAGGATGCTGTAAATCATTCTTTTGACCAGATAGGTTATGAGAGAGACTACTCTGTCAAGACCTTCATGAAAGAGAAGGTCTCATCTAAATGGAAATTCCTACTCCATGTGGTTATCCACATCTTATGAAACAAGCATGGTGGATGGGACCAGATTCCTAAGGATTTTTCCTTCATTGTCCATGGGATGGTTTACGGGGTCAAGTTCAGGTGTTCTTAGTTTGTTATATTAATCTGCAAGAAACTTGGACTACATAGAATATTACATGTTCCTTAGATATATCCAGTACATTCTAACCGTGAACTGGGCCTACGTTTAAGGGGAAGAGGTAACATTCATAAACCAGAACATATGAACCTGATATCTTTAAAATACTAAGAAAGCACATAGTTGGCTTCTCTAGGTTAGAAACAGCCCTAGTCCCAAAAATGTTAGGGCTCATTGCTCAAGGTGACAACCTAGCAACACCAGCTAGTGTTGAACCCACACCTTTTACATCCCAACCATCTCAATAGTCTCAAATCACCCTCACCTATAATATTTTTTTCAAATGAACCCTACTCTTGCTACTCGGTCTGTGTAGGCCCCTATACACTCAACCATACATGAAGAAGTGGACACTTGAGCTCCCACTTCTCCTAAGGAGCACACTACTCCCATCTCTTCAAGGATCAGTGCTGAGGTTCCTCATGCTCAGCCTGATGTACTCATAAGCTCAAATGCCTTAAGCCGTCACTATGAGTCTCAACACTCAAGTGATCAACCCTCAGGGGACACTTACCTTACCCAGCCTTTAGATCTCAACCAACCAATTCCCATCCTTGACTTCTACACTGATGAAGATCTAGGTTTCAGTGAGTACCATTATTCTTTCTGCTTTTCCCCTACTCAAAGAGAGATGAGTGCTTTTGAGGCTCCTATTTCTAGCCCCCATTAGTCACCTAATACTAAGGTGGACACTTATGAACCTGCTTAGGATGTCCATATGGAAGAGGTCCTCACTTTTGAAAGGGATTACATCAATATGACCTCAACCATGGCAACTCAGCCTACTGACATCTCTACTGAGATTGCCAATAAGCAGAGGAAATCTAGCAGCCAAGAACCTAAAGCTGGTGGTGAGAGTGATGACTCTGGTCCAATCATCTCATCCCCCAATGATTCTTCTAATTAAGATGAGGGAAATTTAAGACTAAAGGTCCAAAAACTGTCTCAAACAATAACCTATTTAGTCTCCTAGTTAGTCACCTTGAATCTCAAGTGACTACCTTGCAGAACAGGGTCAATGATTAGCAACTTGACATTTCATATCTTATGGAAAAACTAGCTGGGAGACCTTTAAGAAGAGCACAACGAGGAACACAAGAACGTGTGGATATGATTGACCTAACTCTTGGCTCACCTATGCAAATGGGTGATGCTACCAAAAAAGGGGAGAAAGTCATTACAATCACAAAACCTGGGAGTTCTTCAAAGAGAATGGACACTAAGGACTCACCATCCTCACTTGAAATTGTGCATTCTCAGTAACCTCCTCAAGTTCACATTGATGTGGACTACATAGACTACTTCATACAGAGTCTATTCGAGGAAGGGATACCAAGGGCTATTTCATATCCACCATTTTCCAGTCACATCATTGGGTAGAGGTATGACAGCATCAGGAGAGCCCTAATCACTATTAGAGTTCAAGGGCAGCAAAAGAACTTTAACTTTCAGTCCTTGAACTTCTATGAAGTTCTGGATTTAGTTAACATGCCACTTCTCAATCCAAGCCAATCAAGACAAGCTGACAAGTTGGCCCAGAGAATCCAAGACTGGATCATTGTAGAGTTCAGCCTTAAAAGAAGACTATGGCAATCAGGCAATGTCATCAGTCAACTAGATGTTGAGACAGACCATAAGATTAGCTTCATAGGTGAAACCTTGATTGAAGGCCCAATGATAGAACCTGAGAGCACTGTCTTATTACCAACAGCCGCTGTAGAGAACAATTGCCTTTTTGAGACACCTGCTGGTGATGGTGCTTGTCAACCTCCCTCTGGCCAGAGCTGGAAGCTACACCAAGCCATGAAGGCCAAAGCTCTCTCCACCCTGAGTCACAAAGGTCTATTAGTGACAAAGGGAAAAGAAAAATGACTTTTGAGGAGATTGAAGAGGAGAAGGGAGAGAGCAATAGGTAGTTGAGGGGAGAAAGTTCCTTCTCTGAGTCTGCAAGACTCATGGAGTGTGCTATGAGGGCTGCCACCAGACCAGATACTCAGAATGATGAGCTAAGGGTAGTAAGGATAAACTACCTGTAGACCTGGAAAGGTCAAGAAGAAGAAAGAGGCAGAAGATGCAGAGCTACTGGTACAAATCAAAGAATATAGAAGAAAGAAAAGATTGTACAAGCATGTGCCAAGTCTCACCCTAATTCAAGAAAGCCCTGCATATAAGAATGTGATTCAATAAGAACATCATGTTGATACAAAAGAAGAAAGGATCAAGATGATCAACTACCTTAGTGCCACAGGCCTCTATCAGGTCGATGCACTTCTTCCCTTATCCTTACACTATACGTGTTTCAGTATCTCAAACAACTTGAACATGAGATAGTCAAGGAAAGAAAGACAACCAAAAGAAAGCTAAGGGAAGAAGGTCCTAAGTCAAGAGCCATCATCCAGAAGATTGTGAAAAAATTTGTAGATAGGCAGAGGATGATGAGCTTCTTGAGGCTGTATGGATTCTCCGGATGAGACTTGGCCCCATGTCTCTATCCACTATGGATGAGCATATCAGGGTGATCAAGCAGAAGATAAAGAGCGGAGAGCTGGTTGACTTACATTCCCTTCCAAGTCAAACCCCACCTGTAGTGGCGGTTAAGGTTGAACAACCAGAGACAACACAACCTGGACCTCCTGCTGAGTCTCAGCAAGCTTCATCTTATGATCCACAACAACATCAATCTCACTCTTAATTTGAACCTATGAGAGTGGAAGACCCAACTAAGAAATACAATGAAGATCAATCTGGTACTGCAGGCCAGTCTTCTTAGTTAAAGGCTGTAAAGAGAAAGAAAAGGATGGCTTCAAAGGCAAAGCCAAAGAAGAAAAAGAAGACTACATCCTTTTCTAAACCTCAGGATGAGTCAGAACATCCTGAGGATGTGCAGCCAGAGGATGCTCCATCATCTCCCATTCCAATAGCTCTTCTAGTATCAGAAAGACCCATCATGTCCTAGACATACACTAGAGATCCACAAAGGTGGCATGTCATAAGAGATCATGGAATTGAGAATGTCTACACTTGGCAAGACATGTCTCAATTGCCTATGCATGATCTCATTGACATGAGAAGACACTTTGATAGTCTGAAGGATCATGATCATCTTATGCTGAAATGGCTGCTTATTATCCTAATAAGGCCTATTGATATGTGAAGCCTTCAAGTGTTTTGGTATCATCAGCCTTAGGGGAGCTTGTAGAGAATATTTGAAGAGGCTGAAGCAACAAAAGTCTTTGTGCATGCCTGCTCCACAAGTACTAAAAAAGAATGCTTCAGAAGTTTCACACAAGCAACAAAAATATTCTAAGTGTGAAGCTCAACTCTTTAAGACAGATTTCTTCTGATAACTTTTAACAAGATGCTTTATCTAAGGTAGCTTTCCATAAAGCTGGACCCCTTTCCACTATAACTCTGTAAAGTCACCAGCTTACACGAGTTGGTGAAAAGGTCCATGCTTTTGGTAACTGTACATTGTGGTCTTGAGTATGTAATCTTTCTACTTGATGTACTTTCTCCTTTTTGTAATAGATAAGGATGTGAGCTATGGCATGTCATAGTCACAAAGTCAAAAAGGTAATCTGCCTTTTTGACTCTACAATTGATTTAGTTTTGTGTCTAGTCAATTGTATCGAGCTGGCTTTCATAGTATGGTTGGCTATAGGATGTAGTATATGTTTCTCATGTTCTTGTAACTTTATTTTCATGCTTTTTAACACTTGTAATATAACATTGAGAAAGCAATATACTACTATCTTGAAAACCATCTACTATGTATCTTACTCTTGTGTTCTGTCTCTTAATTACTTTTGTTCTTAGTGTCTTTACTTGTGGTTAATCTAGTTCATTTTTTGATTAAGTTTAGTTACTCTCATCTTTGTGTTGTTGTGTTGTATTTGACCACCCTTCAACGGTCCTGCAGTTCTTTTAGTCCAACTTGTCCAAATCATCCAAAACAAGTTCTTAAAATCACGTCTGTTAAGTTTCTTAGTTTCTATTAAAGCTTTTTGTTATACTGACTATTCATAGCTCCAAGAGGGGAACTATTGGTTTGTTTTTTTAGGGTGAGGAATATGAACGGTAACTGTTTGAAAGATATATTCTGTTGTTTACTAAGTAGAGTTGAGAGAACGCTCTTCTAGCAACTCGATTACCCAATCAATCAAGTTCTATTCAGATTATGGGTAGATCTGAAAAAGAACTGAGAGCCAAAGCTCTGATACCAATTGACTGGGTGGTGAGATGAAGATTCTCACTAGGATCGAATATAATGATCAAGTCGTAGATTGATTGGCGGAAACAAACAATCAATAAACATTTAATGCAAGAATATACTCATAAATGGTTTGTATATATTGATGAAGGTGATTGATTACAATAAATTCAAGGGTTATAGCAAGAACAGTAATAATACACTTGGAGTAAGTGTAATACAAAATATTCTGATTTTCTATCAACCATCACCTCATGTACGGGGTATTCTATTCTATTTATAGGCTGTCAAGATGCCTGTTTTTCAAAATGACTAAACTACCCCTAACCTATACATCAGAACTAGTCTAAGTCTTTATGAGCATTTCTTCTGTTCATCCACACTAACAAATGCAGATGGGTTGTTCTCGATGAGCATTTCTTCACTTGTCATCCGCATTGGTAGTTGGTCATCCGTATTGGGTAATGCGGATGAACAAATAGTTATGTGCATTTGATGCTGGTCATCCGCATTTGGAAATGCAGATGAACAAGTCTTGTCCACATATCTTCTTTACTATCCGCATTTGTTAATGCGGAAGAACAAACACGTATAAGCATTTGTTCTATGTCTTCCGCATTTACAGATGCAGTTAGTCAATACTTGGTTCTTCTTGGCAGATTCGTCATCCGCATTAATTCTTGGACTTAGGGAGTCTCCAGTAGAAGAGCCATCAACTCACCAATTGAATTGGCATGTATGATCGTTTTAGGGTCCAACACAGCTAAATCTACTAAGGCCTCACCATCAAGATTAGTATCTAGAGACAAGCACATGTATTATGACGTGTGTGAAATGTCTAATCACAGTACAGATGAGTGCTATTTCAATTAATAGTGTTTAATTTGTGATATGAACAATCATTCCAACAAAAAATGCTATTTTAAAAAATAATGTTCAGTCTGTTATATGACCAACCATGATACATCTGTTTGTTTCTTCAAGCAAAAAGGGTTGAGAATTTCCTAAAACAAGCCCATCTCCCCAATCTCATCAATGAAACCCAAAATCAGAAATCATTTTCATTATAATCAATGTAGGACTTGTAGTTCTAATTATGATATAGGTAGCATAAAAGATTTGAAGAAAATTCAAAGAAACAAATATCACAACGTCAAAGAAACACATGATCTTCATATAACAAAAATAATATTTGATAATAAAAAATGGGTCAGATTTCTTCAAAGAAACATGAACCAAACCTTGCAATATTCTTCTGCCTCTTTTGTTGAAACTAATATGATGAAACATGTAAGATATCATGAGAAATCTCCCAGAACACCTCCCTCTAAGTGATAGTTTAGACGAAAATACCAAGAGGTTACTATCATAGATTGGCATGGGAAACCTAAGACCATCATGGCTTGGGTTGTGCATTCTAATTAGTTCTTTTGTGCTTGCAGGGTCATCTATAAAGGTCCAACAGCTTATGGTACATGGATAGTGGATGCTCCCAATGTTGGGTTTGTTGGACCAAATCAAAGTAGTTTAACCATTTAAACTATGAAAACACAGTGGATTAATACCTTAATATTATCATGAGTAATCTGAAAAATTAAGGCTAATAACATATCATCAACAAACCCAAGAACATAGGATCATTTATATGTGTTGAACTAGCTATCAACAACAAATAACAACCCAAAACAAGCCATACATACTACCTTTAGTAAAGTTGCAGAAAAATGATTTTTGGTGAAGAAGATGATGTTCTTGAATGACCAAAACACCAAGGAGAGGTGTCCTCAAGCATCCATACCCACAAGCATCAAGCAAACACCTTGTTGCTAGGATTTTAACACCAATCTCGAACCAGATGAGCGGAAAAATGATTTTTCAGCTTTGAACTCCTTCAAGAAGATAGAAAGAAAATGGGTTCTTGGTCCTTTGCATGTGAGAGAGAGAGGAGGATGTGTGTCTTTCAAGAAGTTAAGGAAGCCAAAACAAAAGGCCAAAAGAACCCTTTAAAGGGGCGGCCAAATCTATAGCAATTTGGGGGTTTCCCCCCAAAACACTTTATAATTTGTTTAGCTAATTGTTTAAAATAGATATATAATTAACCTTTTAATTATATAACATACACACACTTCTATTATTTTATGTTATTTAACTAAATTAGACAACATTACAAATAATATCCATGAACAAAATATCCATATAAGTTGTTCAATCTCATATGCAACTTATTTAAAAACCCATTTTCTAAATTGGTGTATTTATTTAATTGCATGATCATATCATCAATTAAATAATATTTGGTGTTTGCTAAGATTGTTATTGGGTATGACCCGACTTGGATCATAACGTACTAACCACATCAATGTTCTATGTGTCTTGGGCATAAAGAATCCAACAATCTCCCACTTGCACAAGATTCATAGAAGATTGATGCAAGGAGTAAATACCGTCTAACAATGGTTTACTACCCTTAACACGCATGACTGAAAGCCATTCAATAACATCATCCCCTTCAAGTATCCAACTTGAAATGATTTAGGTGAATCAATCATTTATCCTTTTGTTACAGATGTCATGTTAAATCCAAGGACATAGAATGATCATTCCTTGTTGATTTAACTTAATCAGGCCTTAGACATCTTGCTCTCAATGAATAAGAGGAACAAATTCCATCTTGACTACATACGTTTTTAACAATCACCTCGTGTCACACCTGAACATAGCCTTATGTACTGCCCATTATTTCAGAGCAGTGAAGAACCAGCTCAAGGTATAACATTTGGTGAATATCAAAACTCAATATGTATCTCACGTCAAAGGATACCAAATGACATTCGCCTTTACTCAAATTTACTTATGATCAATCTAGAAGATTCCATGTAGTAAAATTGATATGCGGGTGAGTCCAATATTTGTATCCCACAAATATCTATGAACCTTGGCAGCAACCAATTGCTGTAGATTCATTCCTTATGAACATCCACCAATCCATGTTCATAATAGTCTAACGTTCATATTTGTTCCCACAAACATGACCGACTACAGACATTTAGAATAATAAACATATTCATAGATGTATATATGCTAAAATGAATATAACTCAAAAATATCACAAGTATATAAAGTGTTAAATATTACATTGTTCCAAACTCTTAAATACTAAACATATCAATTCCAATCACCAGAATATCGAAGTCCTAAGGCACAAGTATGACTTTCATGCTTTGCCCTCTTACGGAGCTTCATGAGTGGATCCGCAATGTTTTGACCGGTGTGAACTTACGAATACATATTTTTCCCTTTTCAACTTCATCCCTTATGTAGTTGAATTTTCGCTCATTGTGCCTAGCCTTTTGAAGAGGACAGGGTACCTTGATTTATGCAATCGTACCCTCGTGATCACAAAAGGATTCTAGGGGTCTTGAATGGTAGAGACCACTCTAGGTAGGCGATAAATTTCTTTATCCATGGAGCTTCCTGAGCTGCTAATGACGCGGCAATGCTACTCCATTCATAATGAAGACATACCCCATTGTGATCGAGAATCATCTCGAATGGTTTGGAAACTCGCATCCGTGTAACCCTTTACAACAAGTTCATATTCATTAGATCCGTATATTAGAAACATTTCCTTAGTCCTTCTAAGGTATTTCAATATACTTTTAACAACCATCCAATGGCAATTACCTGGATTCTGCTCATATCTGCTCGTCACGAATAATGCGCATGACACGTCCGATCTAGTTCATATCATCTCATACATGATGGATCGTATAGCAGATGCATATCGGATGTCCTTCATTCGATCTTGCTCATTCTTTGATCTTGGTCATTGAGATGTACTCAATATTGTCCCTCTTTCAATAGGTATCATACCTTTCTTAGAGTTTTTCCATCTTGAACCTTTTCAAGACTTTATTAATGTATGCACTTTGATTTAAACCTATCAACCGCATCTATCTATCTCTATAGATCTTTATTCCCAAAATGTAGGTGGCTTCACCGAGATTTTTATGGAAAAACAACTACCAAGCCAGGTTTTGACACCTTCCATGGTTGGAATATCATTTCCAAAAGGTAGTATGTAATCAACATACAATGCTAAGATTGTTATTATGCCCCTAGTAGCCTTCGTATATACGCAAGCCTCATCAGCGTTCTTGATGAAACTAAATTTCTTGATCTCTTCATCAAAACATTGATTCTAACTTCTCGATGAAATTGACCTCTTTAACTTGCATTCTTTTAGGATGTTGTGGACCGAGAAAACCATCAAGCTGAACCATATGGACAGTCTCTTTGAGATGTCCATTAAGAAAGGCGGTTTTTGACATCCATTTGCCAAATCTCATAGTCATAATATGCAGCTATGGCAAATGATATCCTAATTGACTTTAGGATTGCCACAGGCGAGAAAATTTCATCATAATCAACCCCTTGATTTTGATGAAACCTTTTGCTACATGTCTTGCTTGGTAAGTATCCAAGTTTCCATGTATACCCATTTTCTTCTCCAAACCCACTTGCATCCAACCGGTTTGGAGTTAAGTGGAGGGTCAACCAATTCCCAAACTTGATTGTCATGCATGGATTGCACATCAACGTTCATGGCTTTCAGCCATTTGATACAATCCGAATTGGACATTGCTTCATGGTATGTAGTTGGCTCATCGGAGTCAACCACATAGCATCCATTCATGAAAAATCCATATCTCTCAGGTGGAATGCTTACTCTACCAGATCTGCGAACGTTTTGTGTGTATTGACCAACCTCTTTATCATCATCAACAACCTCCTGTTGATTGCTAGTTAACCAAACGTGTATCGGCTTGTGAACTTGATCTTATCAAATTCCACTATTCTAACGTTTTCCTTCCATAAGGAACTTGGTTCCAAGAACTCAGCCTTTCGAGCAATAATTAGTCTTGCTCTATTGGATCAAAGAAGCAGTATCCTATACAGTCTTGGGATATCCAACAAATATACACTTAGTTAATCGACTATCTTGGTCACGGCCATATTCAAAATACAAGCCTCGAAGAGCATTGCGAAACCCCAAAATGATAGAGGTAGTGAGCTTACAGCCATCATAGATCGAACCACATCCAATAGGGTTCGATTTCTCCTTTTAGACACATGATTATGTTGTGGTGTTCCAGTTGGAGTAAGTTGTGAGCCGACCCCCAACTTCTTAGATGGTACTAAAAATCATCACTAAGGTATTCACCTCATCTATCTGAACAATGAACTTTGATACTTTTATTGAGTTGATATTCTACTTCATTCTTGAAGATTTTGAACATTTTAAAAGCTTCATGTTTCTGTGTCATCATGTACACGTAAGCATAGCGACTATAATTGTGGGTAAAAGTAATTAAGTATCTTTCACCATTTCTAGTCATTGTCTTAAAAGGGCCACATACATCCGAATGTATGATTCCCAATAAGTCTTTTGCGCTCTCGTTAGTGCCACTAAAGGGTGACTTGGTCACCTTACCTTGTAAACAAGATTCACACTTATTGAATGAAACATTTTCATTTGTTTTTCAAAAGACCATTCTTTTGAGGTGTTTGAATCCGATTCTTGTTTATGTGACCAAGACGACAATGCCAAAATTAAGAATCACTTAACCCATTTTAAATTTCTTGGTGCTTGTTTCGTATAATGAGATTATAGGATGAATCATTATGAACCAATTCATAGATCCATAAAAGGCATAGCCTTGAAATAAAATACATCATCCATATAAACATAAATACCATTGTCAACAAACTTTAATTCACAACCACATTGTTTAAAAAGGAAATCAAAATTATGTTCCTAGTCAAACTAGGAGCATACAAAATGTTCTTAAGAATAACTTCCAAACCATTTGAAAGTTTCAAAATATTGCCTCTTGGGCTTCGACATTAACTTTTGCTCCGTTCCCATGTAGATACTTGTGTCTCCCTTCTTGAAGTGCTTATTTCTTTTGAACCCCTGTAACAAATTGCATATGTGAGTCCACATCCGGTATCCAATACCCATGTTTGAAGAAATAACATTAAAACCAATGTGAATTATGAAAGTTGTACCTGGGGGTTTGCCAAGCCTACCTCTTGTTTCTCAACTCTTTTGAGATAGGTTGGACAATTCCTTTTCCAATGTCCTATCTCTCCACACTCAAAGAATGGATTGTTCTTCATTACCTTAGGCTTGTTAAGCTTAGGCTTTGGAGGTTCCGCTATAACCTTTATTTTCCCCTTTCCTTTGATGTACCCCTTTCCTTTGGCAACATTTGCCTTGGGATCGAGAAATGGCCTTTTCTTATTGCCTTCCTCATTGATCAAGAGAACAGGTAGAACCGTTCTACCCATTCCTGCCTCGGCTGTTTTGAGCATTGCGTGAATCTCACCAATACTCTGTCCCATCCGTTCATATTGTAATTCATTATGAACGTCTCAAACCTTTTAGTTAGTCCATTAAGGATCAAATCCGTGGCTAGCTCTTTGAGACGGGACAATTAAGCTCTCGAGGTGATCAACGTGGCTTTTCATCTTAAGTACATAAGATGATACCGATTGGGTTTCTTCCATGTGACACGCATGAAGCGCTCGAATCGGTTCGAAGCGCTCTACACTAGTTTGTTGAAGGAACATTTCCTTCAACTAGGTAATTATGTCATATGCCCCAAGATGCCCCAAATCCTTTTGGAGTTCAGGAATCATAGTTCCCAACATGAGGCAGGAAACCTGCATGGAATCCTCGTGTATTGAAGCCAATATTATAGACCTCAACATCCCCGGGGTCGGTTGGTCAAAATAGGATCGTCAAGGACATAGGCCCTTTTCTCTTGCTTGAGAACAATTCTCAAGTTTCGATACTAGTCCATAAAGTTATTATGGTTAAGACGATCCCTTTCTAAGATGGTTCTTAGTGATAGGGTAGGGACGGTCGGGGTGGTAGCATTATTGTTTGCGGCCATTTCTACAAAATTAAAAAGTTCATTTTAGTATTTGTGAAAAATTGCATTTTAATTATTAATACCCTTTACACGTCTCATAGACAATTAATAATTAAAATCTAGAATCCAACATTACATTTAAATGATGGTTAGGTGACCTTTACCCATTATTTAAATTAACAAGGTAGTCAACATTTGACAATTGCAACCTATTGCAAATTCTAGCTTTATGCGATCGGTTAAACATCTTATGTTTAGCCGGCATGTAAAAACCCATCAATACCATTGTACGCCATGCTTCGGTGACCCTATGCACATGGTTTCCAATTCAAGTTGTCCTACTTACACACGCGTGTGAGTTTACACATACAAGTGGTTAGGTGACCTTTATCCCACAAGTATGTTAAGCCCACCTCAAACACACAAGTTCCCTAAAAGTGGTTAGGTGACCTTTATCCCACAAGTAGTTCTCAAGTGATTCGAGTGTCGTGTAAAAGGATGGTGTTTAACTTGTTTCCAAAGGGATTTAAGTTTCCATTAATTCTAATTATGAAAACTTTGTTAACTTGTTTCCAAGGGATTTAAGTTTCCATTAATTCTAGTTATGAAAACTCTATGTACCTTGTATTCTCATGCTTTCAATTACATGGTACCCTATGGTTCCATTTTTAATAAAACCACTTTTATTTAGAAATCATTAATCCTTTTAATAACCTTTTATTAGTCACTTAATGACTAGTAGCCAAAAAATTCAGCTTGTTATGATAATTTATTTAGATTGCTAAGCATATCCATATATCAAACAATCAACATAAAATGAATAATGAAACAAGCATATATAAAACAACCACATGTGCATAACCATAGCCACTATGTTGACAACACTTGTTTGCCATCACAAGTGTTGTCATTTGGTCTTTCCTAACGGTTGAACACAACACAAAAGATGAGATCTCCAAAGACCCCCACTTGAACTTGCATCCAAATGCTTCAAGTCCTTCTCTCTATGTCTCCTTCTGTGCTTCCATCTTGAGAATCTTCTTTTACAAAATTTATATCCTAATACAAATTTTCTAATAAAAGAAAGCACACTTAATCTATCTACTACATTTCCATTGAATGAATAAATAAATTACATCCAAATACAAACACAAAAGAATAATATTACAACCCATTATGAATGAAATCAACCAAAACAAACATCCATTCTAAACCAAATCAACACAAGGTCAAGGCTAGGTTATGCACCAATATGAATCATCATATACAACATACAGGAACCAAATAAATCCCCATATGACCCTAAATTTTCAGCCAACATAAACCAAGAATTTAGGGTCTTTTGTCCAAACAAAAAACATAATCAACCACTTGATATCTTTCATTCAAGGTTTAATCACAAGCATGTTAGATATAACCTTGAAAGGTTGGGGATCTATAATCATCACCACAAAACAGCCCCTATAAGGTTGTTAAAGCCCCATAAAACCAATTTTACAAGAACAAATGAAACTAGTCATCCACATATCTGGCTCTAGATCCAATGTTGGGTTGTTGGACCAAATCAAAGTAGTTTAACCATTTAAACTATGAAAACGCAGCGGATTATTACCTTAATATTATCATTAGTAATCTGAAAAATTAAGGCTAATAACATATCATCAACAAACCCCAGAACAGAGGATCATTTATATGTGTTTGAACTAGCTATCAACAAGAAACAACAACCCAAAACAAGCCATACATACTACCTTTAGTAAAGCTGCAGAAAAACGATTTTTGGTGAAGAAGATGATGTTCTTGAATGACCAAAACACAAAGGAGAGGTGTCCTCAAGCATCCATACCCACAAGCATCAAGCAAACACCTTGTTGCTAGGATTTTAACACCAATCTCGTACCAAGATGAGCTGAAAAATGATTTTTCAGCTTTGAACTCCTTCAAGAAGATAGAAAGAAAATGGGTTCTTGGTCCTTTGCATGTGAGAGAGAGAGAGGAGGATGTGTGTGTGTTTCAAGAAGTGAAGGAAGCCAAAACAAAAGGCAAAAGAACCCCTTATAGAGGCAGCCAAATCTATAGCAATTTGTGGTTTTCCCCCAAAACCCTTTATATTTTGTTTAGCTAATTGTTTAAAATAGATATATAATTAACCTTTTAATTATATAACATAGACACACTTTTATTATTTGATGTTATTTAACTAAATTAAACAACATTACAAATAATATCCATGAACAAAAAATCCAGATAAGTTGTTCAATCCCATATGCCACTTATTTAGAAAACCCACTTTCTAAATTGGTGTATTATTTAATTGCATGATCATATCATGAATTAAATAATATTTGGTGTTTGCTAAGCTTGTTATTGGGTATGACCTGACTTGGATCATAACGTACTAACCACATCAATGTTCTATGTGTCTTCGGCATAAAGAATCCAACACCCAACACATGACTGGAGATTGTTCCCTCCTTCATGACTTCAAGCATATCCAAGGAACTACTGTGGCATTTGGAGGAGATTCACAAGGTGGCTGAATTACTGGTGAATGATTTTTGATGAATGGGATGTTGAGCATTGACAGAGTGAACTAGTGTGAACAACTGAATTTCAATATTCTCACCATGTGTCAAATCTATGACAAGAATATTCAACTCACTTTACTGACACTCATTGCTACATCTGGAAACCACGTTTTCAAATTCCCGAGGAATGGGTTGTCTTGATGACCTCAAGCAAGAATAACACTTATGTCTTAAACCTCAATTCTGCTATACCAAAAGAAGAAACATGTCTTCTGTCAAAAGCATCTTTCGATGAGTCACAGCTTTAACACAGACGTTTAGGACACACAAATTTCAAAAACATGAACAGATTGGTCAAGCGAAACCATGCCATTTGTATACCCCAAAACAAATTTCACTTTATCACTATTGAGTGGGTCTTAAATGGAAACAACATATGTCTTCCCACAAGCCAATACCGGTGAACACAAACAATCCCTTATTGAAGTTACTTTCATATGGATCTTTTTTGACCAATCATGTTATGAGTATAGGAAAGAAACAATATTGTTTGGTGATCATTGAAGACTTTTCCACATTTACATGGGTTTTCTTCACACTTCATAAAAACGAATATTAATAAATGATTTTGTCACAAACATTGAAAACCAACTTGATCGTAAGGTCAAAACAATTAGAAATGATAATGCGACAGAATTTAAGAATGAAGATATGAGTTTATTTTGTACAGCTAAAGGCATCACTCATAAATTTAGTGCAACTAGAACTCCTCAGCAAAATGGGGTAGCTGAAAGGCAAATTAGAACACTGATTGAAGTAGCACGAACCCTGGGCCGATGCTAAACTGCCAATCATCTTTTGGGCAGAAGCAGTTAACACATCATGCTTTGTGTAAAATAGAACTCGAATTGTATAAAAAGCAACAAGACTCCTCATGAACTTCTCTTTCACATAAAACCATTAATTGGATTTTACAAGTCATTGGTAGTCCAGTCTAAATATTAAACACCAAAGACAATTTGGGAAAATTTTCATATAAGTCTGATGAAGGATTCTTTGTAGTTTATTCTTCTGTTTCAAAGGCTTACAGAGTGTTTAATCCTTGATTAAACATTATTGATGAATCAAAAAATGTTCAATCGATGGAATATTCATTTTCTAAATCCACAAATGGTCTAGACTAGTTGTTTGATATTGACTTATTTACAAAATCTTTTGATCAATTTCACTTGTCTAATGCAGGAAACCTACATTCAGGAGAACCATCTTCAGTAGTAGAAAGAAGAGACAACTTTCCAATGGTGCCTCCAAACTCTATCGTGGAATTGAATGAAGATATTCCACTGCAAGCTGATCCTGTCAGACAACCATCTCAAAATCAAAGTGTTTCAACTGAAGCTAGTCTTAGCATGTTACCATCTCCTTTGGAAGACCCATCAACTAAAGCCAGAAATCAAGATCAAGCTACACTTGTAGTTGTAACTGAAAGAACCTCAAAAGATTGAAGTAATCAAAGTGTTGATGATGTTGAAGTTGAAATTGGAACTGGCTTAGATTACTTTCATAACCCTTCAATAGTTCAAGATGAACATGCCTCTCACGAAGATGATCGGAATGTCTCCAATCTTGATGTAACCATTGCTGGTGACTTAATTCCATCCAACAGAATACACAAGAATCATTCGGCTGAAAGCATCATTGTTGAACTTAATGAATGGGTGACAAGAAGCAAGTCAAGAACACCAAACATCTATTTGTTCTATTGCTATTTTTGTCAAACAGTACCTAAAAAATATCAAACGGGCTCTTCGAGACGATAGTGGATTTAGGCAATGAAGAAAGAGTTGCTAATTCAAGAAACATGAAGTATGGCAACTCGTAAATCTTCTAGAAGGACAGTACCCTATTGCTACCCGGTGGCTATACAGAAACAAAACTGATGATAGGGAATCGTCATAAGAAATAAAGAAAGACTAGTGGCTCATGGGTATACACAAGAAGAAGGAACTGATTATGATGAGGCATTGGCTCCTGTAGATTAGAAGCAATAAGACTCTTTCTAGCATATTCAACATCCATGAAATTCACTGTTTAGAAAATGGATGTGAAATGTTCTTTTTTCTATGGAAATATTGTTGAACAAGTCTACTTGAGTCAACCTTTTGGATTTGATGACCTAGATTTTCCACACAGTGTGTATAAGCTTGACGAAGCCCAGTACAATCTTCATCAAGCGCCATGGAAGTGGTACGAGACTTTATCATCTTTTCTTCCTGAAAATGGGTATGAAAGAGGAAAGATTTATTAGACTCTCTTCTCGTGCATTGGCATTATTGGTGCACATGGATCACCTTCCAAAGTGAAGTGCAAAAGAATTCAAATGTGGATCAAATTAATAAAAGGATCAAAGTAAAAGAATCACAATGAGGAAAAGTGAAAGTGAGAATTCATACTTTGTAACACCCTGTTATCTTACAAGGCAAGAAAAGAAGGAATAAAAGTAAAGGGAATGAAAGAAATGCTATTTAACCAAAGTTGAGGGGTTAAATATGTAAAAGGTACAAAATTAGTTATTATTTTATACAAAAGTAGCATGGCCGCCCATGCCATGCCATTTTGCACCTTTTGAGTTCGGATATTTTTAGAGAGAGAAAGAAGAGCATAAAGCTTTCTGGTGTTTGAAGAAGAAGAAGATGAGGCTGAATTCAAAGTAAGAATTCATGGTTTTATGGTGTTCTTAATTGGCCTTAACCTCGGTTGTATGCTTATGTGTGTTTGTATGTTCGCGTGTGTCTGTTTTTGGTGGGTTTCTAGGAGTTTGAACTCAATTTCCATTCAGGTATGAAGAGCCTAAATGAAAGTTGCATAAGGTGAGTTCTAGAACCCCTTTTTACTTGTTTTTAACTTATTTTGGGGAAAGAAATGCATGTATGAACTTTTTAAAAAATAGTTATTGCACCCGTATGTTCTGTGTGTATGTTTGCGGGTGGGGTGTGATTTTGGGAATGTTTATCATGTTATGATGATGCTATGTTCTTGTTTGATGTTTAGAATGTAAAATATAAGCCTAGAACATGTTAGTTTGATGATTGGGACAAATTATGACGTTTGTGTTTAACTGTTGACTGCACATGCGCCTAATAGTGGCCCACGTGCCCAACAGTTTAAACTGCTAATTGCCCCCATAAAGACAAAGTTCATGCACCCAAATAGTGTTCATGCGCCCAGACAGCTCATGCACCTAGGCATTCATGCGTCTACATGTTGCCCATGCACCTAGAATTGCCCAGAAATTACTATGTCTTGCCCATGCGCCCCAATAGTGCCAATGCGCCTTAAATTTCCTCATACGCTGAAGTGTTCCCCATGCGTCTAAAAGGACATGTGCCTGCATAGTGCTCATGTGCCTGTATAGTGCCCATGGGCCTTAATACTTAGAAATATTTATGATGTTTGAGGAAAATTGTAAAATGTAGACTTTGACTATGGAGGTTCCCAGGGGCTATGTAATTCGACTTTTGAAGTCATAGATGATGTGATAGGTGATATATGATGTGATTTGAATGATTATATATGATTGATGCCTATGCATGATGACGATGTATGATTGATGATGTATGATGGTTGTCATGACCGTGTACGTACCGAATACTAACAGATTCCGCGTTTATACAGAATCAAATAGTGCGAAATCCTATTTGATTGGTGATCCAATCAATGAGAACAATACCCGATTGATTAAGATTGAGACTAAACGTTATGAATGAGTATAGATCAATCACTTTTAACCTATGGAGTAGGGCAGGTTTCCTAGGACGTTCTAGATGGCTACGGTTCGTATGAGTATCAAGTGTTTCTGTAGTGTTTCAAGTGTTTTCACATGTGCTATTTTTCCATGAATTAGGTGATATTTATAGGTTATTGGTTTCCAATCATACGACTGAATCATCAATTGATCCATACGCACGACTGAAGGTTCAGTCACGCGACTGAGTCTTTCTTTTGTCTCAATTGTGCGATTGATCCAGTCTCCTGGTTCAGTTGTGCGACTAGTCCATTAGCATGAGGTATTCATGCGTATGGTCCATAAGTATGGTCCATTCGCATGAATACTGATACGACAAAGTTAGAACATATTTCTTAATCATTATTGACTAAGAACTATGCACAACAACCTCAAACCTCTTATTAAGTTCATTATACTTTAACACACAATAATACTATGAAATATTAAACATTATAAACATCAACCACATATTATATTTCATTTAACCATTCATTGTATATGTGTAAGACATGATAGACTTTTACATTAAGCACATAAACTAGGGACATATGTATCAACAAGCTCCCCCTTAGACCTAGTTTACTCTATTGTCTCACATTCTTCATAAGCTCTTTAAATTTCTTGTACTTCTCCTCTCTTGTAACTCCTATGTGTATTGCAAACACAAAGAAGAGTCATATAACATAAATGGAGGGCTTGTACAATATCTCACGTGTCATAGAATAGTGGCCACTTGTATAGAGTGTAGACATCTTCAGCTGACAAGTTGCTAAGCCACATTGGTTCGAATACCCTGATAGTTTCCATTTTCCCTCTTTGTTCAGAACTATGACTGCTTCACTTGTCCTCCAATCATAATACCACCATTTGAAATGTGGAGTGAAGTCCTGAGGCATTTCTCGTAAGGGAATCTTTGACATTGTATGTGGGGGACTCCAATTCAGCACTACTTTTGGCTTCCCAAATATAGGATCCACCTTAGACCTACGGATGTACCTCTTCGGTTGTTTGGGTCTGAAGTTTACCCACCTAGTGTGGTATTCTTTCTTTAATGAATTTTCAAACCAAGCTGACATATTCCTTGGATTAGCATATAGCAGATCTAAGCACGCCAGTCGGTTGAGCTCAAAACCCTGAAGATTCTTCACATCATGTGGATATCTGAAGTACTCAATCCCCTTCTCTCTCTGTATAGCATATACGTTTAAGTCCTCAAAATAGGACCACAAAATGATTTTTCCCAACACCTTCTGATATTTCTTGACTTTGTAGAGTTTGGTGTAGGCATTTAGCTTTGGAGTCGTGCGCTGGGCTCTTACTTCAGCAAAACACGCTGCGCATTCAACCCTGTTGATATCAACATACGCATCCGACGATTGGGATTGGTTTTCATCCTTTTCCTTTTCCTTCTCCATCTCATCCGACTTCTCAAATGTAGCACTGCCGAAAGTATGACCAAAGTTGATATCACATTTCCTTCGCGGTTAGTGTACTCTAGATAGTGTTTAGAAGTGATATCCTCAATCTCAATCTCTTCAACATCCTATAGCTCCTCATCACTTAAAACATTAACTTCTGTAGCATCACTAACAATTTTGTCCGGATTGAGTCTCAACATCTCAGCAAGTTGCTCGTTGGTCAGATCATGTATAATTTCTCCTTCTTCGGGAGTGTAGCTCACTGACCTTGTGATGATCCCTTGCAAATCAAGAATCATAGTGAATTGAGAGTTGATTTGCTAAAGGGGAGCAACGTCATATTCATCTTGCTATGGAGTTTTGTCTGCTTGTTTAGACATTAATCACATCACACAAAAGTCATTTTATAAAAAATTAAGAAATAAACTGACAGAAGTGATCACTAATTACATTAATGTAATACATATTTCAAGTACAAAAGTTTAAAATACATAAACATTTAATGATTACTTTTGTCTTGCTCCCTTGATTCTTCTGCGGGAGGAGTGGAGGATGAGGCTCCTTTGTCTTGACTTTGTTTGGCTCGCCTCTCTTGACCTCGAGGAGAGGCTGATGCTGATGCATCACCTTCCTGATCATCATCTTGATCGTGATCTTTTGGCTCAGTCCTCCCTCCTCGATATTCTCTTCACTTTCATCATCATCGTCCTCATCATCATCATCATCATCTCCATCATCACCATCACCATCCTTTATCTTCAAAGGATCACTTTTTGACCCTTTTAGCTTTAGCATAATCTTCTTATTTTTCTTTTCCAGCTCCTCGATCTTCGTTACTAACGCCAACACCAACTCATACTTGTAAGTGCCTGGTGGGTTTGGCTTAAGCTCTCTCATACAGGTCACTCTTCTCACTGAGCTACCTAATCTCTTGAGCTTGAGCTTCATTCACATCCATCAGCTAGTTGAGTTGTGCACCTCTTTGTTCATCAGTAGCCAACAGCTTTAGAACAATACGGTTAAGGTTGGCCAGCTGTTCCTCTAACCTAATGTGGGGTAGATTTGGGTCCAGCCATGAAGTGAGTGTGAGTGGACGGACCGGCTTGGTGAGTGGTGGTGGTAATAGTGGATGCGGTGAATATGGGAGGTGGAATGTGTGTGGAATGTGGTGGAGTGGCTGTGGTAGTGGCGGTGGTATGGGAGATAGTAATAGTGAGAGGAGTGGTGGTGGTAGTGGTGGTCAGATGTGTAGTAGTGGGTGAGTGGTAGTGGTAGTGGTAGCTATGGGGGTGGAGATTGGAGGTGTGGTTGTGGTGGTAGGTGTGGTAGTGGTGGTGGGAGTAGTGATTAGGGTGATCCTCTGCCTCATGCTCTTCTTCCCGTGGGGTTGGGCCATTCTTTTCTTCCTTGGGCCCTTCGAGACAAACGCACTCCCTGAGCTGAGTGGCTGGTCTGGGGTGTAAGTAAGATCAGTGTAATCTTTAGCACCACCCTTGATGCAGCCTAGCATCCACTAACCGCCTCTTTTCCTCCCTTGGTGGCCATAACCCTACTTCCAGCAGTCCTCACGAGAGGCTCCTTATCTTACTCATCATCCTCATCTACCTGATAATCGAGGTGGCTTGGAGCCTGCTCAGATCCACCAAGAGCTTCACCACCTTGACCATCACCATGGTCGTCTTCATCATCATGTGTATCATTACTAGGTAGCTCAATCAACTCGATGTCTGAGTCACTCTCATCATGATTCCATTTCTTGTGAGAGGGAGCCACATAATCAGCAATGTCTACGTGCCCAAACAGTCTCCTGACAGGGGGATTCACCTCCTTCCCCTTGTACACTTTCATCCTACCCAAGGTGGTGTCATCCATCACCTCTAACATCACTACATCGTCCTTCTCATTAGGAAGCAAAGGAAGCTTCTCATCTATGATCATTTGTAAGAACCTGGATACATGAAAAAGCCTTCCTTGCCCTTGGCCTCTAGGTTCTCTACCATGTAAGATAGTATCATGTTGGAGAAGCTGAACGGGTGGTTTAACTCCAGTGCAACATATGCATTCTGGATTTGGACAGATAGATCATCAAATCCTCCCCTCCTTGATGCTATGAACTTCAGAATAACATGGGCTAGGTACTTGAACAGGGGACATCAGTTTCTTTTGTTGAGCACACCTGAGTTGATGTCCCCAGTGTACTATATCCTTAGAAAACATGTTCATACATATGTACATAGTTTATGAGCTTAATGTAAATGTTTGTCATGTCTTACACATATGTAATGAATGAGTTGAATGAAATACAATATGTGATTGATGCTTATAATGTTTAATGTTTCACTGTTTATTGTGTCATAAAGTATATTGAACTAACTATATAGGTTTGAGGTTGTTATGCATAGCTCTTAGTCAATAATGATTGAGAAACATGTTTAAACTTAATCGTATGAAGTCTTCATGCGAATGTACCGTGCTAATGGACCATACGCATGAATACATCATGCTAACGGACCAGTTGCACAACTAAACAAGAGACTGGATCAGTCGCACCATTGAGACATAAGATTGACTCAGTCGCACGACTGGACCTTTAGTTGTGCGTATGGATCAATCGCTTGATTCAGTCGCACGACTGAACCATGCTAATGCTAATGGTTCAGTCGTACGATTGGAAAACCCTAACCTATAAATACCAATTAATTCTTGGAAAAACATAGCAATTGAAAAGAATTCGATACACTTGAACACATTCTCCTACCTTAGTCGTCCAGAGACTACAGAAAGCCTGTTCCAAGTTCATAGTTTGCAGTTGATCTTGTTCTAATTGTTCTTAAAATTTCCTTAATCGTTAGATTGATCAGGACTACGTTCTTACTGATTGGATCGCCAATCAAATATGATTCCACATTATTTGATTTGGTTTCACACATTATTATTTAGTACATTGTACGCACATCGTCCAAAAAGTGGTATCAGAGCCTTGGCTCTTGATTTTGCATGTGATTCGATTAGTTTCGGTGTAAAAATCACGTTTTTCATTCAAAGGAGTCACCTTTTTAGTAAAAGAGTGTTTTCGACGTCTCCAGCTCTCAATGTTTACGTTTTTCGGCATACGGCAGAATAGGGTTCTTGAAAATTTGAGTTTTTGTGTCAAACTGTCAAAAACCTTCGAATTTGCAAAAACAGCAGCCTTTAGTCGCATGATTGGCTCAATCGCACGACTAAACTCAATCACACACCCCATTCGCATCATTGAACTTAGTCTCTCACTCACTCGTATGACTGAACAGCCCCATTCGCTTGTCTCCAATCTCAC
Source organism: Flaveria trinervia (assembly GCA_025506515.1). Classification (NCBI taxonomy): domain Eukaryota; kingdom Viridiplantae; phylum Streptophyta; class Magnoliopsida; order Asterales; family Asteraceae; genus Flaveria; species Flaveria trinervia. The sequence goes on from CM046443.1 coordinate 59,492,510, forward strand.
ACTCCATATGTATGACTGAATCCAATCGCACGATTGAATTCATTCACACCCTTCATTCGTACGACTGAGTCATCCGCATTGGCCATCCGCATTGTCGAATCGCATGATTGACTCATCCGCTTTTGTCCAATCGCACGATTGACTCATCCGCTTTTGTCCAATCGCACAATTGACTCATCCGCTTTTGTCCAATCGCACGATTGACTCATCCGCATCTGTCCACTCGCACAAGTTTAAAGTTCAAAAGTCAAATTTTAAAGAGATGGAAGATCAGTACTCTGTGTTTATTGCAGGAAGGGACTCTCGCATTGAGAACCTTCTGATACTGTAATATGAAATTGGGAATCACAATGAACCACCTAAACTTATAACATTAGATGATTACCCATAATGAAAGCAACGATTCAAGATCTAATTAAATGGAGTTGATCCCAATCTTTGGGAATCAATTGAGACAGGTTATATAGTGTCAGTCGGGGCTGATGGGGTTAAGCTCACTGTGGGTGGTATGAGTGATAGCAAGAAAGCAAAGTACAATGCCAAGAAAAAGGTGTACGCCATGTTGACTCAGTAGATACCGAAAGACATATTTCATCAGTTCTTTGAGAACAAATAGGCGAAGAAGTTATGGGAATCTATGGAGAAAAGGTATGACGGGAATGCAACGTTTAAGGCATCGAAGGAAAAGGCTCTCAAAAAGGAGTTTGATAACTTCTCTTCAATAGGAAAAGAAAGCTTCGATGACATAATTGACAGATTCTACCATCTGATGACTGAGCTGCACACTTATGGGGTCATAACGTCTATGGAGGATAAAGTGTCCAGCTTTGCAAATGGGTTGCCGGAGAAATGAGACTCATTTGTGTCAAATCTGAGAGAGAACAATATGCTTGCCATGTTAGACATAAATGACTTCATCTTGAAATTGAGGGAGGAGGAACTGAGGATGAAATACAGGTCACAGAAAGGATCCTACATCGAGAATGCTTCACTTTATAACTCATCTCCCACTCCAACCAGTTCAGGAGCACCAATTGAAACTACCTTTGTGTCTACTCAGCAGCTCCTTCCCAATCCACCGCTTCAGGACCAGAAACGTCAGGGTCATCCTCTACCCAATATATAGTGCCTGAAGCCAATACTACAAAGTTGAAACCCAGAATCTTGGTAATATCACGGCGGAAGTAGCAAAGGAGTACCTGGATCTCCTAGTAGCTGTTGTCCATTCCTATGATGGTCTAGTTGCAGGAAAGATTGGATATTGCCATCTTGCAGATGAAGACTATGAGCAGGTGGATGAAAATGAACTAGAAAGAATGGATATAATGTGGGCTTTGGCTAGGGCTGTAAATAGGGGAAAAAGTTTGTGAAAAAGATAGGACAGAACTTGGTAGCCACAAAAGACACAACCTTTGGTTTTGACAAAACCAAAGTTACCTGCTTTAATTCTTGAGTAATGGGGCATTTCAAATGTGAGTGTGTAATGCCCAAGAAAACAAGTAACGGAAATCCATTCTCATCCTTCAACTGTTAAGACAAACCCACGAGTGGAGCTACCTCGTCAAGCAAAGAGACAGAGGCCTTGACTGCTCAAGGTGATGAAGGACAAGATTGGACCTTCAGTTTTGTGTCTCCGAGTGAATTAAACATTGCCTACATCGAGGGATTGGATGATGGCTTAACTAGTGAAGATGAAATCACAGTTCAAAAAGTAATGTCAGATAATGAAGAAGTTGTAAATGTGGTTAATCACCTGATTGAAGAAGAACTCAGAACGAGATGTTCAGAATCTACAGCATCAGAAGAGTCAAACTCCGCATTGATAGCTGATTCAACCTAGTCTTCATAGGTAAGTATGAAAGACCAACTCTTTGAAAATCATGCTTGTATTGAATGTAACAAAATTAGAGAAAGCATAGATTTAAAATTTGCTACGTTGTTAGACCACAATGATAGCTTGGTAAATGATTTACAACTATGCATAGAAGCTAATCGGATTTGAAAACAAAACGAGTGCAATTATAATGAGAAAATAGTACTTTTAAATAAACAACTAAGGGAAACTGAGGATGTTGCTTTTAATCAAGCCAATGATATAAAGTTCTTTTTAAATAACATGGCAGAAACTAAGAAACAAAAAGCAGTTTTAGAAGTCGAAGTCAACTCATTCAGGATGAGGGATGATGGGTTTTGTAGATCCTTATCAAAGTCATATTAACCATTTATTATGTACAACGCAGCAGAGTTAAGGTCAAAAACGTGAGTCTATGTATCATATATACTTGTTAAAACAAAACCCAAGACAAGGATCTATTTATATGGAGAACATACTATCAAAAACACTCAAGAACACATTAATACCTTTGAAACGTGGAGAATGATGCAAGAAAATGATGATGTTTGATAGCTAAGACTTCAATATAGAAGCCCTCAAGAGATATACCCACAAGCCCTTCCAAGACACCTACTTGTTAGGTAGTAAAACACCAACTTGCTACTCTTCTTGTAGATCCAAATCTACCCAAAACAAATCTGAATTTTGAGGCTTGCAAAGCTGATTTTCAGCCAAGAAGAAGTAGGAGAGAACTTGCTTGTGTGTGTGTGAGAAAAGGTGTTTCTATGGAAGAGTGTTAGAGTGGGTTTATTGTTGCATGAACCAAGACCAAAAGGAGGATTCCCAAGGTCAAAAGAGGCGGCCGAGTTGGATCCCAAAGTGGGTTTCCCTCCCATTTTCTTTTATAAAATGTTACACTCTAACCCTTTGTTTTATAAAACTAAAACCCCTTTTAATTTTATAACACTAGAACACTTTCATTTGTTATTGTTTAACTAACTTAAATAATGAAACAAATGATTTCTCATGAACAAATCATCTACATAATGTTGTTCATTTACAAAAGCAATGATTTAGAAAACCAATTTTCTAAATTGGTGCTAATATTTATTTGTATGATCTCATCAACAAACAAATATATTTTGGTGTTTGTTTGGCTTGTTATTGGGTATGACCCGATTTGGATCATAACATACTAACCACATCAATCTTATATGTGTCTTGGGCATATAATATCCAACATTCTCCCACTTGCACAAGATTCATAGAAAATTGAGGTAAGTAGTAAATACCGCCTAACAACGGTTTACTACCCTTAATACGTATGACTAGGTGCCATTCAATAACATCATCTCCTTCAAGTACCATACTTGAAATGTTTTAGGTGAATTAATCATCCATCCTTTTGTTACAGATGTCATGTTAAATCCCAGAGGCACAGAATTGTCATTCTCCGATGATTTAGCTTTAACATGCCGTAGACATCTAACTCTCACCGAATAAGAGGAACAAATTCCATCTTGACTACATACGTCTCTCACAATTACCTCATATCATACCTGAATCTAGCCTTACATACTGTTAATGTTTCAGAACAGCAAAGCACTAAGTCAAAGTACGATACTTGGTGAATATCAAGACTCAATATGTATCTCAGGTCTGAGGATACAATGATATTCGCCTTTACTCAATATTTCTTATGACTAATCATAAAGATTCCATGCAGAAATAATAGAGAGCGGGTCAGTCTTATATCTATATCCCATAGATATCAATGAACCTTGGTAGCAACCTTTTGTTCTATATTCATACTTTATGATATCAACCAATCCAAGTTCATTATAATCTTACATTCATAGTTGTTCCCACAAGTATATCGACTACAGACATCTAGAATAACTTACTTATTTACGGATTTAAACATGCTAAAATAGAAGAACAAATGAAGATTATAACCATATAATTAAGACAAATAACATAAGTCCCATATCTAAATATAAAATTTGATCAAGTCCAATCACTAGAATATCGAAGTCCTAAGGCACAAGTATGACTTTCATGCTTTGACCTATCCAGGAGCTTCATGAATGGATCTGCAATGTTTTGATGGGTGTGAACTTTGCGAATACATATCTTTCCCTTTTCAACTTCATCCCTTATGTAGTTGAATCTTCGTTCAATGTGCCGAGTCTTTTGATGTGCACGAGGTTCCTTGATTTGAGCAATCGCACCCTCGTTATCACAAAAGATCTCTAGGGGGTCTTGAATGGTAGCAACAACCCCTAGATCAGCAATGAACTTCCTAAGCCACGCAGCTTCTTGAGCTGCCAATGAGGCGGCGATGTATTCTGATTCTGTTGTAGATAGTGCCACTACATCTTGCTTTGAGCTTTTCCAAGAGACCGCTCCTCCATTCATATGAAGACATATCCACACTGTCATCGAGAATCATCTCGATCAGTTTGGAAACTCGCATCCGTGTAACCCTTTACAACGAGTTCCTCCTCACCAGATCCATATATTAAGAACATGTCCTTAGTATTTCTAAGGTATTTCAAAATACTCTTAACAGCCATCCAATGACTATTACCAGGATTCTGTTGATATCTAATTGTCATGCTTAGAGCACATGACACGTCTGGCCTAGTACATATCATTGCATGCATGATGGATCCTATAGCAGATGCATATGGGACTCCATTCATTCTTTCTTGTTCAACCTTTGAACTAGGACATTGAGATGAGCTCAATATAGTCCCCTTTTGAATAGGTACCAAACCTTTATTAGAATTCTCCATCTTGAACCTTTTTAAGATCTTTTAATGTATGCACTTTGGTTTAAACCTATCAACCATCTTGATCTATCCCTATAGATCTTTATTCCCAAATATAGGCTGCTTCACGAAGATCCTTAATGGAAAAATAGTTTCCAAGCCAGGCTTTTACACCTTCCAAGGTTGGAATGTCGTTTCCAAGTAGTAAAATGTCATCGACATATAATACAGGAAACTAATAGTGCTCCCACTAGCTTTCTTATATACACAAGCTTCATCAGCTTTTTTGATCAAGCCAATTTTTTTACTTCATCATCAAAATGGTGATTCCAACTTCTCGATGCTTGTTTCAATTCGTAAATTGACTTCTTTAACTTGCATACCTTGTTAGGATGTTTTGGATGGACAAAACCTTCAGGCTGTTCCATATGGACATCTTCCTCAAGATATCCATTAAGAAAGGCGGTTTTGACATCCATTTGCTAATCTCATAGTCATAATATGCTGCTATGGCAAATAATATCCTGATAGACTTTAGCATTGCCACAGGCGAAAAAGTTTCATCATAATCAACTCCTTGAGTTTGAGTGAAACCTTTTGCTACAAGTCTAGCTTTATAAGTATCCAAGTTCCCATGCATATTAGTTTTCTTTTTAAAAACCCACTTACTTCCAACTACCTTGGACTTAAGAGGTGGTGCAACCAATTCCTAAACTTGGTTATCATACATGGATTGCATCTCAACGTTCATGGCTTCTTGCCATTTGTCAAAATCAGGTTTTGACATTGCGTCATGGTATGTGGTTGGTTTATCCGAATCTACCACATAGCATCCATCCATGAAAAATCCATATCTCTCAGGAGGAACACTAGTTCTACCAGATGTGCGAACATTTTGTGTATCTTGATCATCCATATGATCATTCTCAACATCCTCATGTTGATTGCTAGTATCAACCAAATGTGTATCGTCTTATGAATCTTGAACCTCTTCAAGTTCCACTGTTCTTCCACTAGTTTCCTCTGAAAGAAACTTAGTTTCCAAGAACTCTGCCTTTCGATCAATAAACACTTTCTGTTCTGTTGGATCATAGAAATAATATCCAATACAATCTCTAGGATATCCAATGAAGATACATTTTATGGATCGGGCTTCCAATTTGTTTTGAGTGTATTGCTTAGGATAAGCCTCACACCCCAAACTTTTAAATATGATAATGATGGAACCCTTCCATGCCATACTTCGAAAGGTGTCCTTTCCACTTTCTTGTTGGGGCCATATTTAAAATACGGGCCGTGAAGAGCAATGCGAAACCCAAAATGATAGAGGTAGTGTACTTCTAGCCATCATAGATCAAACCATATCCAATAGAGTCCGATTCCTCCTCTTAGACACACCATTATGTTGTGTTGTTCCAGGTGGAGTAAGTTGTGAGACAATCCCACAACTTCTAAGATACTCTTGAAATTCACTACTTAGGTAAAGGTAATGAAGTATCTTTCACCATTCCTAGTTATTGGTTTAAAAGGTCCACATACATCCAATGTATGATCCCTAATAAATCATTTGCCCTTTCATTAGTCCCATTAAAAGGGCCTTTGTCTTTTTACCTTGTAAACAGAATCGCATACATCAAATGAATCAATTTCTTTAGTTTTTAAAAGACCATTCTTTTGAAGTTTTTGCATACGATCCTTGTTTATATGACCAAGGCGACAATGCCAAAGATAGGAATCACTCAAATCTAATTTGAGCCTTTTGGTGGTTGCTTGGTACATTGAGCTATCATATGTTGTGTTATTATGAACCAATTCATAAATACCATTACAAGGTATAGCCTTAAAATAAAACACATGATTTAAAGAAACATGAATATCATTGTCAACAAACTTGAAATCATAATCATATTCTCTTAGACGGGAAAGAGAAATAATGTTCCTAGTCAAGCTAGGAGCATACAAAACATTCTTTAAAATAACTTTCAAACCACTTGGAAGCTTTAAAATATAGTCTCCTTGAGCTTCTACGTGAACCTTTGCACCATTGCCCATAAAGAGACTAATTTCCCCTTTTGCATAATGCTCACTTCTTTTGAACCCCTGCAACAAATTGCAAATATGAGTTCCACATCCGGTATCTAATACCCATGTGTTAGAAGAAATAACATTTAGCTCAACATGTATCATAAAGATTGCACCTGAGGTTTGCCCCGCATCCCTCTTCGATCTCAACTCTTTGAGATAGACCGGACAATTGCGTTTCCAATGGCCTACCTCACCACACTCAAAACACGGGTCTTCATGAGCAACCTTTTGCTTCTTTTCTTTCGGTTTGGTTGGTTCAACTTTAGCTTTACCCTTACCATTTCCCTTGATGTGCCCCTTCCCTTTGGCAACACTTGCCCTAGGGTTGGGGAGGATCCTTTTCTTACTACCTCCTTTATTGATCGTAAGGACGGGTAGAACCTTTCTACACATGCCTACCTCGGCCGTTTAGAGCATTGAATGAAGCTCACCAATGCTGTTGTCCCATCCATTCATGTTATAGTTCATAACAAAGCTATCAAACTTCTTGGATAGGGAGTTGAGGATCAAATCCGTTGCCAACTCGTTGGACACACGACAGTTAAGCCTTTCAAGGCGATCAATCTGGCTCTTCATCTTGAGAACATGAGATGATACCGATTGGTCTCATCCATCCGACCTGCATGGAGTGCTCAAACCGTTTCGAAGCGCTCCACCCTTGATTATTGTTGGAACATTTCCTTGAACTGGGTGATCATGTCATAGGCATCGTGGTTCTCAAAGTCCTTTTGCAAATCGGGAATCATACTCGCTAGCATGAGACATGAGACTTGCACAGAGTCCTCGTGTATTTGACCCACTCGGCAAAGTCCTCTACGTTATTCTCATTGGGTTGATCGGGAATGCGATCGTCTAACACATAGGACTTCTTTTCTTGCTTGAGAACGATTCTCAAGTTTTGATACCAGTCCATGAAGTTCCCATGGTTTAGACATTCCTTTTCAAGGATAGTCCTTAGTGATAGGTTATGGACGATCGGGATTGAGTTGTTGTTGTTAGCCATTTACAATTTTACAAAGTTCAATATTTAGTATTTTGATATCAAAGTATTTTAATTGTTAATACCTTTATGTCTCATAGACAACTAATAATTAAAGTCTAGGATCCAACGTTATATTTAAATATCAGTTAGGTGACCTTTATCCCTTTATTTAAATTAACAAGGTAGTCACGTTTGACAATTGTACCTATTACAATTTCTAGTTGTATGGGATCGGTTTAAACATCTTATGTTTTGTTTGGCATGTTTATCCCATCAACACCGTTTGTACATCATGCTTCGGTGATCCTAATGCATGATTTCCAAATCAAGTCGTCCTACTTAGACACACTTGTGATTTTACAAATATAAGTGGTTAGGTGACCTTTATCCCACAAATATGGTAATTTCACCTCAACTTCACAAGTTTCTACATTTATGGTTAGGTGACCTTTATCCCATAAATAAGTTGCAAATGAATTGAGTGTTGTTTAAAAGGATGGTGTTACACTTGTTTGAAAAGGGTTTTGTGGTTCTAAAATTCTAGTTTTTAGAAATACCTTTTATACCATACAATTTGTATGCATTCAAATGCATGGTATTTTATGAAAAACAATTTTCATGGTTCCTTTTAATAAAACTCATTTTTATTAAATCATTAACCCTTATTAAACTCATTTTGTTAATTCCTTTAATGATATTAAAGAACCACTTTTATGCTTGTTTTATCATAGATGTTCAACAAGTTTATCAACTTTCAATTAAAATGTCAAAGAGAACCAAAACAACCAAACATAAAATATAAGTGCATAACCATAGCCAACTATTTTACCACACTTGCTTGCCATAGCAAGTGTGTCAAGAGGTCATTCCTAAGGGTAAAACATGACATAATCTTGTGTTAATGAACTCCCACTTGAACTTGCATCCAAATGCTTCAAGTATCCTTTTGTGTTGTGATTCCACCACCATCTTTAGGCACCTTCTTTTTCTTACAAATCAGCCCCAAAATGCTTATTACATAGAAAAAACTTAATACATTTTTTGTAGGAAAATAAAGTGCAAACTAATCTATTTATACATACCAAATGAAACAAATAAATTACATAGCCTTTATTACAACCAAATGAAATCACAACCACAAACAATCAATCACAAGGTCATGGATAGGTTTCATGCACTAAAACACATCCAAATATGTATTCAAAACCGATAATGGCAGTCCCTTTTGAACCCAAGTTCTCGGCCAAAACAAACCAAGAACAAGTGGGTTTTTGTCCAAACAAACAAACTATCTCATTATTTTAATTTTTCAAGATCCTTACATGGATATAAAAGTAATATCTTGAAAAACAAAGGGACTTCCATGTGTGAAATTTCCAGCCCACTTTTTATTAAAAAAGGACCCGAAAATTTCAATTTTTGAAGCATGTATCCATATAACCGGCTCTTGATGCCATTGATGGGTTTTGTAGATCCTTACCAAATTCATATTAACCATTTGTTATGTAAAACACAGTGGAGTTAAGGTCAAAAACATGAGTCTATGTATCATATATACTTGTTAAAACAAAACCCAAGACAAGGATCTATTTATATGGAAGAACATACTTTCAAAAACACTCAAGAACACATTACTACCTTTGAAACGTGGAGAATGATGCAAGAAAATGCTGATGTTTGAAAGCTAAGACTTCAATATAGAAGCCCTCAAGAGATGATACCCACAAGCCCTTCCAAGACACCTACTTGTTAGATAGTAAAACACCAACTTGCTACTCTTCTTGTAGATCCGAATCTACCCAAAACAAATCTGAATTTTGAGGCTTGCAAAGCTGATGTTCGGCCAAGAAGAAGTAGGAGAGAACTTGATTGTGTGTGTAAGAAAAGGTGTTTCTATGGAAGAGTGTTAGAGTGGATTTATTGTTGCATGAACCAAGACCAAAAGGAGGATTCGCAAGGCCAAAACGGGCGGTCGAATTGGACCCCAAAGTGGGTTTCCCTCCATTTTCTTTTATAAAATGTTACACTCTAACCCTTTGTTTTATAAAACTAAAACCCCTTTTAATTTTATAACACTAGAACACTTTCATTTGCTATTGTTTAACTAACTTAAATAATGAAACAAATGATTTCTCATGAACAAATGATCTACATAATGTTGTTCATTTACAAAAAGCAATGTTTTAGAAAACCCGTTTTCTAAATTGGTGCTATTATTTATTTGTATGATCTCATCAACGAACAAATTTATTTATTGGTGTTTATTTGGCTTGTTATTAGGTATGACCCGACTTGGATCATAAAGTACTAACCACATCCATCTTATATGTGTCTTGGGCATATAAGATCCAACAAGGGAGGGGTTTGATTAAAAAGTGAAATATCGAAATAACAGGGAGGGGTTGGGTTACAAAGTGGATCCACCACCACATGAGATCATGTTAAATGCTAAATGTAGACCAGTAGATAACAATCCAATCAAGGATCATGTGGTGTCCAGTCCTCTAGTTAGCGATCCGGATTCCACGGGAAAACAGGTGGACTCTGTCCCTAAATAGAAGGAGGCTACTCTGAAATCAAAAGGCAAGATGCCTCTTGAAAATTTAAATGATGAATTTAAAAGGAGTAATATAAGGTCAGGTTCCACAAAGTCTATCTCAGAACCCAAACTGACTAAACCAGTTAACCACAAACATGCTAGTCATCAAACTCAAACCAAAAGGAATGTTAAAGATGTTAAAAACGTGAAAACAATTCATTTTGTTAATAAACGTGATACATCTAAACGAGACGTGACTAAATCCAACTAGACACATGTCACCATAGTATCATAATCAACCACACATAAACAATTTCCTCAACATGTAGAAGGTAGATCATGCTACAATTATGGAAAGAGAGGATACATCTCTTCTATTTGTCCTTATTATCAAACACCAAGAAAGAAAATTGAAGTTTATGATACTAAACCAATTTCTTCAAAAGGAGTTCTATTACTCCACCAAAAAGAATTAATATACCTAAAGTTCAAACTGTATGCCAGTCGTGTGTTTATTACAAACATGCCTTACACAAAACTGGCTTATGGAAAGAAAATTCAAGTTCAGTGTCTGATAATGAGAACTAGAAGAAGAATGTTGTGCCTTCACCTTCAAATGAACAATTTGTTGTGTCATGATGTGTGATTCCTCTGGGTCACCCAAGCCAGTTAAGGCTTGGGTCCCAAACATAAATTGATAATTTCTTCTGAATTGGCAGGGTGTTTGTTACAGTGTTATCACAAACACCTCAATTGTTGATAGTGGGGCATCCAGGCACATGACATGGAACCTATCTCTCCTTTCAAATGTTAAACAAATTAAAGGGGGACATGTATCATTTGCTCAAAATAAATGAGGATACATCACCACTCAAGGCGAAGTGGGAAACCATAAAGTAAAGTTTGATAACGTAAACTACATTCAACAACTACTAAACAACTTGTTTTCAGTGTCCCAAATATGTGACAAAGGATTCAAAGTTTTTTTAACAACAAGAAGTGTTATGTATTGATGAATGATTACGTTATTACAGAGGATCAAATCTTAATGTCAGCTTCAAGATATAATGATTTATATGTCTTGGATCTATCAAAGGCCTCTGGAACAGATCATCAAGTTCAATGCTTCTTGTCAAAGGCAACTGAGAGGGACTCGATCTCCTGGCTTAGGAGAATGGGACACATCAATCAACCAAAATGAATCATCTGATCCAAAATGATTTAGTGAATGGAGTAAACATCAAGAATTCTCAACTTCCAGAATTTTGTGTAGTGTGTAAGAAAGGTAAACAGCCCAAGAAGTCTCACAAGGCAAAGAAAGTAAATACCATGAATTGCCTCTCGAACTTCTACACATCGATCTGTTTGGACATGTGAGCACTAAAAGCATCGCTGGTGATTTGTACTCTAATGTAGTCACTAATGAGTACTCCAGATTCTCTTGGGTAATGTTTCTGAAATCCAAATCAGAGACATTTGAATTGTTCAAATAGCTGGTAACCACATTAGAATTTCTCTACAAGCTGAAAGTGTAACCGATTCGCTCAGACAACAGCACTGAGTTCAAGAACCAATGGAAGGAGGCCTTCTGCAAAGAGAAAGGAATTGTACACTAGTTTACCTATGCGTACACGGCACAAATGAATGGAGTGGCTAAATGGTAAAACAGGAGCTTGATAGAAACAGCAAGAACGATGCTAGCAGACTCAAAACTGCCCATCCAATTTTGGAACGAGGCAGTTGCCAATGCATGTTACACCCTAAATCGAGTTTTGGTGGTTAAAGATCAAGGTAAAACATGTTATGAGTTGCTCCAGCGACGTAAGCCTAATCTAGAGTACCTCGAACCATTTGGTGCACCATGTACGCTACTAAAGAAAATTCAGTCAGGGAAGTTCAGTGAGAAGGCTCAAGAAGGGAGTTTTCTAGGATACAACATATACCGAATAAGAGAGTTTACAACAACTCAATGGGTCAAGTAGAAGTGTTATGCAATGTTGATATTCAGAGATACACCACCCCCCATGCTGAAAAAGGACCCGCATTCTTCTTTGATTATGATAGATTCTTTAAGTCCTTCAATATCCCTCTCTCCCTTCCTCATGATAAGTCATTGACGAAAATGATGTACGATGTCTTAAACACACTGTCACTAGACTCGACAACATCAGATTCACAAGGTGAGTCTTCTAGTCCTTTAGGAGGAGCATTTGTGGTAAGCTACTTCTCCTCTGTTGATGAAAAAGTGGAGAATGATCAGGTGGATCAGGAGGAACAGGTTCTTGCTACTGAAAGTACACAAGCATCAGATGTTGATGCCTCTAACACTTTGGAACCACACACTCCAATGACTACACCTACTGAACCAAGAATTAAAAACCGGATGAGGAAGTAGTTGTACCCACACTCCCGGATCTCGACTTAATGTATATCATCCTCTGGACAATGTCATAGAGGATGTACAATCGAGAGTACAGACAAGAAATCAGCTATACTTAGTTGATAATTCCTCAGTCATGGAAAAAGGTGATCTTCATGATGGTGCTTATCGATGTTTGGTGTCTAAATTTGAGTCAAAATATGTAAGTGAAGCCTTAAAGGATGAGGCCTGGGTTAGTGCCACGTAAGAAGAACTCCTGCAATTCAAGAAACTAGGAGTATGGACACTGGTGGATAGACCAAAAGGTGATAAGGTAAATTGGCACTAAATGGGTCTTGAATTGCAAGAAAGATGACCAAGGGGTCATAATCAGAAACATGGCTCGACTTGTCATTCAAGGTTTTAGACAAGTCGAAGGAATTTATGAAATTGAAGTGTTTGCACCTGTGGCTAGAATGGAAGCAATCTGTATCTTTGTAGCCTATGCATCTTACATGAAGATCAAAGTCTATCAACTAGATGTCAAAAATGCATTCGTTCATGGTGAAATCCATGAGACAATATATGCCAGTCAACCCGAAGGATTTGAGGATCCTTATCATCAGGATAAAGTTTACAAGCTTGATAAGGTTCTCTATGAAATCCTTGATAAGGCTCTCAACTCATCTCCTGAAATACGGTTTTCACAGAGTAGTTATTGACTATATACTATTCATTAAAGAAAAGGATGGCGACTTACTGCTCATCCAGATTTATGTTGATGACATAGTCTTTGGTTCCAAAACCGAAAATTTATGTAAAGAATTTGAATCTGTCATGAAAGCAGAATCTAAGATGAGTGCAATGGGGGAGATGAAGTTCTTCCTAGGATTATAGGAAAAGGAATCTTCCTGCATGAGGCTAAATACATAGGGGACATCCTCAGTCGGTTTGACATGGAGAATGCTTCAGCTACCGGAACTCCACTTCCCACTAACCATGATGTGGCACCAGACCAAAATGGTGATCTGGTTGATGCTACAATGTATAGAGGAATGATTGGATCTCACAACTTCTCGTCCTAATATCATGTACGTGATGTGTCTCTGCCCCAGATATCAGGCCAAACCGAAAGTCAACTATCTCATAAGGGTTAACGGATTTTCGTTTATCTGAAGGGTACTCCAACACTCAGGTTGTGGTATCCTCATGATGATGATTTTCAGCTTATAGCGTATAGTAACTCAGATTATGACGGCTGCAAAATGAACTAAAAGTCAACGTCTGCAAGATGTCAATCCTTTGGGAGAAGATTAATCATGTGGTATTGTAAGAAGCACACATCGGTTGCTCTGTCAACTTGTTAAGCTGAATACTATTGCACCCTAAAAGGATCATACATGCAAATTCAATGGGTGACTTGATGGTTGTTTTGCTGGAATCCCACAAGGCCAAGAAGAAACATGGATGAAGATCCTGCAAAAGAAAAAAAGCAAGTATGGTCTTGTGTATTTGTCAATGTGGAAGACATAAAACAAATACGTACAAGTATTTGTTCTTCTTCATTGACAAATGCGGAAGACCAATTAGTAATGCGGACAAGACATTGTTCATCCGCATTCATCCGCATTAACCAATGCGGATGACCAACATACTAATGCAGATGATCAACTGAAGAAATTCTCATCAAGTCAACTCATCCGCATTTGCCAATGTGGATGAACAAGCAGAGATGCATATCAAGACTTAGACTAGTTCTAATGTAATAGACAGGGGTAGTTTAGTCATTTTAGGAAGGCATCTTGTCTGCGAATAAATAGAATAGCTAACCTCGTACATTAGGAGACAAGATTTAAGACAATCAAAATATTTCTATTCTCTAAGTGTATTATTACTTTTCTTGCTACACCCTAGCAGTCTATGTAATCAATCAGCTTTATTAATATATACAAAAGCATTTATGAGTATTTCTTCTGCATTGAATGTTTATTGTTTGTTTGATTCCGCCATTCAATCATTAACCCAGTCATTATATCGATCCTTAGTAAGAGTCTCAATCTCACTAACCCAGTCATATAAGTTCCTGCTGCAAGTTGCTGTTCGCATATAATTTGGATTCAACAGCAAATGCGCGACTACGGTTTGCAATTTTCTAACACTCCTATCTATGTTGGTAATTCTGTTGATATAGTCATAACAAAAAATCCAGTCCAACATCTTAAAACTAAACAAATCGGTATTAAATATCACTTTATAAGTGCTGTTGCAAATCGATGTGCTTAAAATAAATACGGATTTTCAACGCGCCGACCTCTACCCTAAAGCATTTGACAAACCGATGTTTTTCTATCTATTAGAGGTTAATGGCGTGAGAAAGAAATGTGATGTGATTTCAAAGAATGAAAATGCGTAGTCTGACATTTTTTATTTATTTGATTTTAATTTCATTTTTTTTATTTTCCTGTTTATAAAATCCAAAAACATAAAAATATTTTCGGTTTTAGAATTCTAGGGGGAGAATAGGTTAGATTACTATTAAAAAACCAAGGGACAAGGACAACTTAGCTAAAAGGAAAGTAATCAAATCTGTGATAGTGATTCAATGTTTATGGAAAATGATAGTACACAGGAATCAGATTGTTTGGGACTTCAAAAGACATTAACTGACTATGATGCAAAATTCAAAGTTTAAGTCTGAAAAGTCTAAGAAAAATAAAAGGAAAAATGATAGTAAAACTAGTATGCTACCAAGGTAACATAGAGAAAGTAGACCTAGAGGCTGTTAGTTTAATATATGATGTGTCGGTAGATTCAACACAATAGATAAATAGACCTCATTGGTGGTTTAAAATTCAATTGTTCTTCTTGCCGTGGGTTCCCATCTTATCCATGCTTAACACAATCAACGCAGTTCCAAATAAGGGGTGAAGAGCAAAATAAACGCCATAAATGTGTGCAGACGACCATAAAAATTGAGCAAAGCACATGAAAAAATACAAAATGAACTCAAGCTTATAACTTATATTATCGGTGTGTTATATGCAAAAAGAAAATAAAAGCTCTAATAAGAAGATAGGTTGTGTGCCTCTCTGCTATGCGGTGGCACTGACCTGAGGATAAGAATAACCTAAATATTCTAGAATTCATTGTTGTTTGCGCCTCTCTGTTGTGCTATGGCACTGACCCGAGTCTTGGCATCTCTCTGAAAACTCTTAGAATAGTTTCTTCTTGAAATATACCCATAGACCACTCAAAACTCCTGAGGAACGTTGATTAACATATAAGTGTGGGATCCACAAATGCTTGTTGATAAATTAAACCTTAACTCGCCACCAATGTGTGTCAAAAATCAATGTATGGATTTAAGTGGACGTGTATACTAACAATCATCATGAGCTGTAGTTTTTGAAAGTCAAAATCATTATGTGCATCTTATAGCTCTAGTATGATTTCCTAAATTGCTATTTACTCTCAGCAAGAAACAAGGATCTAGCATCCAAATTTTTTAGTAAAATGTCCAAATGATTATAATATACGTGTATGATTCCATATTGAATTATACGAGAAATGATAAAATAGAATTGAAGCTGTGCTGTTTACGAAGTAAAATGAGTTAGACGTAATCTAATATATTTAAACCGATATCCATTCAAAATACAAAAATATGCCTTGGTTTTGATTTTGAATTTCTAGTGTTTTTATCTAATTATATCTAGTTATTTGGTAGGTAAAAGTCAGACTATGGACCTGAATTCAATCTAATAATCACTCACAAAAGGGGGTCAAATTTGAGGTGACCAATTGTGTTTTTAAATTAAAAGGATCACGTCTGAGGTGATCAATGGTTTGTTAAAAGGATCACGTTTGAGGTGATCAACAGTTTTGTTAAAAAGGTCATGTTTGAGATTATCAACGGTCATAATGTCTTATATGTAATTAACAAGTTAAGTGTTTGAATGTGAATAAGTTGAAACTCATAAGTCTTAGCCATTCGCACGATTGGATCATAAGCAGGAGTCAATCGCATGATTGAACCATACTTATGGACCAAACGCTCGATTGGACCATACGCTCGATTGGACCATACGCTTTGGTCAATTCATGTGATTGGCTCACCAGAATGAACCAATCACATGAATGGAGGTAACCGACTGATTCAGTCACATGACTGAACCCGAGTCACACGATTGGATGTGACCAACTAAGTCAGTCACACGATTGAGCCCCAGTCGCCCCAATGAAGCGTGCGACTAGGTCTAATCGCCGGACTGAAGATAAGATCAGTATAAATAGGGCTAATGTCGATCACTTATTCTCACCACCCTTCAATCGCTCCCAAATCGCACGACGGCAAACATACTCTGCCAAAATTTGATTTAGTTGATTTCGCACTAAGATTGTGTTACTAACGTGTACTCTAATCTTCTACGGGTACTTAGTGAATGAAATCGCATAAAATACATGGATTAATCGAACCCTAACTGACCAAATAGACAAAAATGAAGAATTTTGTATAAACTTTCAAATAGACAATGTAAATGTAATGAAGGACATACAGTGATAGTTAGGGTCCCTCAGAATATAAAGACTCTAAACACAACGTTTATCATCAAGTTTTGACCTACATTCGGGGTTATAGTGTCGAACAGAGAATTATGCAACATGACACTCCTAATAAACTTCAATCGCACGATTGAGCTAGGCGAATGACTCAATTGACCGAATTAACAAGGCGTATGAGCTCAATCGCCCGATTGAACTCAACCGGATGATCAATCACCCGATTGAACTCAGGCGCACGCCCAGTCGCCCGATTGAACTCAACCACACGCCCAGTCTCCTGATTGAACTCAACCGCATGCTCAATTGCACGACTGTACTCAGTCCTATGGTTCAATCGCACGATTGAACCATACAAATTTCAAAACATTTTAAATTATCAACAGTTTCTATTATGGATAAATCTCATGTTTATGTGTCTTGTGTTACATAAACATGGCAGATAGGTGGATCATTAACACCAAGCACAACATTTGTGCTCACTTGGATGCCACCACGAGGAATGTTGCTGAGTTTGTTGGTATTATTGCATTCCTAAGGAGATCAAGGATCTACAAAGCTATATCTACTCCATGCACACGCTACCGGTCTATACAACAGGCCTTCTGGAAGGTGCGTCCATTGACAGATCTACTGAGCCCTACTGCATTCAGAGCACCATTTTTGGGCAAGACATTGAGGTTATTGCTACAGACCTTCGACGGTACTAGACCTGGGAGAGGATGCTGCCCACCCAACCAAGTTACATCCTTTGACCGTAAGGAATGTTTTCTAAGGATGAAGTAGCCTATGGATATTAATGCAGGTGTGCTCAACAAAAAGCAACATGTGTCCCCAGTTCAAGTACTTAGCGCATGTCATTCTAAAGTGCATTGCTTCATGGAGGGGTGGATTTGTTGATCTCTTTGACAAAATCCAGAATGCTTATGTGGCACTAGTGCTGAATCACCCCTTGAGCTTCTCCAACTAGATTTTCTCTTACCTGAACGAGAACCTTGAGGCAAAGGGTAAGGAGAGCTTCTACATGTATCCAAGGTTCTTGCAGATGATCATAGATGAGAAGCTCCCCCTACTGCCCAAGGAGAAGGACGATGCAGTGATGTAAGAGGTTATGGATGACACCCCTGGAAAGGATGAAGGTGTACAGGGGGAAGCAGGTGAAACCGCATCTTAGCGACTATTCGGGCACCTGGCCATTGTTGATTACGTGGCGCCTGCTCATAAGAAGTGGCGTCATGATGACAGTGACTCCGATACTGAGCCGATTGAGATACCCATTGATGATTCAGATGATGACGACGATGACCATGGTGATGGTCAAGGCAGTGAGGCTCCAGGTGGATCCGAGCTGGCTCAAATCCACCCCAACTTTCAGATAGATGAGGAGGAAGAATCAGACGACGAGCCATAGGTGTAGACAGTGAGCAACAAGGTAGTTACCACTGAGAGAGGGCTTGTGGTGGTTGGTGGACGCCAGGGTGAGTCCAGGGATGTTGCTGCTGCTACTACCGATCCATCGTATGTCCCGGACCATTACATGAGCCCAAGGGGAGCATCCTCCTCTAAAACAACATAAAACTAAATACATACAGAAGGAAACTAACAAAAGACCATTTACAAGGAAAGTAAACATTCTAAACAAAGGTGTGTCCAACCTATACATGATCTTCGGTACTCCCCCTAGGTTGAAACTCACCACCTTCACTCATCTTGATGTGTCTTATCAGCTCTAGTGTCCTTTGTTGCCTCTGGTTAAGCTTCAGCACCTCCTACAACAACTTCCTCAGAGGCTTTAGCACATGATTCTCCATGGTTTCCTCGTGCATCACGAGCTCCTTCGGGATGAGCACTTGCTCGCTAAAACAGCTTGGCCAAATCTTGTATATCCATGTTTAGGTCATCTTGGGCTCTTACTCTCTTGGCTAAACTCTTTACCTCTAATCTTGATTGCTACAGTCATAAAGAGACTGGCTTCCTTCCTTGTTTCCTCACCTGCACCTGCTTTGATATGATTCTTGCAAAGAACCAGCAGGTCTTCATCAGAGAAGCCAAAAAGTTCCATCGGATCAAAGACTTTGATTTCAGCACCATTCTTCACTCTAATAATTTCCTCCCCCGTATTGTTATCATAAAACCAGTTTTCAAAGTTCTGTAGTTGTTGGGGGAGGGGGTCTGCCAGTCTGACCTTGTTCATGCTCTTTGGGGGTTTCACCCTTAGAACAATCCTTCCCTTCCTAGTCTCCTAATCCTTATCTCTTTTTTATCGTTTCCTCTCTAGCTTCATATATCCGAAAGATTCAAAGCTGTCATTTATACCATTCTGAATCTCTTTCTCCAGAAGTGTGGCTCGTTCGGTTAGATGTGCGTTTAGAAGTGGTGAAGCCGCTAACCGCCTAAGATCCCATTTAGGCAATGTCTTAAATGCCTTCCTCTTATGCAAGTAGCTAATACCACCCCCTCTCCTCTTTATCATGAACATTTTAAGGCCGGGGTTATAGCATCAACTTATAATCTTCTTATCAGCCTCCTTCTTACTCAACCCTTCCATATGTTGGAAAAGGGGGGTTATTTCTTCTAGCCCCTTCTCTTTGACAAACCATTCAACTCTATCCATCTTAAACACATCCTAATCATTCTCTCCCTTCTTGTCTACATAAATTAGTGGCATCTCATCAATTTCATAGAACTCATGTTTATAATCCCAGCCTCCAAAACTTCCTCTTCATTCTCCCTTCTGGTATCCTTCATTTCTTACTTCACAATCGTCAGCATCAGCAGTTGATACACTAGATTTGCCCTCTCTTGCCCTAGATGAAGTATCCACGTTCAGAAACAGGTACTTTGAAGTATTAGTCAAATCATCTAACTCAGATTGAGTAAGTTGATTAGGCAGGCCGGTAGTAGCTTTTAGTTGGGTAATCTCCTCGAACAACTTTTTCAATAGACAGTTTTGATTAACAAGCATCTTCTTCATTCCCTCTATCACCTCATCTTTATGCTTTTCTCGTATCTCTTGGTTAGTGAGTTTAGTCATTATCATGCTCAGTTCATTTCCTCTATCAGTCTAGCTATGTTTTATTTCTCTCCTTTGCAGCACAACACCGTTGCTTTAGCCTAGTCAATGTTTAGCTCGTCTGATCCACCTTTACGGTGATCTAGACACATGATGAAGACATGAGCAATAAATCTCCATTCCTTGGAGAGGAATGACTTCATGATCTTCTTTCAGGAACCAAAAGCTGGCCCCTCATAACCCATGCTCCTGAATGCTTCGAACACCTCTGTATCAGACATAGAAACCTTTTCACCAGAATCCTCCCCTAGCCTCAGAATCCTCTAAACTATCTCAGCAGTAATGGTCACCTTTTGCTCTAAGACTTTGGCAGTAATTCTTTGAGTATTTCCTCTTGTATCATATTCAGCAGATCTCCAGAAATCTCTGAGATGAATATCATATATGGTGGTGGTATGAGATGTAGCATAACCTATGGAAGATCTTTTCAGCCATCTTATACAGTCTCAAAATCCCGCGGCATACGGATGTGTGTCGTCCAATATAGCGGTGATGTTGTTTCTCTCATCAAACTTTAGATTTGCCATTTAAACCTAAGAAACAGATGAAATAAATTAGAATAAAGTGATAAAAATGAATACATAAGAAAGAATGAAGAATAATAAAAAAAATTAAAAAATAAATTCGCTAGCCAAAAATATAGTTTCACAGGGTGAGATTTTAGTTTTGGAAGGTGAAAGAATAGTTTCGCTACCAAGAACACATCATATTCGTTCAACCAGAAATGTAGTTTTGACGGGCTGAAACTATAGTTTCGGCATTGCAAAACAAAAGATTAGTCAGCGATACTGTTATGTTCGCTCGGACAGCATAACCTTATAGTTTCGCTGAGAAATTAAGAACTTTCGTTCAGTTTCGCTGGACAATCAGTAGTTTCGTTGGATGAACAGCGAAGTCACCAAAAAGTCTTAATCCAAAGCACCCATAGTGTGATATTATTAACAAGATTAAGTGATTGTCCTGAGGTCGAAACTCACTTGCGAATATGAACTACACCCAATTAATAACAACAATACAGAATGACAAAAACAAATGAGAGGGACACGGAGAAGCCCTAAGGAGCCAAGCCGATAGTGCGAAAGTGAGATTTTAGTTTGGTAAAATGACTTAATAGCTTATAGTTTCGCAGCAAGCGAAACTATAGTTTTGCCAAACGAATCGATAGTTAAACAAAGTTGCAATTTCGTCACATGGAATTCATACTAAAAAGACATCGCATAAGAAAACAATGTTGAGTGAAATTGGAATTTCGTCTAGAGAAACAAATAGCGAAATTAAAGTTTCACTGTACTTTTTTTAACAATCAATAAACAACTATTACTCAGATCAAAATTGATAAGAGACCACATCCTCAAAATATGTAATAGCATAGAGATGACTTTAATCATTGACCAGCAATTAGATAATACCGATAACTGAATCTAATCACAGTCTTGATTGATTTTGAAGTCCTTAAATTGATCAATAATGATTGCTCATATGTTTGTCCACTTAAACCCATGCCCTATCTTTTTCAAAAAATAGCAGATGATTTGTTAAGATTTGATAGATGCTTTAAAATGATAGGACCCCACAATCATTTGGCAAAAGCACTCATCCATCCACAGAATTTCTTGAATTTTGAAACGATGTTAAGAAAAAGTCTTGTACGGATTCGTGTAAAAGATAATCAACAGAATATTTCATTCTGTGATGAATTCATCATTTACATGATTTAATACATCTTAGATCAAGATGGTGAGAGCTCCAGGTCTATACTCACGTATAACAAAGGAGATCACCATTTAAATATGTGCCGCTGAGAGCTCCAGGTCAGTACTACCGTACAACAAGGGAGATCATCACTCCAGGTCAGCACGACCGTACAGCAGAGGAGATTAGCATAGGTACAAGAAACAAATGTATAGGACATGAATTAAAGATCAATTCTCAATCCACTTTTTATCGGGACTCAGTTTTTGTGCAGGCCAAAATGATCGCGTAAATTCAGACATCCTTAAGCAAAGATTTTAATTTAAATCACATTGCAGCTGTATACTTTATTCTTCAGGCTGAGTTTACCAAGCATATCATTAAAGAATCTGTTTGTTTGTTTTTTTATTACTTGGAATTAAATATAAGATGTAAATCAGAGAGTAGTATCAGTTACTATCATTTCTCATTATAGGTACCAATCATGCATAAATGAACATATCCGAAAGATATAGAATCATTTCTCGTCATTTCAAACTCAACACCCAGATTATTTATTTACTCCCCCAAATTTTATTTTAAAAGGATAATATTATTAAGATTATTATTATTATCAATATTATATATATATATATATAAACAAAATTTTATAAGAGAAAAGATAAGAAGTATAAAAGGATATTATCCCTAGCATAGAGATCTGTTGGACCAAAAGAACCAATGAGCCAAGATCAGAAAACCTCTAAGTCCCACATGGTATCACAACAACTGCTGAAAGCCTCATCAGCAGTTTGACAAGTGCTGAAGACTTCAACAGCTGAAGATCAAGTGCTGAAGACTGCATCAGCTGAAGAACTAAAGTGCTGAAGTACAACAGCTGAAGAATGCAAGTGCTGAAGCAGAAAGGCCAAAGTACTGAAGTACAACAGCTGAAGAGTTTACAAGTGCTGAAGATCAACAACTGATGTACAAAGTCTGAAGACAAAGACTGAAGACATCAGCTGATGACATCTACTGAAGTCATCAGCTGATGAAACACCTGAAGGTCAAAGTCTGAAGATCAAGTACTGAAGCCTCAGTAGTTTGTCACAACTGCTGAAGAGTACTTCTTCAGTAGTTTGTCACAACTGCTGAAGAGTACTTCTTCAGTAGTTGTGATATCAGTAGTTTTATATTTCTAGTTTCAGTAGTTTTATGTTTCAGTAGTTTTGTAAAACGACTGAAGAGCTTGTTCTTCAGTCGTTGTAGTTTCAGTAGTTTCTAATCAGTAGTTTTATATTCTGCACTTAACACTCTGATATGTTCTCAGTAGTTGTGAACATTTCAGTATTTGTTAAGATTTAGTTATTTTTGTAATAGATCTGCGAGTTGTCACTTTCCATGATAACAGCAGTGATTGTTTCACTCTATATAAGGAGTGACAACCTATTGTAATAGTGTGAATGATATGAATGATTGATTAGAAATATTCTATATCTATAAACATTCCTTGAATAAGAATATATATTCTCTCACTATAACCGTATGTGCTCTTAATGCATACAAGTATCGATTACTTGCTATAATTTGTCTAATTCCTGTTCTTATTCGCTGCTTTGAACTCTAATACATCAAACTTGTGATCGCTGATCCTGTCAAATGGTATCAGAGCAGGTTCATCATTGATCGATCTAATAATTGATCATTGAAACTGCTATTCAAGATCTAAGTTTGATTGAATTAGCTTTTGTTTTTGCAAGAAACGGTTATAGAGATTGAATTTTTCTGTATTTCTGGTCATTCATCCTGAGATCTTTTCTTGGTTTTCATTGAGTTTGTTGTGGTCTGTGTAAAACTTTTAAAAGCTTGAATTAAATGTTTTTGAACTGAAAATGACTACTCCCTCCAATGATCCTCATAATACTGGTTCCTCAACCAAGCCCCCAATGCTGGTTAGGAATGAGTATAACATATGGCAACGACGAATGCTCCATCACCTGTCTGTTAACAGCGCAGGTTGTTGAACATCAGTGGTACATGGTCCACACAAGCCTATGGTGAATAACCCGGAAACCAATCAAATGGTTCCGAAGAGGAGGGAGCAATACTCAGATGAGGATAAGAAGTTGCTTGAAATTGATGCAAAAGCCCATGGAATTCTGGCCATGGCACTGCCAAATGAAATCTATTCTGGGCTAATGCATCATGAAACTGCCCATGACCTCTGGAATGCCTTGAAAGAACAATTTGGAGGAACAGATGAGGTCTTGGCAAATAATAGAGAAATCCTTGCCCAACAAAATGAGACATTTTCTCATAGAAAGGGTGAGACACTGACTCAAGAATACGAGCGGTTCTCTTGTTTGATCTCTGAATTAAAAATGGTCAAACTTGAGTACACAAATATTCAGATGAATAATAGATTTCTCAGATAATTGCCTGAGAGATGGGACACATATACTATTGTCCTACGCTCCAGTGCAAGTTTGGACAAACTATCTCTCACCCAACTCCATGGGAAACTACTCACGTTTGAAAGAGAGATAGAACAGAAGAGAAAGCTGTCCTCATCTGGAAAGCTCACTGAAGACTTTGTACCAGGCAACACTGCCTTGGTCGGTCATGAGTCAGAATATGCTTCATCTGAATGCTAGTATGATGAGCATATTAATTTCTCTTCAAGCACTTCTGATTCTGCATTTGTGAGTGTTGATGGTCAGTTTACTGGGTGTCATAATGACAATTATATGTTCATCATGGATGATCTCAAGGGGATTGCTGATGACGACTTAGAAGAGATGGATATTTTGAGCCAAATGGCCCTGATAAATATCAGATCTCAGAAGTTCTATAAATGAACTGGAATAAAATTCCCAGGACTCTCTGGCAAAACCAAAGTTGGTTTTGACAACAGCAATTTGAGGTGTCACAAATGCCAAAGCTTGGACACTTTGCAAGAGAGTGTAGATCAACTGGATCTAACTCCACTGCACCCTTTGTGACTTTTCCTGGCAATAGTCAACAACACAGAGGGCAACATCCTATCACTTCTAGTCAACATCCTCAACAACAATCTCCGGCATATTTTGTTCCTCAGGGTCAAATGCCATATCCGTACCCTTGTTATTACATGCCACAGTCAAATCAAGTTCAAGTTCCCATGGCACCACAACCTCATGCACTACCAGAACCTCAGCCATCCCAATCTCATCAACAAACTCAACCTCAACAACACAGCTTCTTCACCCCAGGAGTTGTTGACTGGAGCAGTTACCAGATGACATGTCTGGTCATGACCAACTGTTCTCAGGTGCTGGTCAACATGGTGTGACAGTCCTTTTGGGAATCTAGCTCTTATGGCTTTGGAGTCTGCTGATACTTCATTTTCTAATGCCTCTACACATCAGGTATCATAGGTATCCTCTGAGGCAAAAGCCAATTATGTTCTGAACCATGCATAGCAGCATTTGCTTCCATAGAGAAGCAAATGTAGCTTTAATTAATAAGAACATTGAGCTAGAACAAATAATTTCCAAAAACAAAGCTGAATTTGAGTCTGTACTTAAAGATAAAAATGATGAGATTTACAAACTGAAATGCCAATAATTGATGATAAGGCTAGAGAAGAGGTACTTCTAGAAAAGTACAAAGATCTCAAAGAAACCTTGCAGTTACCCAGGTGGAGTGTGATAGATGGGTACAATCATGCAAAGGTTTTGAAATGCTTCTTAGTAAGCAATCTGCTTCCAATCTGAAGTTTGGCATTGGTTACAATCACACTGCTCCACCTACAGATTTTACTCCAAGAGCAGAAGTAGAATCTGATGGTGAGAGTGATAACCAATCCATCACATCCTGTGATCTACCGTCTGATACAACACAATCAGAAGTAGCAGTCAGCATCAAGCCCTCTTTGAACCTATCAGCTGATGTTGATGGTTCAAATGTTGACACTCACATGATCAATAAGTTGATCAACTCAGGAGTTAATTCTGAAGGTCCCGAAAGGACTAGAGAGCAGGATTTAACACCTGAAGTTCAAACTCAAACTACTGCCAGTACTGAAAAGAAGATAATTAACAGTAGAAAGAGTTTGAAGCCTAATAAAGAGGGAGTCGAGAAAGCAAACAATGCTTCCAAAGCATTGAAGAGCAAGTCTCCAGTTGCTTCATCCTCTTTAGTTGATGATCAACCCAAGATGAAGAAGAAACCATGTGAATTATATGTGGTTTGTTTAATCATCTTACAGATGATTGTTGGTACAAAAGAGGTTCCAAACTCAAACAAAAAGAAGAAATTAAAGAGAAAATGGTAAAAATGAAAAATGAGTTTGAGACCACATTTGTATCAGCAACATCAAATCCTGTAACCCTTAAGTCCTCAAAGAAATCCAAAAAGGAAGGGGTTAAACAGGTGACAGCTGAGAGTGCTCAGAAGAAGAAGGTGCAACATAGGAACTTATTAAACTCCACTGGCAATATGTCAGATGAGCTGAAAGCTTTATCACAAAATCAGACATAGCTGTTAATGATGGTTCAACATCTGTTGGGTAGAGTTAACCAACTAGATGCTCCTATGTTGAAACCACAGAAAAGGAGGTCCAAGCCAAAGGACTCCTCTTCTACACCATCTTCTTCCTCTCAGGCTGTTGTTCCAAATAAACCTGTCAGTTTCCCATCTATTGATGAGACCAGGCCTAAAACCAAAAAGGTTTGGGTCTCCCAAACTAACTGATTGTTTATTATTGCAGGGTTCTTCAACATGCCAAAGTAGCATCTGGTATGTAGATAGTGGGGGATCTATGCACATGACTGGAACAGCTCCTTCTTCATGACTACTCTCAAGGAAAGAAGGGATTTGTTTTTTTTGGCAATGATGCTAGGGGTTACATCATTGGTAAGGGTTTTGTCTCCAATGGAGAAATCAAATTTGATGATGTTAATCATGTGGAAAATCTCAAGTACAATCTCTTGAGTGTCAGTCAATGTGTGGTGAAAAGGCCATGTTGCTCTTTTCACCAGTCAAAACTGTAGGATTCTGTCATCCAAGTTTTGCACCTGATTGACAAGGTGTTAGATGATCACACTCTCATGAGAGCCAACAGGACAGGAAGAGTGTATGCCTTAGATCTTTCTAAGAAAATAGATCTCAAAGGCAATCCTTGCCTATTTTCCAAAGCCTCTTCTCAAGAATCTAAACTGTGGCACAGAAGGCTTGGTCATGTTAATCTCAAAAAATGAATCAGCTTACCCACAATAGTTTAGTCAGAGGCTTACCAATAAAGGAGTTTCACTGTGATGAAACCTGCACTGCTTGTTTAAAAGGAAAACAGCACAAAGTCTCATTTCTCCTATTGAAGTGCCTAAGTCCACTGCCTGCTTGCAATTACTGCATATGGATCTATTTGGTCCTGTGAGAGTAATGAGCATGGCAAAGAAGAAATACTGTCTGGTAATTGTGGATGATTACTCCAGATTTGTGTGGACTTTATTTCTACATTCAAAGGATGAGGTGCTCAGAAGATTATTCACTTCGTGTGTGTATATTGAGAAGCAGTATTCCCTTCCAGTCAAGTGTATTAGGAGTGACAATGGAACTGAATTCAGAAATCATACACTTGATGACTTATATCTTTCAAAGGGGATCAAAAGGCAGTTTAGCATCCCAAGGACTCCAGAACAAAATGGAGTAGTGGAGAGAAAGAACAGGCCTCATTGAAGCTGCAAGGTCCATGCTGGCGGACTCAGGTTTGCCACAGACCTTTTGGGCTGAAGCTGTCAACACAGCTTGTTATGTGCAAAATAGAGTTTTAGTAAATCAGAGGTTCATGAAGACTCCATATGAAGTCCTCCATCATTTGGCTCCTCTGATTTCATTTTTCAAAGTATTTGGGTGTCCCTGTTTTATTCTCAACACAAAGGATCAACTCCATAAATTTGATCCTAAGGTGGATGCAGGGTATTTTGTTGGTTATTCATCTACTTGCAAGGCATACAGAGTCTTCAACTACAAGACAAAGATGGTTGAAGAAACTCTACATGTTAAGTTCAATGAATCTCCAAAGGACAAGATTCCACAAAGCCCTGTGGAGTTATTTGATTTGGACATACTGCAATATGTTCCTTATCAAACTCCTGCTGTTGCTCCTGTCAACAGTTCACCACCTGGTGGTACTGCTGGTACTGATGATGATGATGATTGCACTACTCACCTCTTCAGGTTTAGTGATCAACTGCCTGATTCAGCTAGACCTGATGTTCCTGTAGCTCCAGTAGCACCATCCACAACAAATGCTGATGAGATCTCTCGAATTCAACTTCCTTTGAATTACCATCCACTGATTAGTTTCAAGGAAATGATTCACCATCACCATCTGTTACTGCTGAGCCAGCTACAAACACTTGCACAGATCTCATTGTGTATCAAGATCTGAAGAATCACCCTATGTCTCAAATCATTGGTGATATCACTGCTGGAGTATCAACAAGAAGTCAATTGTCAAATTTCTGCTTCTATACTCTCTTCATCAGTAGCAAGAGCCAAAGAATTATCACATTGCCTTAAAGGACAATGGATGGGTTGATGCCATGCAGCTTGAGCTTCTTCAGTTCAAGAAACAACAAGTGTGGGTGGGAACTGGTTCCTCTACCTCAAGGTAAGTGTGCAATAGGCACTAAATGGGTGTTTAGGAACAAAACTGATGAAAATGGGCTTATGTTAAGAACAAGGCCAGACTGGTTGTTCAGGGGTTTGCACAAAAGAAGGTATTGATTATGATGAAACCTTTGCCCCTGTAGCCAGACTGGAAGCAATTCGATTGTTTCTAGCTTATGCTGCTCATCAAAACCTTAAAGTTTTTCAAATGGATGTCAAAAGTGCATTTTTGTATGGAAAAATTAAAGAAGAGGTTTATGTATGTCAACCTCCAGGCTTTGAGGACAATAAACATCCTAATTGGGTGTATAAGCTTGATAAGGCTCTTTATGGGTTAAAACAAGCTCCTAGAGCCTGGTATGAGACATTATCAAATTTTCTTCTGGAAAATAATTTCACTAGAGGCTCCATAGATAAGATTTATTCATTAAGAAAGCTGGGCAGCATAATCTACTTGTTCAAATTTATGTAGATGATATTATTTTTGCATCCTCTGATCCAAAGTTGTGTGATGCCTTTACAAAGTTGATGCAACAGAAGTTTGAAATAAGTGCCATGGGAGAGTTACAATTCTTTCTGGGGTTGCAAATCAAACAAAAGGCTGATGGAATTTTCATTCATCAGTCCAAATACACAAAAGATCTTTTGCAAAAGTTTGATTACAAAACTGTAAGCCTTGTTTTACCCCCATGTGCAGCACCACACAACTGGATACAGATCAGAAAGGTAAAGTGGTTGATGAAACACTTTACAGATGTATGATTGGGTCCTTGATGTATTTAACAGCTTCTAGACCAGATATTATGTTTGCTACATGTGTTTGTGCTAGATTTCAGGCTGCACCTAAAGAGTCTCATCTGATTGCAGTCAAGAGGATCTTTAAATATCTGCAAGGCACTCCATCTCTAGGTTTATGGTATTCTACTGGACATTCTGGTAAATTAGTTGCTTTTTCTGACAGTGACTATGCAGGGTGTAAGTTGACCAGGAAATCAACTTCTGGTGGATGTCAATTCCTAGGCAACTGCTTGATTTCTTGGCAGAGCAAGAAACAGACCTCAGTTGCTACATCAACTACTGAAGCAGAGTACATTGCAGCTGCAAGTTGTACATCTCAGGTACTCTGGCTTCAAAACCAACTTTTGGATTATGGCATTAAAGAGACTAAGAATCCATTGTTAATGGATAGTGCTTCAGCTCTTTGCATTGTCAAAAATCCAGTCCAGCACTCTAGGACCAAACATATAGAGATCAGACATCATTTTATAAGGGATTGTTTTGAAAAAGGTCTGATTGATCCTAAGTTTGTGCCTAGTGCTGATGAGCTTGCAGACATTTTTACTAAGCCTTTGGATAGTTCAACTTTCCAAAACCTGGTGTTAAGGCTTGGTATGCTGCAGCTAGAATAAGTGACAACTACTGATGATCTTAGTAATAAGTACTGATGATCATTAGTAACCATGTCACATATAAGTACTGATGAGTTCCTTTTCCCTTCAGTAGTTTTTTTTATAACTACTGATGGCTAAACGCCTCATAAGTACTGAAGTACTTTATCTGTTCCAAACTACTGATGTAGTTAAAACTACTGATGTAGTTACAACTACTGAAATCAGTATAAACAGATAAGTACTGATGTCCTATGAAACAACAGAAATCAGCCAAAAAGGCTGATGAATGTGTTGAGGACAGTATGAAACAGTTGAAAAGCTAAGAATTGACGAAAACAGCTGAAGAGAAATTTCTCTTCAGTCGTTTGTACAACTGCTGTTTCATTCTAAACAACTGAAGCAATACCATGTCTTCAGTAGTTTTATAACTACTGATGACTAATACCAAGTCTTCAGTTGTTTACAACAGCTGATGACTAAAACCACTGTCTTCAGTAGTTTCATAACTACTAATGCCAAACACCATGTCCTCAGTTGTTTCATCATCTGAAGTCAAAACCACGGTCTTCAGTAGTTTTCTAACTTCTGATGCCTAACACCATGACTTCAGCTGTTTCAACGTCTGAAAGGATCATACCATGTCAACAGTCGTTCAAAACTACTGATGACTAACACCACATCCTTCAGTCGTTTTCTTACCCATACCCTATAAATACCCCTGACCTAATACTTCAATGCTTCATCCTCTTCAAACCTAACGTTCCTCTCCAAAACTTCTCTCTTCTCAATGGCGTCCATGTAAATTAAACCGCGACACAACTGTGTTGCCTACCTTACTAAATCGCCTGTCTGGGCTAAGTTCGATACTGCTGTCGATCTTATGGTTCAGTCCCAATACAAAACGGCATTTCTTCTGAATCCCATACTACATGCCGAATCCCTCCAAAAATTTTGGATGAACGTTACTATTACCACTGGGGAGAACAACACACCATCTCTCCAGTCGGTCGTCAACAACAAAGAAGTAGTCATCACTCCTGCAATAATCCGCCAAATTCTTCATCTGAATGATGCTAGTTCTCCTGCTGGATATCCGAAGGGCACCACAGATCTATCCTTTGCCCAACATGGATATCAAGGCAATCTCAGTGCCTCCACTATCATGAAGAAACACTTTCATGACGCTGAACGCCTAATTTTTCACATGGTGAATGTATGTTTGGCTCCTAAGACGTCGTCTTGGGATCAAATGTCGACAAAATGGTAGCAGGTAATGTATTCTATTCTGAGCAACAACCGCTAAACTTTTCAGAAAAAATATTTTCGGAGCTCAAGGATATGGCTCAAAACTAACTGCCAACTGTTGGATACTATATCCACGGTTCATAATGGCCATCATTACAAACCAGCTTAATGCTGAGGGACTTGTTGGCTTGGGAGTCCCTGCTACGGCTGTTCTGCCGGAAGTATACTCCCGGCACAACTCTGACCAGACACTCAAAATGGCTGCCAAGCTGCGAAAACCCACGCAGCTGGAACCCACAGCCACCACCTCCAAATCAAAAGTCCCCACCAAACCCACCAAAAGAAACCCAAAACGGCTACTCAGGGAATTGAGTCCCCTGAGGATGCCCCTGCACCACAAACGCAGGATATATCCACTAGTCCAAACCCCCTAGTGGATACAATGACTCTTCCAGCCATAGCCGCTCAGGCTTCCTCTCAACAGGAGCCTGCAGCAACCACACAAGGGGTACCTACATATCTGGGATCTTCCTCACTTGAGGAGATTGCCATTGAAAGCACCAACCTCCCCAGGTGCACACTGCTTCTATCCCTTCACCCCAAACAACCGCCCCTCACAGCCCAACTTTAATAGTTGCACAACTGCTGACTCAACTGCACTCCTCACCCAATCCCCAGAAACCACTTACTACTGGGAACACCTCTACAATTGAGGGGGAGGAACACAATGCACTTGAGAACCCACAGCACAGGGGTTTACCACTTCTATCCCCTGGTGTAGATAAGGAGCTTAGAATATCTGGTGAGGCTGCCACCTCTTCTGAATCAGCACATGATCAGAATGAGGCTGGTAACATTGCTAAGACCTCACTAGAGGCAACAGCTGATGATGGACATTGTCCTGAGGCTGGAAGTCCCCAGTACCAAGCACAAGGGGCACATGCAACAACTGGTCTACACCCAGTGCATGTAAATCCTGCTCTAAGCAGGAGGTCAGATGATTTAGCTTCGGCTGATGATGACCTGGGCTTTTTCTACGATGTTCTTGCCCAGAACACAATCCTTGAAGAGAAAGTCAGTAGGCTGCGAACCCTACTTGACCAACTTTCACAAGGAGAAAGACCATCTGCCTCTACCAATCCACAGATGGCACCTTCACTTGAAGGTTCCCCAAACACTAAGCCACTCCAAACTCAACCACCTGCCTCTGCTTCAGGCCCTATTTCTCAGGAACAGAACCCTCCTGAGCAAATAGGTGTTGTACTTCAAAATTACCTCCCTCTCATCACACCCATAATCACTGATATTGTGACTAAAGCCATGATGAGAGGCTTTCCTCAACTTTACAACCCTTGATTGATGCTGCTGTACAAAAGACTCTTTCTGCGGTACAAACCCCTTCCTCCAATGCATCAAAAAGGGGGAGAGTACTGCAGTGAAAGAAAAGAAGAGGAAAAGAACAGAGGAAAAGAAGGAAGAGAAGCAAGCCCAAGAGGAGGAGAAAGAAAAGCAACCTCTGCTCACTTACAAGCGAAAGAAAAGTGCTGATGATCATACTGCTGAAGACAAATCCGTGGAAGAGCTGGTAAAAGAAGCTGACACTACACACAGCCGATCCATGGATAAAATAATTGAACAACTCTTCAGGCAGGGGTTTGATACAGCCACATTGGATAGTGAGATCAGAAGGTTGGAAGTCCAAGAGATTCAGACCCGATGGGCTGGGTATGATTCTCTGGAAAAAGAGAGATTGGAAATAATGATCCGCTTCATTGCAAAATACTTAGGAAGATCGTTAATGGAGATTCGCGCGTGGACCAGGGACAGTATTCTGGCTATAGCCACCAGAATCTGTCTGTCTGAGCAATTCAACAAAGGATTATTGTGGAAGCCCTTGATGAGGCTAGGGCTGGTAAAAGGTTGGAGATGGCTAAACTCACAAAGGCGAAACTTACTACAAAGATGCTGGATCAACCTTCCCTTCCACCCACTCAAACAGAGCCTACCCCTCAAATCTCCCAACCAATCTCTAAGCCAAAATCCAAACATCCTCATTCTTCAAAACTAATTCCTTCACCAAACCAACCATCATCCAGTGATGCACCTAGAAGGAGGAGAAGGGTGCTGAGGATGAAGAAGAAGAAGAAGAGGAGGATGAAGATGATAGTCTGCCACTCTCTGCTGTTCTAAAGCTAGCAAAACCCCGAAGTCAACCTATGATCACACCTGACTCTCAAAGGGAAATGGTCAGAGTCAAGATAGAAGATGAAGAACAGCAGAAACAGCACGATGAGCAACTGTTGAAGATGGTTGACAAGGAATTTCCTCAGTCATCATCTATTCAAGCCATGAAAGGCATGCTCAAAGGCTGTACACTCTCAGGCACACTTTTCAGTATCAGAAGGAGAGAGTGAGAGTATGGCCAGACCCCAGGGTGAGTTCTAGAATCCATAAAAGAACTATTCCACACAGATACAATGGCCAGGTCAGAAAAACAATAGATTCTACCATCATGTTGGCCATTGTAGTCTCACCTTGGGAAATCATTGATGAATTCAAGAAAGCTCACCAAGCAAAGATGACCCCTCAAGCTTTACTAGAAAACAAGATGATTAAGAAGGGGTTGTTATATAAAAAGCTTGAAGACATCCAGAAGAATGAGCTCCAGTTACTCCTTGATGGCAACCATCCTGATGAATTTGTATATAGGGAGGTAACTACGGTGGAGCTGAAAAATGGCAAGACCATGAAGTACTTATCAGAGTACTATGGTCCAGAGTTCTTCTTCGAAGGAGGAGTAGAAGAACTCTCTCAGGAAGAACAAGTTGTTCTCCTTGAGGCCTATGTTCGAGAGTCATACAGACTCATTATGGGGAAGTAAATCTCATGAATGGGATAACAACTCTGTGTCCAGTTCCCCAAAACAGAGTTCCCATTCATACCCTGCGAAACAAATATCTGAGATTTCTTCCCAGGTCGGAGCTTACATGGGTCATCTTCTCTACTGATCAAGAAGGAAAAAGACCAACATTTTGCCAATAATAAGTGGGATAATAAATAATTTTGAGGTTTTGGCTGCATTGGTTCAGGGGGAGTTTGTTGGACCAAAAGAACCAATAAGCCAAGATCAGAAAACCTCTAAGTCCCACATGGTATCACAACAACTGCTGAAAGCCTCATCAGCAGTTTGACAAGTGCTGAAGACCTCAACAGTTGAAGATCAAGTGCTGAAGACTGCATCAGCTGAAGAACTAAAGTGCTGAAGTACAACAGCTAAAGAACGCAAGTGCTGAAGCTGAAAGACCAAAGTACTGAAGTACAACAGCTGAAGAGTTTACAAGTGCTGAAGATCAACAACTGATGTACAAAGTCTGAAGACAAAGACTGAAGACATCAGCTGATGACATCTACTGAAGTCATCAGCTGATGAAACACCTGAAGGTCAAAGTCTGAAGATCAAGTACTGAAGCCTTAGTAGTTTGTCACAACTGCTGAAGAGTACTTCTTCAGTAGTTGTGATATTAGTAGTTTTATATTTCTAGTTTCAGTAGTTTTATGTTTCAGTAGTTTTGTAAAACGACTGAAGAGCTTGTTCTTCAGTCGTTGTAGTTTCAGTAGTTTCTAATCAGTAGTTTTATATTCTGCACTTAACACTCTGATATGTTCTCAGTAGTTGTGAACATTTCAGTAGTTTGTTAAGATTTAGTTATTTTTGTAATAGATCTGCGAGTTGTCACTTTCCGTGATAACAGCAGTGATTGTTGCACTCTATATAAGGAGTGACAACCTATTGTAATAGTGTGAATGATATGAATGATTTGATTAGAAATATTTTATATCTATAAACATTCCTTGAATCAGAAATATATATTCTCTCACTATAACCGTATGTGCTCTTAATGCATACAAGTATCGATTACTTGCTACAATTTGTCTAATTCCTGTTCTTATTCCGCTGCTTTGAACTCTAATACATCAAACTTGTGATCGCTCATCCTGTCAAACTTGCTATAACCCAGATTATTTATTTACTCCCCAAAATTTTATTTTAAAAGGATAATATTATTAAGATTATTATTATTATCAATATTATATATATATATATAAACAAAATTTTATAAGAGAAAAGAGAAGAAGTATAAAAGGATATTATCCCTAGCATAGAGATCAATTCATAAAAGCGAGGTTTATCAAAAGTTTTTGTGAAAAGATCTGCCTTTTGATTTTTTGTGTCAATGGGAATAATATCGGTAAAACCCTTTTCTTGTGCATTATGAATTGAAGGAATCCGTGTTTGGATGTGCTTGGTTTGATAATGATGAATAGGATTTTTAGCGATCCCGATGGCTGCTTCGTTGTCACAAAACAACGGCGTGTGGAGAAAGTTGATTGTATAGACAACCATCAGGTGTTGTATCCAAAGGACTTGGGAACAACAACTAGAGGCAGCAATGTATTCTGCTTCCCCTATAGAAAGGGAAACCATGGTCTGTTTCTTGCTCTTCCATGACAGCAGACAATTGCCAAGGTATTGACACCACCCGGTCACCGATTTTCTATTTAACCTACAACCATTAGAATCACTGTGAGAATAAGCATGTAAATTAAAATTCCCTCCATATGGATACGATAGACCTAAACGAGATGAGCCTTTGAGATTAGGAAAAATTCTCTTCACAACCTTTTCATGGGAATCCTTTGGGCCTGACTGATATCGAGCACAATATCCTACAGTAAAAGTGATATTAGGACGACTTGCTGTAACATACTCGAGGGAACTGATCATAGATATGTAGATTTGAGGATCAATAGGTTCCCACTCTCATCAGGTGTGAGACATGTCTAAGCTATAGAAGAGGCATCATCCATCTTGAATTTCTTTTAGATTTCTTTAACATACTTCTCTTGATGAAGTAGAATGCCTTCAAGCTTTTGTTCTACTTGTAATCCAAGAAAAAAACACATTTCTCCCATCATACTCATTTCAAACCGATTACGCATCACCTCTTCGAACTCCCGACATAAGAGTGAATTGGTGGAACCTAAAATAATATCATTGACGTAAACTTTGACAAACAACGTTTCACCATTCACTTCTTTCTTGAAAAGATTCATATCAATGGTGCCACGACAGAAAGCATTGCCTAAGAGGTACCAGGCCAGGGTTTCATACCAGATCCTAGGGGCCTAATGAAGACCATACAGAGACTTTTCCGGCTTAAAGACTTTATCGAGAAAGTCAGGATCCTGAAAACCTAGTGGTTGACACACATATATCTCCTCATGAATGTCACCATAAAGGAATGCACACTTGACATCCGTCTCATAGACCTTGAATTGTTATGAGCAGCATGAGCGAGAAAAATCCTCACTGCTTCAAGACGGGCGACCGGAGCGAAGACTTCAGTATAGTCAATCCCTTCTTCTTGAGCAAATCCTTGCACATGCATTCTAGACTTGTTACGCGCCACCACACCACGATCATCAGGTTTGTTCTTGAACACCCATTTTGTACCAATTGGGCATTTGTTAGGAGGCAGGTCAACTGAAGTCCAAACTTTGAGCTTTCTGAATTGTTGAAGCTCGAATTGCATTGACTCCACCCAAAATGGATGTTGTAGAGTGGCATGCACATTTTTCTAGACAATTTGAGAGATGAAGCAAGAGAAGAGGCAGATATTAATCAAACCAGATTGACTCCACATCCGGACACCATGAGTGATTCAACCAATTACATTATCAAGAGAATGATCTTTCAAAGTTTTGAAGTCCGTGTCTAAAAGGAAGATGTTAGGAGAAGTTTCACTCACAGATTATGAATGATTAGATGAGGGTGAGAGAAATGGAACAGGCTATGATAGGATACATGTAGGTGATGAAGGAAGAGATGCGAGTGGTGGAACAGATGTTGGTGATGTAGAAACATGTGTTGGTGACAAATCAAATGATGGAAAAGATGATTCAATATCAGCTAAAGTGGCATCATTTGCTGAAGAGGTGGATTGGGCATCAGATGGGGTTGAGGAAATAATATTTGTTTGAACATTTGGAGTGGACGCATCATTGTCAAAAATTGGAAGATTAAAAGAATTAAACATAGTATCAGAGTCAAGAACCATGCTGGAACATCAGAAGAGTTAAACTCCTGCCAATCAACATACAACGACTTTTGAACGAAATGGCCGAAAGAAGTCAATTAAAGGTTTCCTTATATGAAAAAGTTCATAAGGAGTCCTCATTTTTTCCTTGACAATCAACACTTGATTTAGAACATATGAAGCACAATTTACTGCTTCAGCCCAAAAAATAATGGGTAGTGAATATTCTATCAGCATTGTACGGGTGGCTTCAATGAGAGTGTGATTCTTTCGTTCGGCTACACCATTTCGTTGAGGTGTCCTGGGAGCACTAAATTGCCTCACAATTCCCTTTTGTGCACAGAATGAATCAAGAATCTGATTTTGAATTCAGTGGCGCTGTCACTTCTTTAGGCCAAAATCATTCTCTTGCTAATTGTCTCGATTGAAAGTATTAACTTCAGCAATTCTTCAGCAACCTCTCCCTTGTGAGCAAGAAATCTCACCCATGAATATCTTGAAAAATCATATGTAACAACAAGACATAAGGATATTTTAGCAATAGATCTAATGCGAATTACGCCAAACAAATCAGTATGTAACAACTGAGAGGATAGGTTATGCTATTTTCAAGTTTGGGCTTATGCGGTTTTTTATGTTGTTTGCCCCTTGCACAAGCCATACATTTTTCGTTTACTGAGAATGTTTTGTAGGAAGTCCTCTAACAGGATTGTTTTTGACTAATTTGTTTATTGTTTTAAAATTAACGTGGCCCAATCGGCGATACCATCACAGAGACTCAAAGGTTGAAGCTTTTGAAAGAAGACAGGTTGCAGTAGACTTTGACTCCCTTGAGTTCATATCAAGAAGAAATGTGTCATGTTTTCTTCGAACACGAATAAGAATCAAGTCATGTGGAATATCAAATTTTGATTTTAAAAATAGACACTCATCGGATTTAAACAGGACTGTAATGTCTTTATCGCAGATTTGAGAGACAATCAAATGATTAAAAGCAAGCTCGGGAACATAGTTGACTTTCTCCAAAGTTAAAATCCATTAGAAAATTCTCCTTGACCAACCATCTTTCCACCCTTTTCGTCACTAGCAAAAGCAACATATCCTCCATTTATAATCTGATAATTGGTGAGCAAGTCTTTCAACCCCGTCATATGTTGCAGCATCCACTATCTACATGCCACTCGCTGTTTACAATCTTAGTGGATGACTCCTAAAGTTAAATAGAGGACAGATTAACCAGGTGAAATAGGAACCCAAGTTTGAACAAAGTTATCTTTAGAAGAAGTAGATTTTTTGCAAAAGAAATTATTAACCAATTTTGTTAATTTTTTTCCAAAATAATTCATATTTATATGACCATGAAGCAATGTAGGACAATTCTTGACAAGATGATCCTCTTGACCACACCTGAAACATGAAAGACTTGATCTGCCCAAGATGCATATTAAGTTGATGTGGCTAGTGTGATATGATCCAAGTCGGGTCATACCCAATAACAAGCTAAACAAACACCTATAAATATTTATACGTTGATAAGATCATACATATAAATATTGACACCAATTTAGAAAAGGTGGGTTTTCTAAATACATTGCTTTTGAAGATGAACATCATTATGTGGATAATTGTTCATGAGGTATTATTTGTTTCGTTATTTAAGATTGTTAAATAATAACAAATAAAAGGGTGCTATGTTTATAAAGTTAAAATTGGTTTCAACTTTTAAAATAAGAGATTAAAGTGTGTTTACTATGTAAAGGAGGTAAAATGGATTTCAAAAAGGGGCTTGGACATTTCGGCCGCCCAAGGGCATAAATGTCCCACCTCCTTTTGTCTTGAATGGTGCAAGACTTAAACACACACACTCTCCAATCTTGCTCCCTCTCTCTCTTGCATGCAAACGCAAAATCCTCTCTAATCTAACTCTCAAAAAATCGTTTTTTGGAGCTTGAACAAGGAAGGAAGATTCAGCAACAACAAAGTTCAAGTTGCTGAAATTTGGTGTAGAGAAACCTAGCATTCCAAAGGGGTTTGTTGGTGGCTTGGGGTATCACTTTCTTGAAGTCTTCTTGGTTGAGATTCGGCCATAAAGTTCATCCTTTGCACCCTCACAATCCCGTTTTCTAGCAGCATAAAAGGTTGTCTTCTTAACCTCCTTTGGTTGTCCTCTTGTATGCATTTCGTATTTGGATCCATGGTTTGGGTTTAGCTTAACAAATGGGTTTGATAATCTATATATTAACAAGATTTTAAACTCTTAATCCGCTGCATTTTTCTTATAAATTGGCTTATATGAACTTTGATAATCTTCTTAAATCCCTTCAATGGCATCAAGAGCCACTTATACGAATGCATACATGTATATGACATTCTAGCTCACGGTTTTGTGGTGTGTGACACCATATGTCCGAGAGTTAGAGGGCTGCTATGGTTCCCTTTTCTGATTTTAAAGATACTATTTTATATGCATGATTAGGATCTTTAAAATTTAGGTCATGTTTGTTTGCTTGTTTGGACCAAACCCATTTGTTCTTGGTTTATGTTGGCAAGAATATGGTTGAAAAGGGGCTGCCAAAGTCGATAGATATGTGCATATTTGGATGTGTATATGGATGTTCATAACCTAGCCAATACCTTGTATTTGGATGTGTTTTGTGTTGTGATGTTGTTTGATTATTCCATTGGGTTGCAATAGTTATTTATTTTGGTTTGTAATCTATTTATTATTTATGTTGGTTTGTAATAATAAGTACATTAGTTATATTTCTTTTACTAGTAAAAATGTATTAGGATATATTTTGTAAAAGAAGTTCAAGAAGACTTCGGTTTTGGTTTGGGCCATTTTAGGCCCAAACGGGCCTCATAGCCCATGTTTGGTTTTAAGCCCAATAACCAAAGCCCAAAGCATGAAGGCCCAAGGAAGCTAGGAGCTGAAGTTGGAGCCCAATAGAAAGCCCAAATAAAGCAAATCGGTGACAACACAAAATGGACACTTGATGCATTAGGATGCTGGATCAAGTGGGAGCACACCATCTCAATGCCTTGTGTCATGTTTATGCTTCATTATTGACAAGTGTGCCAAGAAGTGTTGTCAAATCCATTGGCTATGGTTATGAACTTGTGGTTGTTTTATTATGCATGTCTGGTTGATTTATGTTCTTCTTATCTTATTATGGAATTGGATTGTTAACTACTCGAAATCAACAACTCGCATAAAATTGGTTCCTTAGAAATCAATAAGTAATAAGATGGGTTTTACCAAAGGTTATTGATTTCATAATTAAAGGGCTATTAAAAGGAATTTTGAAATATGTTTTCAAATTAACTACCATGTATTTGAATGCATACAAATGCAAGGTATGAAAATTTTTTTCCAAACTAGAATTTTGTGAAACGTAAATCCCTTATATATGAAGTCAAACACCATCCTATTATACAACACTCGAATCATTTGAGAATTTAATGTGGGATAAAGGTCACCTAACCACATTAAAAGGAACTTATGGTTTTGAGGTGGGTTTGTCATGTTTATGGGATAAAGGTCACATAACCACTAATATTAGCAAATCCACACGTGTGTCTAAGTAGGACGACTTAATTTGGAAATCATGCATTAGGATCACCGAAGCATGACGTACAAAGGGTGTTGATGGGATAAACATGCCTAACAAACATAAGATGTTTAACCGATCCCATACACTAGAAATTGTAATAGGTTACAATTGTCAAACGTTGACTACCTTGTTAATTTAAATAAAGAGATAAAGGTCACCTAACCGATATTTAAATGTAACGTTGGATTCTAAAATTTTGACTATTAAGTGTCTATGAGACAAAAAGGGTATTAATAATCAAAATACATTGATATTAAAAGTACTAAAAATTTAACTTTGTAATATTGTAGATGGCTAACAACAACAACGCAATCCCGACCGTCCATAACCTACCACTAAGAACCATCCTTGAAAAGGAACGTCTAAACCATGGGAACTTCATGGATTGGTACCGAAACTTCAGAATAGTTCTCAAACAAGAAAAGAAGTCCTATGTATTAGACGATCCCATTCCTGATCAACCCGATGAAAATGACGTTGAGGCTTTTGCCGAGTGGGTCAAGTAGACGAAGACTCTGTGCAAGTCTTGTGTCTCATGCTGGCAAGTATGATACCCGATTTGCAAAAGGACTTTGAGAACCACAATGCCTATGACATGATCACCTAGTTGAAGGAAATGTTCCATCAACAATCAAGGGTGGAGCGCTTCGAAACCGTTCGGGCACTTCATGCATGTCAAATGGACGAGACCCAATCGGTATCATCTTACGTTCTTAAGATGAAGAGCCACATTGATCACCTTGAAAGGCTTAACTGTCGTGTGTCCAACGAGTTGGCAACGGATTTGATCCTCAACTCCCTATCCAAGAAGTTTGATAGCTTCGTTATGAACTATAACAGAATGGATGGGACAAGAGCATTGGTGAGCTTCACTCAATGCTCAAAACGGCCGAGGCAAGCATGGGTAGAAAGGTTCTACCGGTCCTTACGATCAATGAAGGTGGTAGTAGGAAAAGGCACCTCCCCGACCCTAGGGCAAGTGTTGACAAAGGGAAAGGACACGAAGGAAAGGGTAAGGGTAAAGCAAAAATGGAGCCGCCCAAACCGAAAGAAAAGAAGCAAAAGGTTGCTCAAGATGACCCGTGTTTTGAGTGTGGTGAACTAGGCCATTGGAAACGCAATTGTCCGGTCTATCTCAAAGCGTTGAGATCGAAGAGCGACGCGGGGCAAACTTCACGTACAATGTTTATGATACATGTTGAGCTTAATGTTATTTCTTCTTACACATGGGTATTAGATACTGGATGTGGAACTCATATTTGCAATTTGTTGCAGGGGTTCAAAGAAGTGAACATTATGCAAAAGGGGAAATAAGTCTCTTTATGGGCAATGGTGCAAAGGTTCACGTGGAAGCCCATGGAGACTACATTTTGAAGCTTCCAAGTGGGTTGGAAGTCATTTTAAAGAATGTACTGTATGCTCCTAGCTTGACTAGGAACATTATCTCTGTTTCCCGTTTAAGACAATATGATTATGATTTCAAGTTTGTTGACAATGATATTCATGTTTCTTTAAATCATGTGTATTATTTTAAGGCTATACCTTGTAATGGTATTTATGAATTGGTTCATGATAACACAACATATGATAGCTCTATGTACCAAGCAACCACCAAAAGGCTCAAACTTAATTTGAGTGATTCCTATCTTTGGCATTGTCGCCTTGGTCACATAAACAAGAATCGTATGCAAAAACTTAAAAAGAATGGTCTTTTGAAAACCAATGAAAATGATTCATTTGATGTATGCGAGTCTTGTTTACAAGGTAAAATGACAAAGGCCCCTTTTAGTGGGACTAATGAAAGGGCAAAAGATTTATTAGGGATCATACATTCGGATGTATGTGGACCTTTAAACCAACAACTAGGAATGGTGAAAGATACTTCATTACCTTTACCGATGACTATAGTCGTTATGGGTATGTGTACTTGTTAAGACACAAACATGAATCTTTAGAAATGTTCCAAATCTTCAAGAATGAAGTAGAAAATCAACTTAACAAGACGGTGAAGATTCTTCGTATAGATAGAGGAGGTGAATACCTTAGTAGTGAATTTCAAGAATATCTTTGAAGTTGTGGGATTGTCTCACAACTTACTCCTAAAATACTCCACCTGGAACACCACAACATAATGGTGTGTCTGAGAGAAGGAATCGGACTCTATTGGATATGGTTCGATCTATGATGGCAGAAGTACACTACCTCTATCATTTTGGGGTTTCGCGTTGCTCTCCGCGGCCCGTGTTTTAAATATGGCTCCAACCAAGAAAGTGGAAAGGACACCTTTCGAAGTATGGCATGGAAGAGTTCCATCATTATCATATTTAAATGTTTGGGGGTGTGATGCTTATCCAAAACAATACACTCAAAACAAACTGGAAGCCTGATCCACAAAGTGTGTCTTCATTGGATATCCTAGAGATTGTATTGGATATTATTCTATGATCCGACAGAGCAAAAAGTGTTTATTGCTCGGAAGGCAGAGTTCTTGGAAACTAAGTTTCTTTCGGAAGAACTAGTGGAAGAGCAGTGGAACTTGAAGAGGTTCAAGATTCACAAAACGATACCCAATTGGTTGATACTAGCAATCAACATAAGGATGTTGAGAATGATCATATGGATGATCAAGATACACAAAACGTTCGTAGGTCTCATAGAATTAGTGTTCCTCCTGAGAGATATGGATTTTTCATGGACGGATGCTATGTGGTAGATTCGGATGAACCAACCACATACCATGATGCAATGTCAAAACCTGATTTTGACAAATGGCAAGAAGCCATGAACGTTGAGATGCAATCCATGTATGATAACCAGT
Organism: Flaveria trinervia; assembly: GCA_025506515.1. NCBI lineage: Eukaryota > Viridiplantae > Streptophyta > Magnoliopsida > Asterales > Asteraceae > Flaveria > Flaveria trinervia. Next base: position 59,536,207 of record CM046443.1, read on the forward strand.
TTGGGAATTGATTACACCACCTCTTATGTCCAAGATAGTTGGAAGTAAGTGGGTTTTCAAGACGAAAACCGATATGCATGGGAAACTTGGATACTTATAAAGCTAGACTCGTAGCGAAAGGTTTCACTCAAACTCAAGGGATTGATTATGATGAAAATTCTCCCCTGTGGAAATGCTAAAGTCTATTAGGATATTATTTGCCATAGCAGCATATTATGACTATGAGATTTGGCAAATGGATGTCAAAACTGCTTTCCTTAATGGATATCTTGAGGAAGATGTCCATATGGAACAGCCTAAAGGTTTTGTCGATCCAAAACATCCTAACAAAGTATGCAAGGTGAAGAAGTCAATCTACGGATTGAAACAAGTGTCAAGAAGTTGGAATCACCGTTTTGATGATGAAGTAAAGAAATTTCGCTTCATCAAAAACACTGATGAAGCTTGTGTGTATAAGAAAGCTAGTGGGAGCATTATTACTTTCCTGTATTATATGTCGATGACATTCTACTTTTTGGAAACGACATTCCAACCTTGGAGGGTGTAAAAACCTGGCTTAGAAGCTGTTTTTCCATTAAGGATCTTGGTGAAGCCACCTATATTTTGGGTATAAAGATCTATAGGGATAGATCAAGGTGGTTAATAGGTTTAAACCAAAGTGCATACATTGAAAAGATCTTGAAGAGGTTCAAGATGGAGAATTCTAAAAGGGGATTAGTACATATTCAGAAAGGGACTATATTGACCTCATCTTAATGCCCTAGTTCAAAGGTTGAACAAGAAAGAATGAATGGAGTCCCATATGCATCTGCTATAGGATCCATCATGTATGCAATGATATGTACGAGGCCGGGCGTGTCATGTGCTCTAAGCATGACAAGTAGATATCAACAGAATCCTGGTAATAGTCATTGGATGGCTGTTAAGAGTATTTTGAAATACCTTAGGAACACTAAGGAGATGTTCTTAATATATGGGTCTGGTGAGGAGGAGCTCGTTGTAAAGGGTTACATGGATGCGAGTTCCAAACTGATCGAGATGATTCTCGATCACAGTCGGGATATGTCTTCATTATGAATGGAGGAGCAGTCTCTTGGAAGAGCTCATAGCAAGATGTAGTGGCACTATCTACAACAGAATCAGAATACATCGCCGCTTCATTGACAGCTGAAGAAGCTGCGTGGCTTATGAAGTTCATTGCTGATCTAGGGGTCGTTGCTACCATTCAAGACCCCCTAGAGATCTTTTGTGACAACGAGGGTGCGATTTTTCAAATCAAGGAACCTCGTGCTCATCAAAAGGCTCGGCACATTGAACGAAGATTCAACTACATAAGGGATGAAGTTGAAAAAGGAAAGATATGTATTCGCAAAGTTCACACCGATCAAAACATTGCGGATCCATTCACGAAGCTCCTAGATAGGTCAAAGCATGAAAGTCAAACTTGTGCCCTAGGACTTCGATATTCTAGTGATTGGACTTGATCAAATTTTGTATTTGGATATTGGAACTCATGTTATTTGACTTTATTATGTGGTTATAAATTTCATTTGTTCTTCCTTTTAGCATGTTTAAATCCATGAATAAATAAGTTATTTTAAACGTCTGTAGTCGATCATACTTGTGGGAACAACTATGAATGTAAGACTATAATGAACTTGGATTGGTTGATATTCATAAGGTATGAATATAGAGCAAAAGGTTGCTATGAAGGTTCATTGATGTCTATGGGATATAGATATTGGACCGACCCGCTTTCAATTATTTCTGCATAGAATCTTTGTGATTAGTCATAAGAGATATTGAGTGAAGGCGAATATCATTGTATCCTCAGACTTGAGATACATATTGGGTCTTGATATTCACCAAGTGTTGTACTTTGACTTAGTTCTTTGCTGTTCTGAAAGATTGGCAGTACATAAGGCTAGGTTCAGGTATGATATAAGGTAACCAATTTTGTTAATTTTTTTTCAAAAATAATTCATATTTATATGACCATGAATCAATGTAGGACAATTCTTGACAAGATGATCCTCTTGACCACACCTGAAACATGAAAGACTTGATCTGCCCAAGATGCATATTAAGTTGATGTGGCTAGTGTGATATGATCCAAGTCGGGTCATAGCCAATAACAAGCTAAACAAACACCTATAAATATTTATACGTTGATAAGATCATACATATAAATATTGACACCAATTTAGAAAAGGTGGGTTTTCTAAATACATTGCTTTTGAAGATGAACATCATTATGTGGATAATTGTTCATGAGGTATTATTTGTTTCGTTATTTCAGATTGTTAAATAATAACAAATAAAAGGGTGCTATGTTTATAAAGTTAAAACTGGTTTCAACTTTATAAAATAAGAGATTAAAGTGTGTTTATTATGTAAAGGAGGTAAAATGGATTTCAAAAAGGGGCTTGGACATTTCAGCTGCCCGAGGGCATAAATGTCCCACCTCCTTTTGTCTTGAATGGTGCAAGACTTAAACACACACACTCTCCAATCTTGCTCCCTCTCTCTCTTGCATGCAAACGCAAAATCCTCTCTAATCTAACTCTCAAAAAATCGGTTTTTGGAGCTTGAACAAGGAAGGAAGATTCAGCAACAACAAAGTTCAAGTTACTGAAATTTGGTGTTGAGAAACCTAGCATTCCAAAGGGGTTTCTTGGTGGCTTGGGGTATCACTTTCTTGAGGTCTTCTTGGTTGAAGATTCAGCCATAAAGTTCATCCTTTGCACCCTCACAATCCCGTTTTCTAGCAGCATAAAAGGTTGTCTTCTTAACCTCCTTTGGTTGTCCTCTTGTATGCATTTGGTATTTGGATCCATGGTTTGGGTTTAGCTTAACAAATGGGTTTGATAATCTATATATTAACAAGATTTTAAACTCTTAATCCGCTGCGTTTTTCTTATAAATTGGCTTATATGGACTTTGATAATCTTGTTAAATCCCTTCAAAACAGTGTGGTTTGCGTCTAGGTCTATGATGTTATGAGATAGGAATATGATCAATATGAATTTCCTCATCACATTCAGATACACTAGAATCAATGTCCCTTAATGTCTCATACATGCCACGAGGTCGAGGTTTATGTGAACAAGAATTATTATTTACAAAAATAGATGAATAATCATGTGAAGTACGAGTAGAACTAGTTCCACTAGCGCTAGCTTCAGACGAAGTTGCAATTCTTTCATTAGAATTATTTAATGGAGTAAAAGATGGAATTGGGTGAGAAAATAATTTATCAAAAGAATTAGTTTTAAGTTTCTTGTTAGACTTTGTAGTAAGATCAGTTGCACCATTATCATCACTAGAACAAAACACATCACCATAGTGTACTGAATTTAAAGATGAAATAGAAACATCTTCAGAACGTGATGTGACAGAGTTGGTTACAGGAGAACTAGAAACAAACACAAAATTAAACTAGACTTATGATCTAAAAACAGACTGCTGAAAATCAGTTGTACTAAACTAGTGCATCCAAGCCCACTAGTTGGTCCATAGTGGTAGTCTTCATGAACGTGATTAGAATTAACAACCTCTAAACCTGCAGACATACTGTCAGTATTTGATTTGATTAAATCATTAGACGAATGAGGAACAGGCATAGGAGAATAACAGTATGTACTAGGCAGAGGATAAACCTTTACATTTTCATATCCCAATCCTGTTTTAATCCTAACTCCCCGCTGAGATTTACATAAATCATCATATTTCATTCCGGATGTGGTCTATTTGTCTAACTTTAACTGAAATTTGCTTGTTTCAAATTCAGCTAGGGCAACTCTTTCAATCAAAGTGTTAATGCCAATATTTCTTTCGAAAACGATTTTTTTAGTTGATCATTTTCTTTTAAAGCCTGATATAATTTAACAAAATATTTTGATTCATTGATTTTAAGTTCCTCATTAATTCGTTTTAAATCCTTTTCATTATCAATAAATAACCTATTAACTTTTTAAATCCCAAATAATCTTATTTTACAAGCAGATGAGCACATATCTTCAATTACCTCATATGGAAGTCCCATCACCACCTTTTTAGCTGCTAAGGCCTTTTCAAATGGCACACCAGAGTACTTGACTTGCTTTCCTCAACGGTGATAGTATCATCTTCATAATCCTTTTTGTTGGACCAAAAGAACCAATGAGCCAGATCAGAAAAACCTTTAAGTCCCACAAGACATCACAACAACTGCTGAAGACTTGATCAGCTGTTTGACAAAGTCGAAGATCAACAGCTGAAGACTAAAGTAATCAAGACTTCAACAGCAGAAGACCAAAGTCTGAAGATCAACAGCTGAAGAATAAAGTACTGAAGACTTCAACAGCTGAAGACCAAAGTCTGAAGATCAACAGCTGAAGACTAAAGTATTGAAGATCAACAGCTGAAGTACAAAGACTGAAGACAACATCTGAAGACATCAGCTGATGACAACAACTGAAGTTCAAGAAGTCCAAGTACTAAAGCCTTTAGAGTTTGTCACAATAGCTAAAGAAGCATTCTTCAGTTGTTGTGATGGTTCCTTTCAGTAGTTTTCTTTTCTATTTCAGTACTTGTAAAACGACTGAAGAGCATGTTCTTCAGTCGTTGTTGTTTCAGTAGTTTCTTTTCAGTAGTTGTAGTGATAGTTACACTTGGTATTTCTTCTAAGAAGATGTCAGCTGTTTGACATCTTCAGTAGTTGTGTTAACTTTCAGTAGTTAAATAACAGTTAGATGTCACTGTCAAGTGACATTAGCTGACGTCAACTTCCCTTATAAAAGGAAAGATGAACTAATTGTAATGATGGGGAAGCCGGCCGAAGCGTGTATTTAATGAATATATTCCTTTTGGCAGAAATTCTCTCTCTATAACAAACACTATTTCATTGATAAATTTCGTGTGTTCTTGTTTAAATTTGTTAATTCGTGGACTCATCTGCTGCAAATCCAATCTAATTGATCAAACTAGATGCTGAGATCCTAACAAATGGTATCAGAGCGGGTTAATCATTTACCGATTTAACAATTGATCATTGAAACTATTCTTTTGCTATCTACGTTTGATCGAATTAGCAAATTGCAAGAATCGGTTATAGAGATTGAGTTTCTGTTGCTTCTGGCCATTTTGTTTGAGGTTCTAAGTGGTTTTGAGCTAGATTTACTTTGTTTACCTTGAATTTGTCTGAATTCAAAATATGAGTACTCCTTCTAATGATCCTCACAATACTGGTTCCTCAAACAAGCCTCCGATGCTGGTTAGGACTGAGTATAACATATGGCAACGAAGAATGCTCCATCACCTGTCTGTTAACAGTTCAGGTTGTTGGACATCTGTGGTACATGGTCCATATAAGCCTATGGTGAACAATCCGGAAACCAACCAAATGTTTCCGAAGAAGAAGGAACAATACTCTGATGAGATCGAAAACTGTTTGGAATTGATGCTAAAGCTCATGGAATTCTGGCCATGGCACTGCCTAATGAAATCTATTCTGGGCTTATGCATCATGAAACTGCTCATGTCCTCTGGAAGGCACTGAAAGAACAATTTGGTGGTACTGATGAGGTCTTAGCAAATAATAGGGAAATACTTGCTCAACAATATGAGACATTTGCTCATAGGAAGTGTTAGGATCAGTGATCTATGTTTGATTGATTAGAGAGTATAGCAGCAGAAATCGAACAATGAATTAGCCAATTCACAAGAACGAAACGATATTCAATGAAGAACAAAGAAGGTTATAGAGAGAGAATTTCTGCAAATATATTTCATTCAAAATTCGCTTTCGTGGTAACAGAATGTCACACTTACAATTAGGTCGAACCTCTTATATAAGAGATGTGACGTCTGCTGATGTCACTTGATAGTGACATCTAACAGATTTATTACAACTGAAACACAACTACTGAAGATGTCAAAACAGCTGACATCTCCTTACAAAAATGCTAAGTGTTATCAGTTGTTATAACTACTAAAAAACATAAAACTACTGAAACTACAACGACTGGAGAACAAGCTCTTCAGTCGTTTTACAAAACTACTGAAAGTAAAAATATAAAACTACTGAAGAAGTACTCTTCAGCTGTTGTGACAAACTAGTCAAACTTCAGTACATGATCTTCAGACTTGAACTTCAGATGTTTCATCAGCTGATGACTTCAGTAGATATCATCAGCTGATGTCTTCGGTCTTTGTCTTCAGACTTTGTACATCAGTTGTTGATCTTCAGCACTTGTAAACTTTTCAGCTGTTGTACTTCAGTACTCTGAACTTCAGCTTCAGCACTTGTGTTCTTCAGCTCTTCAGCTTTAGTACTTGTGTTCTTCAGCTGTTCAGCTTCAGTACTTGTGATCTTCAGCTGTTCAGCTTCAGTACTTGTGTTCTTCAGCTGTTCAGCTTCAGTACTTGTGTTCTTCAGCTGTTGTACTTCAGCACTTTAGTTCTTCAGCTGTTGAAGTCTTCAGCACTTGATCTTCAGCTGTTGATGTCTTCAGTACTTGTCAAACTGCTGAAGAAGCTTTCAGCAGTTGTTGTGATATCATGTGGGACTTAGAGGTTTTCTGATCTTGGCTCATTGGTTCTTTTGGTCCAACAAACTCCCCCTTAACCAATGCAGCCAAAACCTCTAATTTATTTATCATCCCACTTATTGTTGGCAAAAGGTTGGTCTTTTTCCTTCTTGATCAGTAGAGAAGATGACCCATATAAGCTCCGCCTAGGAAGAAGTCTCTGTTATTTGTTTGGCAAGATATGAATGGGAACTCTGTTTTGGGGAACTGGGCACCTAGTTGTTATCCCATTCATGGGATCTACTTCCCGTGTATGAGCCTGTAGGATTCTCTTGTGTAGGCTCTGAGAAACATGATTTGTTCTTCCATGGTCAGGTTCTCGGCTTCACCATCAAACAACCCTTCTCGCCCATACAGCTCTGAGATGTACTTGGCCTGTTTGCCATTTTTGAGCTCAACTGTTGTAATTTGTCTGTATGCAAACTCATGAGGATGATTCCCTTCGAGTAACAGACTGAGCTCATTTTGTTTGAAGTTCTCAAGCCTCTTGTAGACTAACCCCTTTTAATAATCCTGTTCTCTAGCATCTTCTGGGGTGGTTGTTTAGTCTCGTAGGCTTCTTGAAATCTTCGACAATCTCCCAGTGTGATACTACAAGGGCCACTGTGATCTCTTCATCTACGATCCTCTTGACTTGACCCTTGTATCTCGAAGGAATGTCTTTCTTTACAATCCTGTGAGCCACCCTCGGATCAGGCCATACTCTCACCCTTTCCTTCTGATATTGAAATGTGTTGGGGAGAGTGTACAACTTAGAGCTTCTTTCTTCATGCTGATAATTGATGACGAAGCACCATAACTTTTGTCAATGCTTTTCAGCATTTCATCATCATGAAGCTTTTGCTGCTCCTCTTCTTCAATCTTTACTCTCACAGCATCCATTTGTGAGGTGGGAGTGATGGGCATAGGTTTGGCTTTGCCAATGTTAGGACTGCAGACAGAGGCATCCTATCTTCTTCCACATCATCCTCTTCTTCTTCTTCTTCTATCCTCAACACCCTTCTCTTCTTCTTCTTGGGTGCATCATCGGCTGTTGGTTTAGATGGTAGGGAGTTGGTTTTGTGGGTTGAGGTTGTGGTTTGGATTTGGGCTTTGAGATTGGTTTGGAGATTTGAGGGGTAGGCTGTTTTGAGTGGGTGGAAGGGAAGGTTGTTCCAGCATCTTGGTTGTGAGTTTAGCCTTTGTAAGTCTTGCCATTTCAAACCTTTTTCCAGCCCCAGCCTCATCAAGGGCTTCAATGATAATCCCCTTGTGGAATTGCTCAGACAGACAGATTCTGGTGGCTATAGCCAGAATACTGTCTCTGGTCCACGCACGAATCTCCATCAAAGATCTTCCTAAGTATTTGGCAATGAACGGATCATGATCTCCAATCTCTCTTTTCAAGTACATCATACCCAGCCCATGGTTTGAATCTCCTCCACTTCCAACTTCCTGATCTCACTATCTAATGTGGCTGTATCAAAACCTTGCTTGAAGAGTTGCTCAATGATTTTATCCATGGATCGGCTGTGTGTATCATCAGCATCTTTTACCAGCTCTTCCAAGGATTTTTCTTCAGCAGTAGGTTGAACATCAGCACTTTTCTTTCGTTTATAGGTGATCAGTTGTTGCTTTTCTTTTTACCAACTCCTGGGCTTGCTCTTGGCCTTCTCATCCTCTGTTCTTTTCCTCTTCTTTTCTTTCACTGCAGTACTCTCCCCCTTTTTTGATGCATTGGTGGTAGGGTTTGTACCGCAGAAAGTGTCTTTTGCACAGCAGTATCAATCAATGGTTGTAAAGTTGAGGAAATCCTCTCAAATGGCTTTAGTCACAATGTCAGTGATTATGGGTGTGATGAGAGGGAGGGAATTTTGAAGGACAGCAACTATTTGCTCAGGAGGGTTCTGTTCCTGAGAAATAGTGCCAGAAGCAGAGGCAGGTGGCTTAGTTGTTGGGAGTGGCTCAGTGTTTGGAAGACCTTCAATGAAGGTGCCATCTGTGGGTTTGTGGAGGCAGATGGTCTTTCTCCTTGAGAGAGTTAGTCAAGTAGGTTTGCAGCCTACTGACTTCCTCCTCAAGGATTGTGTTCTGGGTAAGAACATCGTAGAAAAAGCCCAGGTCATCATCAGTAGACGCTGAATCACCTGACCTCCTGCTTGGAGCAGGATGTACATGCACTGGGTGTAGACCAGTTGTAGCATGTGCCCCCTTGTCTTGGTACTGGGGACTTCCAGCCTCAGGACTATGTCCATCATCAGCTGTTGCCTCTAGTGAGGTCTTAGCAATGTTACCAGCCTCATTTGATCATGTGCTGATGCAGAAGAGGTGGCAGCCTCACTAGATATTCTAATCTCCCTATCTACACCAGGAGATAGAAGTGGTAAACCCCTATGCTGTGGGTTCTCAATTGCACTTTGGTCCTCCCCCTCAATGGTAGAGGTGTTCCCAGTAGTATATGGGTATCTGGGGGGGGGAGGAGTGCAATTGAGTCAACACTTGTGCAACAAGCAATGTAGGGCTTTGAGGGGCGGGCGGTTGCATTGGGTGAAGGGATAGAAGCAGTGTGCACCTGGGGAGGATGGTGCTCTTCAATGGCAATCCCCTCAAGTGAGGAAGATCCCAGATGTGTGGGTACCCCTTGTGTGGTTGCTGCGGGCTCCTGTTGAGAGGAATCCTGAGCGGCTATGGCTGGAAGAGTCCTTATATCCACTAGGGGGTTATAACCAGTGGATATATCCTACGTTTGTGTTGTAGGGGCATCCTCAGGGGACTCATTTCCCTGAGTAGCCGTTTCGGATTTCTTTTTGGTGGGTTTGGTGGGGACTTTAGATTTGGAGGTGGTGGCTGTGGGTTCCAGCTGCGTGGGTTTGCACAGCTTGGCAGCCATTTTGAGTGAGTGGTCAGAGTTGTGCCGGGAGTATACTTCAGGCAAAACAGCCATAGCAGGGACTCCGAGGCCAACAAGTCCCTCAGCTTGAAGCTGGTTTGTAATTATGGCCATTATGAACCGTTGATATAATATCCAACGGTTAGCAGTTAGTTTTTGAGCCATATCCTTGAGCTCTGAAAATATTATTTCTGAAAAATTTAAAAGCTGTTGCTCAAGAATAGAATACATTACCTGCTGCCACTTTGTAGACATTTGATCCCAAGACGAAGTCTTAGGAGCCAAACAGACATTTACCATGTGGAAGATTAGGCGTTCAGCGTCATGGAAATGTTTCTTCATTATAGTGGAGGCACTAAGGTTGCCCTGATATCCATGGTAGGCAAAGGATAAATCAGTTGTGCCCTTTGGATATCCAGCAGGAGAAATGGTATCATCCAGATGTAGAGTTTGACGAAGGATTTCGGGAGTGATGACCACTTCTTGGTTGTTGACGACCGACCGGAGAGATGCTGTGTTCTTCTCCCCAGTGGTGATGGTGACGTTCATCCAAAACTGTGTGAGGGATTCGGCATGAAGGATGGATTGAGAAGAAATGCCGTTTTGTATTGTGACTGGACCATAAGATCGATAGCAGTATCGAACTTAGCCCAGAATGGCGATTTAGTAGGTAAGCTACACAGTTGTGTCGCGGTTTGATTTGCATGGATGCCATTTAGAAGAGAGAAGTTTTGGAGAGGAACGTTAGGTTTGAAGAAGATGAAGCTTTGAAGGATTAGGGTAGGGATATTTATAGGGTACGGGTTAGAAAACGACTGAAGGTTTTGGTGTTAGTCATCAGTAGTTTTAAACGACTGTTGACATGGTATTACCCTTTCAGACGTTGAAACAGCTGAAGTCGTGGTGTTAGGCATCAGTAGTTAGAAAACTACTGAAGACCGTGGTTTTGACTTCAGATGATGAAACAACTAAGGACTTGGTGTTTGTCATCAGTAGTTGTGAAACTACTGACGACAGTGGTTTTGTCATCAGTTGTTGTAAACAGCTGAAGACTTGGTATTAGTCATCAGTAGTTATAAAACTACTGAAGACATGGTTTTGCTTCAGTTGTTTAAAATGAAACAGCAGTTGTTGAAACAACTGAAGAGAAAGTTTCTTCAGTAGTTTTCGTCAATTAATAGCCTTTCAGCTGTTTCATACTGTCCTCAACACTTACTCATCAGACTTTGCATCTGCTTTGCAGGTGTTTCATAGGACGTCAGTACTTATCTGTTTGTACTGATTTCAGTAGTTGTAACTACATCAGTAGTTGTAACTACATCAGTAGTTTGGAACAGATAAAGTACTGCAGTACTGGTGAGGCATTCAGCCATCAGTACTTATATATGAGATGTGGTTGCCAATGATCATCAGTAAGTTTTACTGAAATCATCAGTAGTTGTCACTTATTCTAGCTGCAGCATACCAAGCCTTAACACAAGGTTTTGGAAAGTAGAACTATCCAAAGGCTTAGTAAAAATATCTGCAAGCTCATCAGCACTAGGCACAAACTTAGGATCAATCAGACCTTTTTCAAAGCAATCCCGAATAAAATGATGTCTGATCTCTATATGTTTGGTCCTAGAGTGCTGGACTGGATTTTTGACAATACACAGAGCTGAAGCACTATCCATTAATAATGGAGTCTTAGTCTCTGTAATGCCATAGTCCAGAAGCTGGTTCTGAAGCCAGAGTACCTGAGAAGTACAACTTGCAGCAGCAATGTACTGCCCTCAGCAGTTGATGTAGCAACAGATGTTTGTTTCTTACTCTGCCAAGAAATCAAACAGTTGCCTAGGAATTGACAACCACCAGAAGTTGACTTTCTAGTTAACTTGCACCCTGCATAGTCACTATCTGAATAAGCAACTAATTTGTAAGAGTGTCCAGTGGAATACCATAAACCTAGAGATTGTTTACCTTGCAAATATCTAAAGATTCTCTTGACTGCAATCAAATGAGACTCTATAGGAGCAGCCTGAAATCTAGCACAAACACATGTAGCAAACATAATATCTGGTCTAGAAGCTGTTAAATACATCAAGGACCCAATCATACATCTGTAAAGCGTTTCATCAATAGCTTTACCTTTCTAATCAGCATCCAGTTGTGTGGTGTTGCACATGGAGTAGAACAGGGCTTACAGTTTTGTAAATCAAACTTATTCAAAAGATCTTTTGTATATTTTGACTGATGAATAAAGATTCCATCAGCCTTTTGTTTGATTTGCAAGCCTAGAAAGAACTGTAATTCTCCCATTGCACTCATTTCAAACCTCTTTTTCATTAATGCTGTAAAATCATCACACAACTGGGGATCAGAGGATGCAAAAATGATATCATCAACATAAATCTGAACAAGTAGCTTATGCTGATCCACCTTCTTAATGAACAAAGTTTTATCAATGGAGCCTCTAGTGAAATTATTCTTAAGAAGAAAAGTAGAGAGTGTCTCATACCAGGCTCTAGGAGCTTGTTTCAACCCATAAAGAGCCTTATCAAGTTGATACACCCATTCAGGATGTTTATTATCCTCAAAGCCTGGTGGTTGACACACATAAACTTCTTCCTTTATTTTACCATATAAAAATGCACTTTTGACATCCATTTGAAAAACTTTAAGATTGTGGAATGCAGCATAGGCTAAAAACAATCTGATTGCCTCTAGTCTGGCTACAGGGGCAAAGGTTTCATCATAGTCAATACCTTCTTCTTGTGAAAACCCCTGTACAACCAGTCTAGCCTTGTTCTTAACAATAAGCCCATTTTCATCAGTTTTGTTCCTAAACACCCATTTATGCCTATTGCACACTTACCTGGGGGAAGAGGAACCAGTTCCCACACTTGCTGTTTCTTGAACTGAAGTAGCTCAAGCTGCATAGCTTCAACCCATCCATTGTCTCTCAAAGCAACATGGTAGTTCTTTGGCTCTAGCTGACTATGAAGAGAGCATAGAAGCAGAAGTTAGACAATTGACTTCTTGTTGAAACACCAGCATTGATATCACCAATAATCTGAGACATGGGGTGATTCTTCAGTTCTTGATAAACAATGAGATCTGTGCAAGTGTTTGTAGAACCTTCAGCAGCAGCAGATGTTGATGTAGACTCTTGAAACCAAGAATTAGATGGTAACTCAAAAGATGTAGAGGAAACAGAGATCTCATCAGCATTTGTTGTGGATGGAACTGCTGAAGCTACAGGAACATCAAATTTAGCAGACACAGGCAGTTGGTCGCTAAACTTGAATAGGTGAGTATTGATATTATCATCATCATCAATACCACCAGGTGGAAGACATGCTGCAGAAGATGATTTATCCACAGGATCTGCAACAGCTGGAGGTTGATAAGGAACATATTGCAGTATGTCCAAATCAAACAACTCCACAGGGTTTTGTGGAATCTTGTCCAAAGGAGATTCATTAAACTTCACATGCAAAGTCTCTTCAACTATCTTTGTTCTGCAGTTGAAGACTCTGTATGCCTTGCAAGTAGATGAATAACCAACAAAATACCCTGCATCCACCTTAGGATCAAATTTATGGAGTTGATCCTTTGTGTTGAGAATAAAACAGGGACACCCAAATGCTTTGAAAATGAAATTAGAGGAGCCAAGTGATGGAGAACTTCATATGGAGTCTTCATCAACCTCTGATTTACTAAAACTCTATTCTGCACATAGCAAGCTGTGTTGACAGCTTCAGCCCAAAAGGTCAGTGGCAAACCAGAGTCAGCCAGCATGGACCTTGCAGCTTCAATTAGGGTCGTGTTCTTTCTCTCCACTACTCCATTTTGTTCTGGAGTCCTTGGGATGCTAAACTGCCTTTTGATTCCCTTTGAGAGATAGAAGTCATCAAGTGTATGGTTATTGAATGCAGTTCCATTATCACTCCTGATACACTTGACTGGAAGGGAATACTGCTTCTCAATATACAACACAAAGTGAATAACCTTCTGAGCAACCTCATCCTTTGAATGTAGAAAGAAAGTCCATACAAATCTGGAGTAATCATCCATAATTACCAGACAGTATTTCTTCTTTACCATGCTCATCACTCTCACAGGACCAAATAGATCCATATGCAGTAATTGCAAGCAGGCAGTGGACTTAGGCTCTTCAATAGGAGGGAATGAGACTTTGTTCTTTTTTCCTTTGAAACAAGCAGTGCAGGTTTCATCACAGTGGAACTCCTTTATTGGTAAGCCTCTGACTAAACTATTGTGGATAAGCTGATTCATGTTTTTGAAATTAACATGACCCAGCCTTCTGTGCCACAGTTTAGATTCTTGAGAAGAGGCTTTGGAAAATAGGCAAGGATTGCCTCTGAGATCTATTTTCTTGGAAAGATCTAAGGCATACACTCTTCCTGTCCTGTTGGCTCTCAGGAGAGTGTGATCATCCAACACCTTGTCAATCAAATGCAGAACTTTGGATGACAGAATCCTACAGTTCTGACTGGTGAAAAGAGCAACATGGCCTTTATCACACATTTGACTGACACTCAAGAGATTGTACTTGACATTTTCCACATGATTAACATCATCAAATTTGATTTCTCCATTGGAGACAAAGCCATTACCAATGATGTAACCCCTAGCATCATTGCCAAAAGAAACAAACCCCTTCTTTCCTTGAGAGTAGTCATGAAGAAGAGAGCTGTTCCCAGTCATGTGCATAGATCCCCCACTGTCTACATACCAGATGCTACTTTGGCATGTTGGAGAACCCTGCATAATAAACAATCAGTTAGTTTTGGAGACCCAAACCTTTTTGGTTTGGGCCTGGTCTCATCAATAGATGGTAAACTAACAGGTTTATTTGAAACAACAGCCTGAGAGGAAGAAGATGGTGAAGAAGAGGAATCCTTTGGCTTGGACCTCCTTTTCTGTGGTTTCAACATAGGAGCATCTAATTGGTTAACTCTACCCAACAGATGTTGAACCATCATAACCAGCTGTGTCTGATTTTGTGATAAAGCTTTCAGCTCATCAGACACATTGCCAGTGGAGTTTGATAAGTTCCTATGTTGCACCTTCTTCTTCTGAGCACTCTCAGCTGTCACCTGTTTAACCCCTTCCTTTTTGGATTTCTTTGAGGACTTAAGGGTTACAGGATTTGATGTTGCTGATACAAATGTGGTCTCAAACTCAGTTTTCATTTTTACCATTTTCTCTTTAATTTCTTCTTTTGTTTGAGTTTGGAACCTCTTTTGTACCAGCAATCATCTGTAAGATGATTGAACAAACCACATACTTCACATGGTTTCTTCTTCATCTTAGGTTGATCATCAACTAAAGAGGGTGAAGCAACTGAAGACTTGTCTTCAGTGCTTTGGAAGCATTGTTTGCTTTCTTGACTACCTCTTTAGTAGTCTTCAAACTCTTTCTACTGACAGTTTTCTTCTTTTCAGTACTGACAGTAGTTGGAGTTTGAACTTCAGGTGTTAAATCCTGCTCTCTAGTCCTTTCAGGACTTTCAGAATTAACTCCTGAGTTGATCAACTCATTGATCATGTGAGTGTCAGCATTTGAACCATCAACATCAGCTGATAGGTTCTGAGAGGGCTTGATGCTGACTTCTACTTCTGATTGTGCTGTATCAGAAAGTAGATCACATGATGAGATGGATTGGTTATTACTCTCACCATCAGATTCTACCTCTGCTCTTGGAGTAAAATCTGTAGGTGGAGCAGAGCAGTGTGATTAACCAATGCCAAACTTCACATTGGAAGCAGATTGCTTACTAAGAAGCATTTCAAAACCTTTGCATGATTGTACCCATCTATCACACTCTACCTGGGTAACTGCAAGGGTTTTTTGAGATCTTTATACTTCTCTAGAAGTATCTCTTCCCTAGCCTTATCATCAGTTATTTGGCATTTCAGTTTGTAAATCTCATCATTTTTATCATTAAGCACAGACTCAAATTCAGCTTTGCTTTTGGAAATTATTTGTTCTAGCTCAATGTTCTTGTTGATTAAAGCTACATTTGCTTCTCTAATAGATGCAAATGCTGCTATGCATGTTTCAGAACATAATTTGGCTTTTGCCTCAGAGGATACCTGTGATACCTTTGGTGTAGAGGCATTAGAGGATGAAGTATCAGCAGAATCCAAAGCCATAAGAGCTAGATTTCCAAAAGGACTTTCACCACCATGTTGACCAGCACCTGAGAACAGTTGTTCATGACCAGACAAGTCATCTGGTAAACTGCTCCAGTCAACAACTCCTGGGGTGAAGAAGCTGTGTTGTTGAGGTTGAGTTTGTTGATGATTGGGAAGGTTGTGGTTCAGGCAATGTTGTGGTTCAGGCAATGCTTGTGGTTGTTGTGCAATTGGAGCTTGAACAGGATTTGGTTGAGGCACATAATAGCAGGGATAAGGATATGACATTTGACCCTGGGGAACAAAGTATGCAGGAGATCTAGGATGTGAATGATGACCAGAACCAGCAGGATGTTGCCCTCTGTTTTGTGGACTAGTACTAGGAAAAGTCACAAAGGGTGCAGAAGAGTTAGATCCAGTTGATCTACACTCTCTTGCAAAGTGTCCTAGCCTTTGGCATTTGTGACACCTCAACTTACTCTTGTCAAAACCAACTTTGGTTTTGCCAGAGAGTCCAGGAAATTTCCTGCCAGTTCTCTTATAGAACTTCTGAGATCTGATATTAATCAATGCCATTTGGCTCAGAATATCCATCTCTTCTAGATCATCATCAGCAATTCCTTTCAGATCATCCATAATGAAGCATAGATTGTCACTATTACTGCCAGAATGACTCTCAATACCAACAAATGCATGATCAGAACTATTTGAAGAGAAATCAATATGCTCATCATAATTGCTTTCAGATGCAGCATATTCTGACTCATGACCAACCATGGCAGTATTCACAAGTCATCAGTGAGCTTTCCTGATGAGGACAGTTTCCTCTTCTGCTCTATCTCTTTCAAATGTAAGCAGTTTCCCATGAAGTTGGGTGAGAGATAGGCCATCCAGATTTGCACTGGAGCGTAGGACAATAGTGTATGTGTCCCATCTCTCAGGCAGTGATCTGAGGAATCTGTTGTTCATCTGGCTATTGGTGTATTCCTGTTTCACCATTTTCAGCTCAGATATCAAGCAGGAAAACGCTCAAACTGTTGAGTCAGTGTCTCACCCTTTCTATGAGAGAATGTCTCATATTGTTTGGCAAGGATTTCTCTATTGTTTGCTAAGACCTCATCTGTGCCACCGAATTGTTCCTTCAGAAAATTCCAGAGATCATGAGCAGTTTCATGATGCATAAGCCCAGAATAGATTTCATTAGGCAGTGCCATGGCCAGAATTCCATGGGCTTTAGCATCAATCTCAAATAGTTTCCGATCTTCATCAGAGTATTGTTCCTTCTTCTTCGGACCATTTGATTGGTTTCTGGATTGTTCACCATAGGCTTATGTGGTCCATGTACCACAGATGTCCAACAACCTGAACTGTTAACAGACAGGTGATGAAGCATTCTTCGTTGCCATATGTTATACTCGGTCCAACCAGCATCGGAGGCTTGGTTGAGGAACCGGTATTGTGAGGATCATTAGAAGGAGTCGTCATCTTAGATTCAATCAAATTCGGTTAAGCTAAAACAGATTTAGAACAAAACACAACAACCAATTGAACCAAAAGAGATCTCAAAGTAAATGAACGAAAGCGACAGAAATTCAATAATCTATAACCAGTTCTTGCGAATACGCTAATTCAATCAAACACAGATATCAATTAGTATTTTAATGATGAATTGTTAGATCGATCAATGATTAACCATGCTCTGATACCACTTGTTAGGATCAGTGATCTATGTTGATTGATTAGAGAGTATAGCAGCGGAAATCGAACAATGAATTAGCCAATTCACAAGAACAAAACGATATTCAATGAAGAACAAAGACGGTTATAGAGAGAGAGAATTCTGCAAATAAATTTCATTCAATATTCGCTTTCGTGGTAACAGAATGTCACACTTACAATTAGGTCGAACCTCTATATAAGAGATGTGACGTCTGCTGATGTCACTTGATAGTGACATCTAACAGATTTATTACAACTGAAACACAACTACTGAAGATGTCAAAACAGCTGACATCTCCTTACAAAAATGCTAAGTGTTATCAGTTGTTATAACTACTAAAAAACAAAAACTACTGAAACTACAACGACTGAAGAACAAGCTCTTCAGTCATTTTACAAAACTACTGAAAGTAAAATATAAAACTACTGATATCACAACTACTGAAGAAGTACTCTTCAGCTGTTGTGACAAACTACTGAAACTTCAGTACTTGATCTTCAGACTTGAACTTCAGATGTTTCATCAGCTGATGACTTCAGTAGATATCATCAGCTGATGTCTTCGGTCTTTGTCTTCAGACTTTGTACATCAGTTGTTGATCTTCAGCACTTGTTAACTCTTCAGCTGTTGTACTTCAGTACTTTGAACTTCAGCTTCAGCACTTGTGTTCTTCAGCTGTTTCAGCTTCAGTACTTGTGTTCTTCAGCTGTTCAGCTTCAGTACTTGTGATCTTTAGCTGTTCAGCTTTAGTACTGTGTTCTTCAGCTGTTCAGCTTCAGTATTATGTTCTTCAGCTGTTGTACTTCAGCACTTTAGTTCTTCAGCTGTTGAAGTCTTCAGCACTGATCTTCAGCTGTGAAGTCTCAGTACTTGTCAAAACTGCTGAAGAAGCTTTCACAGCAGTTGTTGTGATATAAGTGGGACTTAGAGGTTTTCTGATCTTGGCTCATTGGTTCTTTTGGTCTAACAGGAAGGGTGAGACTCTGACTCAGAGCATTTTTCATGTTTGATCTCTGAGATGAAAATGGTCAACAATGAATACACTAATAGCCAGATGAACCACAGATTCCTCAGATCACTTCCTGAGAGATGGGACACATATACAATTGTCCTACGCTCTAATGGAAATCTGGATAGCCTATCTCTCACCCAACTTCATGGGAAACTGCTTACATTTGGAAGAGAGATAGAGCAGGAAAAGGAAACTGGCATCATCAGGAAAGCTCACTGAAGACTTTGTACCAGGGAACACTGCCTTGGTCGGTCATGAGTCAGAATGCTGCATCAGAAAGTAATTATGATGTGCATATAGATTTCTCTTCAAATAGTTCTGATCATGCATTTGTGAGTGTTGATAGTCAGCCAGGCTATAATAGTGACAATTTGTGCTTCATTATGGATGATTTGAAAGGTATAGCGGATGATGACTTAGAAGAGATGGATATTCTGAGCCAAATGGCCTTGATTAATATCAGATTTTAGAAGTTCTACAAGAGAACTGGTAGGAAATTCCCTGAACTCTCTCGCAAAACCAAAGTTGGTTTTGACAAGAGTAAGTTGAGGTGTCACAAATGCCACAGGCTTGGGCACTTTGCAAGAGAGTGTAGATCATTTGGATCTAACTCCTCTGCACCCTTTGTGACTTTTCAAGTAATATTCAACAAAACAGAGGGCAACATCCTGCTAGCTCTGGTCATCAATCACAACCTCTATCTACTGCATATTTTGTCCCTCAGGGTCCAATGCCATATCCATATCCCTGCTATTACATGCCATAAACCAGTCAAGTTCAAGTACCCATTGCTCAACAACCACCTGCTCTTCCTCGGCCTCAACCGTCCCAATCTCATCAACAATCTCAACCTCAACAACACAACTTTTTCACCCCAGGAGTTATTGACTGGAGCAGTTTACCAGATGATATGTCTGGTCATGAACAACTGTTTTCTGGTGCTGGTCAACATGGTGGTGACAATCCTTTTGGAAACCTTGCTCTTATGGCCCTGGAGTCTGCTGATACCTCATCCTCTAATGCCTCCACACCACAGGTATCACAGGTATCCTCTGAGGCCAAAGCCAAGCTATGTTCTGAAACATGCATAGTCGCATTTGCATCTATTAGAGAAGCAAATGTAGCTTTAATTAACAAGAACATTGAGCTAGAACAAATAATATCCAAAAGAAAAGCTGAATTGAGTCTGTGCTTAATGATAAGAATGATGAGATTTACAAACTTAAATGCCAAATCACTGATGATAAGGCTAGGGAAGAGGTACTTCTAGGGAAGTACAGAGACCTCAAAGAAACACTTGCAGCTACCCAGGTAGAGTGTGATCGACGGGTACATTCCTGCAAGGGTTTTGAAATGCTTCTTAGTAAGCAGTCTGCTTCCAATGTGCAGTTTGGCATTGGTTAAAATCACACTGCTCCTCCTACAGATTTTAGACCCAGAGCAAAGGTAGAATCTGATGGAGAAAGCAATAAAAAATCCTTTTCATCATGTGATCTACTATCTGATACAGCACCGTCAGCATTAATTCCTCCCAAAACCTATCAGCTGATGTTGATGGTTCAAATGCCGACACTCACATGATCAAAAGGTTGATCACTCCAGGTGGTATTTCACAAAGTATGAAAGTACTAAAGAGCAAGGCATAACACCTGGAGAACAAACCCAAACTACTGCATGTACTAAAGGAAATAAAATGCCAGTAGAAAGGGTGGGAAAACTACTGAAGAAGATATCAAGAAAGCATGTATTGCAAGGAAGAAAACTGCTAGTACTGGTCGCAAACTGCTGAAGAATAAGTCTTTAGTAGTTTATCTTCTTCAGTAGATGATCAACTTAAGATGAAGAAACAGCCATGTGAAATATGTGGCTATTCAATCATCTTACTGATGATTGCTGGTATAATAAGGGCTCCAAACTCAAACACAATGAGAACATAAAAAGGAAAGGATATAAAATGAAAACTGACTTTGAAACCAAGTTTGTACCAGCAACATCAAAACCTGTAACCCCAAAATCCAAAAAGAAATCCAAAAAGGAAGGGGTTAATCAGGCAACAGCTGAGGTTGCTCAAAGGGAGATGGTACAACACAGGAATCCATCAATCTCAAGCACTAATGTGTCTGATGAGCTGAAGGCTTTATCACAGAATCAGACACAACTTGTTATGATGGTTCAACATCTATTGGGGATAGTCAACCAATTAGATGCTCCCGTGCTAAAACCACAGAGAAGAAAATCCATGCCAAAGGATTATTCTTCTTCACCATCTCCATCCCCTCAGGCTGTTCTTCATAGCAGATCTGTTAGTTTACCATCTGTTGATGTGAACAGACCCAAAACAAAAAGGTTTGGGTCTCAAAAACTAACTAATTTATTATGATTGCAGGGTTCTTCAGCATGCCACAGTAGCATCTGGTATGTAGACAGTGGAGGATCTATGCATATGACAGGGAACAGCTCTCTTCTTCATGATTACTCTCACGGAAAGAAGGGGGTTGTTTCTTTTGGCAATGATGCTAAGGGTTACATCATTGGCAAAGGCTTTGTCTCCAATAGGGAAATAAGGTTTGATGATGTTAACCATGTGGAGAATCTCAAGTACAATCTCTTGAGTATCAGTCAAATGTGTGATAAAGGCCATGTTGCTCTTTTCACCAGTCAGAACTGCAGGATTCTTTCATCCAAAGTTCTGAGTTTGATTGATAAGGTGTTGGATAATCACACTCTCCTGAGGGCCAACAGGACAGGAAGAGTGTATGCCTTAGATCTTTCCAAGAAAATAGATCTCAAAGGCCATCCTTGCCTATTTTCCAAGGCTTCTCCTCAAGAATCTATTCTATGGCATAGAAGGCTGGGTCATAGAATCTTAAAAACATGAATCAGCTGATACATCATGGTTTAGTAAGGGGATTGCCTATGAAGGAGTTCAGATGTGAAGACAACTGCACTGCTTGTTTGAAAGGAAAACAACACAAAGTCTCATTCCCTCCTATTGAAGAACCTAAGTCCATTGCCTGCTTGCAATTACTACACATGGATATCTTCGGTCCTATGAGAGTAATGAGTATGGCAAAGAAGAAATACTGTCTGGTAATTGTGGATGATTACTCCAGATTTGTATGGACTTTCTTCTTGCATTCAAAGGATGAGGCTGCTAAAACGATTATAAACTTTGTGTTGTATGTTGAGAAGTAGTATTCCCATCTATCAAGTGTATGAGAAGTGATAATGGAACAGAATTCAGAAACCATACACTTGATGATTTTTATCTCTCAAAGGGAATCAAGAGACAGTTTAGCATCCCAAGGACTCCAGAACAAAATGGAGTAGTAGAGAGAAAGAATAGGACCCTAATTGAAGCTGCAAGGTCCATGTTGGCTGACTCTGGTTTGCCACTAACCTTTTGGGCTGAAGCTGTTAACACAGCTTGTTATGTGCAGAATAGAGCCTTAGTAAATCAGAGGTTGATGAAGACTCCATACGAAGTTCTACATCATTTGGCTCCTCTAATTTCATTTTTCAGATCCTTTGGGTGTCCTTGTTTCATTCTCAACACAAAGGATCAACTCCACAAATTTGATCCTAAGGTGGATGCAGGGTATTTTGTTGGTTATTCATCTACTTGCAAGGCATACAGAGTCATCAACTGCAGAACAAAGATAGTTGAAGAGACTCTGCATGTGAAGTTTAATGAATCTCCAAAGGACAAGATTCCACAAAACCCTGTGGAGTTATTTGATTTGGACATACTGCAATATGTTCCTTATCAGGCTTCAGTGTTGCTCCTGTCAACAGTTCTCCACCTGGTGGTATTGATGATGATGATAATATCAATACTCACCTATTCAAGTTTAGTGATCAACTGCCTGAGTCCACTAAACTTGATGTTCCTGTAGCTTCAGCTGTTCCATCCACAACAAATGCTGATGAGATCTCTGATTCCTCTACATCTTTTGATTTGCCATCTCATTCTTGGTTTCAAGAGTTGCATCACCATCTGCTGCTGCTGAAGGTCCTACAAACACTTGCACACATCTCATTGTTTATCAAGAGCTGAAGAATCACCCAATGTCTCAAATCATTGGTGATATCAATGCTGGAGTTTCAACAAGAAGTCAATTGTCCAATTTCTGCTTCTATGCTCTCTTCATTAGTCAGCAAGAGCCAAAGAACTATCACATTCTTTAAGCGACAATGGAGGTTGAAGCCATGCAGCTTGAGCTACTTCAGTTCAATAAGCAACAAGTGTGGGAACTGGTTCCTCTACCTCAGGTAAGTGTGCAATAGGCACTAAATGGGTGTTTAGGAATAAAACAGATGAAAATGGGCTTATTGTTAAGAACAAGGCCAGGTGGTGTTCAGGGTTTGCACAGGAAGAAGGTATTGATTATGATGAAACCTTTACTCCTGTAGCCAGATTGGAGGCAATTAGATTGTTCCTAGCGTATGTTGTATTCCACAATCTAAAGTTTTTCAAATGGATGTTAAAAGTGCATTTTTATATGGTAAAATAAAAGAGAGGTTTATGTGTGTCAACCACCAGGTTTTGAGGATAATAAACATCCAGATTGGGTATACAAGCTTGATAAGGCTCTTTATGGGTTGAAACAAGCTCCTAGAGCCTGGTATGAGACATTATCAAATTTTCTTCTTCAAAATAATCTCACTAGAGGCTCCATATATAAAACTTTGTTCATTAAGAAGGTGGATTAGCATAAGCTACTTGTTCAAATTTATGTTGATGATATTATTTTTGCATCCTCTGATCCCCAGTTGTGTGATGATTTTACCAATTTAATACAAAAGAAGTTTGAAATGAGTGCAATGGGAGAATTACAATTCTTTCTAGGATTGCAAATCAAACAAAAGGCTGATGGGACTTTCATTCATCAGTCTAAATATACAAAAGATCTTTTGAATAAGTTTGATTTACAAAACTATAAGCCCTGTTCTACTCCCATGTGCCACACCACTCAACTGGATGCAGGTCAGAAAGGTAAAGCTGTTGATGAAACATTTTATAGATGTATGATTGGGTCCTTGATGTACTTAACAGCTTCCAGACCAGATATCATGTTTGCAACTTGTGTTTGTGCTAGATTTCAAGCTGCTCCTAAAGAGTCTTATTTGATTGCAGTCAAGAGGATCTTTAGATATCTGCAAGGTACACAATCTCTAGGTTTATGATATTCCACTGGACATTCTTGCAAATTAGTTGCTTTTTCTGATAGTGACTATGCAGGGTGTAAGTTAACTAGAAAGTCAACTTCAGGTGGATGTCAATTCCTAGGCGACTGTTTGATTTCTTGGCAGAGTAAGAAACAAACATTTGTTGCTAATCCACTGCTGAAGCAGAGTACATTGCTACTGCAAGTTGTACATCTCAGGTACTCTGGCTTCCGAACCAACTTTTGGATTATGGCATTACAGAGATTAAGACTCCATTATTAATGGACAGGTCTTCAGCTCTTTGAATTGTCAAGAATCCTGTCCAGCATTCTAGGACCAAACATGTAGAGATCAGACACCATTTTATTAGGGACTGTTTTGAAAAAGGTCTGATTGATCCAAAGTTTGTGCCTAGTGCTGATGAGCTTGCAGACATTTTTACTAAGCCTTTGGATAGTTCAACTTTCCAAAACCTAGTGTTAAGGCTTGGTATACTGTAGCTAGAATAAGTGACAACTACTGATGATCTCAGTAAACAAGTACTGATGATCATTAGTAAACATCTCACAAATATGTACTGATTTTGTTAGAAGAAACTCATGCAGTTATAACTACTGATGTCAGTAAAAACAGCTAAGTACCGATGTCCTATGAAATACTGAAAATAGCTAAAAAGTCTGATGAGTAAGTGTTGAGGACAGTATGAAACAGCTGAAAAACTAAGAATTGACGAAAACTAACACCAAGTCTTCAGTCGTTTACAACAACTGATGACAAAACCATGTCTTTAGTAGTTTCACAACTACTGATGACTAACACCAAGTCTTCAGTCGTTTACAACAACTGATGACAAAACCATGTCTTAGTAGTTTCACAACTACTGATGACTAACACCAAGTCCTTAGTTGTTTCCAACATCTGAAGTCAAAACCATGGTTTTTAGTAGTTTTGTAACTGCTAATGCCTAAAATCAAGACTTCAGTTGTTTCAACCTCTGAAGGTTAATACCATGTCATCAGTTGTTTAAAACGATTGATGATTAACACCAAACCCTTCAGTTGTTTTATAACCCATACCCTATAAATACCTAATCCTACAGAGCTTCATTATCTCAAACCTAACGTTCAAAAACTCCAAACCTTCTCTCACATTAATGGCGACCATACAGCTTAAACCAAGACACAACTGTGTTGCCTACCTTACCAAATCACCCTTCTGGATGAAGTTTGATACTGCCATTGATCTAATGGTCCATTCTTCATACAAAACCCCTTCCTTATCAATCTACCATTTATGCCGAATCCCTAAATCAGTTCTGGACGAACGTCACCCTTACCACTGGGGGGAATGACACCGAGTCTCTCCAGTCGTTCGTCAACTACCGTAAGGTGGTCATCACTCCGGCAATCCTTCGCCAACCCCAACAACTGGATGATGCCACGTTCCCCGCTGGATATTCAAAGGGCACCACTGATCTATCCTTTGCCCACCATGGATACCAGGGTAACCTCAGCGCTTCTACCATCTTAAAGAAGCATTTCCATGACGCGGAAAGCCTTATTTTTCATATGGTGAATGTCTGCCTAGCCCCTACGACTTCTTCTTGGGATCAAATGTCAACGAGGTGGTAGCAGGTATTCTCCTCTATCCTTGAGCAACAAAACTTAAATTTTTCTGCAATAATATTTCTTCAACTTAAGGATATGGTCTCAAAACCTATTGCTAACCGATGGATATTATATGCATGGTTCATAATGGCCATTATAGACAACCAGCTGAAAGCGGAGGGACCTGTTGGCCTTGGACTCCCTACCATGGCTGTATTGCCTGATGTATACTCCAGGCACAACTCAGGCCAGTCACTCAAACAGGCTGTCAAGCTGCGAAAACCCACGCAGTTGGAACCCACAGCCACCACCTCCAAATCCAAAGTCTCAACCAAACCCAAACACAAGAATCCCAAAACGGCTACTCAGGGAAATGAGTCCTCTAAGGATGTCCCTGCAACACAAACGCAGGATATATCTACTGGCCATAATCCCCCAGTAGCTACAAGTACTCACCCAACCTCAACCGCTCAGGCTTCCTCTCAACAGGAGCCTGCAGCAACCACATTCGGGGCACCTATACATCTGGAACCTTCCTCATTTGAGGAGGTTGCCCTTGAAATGCACCACTCTCCCCGGGTGCATACTGCTTCTACACCATCTCCCACTGCAACCGCCCCCCAAAGTCCTATGATAATAGTTGCAAAAGTGTTGAGTCGGTTGCATTCCTCACCCCCTCCCCAGATACCAATCAAAACTAGGATAACCTCAACAATTGAGGGGGAGGATCCAAATGTTGTTGCTAACCCACAGCACTGGGGTTATCATGTTCAATCTCCTAGTGTAGCAGAGGAGGTTAGAACATCTGGTGAGGCTGCCACTTTCGTTTGTTCAGCAAATGACCAGGATGAAGAGGGTAACATCTATAAGACCTCACCAGAGGCAACAGCCAATGAAGGACAAAGTCCTGAGGCTGGAAGTCCCCGGAACCAAGACCAAGGGGCACATGCTTATACTGATTTACACACAGTGCACGTACATCCTGATTCTATCAGGAGGTCAGATGATTCAGCACAAACTGATGATGACCTGGTCTTCTTCTATGATGTCTTAGCCCACAACACAATCCTAGAGGCTGAGGTAAGCAGACTCAAAGAGCTGCTAGCCAAAACGTCTCAGGATCTAAGTCCATCTGCCCCAATACACCAACAGATGGCACCTTCCTCTGAAGGTCTCTTATACACAGAGCCACTCCAAAACACTCAGCCACCTGCCTCTACTTCTGGCACTATCTCTCAGGGATAGAACCCCCTGAGCAAATAGCTGCTATCTTTCAAAATTCTTTACCTCTCATCACACCAATTATCACTGATATAGTGATTAAAACCCTTGATGAGAGGCTTCCCTGGTTATCCAACCCTTGATAGAGGAAGTTGTGAGCAAAAGGCTTTCTGACAATCAAACCCTTGCAACCAATGCATCCAAAAAGGGGGAGATTCTGTCAGTGAAAGCAAAACGAAAGAGGATTGAAGATGGGAAAGAGAAAGAAAAAGAGATAGAGGTGGAAAATGAGAAGGATTTGGGTGTAGAGACTGAGAAGGAGAAAGAAGCTGAAATGGAGAAAGTGACTAAAAGTACTAAAGACTTTCATGTCACATACAAGAAAAAGAAGAATGGAAAAAAGGAGAAGGAGTTGGAGAAAATGGTGAAGGAGGCTGATGCCCAACACAGCCGATCAATGGATAACATCATTGATCAGCTGTTTAGGCAAGGTCATGACACTGAAAAACTTGACTTAGAAATTAGAAGATTGGAGATTGAAGAAATCCAAGCAAGATGGGCAAGTTACCGTGTGTTGCAAAGGGAAAAGCTGGAAATCATGATCAGGTTCATAGCTAAGCATCTTGGAAGATCATTGATTGAAATAAAGTCATGGTCCAGGGATAGCATCTGGCAATAACCACCAAGATCTGTTCGTCTGAAGTATATACCAAAGGGCTGGTCATTGAAGCCTTGAATGAAGCTGGTGCTAGGAGCAGGACTGAACTGGTCAAACAATCTAAAGCCTCACTTACATCCAAAATGCTAGAACAGCCTGTCAAAATTCCCACACCAAAACCACCACAACCACAACCCACAAAACCAATTCCCTTACTCACAAAACCCATAGCCGATGATGTACCCCAGAAAAGGAAGTGAAGGGTACTGAGGGTAGAAGAGGAAGAAGAAGATAATGATGAAGATGAAGACAGGCTGCCAATCTCAGCTGTTATACAATTACTAAGGCCATAAGTCACCCTCTAACAATTACTCCTGAATCTCAAAGGCAAATTGTGAATGTGAAGTTAGAAGAAGAAGAGCTTCACAAACAACATGATGAGGAACCGTTGAGAAGAGTCGACAAAGCATACGCTGCCACATCTTCAATCATCGATTTGAAGAAACATGCTCAGAGATTATACACTCTGAGACATACCTTTCATATCAAAAAGAGAGAGTGAGGATTTGGCCTGATCCCAGGGTGTCTCATAGGATTCAAAAGAAAAATATTCCACAGAGATACATTGTCCATGTAAAGAAGATTGTAGATGAAATGACCTCACTGGCATTTGTAGTATCACCTTGGGAGATCCTAGATGACTTCAAGAAAGCCTATAAAGCTAAACTGACCCCACAAAATATGTTGGAGAATAAAGTGGTGAAAAAGGGGTTAGTGTATAGGAGGCTTGAGGAAGTTAGAAAGAATGAGCTCCAGTTGTTCTTAGAGGGTATTCACCCAGATGAATTCGCATATAGAGTAATAACAACTGTGGAACTAAAAAATGGGAAGCAGGTCAAATACCTCTCTGAGTATTATGGGCCAGAGTCACTCTTTGAAGGAGAAGCAGAAGAGCTTACCATGGAGGAACAAGTAATCTTCCTTGAGGCCTATACAAGGGAGTCTTACAGACTCATAGTTAGGAAGTAGATCTCATGGATGGGGTAACAGCTCTGTGTCCAGTTCCCCAAGACAGAGTTCCCATCAATCCTTTGTCAAATAGATCATTTAGACTTCTTCCCAGGCCTTTGCCTACAAGGGTCACTTCTGAGCTGATCTAGAAGACAAAAAGACCATCTTTCTGCCATAATAAGTGGGACATCTTCAATAAGCTTTAAGGTTTTGGCTGCATTGGTTTAGGGGGAGTTTGTTGGACCAAAAGAACCAATGAGCCAGATAAGAAAAACCTTTAAGTCCCACAAAACATCACAACAACTGCGGAAGACTCGATCAGCTGTTTGACAAAGTCTGAAGATCAAAAGCTGAAGACTAAGTACTGAAGACTTCAACAGCTGAAGACCAAAGTGTGAAGATCAACAGCTGAAGACTAAGTACTGAAGACTTCAACAGCTGAAGACAAAGTCTGAAGATCAACAGCTGAAGGCTAAAGTACTGAAGATCAACAGCTGAAGTACAAATACTGAAGACAACATCTGAAGACATCAGCTGATGACAACAACTGAAGTTCAAGAAGTCCAAGTACTGAAGCCTTCAGAGTTGGTCACAACAGCTGAAGAAGCATTCTTCAGTTGTTGTGATGGTTTCCTTTCAGTAGTTTTCTTTCCTATTTAAGTACTTGTAAAATGACTGAAGAGCATGTTCTTCAGTCGTTGTTGTTTCAGTAGTTTCTTTTCAGTAGTTGTAGTGATAGTTAACACTTGGTATTTTTTGTAAGAAGATGTCAGCTGTTTGACATCTTCAGTAGTTGTGTTAACTTTTAGTAGTTAAATAACAGTTAGATGTCACTGTCAAGTGACATCAGCTGACGTCAGCTTCCCTTATAAAAGGAAAGATGACCTAATTGTAACGATGGGGAAGCCAGCCGAAGCGTATATTGAATGAGTATATTCCTTTTGGCAGAAATTCTCTCTCTATAACAAACATTGTTTCATTGATAAATTCGTGTGTTCTTGTTTAAATTTGTTAATTCATGGACTCATTTGCTGCAAATCCAATCTAATGATCAAACTAGATGCTGAGATCCTAACACTTTTCTTGCCCAGTGGATGAACTTCCTTCCTGCTTAGATCTTCAGATTTACCTGCCCTCATTCTAACATCTTTCTGTTCTTTCTGAATAACAGACAACACAACCTCCTTTCTGAATTCCTTGAAAGGGTCAAATACATCTTTACTATCTTCCTTCCCTTTCCCTTTAACAAACTCAGCTACTGTTAGGACCTGGTATTTGACCAAAATACCTTATGATTAACGTGTAACCAGATCAAATAGTGCGGAATCCTATTGATTGGCGATCCAATCAGTGAGAACACACGAAGAATCAATCAAGGATTGAAACTAACGTTAGAAATCGATTGGGAATCGATCTAAAGTGTTCTATGAACTTGGAGAACGAATTAAGAGGTTTCTGGAAGGCTAGGGTTCTTCTGGAATCGTACTTGATCGAGAGTTTTTATTTTTCACGAATTGAGTTGTATTTATAGGTTGGCACTATCCAATCGTGCGACTGAACCATCAGTCTGGTTCAATCGTGCGATTGAACCATGCGGTTGATTCATTCGTACGACTGAGTGTTCAGTCGTGCGACTAAGCCAATCTTATGTTACAGTCATACGACTGATCCAGTCTCCTGGTTCAGTCATGCGACTGAGTCAATTGTGTGAAGTTCTTCATGCTTATGGTTCATTCGCATGAGCCATTCGCATGGGAACTTCATTAAGTTAAGTTTGAATGTTTTAGTTAATTAATATATCATAATGTGCAACCATTCAAATAATCATAAACCCAATCAATTAGTCACGACTCATTAATGAACTATTAAACATTATAACTAACAGACTATCAATATCATTTCATTAATCATACCAAACAAGAACTATTACATCACATATCATGATCTAGGGACATACATGTATCAACAAACTCCCCCTTGGACCTAGATCTCTCTAATGTCTTGTTTTCTTCATTACCTCCTCATATTTCTTGTACTTGTCCTCTTGTGTGACTCCTGCGTGAATATCAAACGCGAAGCAAAGTCGTATAACGTTTTGGAACTGGAGGGCTTGTACAATGTCTTGTGTGTCATAGAACAGTGGCCACTTGAATAATGTATAGACATCATTAGCAGACAAGTTGGTTAGCCACATTGGGTCGAATACCCTGATGGTATCCATTTGACCCTCTTTATCCAGAACTATGACAGCTTCAGCAGTTCTCAAATCATAGTACCACAACTTAAAGTGTGGTGTGAATTCTTTGTCATTTCCCGAAGTGGGATTCTTGACATTGTCCGCGGAGGATCCACTTCAACACAATCTTTGGTTTTCCATAATGGCATCCATCTCAGACCTTCTAATATACCTTGTAGGTTGTTGAGGTCTGAAGTTAATCCACCTGGTGTGGTACTCTTTCTTTAGGGCAGCCTCAAACCAGCCTGACATCTTTCTCGGGTCAGCATACAACAGCTTCAATTTGGCCAGCTGGTTGAGCTAAAATCCTGGTAGAGTCTTTAGATCATGTGGAAATGTAAAGTACTCTATGCCTTTCTCCCTCTTAACGGCATAAACGTTAAGATCATCAAAATATGCCCATGCTATAATCCTGCCTGACACCGTAACATGTTTCTTGACGTTGTAGAACTTGGTGTAGGCATCCCTCTTCGGTGCAGCACGTTGGGCTCTAACTTCTTTAAAACATTCAGCCCACTCAGCCTTTCGAATGTCTACGTCGTCATCTGAGGCTTGGGCGGTTCCTTCGGTCTTTCCTGTTTCCTGCTCCATCTTGTCTAGTACCTCAACATATCACTGACTAGGGACTAACCCAGATTGGGGACCACATTACCCTCGTTGTCAGCGTACTGAGGGTACCCTTCTACAGCAATATCTTCAACCTCAACTTCATCAACGTCATTTAGTTTTTCGTCACTGGTTGAATCAACTGTTGGAGCATCCTTGACAATTCATCAGGATTGAGTCTGAATATCTCTGCCAGTTGCTCGTCAAATAGGTCGTGAATTATTTCACCTTCTTCAGGGGTATAACTCACTGACCTTCTCACAATCCCTTGCAGATCAAGAATCATTATGAGTTGAGACTTGACCTGTTGAAGGGGAGCAATATCAAACTCATCTCTGTGGTACTTTGGATCTGTTTGATTTACACATTTCACACTCAAATCATTGTAATTTATCAAACAAAATGCAATAACTTAATATAAACATTTAGTACATGGTTTTTTCTCAATACAGAATACAAAAGTAAATAAATACATAAACATCTACTATTTACTTTTATCCTGAGTACTCGGCTCTTCATGTGAAGGTGCAGAAGCAGAAGCTGACTGGTCTTGTCTGTTCTTTGTTCTCTTCTCTTGCCCTGGAGCTAAGACAGATTCAGCTGCTTCTCCTTCTTCAGTGTCTTCATCTTCACACCATTTTTCGGTTTTCTCTTCATCAGTATCACTCTCATTATCATCATCGTCTTCATCATCTTCATTATCTCTGTCTCCATCCCTTATCTTTAAAGGTTCCTCCTTTGATCCTTTCAATTTTAGCAAAATGGTCCTCTTAGCTTTTTCCAACTCCTCTATTTGCTTACTTGTTGTGACACTTTAAGCTCGGAGTTGGTTCATCTGAGTGCTCTGAGTAGCCAATTGTTGGGCCTGCTCCTCAATTACTCGATCCTGCTCTGCAATTTTATGCGATTGTGCAGCAGTCAGGTCGGTAAGCTGGCGGATCTGAGTTGTCTTTTCCTTATCAGCCTCCAGCAATCGCAGCACCATTCTGTTTAAAGCCGACAACTGTTCCTCTACCCCGATTGGAGGTAGAGGAGATCTATAGGTGTGTGAGGGATAGGCTGAGGGCTCGGTTTGGTGGCTAGTGGTGGTGTTGGTGGTGGTGAATATCGGGTTAGTCGGGATGATTGGTGGTGAGTGTGGGGTGAATGATGTAGTGGTGGCTGGGATCTGTCTTGTGGTGGTCGGTCTGGTGGTGCCTGCGGTTGCTGTGGGGCTGTGGTGGCTATGGTGGTGGATGGTGTGTTTGAAAAGATGGTAGCAGTGGTAGTGTGGAAGGCATGGTGGGGGCTGTTATAGAGGTGGTGATGTGTGGTATGGGTAGTGATAAAGGTTACCCTACGCTTCTTCTTTTTCTGGCCATGGGGTTTGGCCATTCGCTTCCTCCTTGATCCAGTTGAGGTGGATGCTCCCCCTCCAATCCCGCCTGAGGACCCCAGAGCATAAGTCGGGTCAGTTTCTGTATCTCCGGAGCCTCTCGGTTGCTCACCAACAACCCTTAACCCAGTTCTGTGGGAACAACTTTCCTTTCCACAGTTCGGGTAAGTGGCTCCTCATCCGATTCACCTCATCCTCCTCGTTAAGAACAAAATCGTGATGAAATCCTGCTGACTCAGTTACTTCAGCAGATGAGACAGACACAGGGGGAACAGAATCAGACACAGTGCCTCTGGGTGAATAGCCTCATCCCCACTGTCATCCTCATCTGTGTCAAGAGTGGGTAGGGCTATCTGTTCCACCTCAGAGTCACTGTCCACGTGACACCACCTTCTCTTTTCTGGTGCAACATAGTCCTCTCTGGCAAGATGACCAAACAACCTCCTGACCGGAGGCTTCACTTGCTTTCCCCGGTATACTTTCATCCTTCCCAGGTGGTGTCATCCATTACCTCCAATACCACCGAATCCTCCTATTCTTTTGGCAGGGAAGGAAGCTTCTGATCTATTATCATTTGCATAAACCGTGGGTACATACACAAGGCTTCCTTTCCTTTCCCTCGATGTTCTCCACCAGATAGGTGAAGATCATCTTAGAGAAGCTGAACGATGGTTCAGCACCAACGCAACGTATGCGTTTTGCATCTGATCCGATAGCTCATCAACCCACCTTTTCTTGAAGCCATGCACTTGAGCAGCACGTGTGCAAGGTACTTAACTGAGGACAGAGGTTACTCTTGTTCAGTACCCCTGAATTGATGTCCCCAGAGTATTTGGATCTGAGAAAACATCCTCTGACAGTGAGGGGGTGTAGACGGGTTGGGCAGTCACCGTCCCCCCAATTGAAGTACATCCTTAGTCTTCCTCAGAAATTGTAATATCCTCGCCAAATAAAGACTTCTTATGCAGTGAGGTTCCGATGATCTATCAACTGTAGCGCCTTCCCAGAAGGCTTGTTGAATGGATCGGTATGGGGTGCAAGGGGTAGAGATGGCGTGCGCAATCTGTGATCTCAATAGAAACGTGATAATCCAGAGAATTCTGCAGCATTTCTGGATGTTAAGTCCAGATGGGCACATATATTATGCTTTGTGCTCATAGTCCATCTACTCACCATCTGTTACACAAAGATAGTAAACATTACCATTTACTAACAAAGTCATGAACTCATTAAGCTTCAAGAACATCTTTCTGTCATGCGATTGAAGTTGTGCGACTAGTTCAACAATGCGATTGAACCGTGCGAAAGGGGTTCAGTCGTACGATTGAATGGTCCGAATGGGCTTCAGTCGTGCGATTGACCCCATACGTATCTCAGTGTGTGCGATTGGGCTCCTACGCATATACCTTCATGCGGTTACCTCAGTCATGCGACTGAACTTCATACGCATGGTTCAGCCATGCGTATGGGCAGTTTGAGCCCTTCAGTCGTGCGACTGAAGTTCATCTTGCTGTCCATATTCGCATGAAGACCCACTGTGCGATTCACATTTTCAGTTTCACCAATCTTTTGTTTTAAACCTCTATATCTAGTTCATTTGAGTCGCCATCTCGTCACTAATGACCTAGTAAACTTAATTTTAACATTTAGCTTAGTTATGTAGGTTATTAGGGCATTTTTCAGTTGGATCAATGTTTCATTTGAATAACCTAATGGACTCAAAATCTTCTGATTTCTACAAGATTGAACTACAATGTACCTTTATTCTTGTCAATCGAAGTCAGCAGATGAATTGCAATGTGACAACTATCTCTAGAGATTTTGGCAGAGTAACGGTAAAAGAGCGATTTGGGGCGCGATTGGGAGTGATTGAGTGATGAGTGCGATCGACTGAGGTCCTTTAAATACTGACCCTAAGTTCAATCGGCCGACTGGCCTCATTCGCACAGTTCATTCGGGCGACTGAGGTTCAATTGTGCGATTGGTCCAGTCGGTCGCTTTCAGTCGGGCCGACTGAGTCTCAGTCGGTCGACTGACTCATTAGGTCTCCTTTATTCGCATCTCAACTAACCGACTAAGTCTCAGCCGGTTGACTGACTCATTCGCACCCTGTCATTCGGTCGAATTACTCAATTTCATGTCTAGTCCGTGGCGAATGGGATCCATTCGTAGATTTTCTTCCATTTTTGAACATTTTAACCTTTTGAAATAACATTATAAACTCTTCAACCATTCAGTCACTTCAGATGTGACCTTTTAAAATTTGAAAACCATGTGGCCATCTCAGACATGACCCTTTTAGGTAAGTTAATTCCCTTCTGATTTCCCTGATGTAGTCCGACAGACACACAAATTAAAAGATAAACATAGAAACTTAAACTAACTACACAAATAAAGTTTATTTTTGGACTTTTGTGAGAGATAAACCCTAAGATGGAAATCTACGGATTTGGTTTGGGAGTAGACAGCTTCAACTTAGATTGATCGTATCTGGACCAATTCAATTTTGGAATCATACAGGAACATCAAATCATTTGGGACTCGTTATTAAAACTTTTGATGCTTAAATTCTCGTGTGTCATCCAGAGTCGTTAGCAACTTAAGGAAATCATACTGAAACTCTTAGATTTTCACATTGATTTAAACTCTCGAGAATGTAGCCACTAAGATTGTCAGTATGTTTGCCACTTAAATCCATACACAGACTTTTGACGCAGACTGGTGACTGATTTAGGTTTAATTATTTCAGCTAACATTTGTGGATCCCACACTTATATGGTAATTAACATTCCTCAGAGGTTTTTGAGCGGTCTACGGGTATTATTGCAAGAAGACTATTCTTAGAGTTTTCAAAGAGAAGCCTGTCCTGAGGTCAGTGCCATCGCACAGCAGAGGCGGCAAACAACAATGAATTCTAGAATATCTAGGTTATGCTTATCCTCAGGTCAGTGCCATCGCACAGCAGAGAGGCACACAACCTATCTCCTTGTTAGAGCAGCTTATTTTATTTGACACAATATGCACCAACAACATAAGTCATTAGCTTTATTGCATTTGTCTTTCATTTTTCTTGCTTTTCTCAAATTATGGTCATCTGCACACTTTTGGCCTTTAAATGCTCATTACCCCTTATTGGAATATATTTGATTGTGTTAACCAGTGATAATATGGAAGCCCACAGTCAGTTGAACAACTTAGTTTGATCTTGAGATCACCAATCAGGCCTAATTGTCTATTGTGTTGAATCTACCAACATATCATTTGTGGTCTAGCAGCCTCTAAGTCTACTTTCTTTGTGTCACCTTAGGAGTTGCCAGTATTCTATCATCTTCCGTTTTTTATATTGCTTAGACTACACAGACTTATACTTTGAAATTTTGCATCTTTTCAAAACTTAAAATTTTAAAATCCCTCTTGATTTGTTCCTGTGTACTATCATATTCCAAAGGTATTGAATCGGTATCACAGACACAATCTACCTTATTTCAGCTAGTTACCCCTTCTCCCTCAATTTTTTTTTAATGTTAACTTGCTGACATATTCTCCCCCTAAAATACTAAAATCATTTCGGATTTAATTATTTTTGGATTTTAATAAACAACAAAATAACATGAGTTTAAATATAACAGACAAAAAGAGAAAAAACAGATATCATAAAATAAAATAAACGTTAACGAAACTACATCGGACTACACATTATTCTCATCAGGAATTACCTCACTTTTCTTTTTAACGCCGTTGACCTCTAGCAAATATTGAAAATGTGGTTTATCAAAGGCTTTAGTATAGAGGTCCGCACGTTGAAAATCAGTATTAATTTTAACCACATCAATTAAGTTCTTTTCAAAACAGTCTCTTATGAAGTGGTATTTAATACCGATGTGTTTGGTCTTAGGATGTTGAACCAGATTTTTGGTTACTGCAATTCCAGCAGAGTTATCAACAAAAATAGGAGTAGATGAGAATTTTAAACCGTAATCCCGCATTTGCTGTTGAATCCAAATGATTTGTGAACAGCTACTTGCAGCAGCAACATCTTCGGCTTCACAGGTTGACAATGCAACCGATGTCTGCTTCTTACACTGCCATGTAACTAATCTTCTCCCAAAGAATTGACACCCCGCTGATGTAGACTTGTAGTTCATTTTGCAGCCTCCGTAGTCCGAGTCACTATACGCCGTGAGCTCAAAATCATCATCATGAGGATACCACAACCCCAGTGTGGGTGTACCCTTTAGATAGCGAAAAATCCTTTTGACCCCGATCAGATGATTGACCTTAGGTTTAGCCTGATATCTGGAACATAAACATGTAGCATACATGATATCAGGTCTTGAGGCAGTGAGATACATGAGGGATCCAATCATTCCTCGGTACATAGTGGCATCTACAAGATCTCCATTCTCATCAGGTGCTATATCATGATTCGTAGCAAGTGGAGTCCCAGCAGCAGAAGCATTCTCCATGTCAAAGCGACTGAGAATGTCTCCTACATACTTGGTCTCATGTAGAAAGATCCCATTAGGTGTTTGATCCACCTGTAATCCGAGAAAGAACTTCATCTCCCCCATAGCACTCATCTCAAACTCTTTCTTCATCACTGCTTCAAACTCTTTGCATAACTCTTCGTTCTTTGACCCGAAGATTATGTCATCAACATATATCTGTACAAGCAGTAGGTCGCCATCCTTTTCTTTAATAAACAGTGTACAGTCAATGACTCCCCTGCGAAAGCCGTGTTTCACAAGATGAGTCGAGAGTTTCTCATACCAAGCTCGAGGAGCTTGATGAAGTCCATATAAAGCTTTGTCGAGCTTGTAAACTCTATCCCGATGATAAGGGTCTTCAAATCCCTTGGGTTGACTTACATAGACTATTTCCCTGATTTCCCCATGACGGAATGCACTCTTCTCATCTAATTGGTAGACTTTAATCTTCATGTACGATGCATAGGCAAGGAAGATACGAATAGCTTCCATCCTTGCCACGGGTGCAAACACCTCATTATAGTCAATCCCTTCGACTTGGCGAAAACCTTGAACCACCAGTCAAGCTTTGTTCCTGATAATGACTCCTTGGTCATCCTTCTTGCATTTTAGTACCCATTTGGTGCCAATGACTGTAGCACCTTTAGGTCTATCAACCAGAGTCCATACACCTAACTTCTTAAACTGTAGAAGTTCTTCTTGCATGGCACTCACCCACGCCTCATCATTTAGTGTTTCACTGACATATTTTGGCTTAACCTACGAAACAAAACATCGATAAGCACCATCATGAATGTAACCTTTCTCCATAACTGAGGCGTAATCAGCTGAGTATAGCTGATTTCGGTTTGTACTCCTGATTGGACATCTCCAATAACATTGTCAAGGGGATGATAGACGTTTATTAGTGATCCTGGAGTAGTCGGCACAGTCACCTCCAACCCAAGATTGTGAACATTTTGTTCTGCATCTGAGGAAGGTGGAGTTTGAGGTTCTGAAGTCGAGGGTGCATCACTTATAGATGCTTGTGGACTTTCAGGAACTGGAACCTATTCCTCCTAACTGTTCTGGTCATCTGCTTCAGTTTCATCTTCAGAGGAGGAGTCACTGTCATCGACTACCCCTTCTGACTGAGTAGATGATTCTCCCTGTGTGCTAGATGGAGTATTTAGAATATCATACATCATCCTAGTAGCTAACTCATCATCCGAGGGAGAGAGAGGGATGTTGAAGGACATGAAGAATCCATCATAATCGAAGAAGTATGCAGGTCCTTTGCCTGTAGGTGGTGTGGTATATCTCTGAACGTCGACATTACACCACACTTCGACAAGACCCGTTGAATTATTGTAAACTCGCTTGTTCGGTATGTTGTATCCTAGAAAAATTCCTTCAACTGCCTTCTCGCTGAATTTGCCTTCTTGTGTTTTCTTCAGAAGTGTACACGGTGCGCCAAAAGGTTCAAGATACTCCAAATTCGGTTTGCGTCTTTGTAGTAGCTCATAACATGTCTTTCCGTGGCGCTTGACTATTAGGACTCGATCAGTGTATAACACACATTTGCCACTGCTTCATTCCAGAATTGGATAGGCAGTTTCGAGTCTGCCAGCATAGTCCGTGCTGTCTCTATCAAACTCCTGTTCTTTCTTTCAGCAACGCCATTCATCTGAGGTGTGTAAGCAGAAGTGAATTGATGCACAATTCCCTTTTCCCTGCAGTATGCCTCCATCCCTTGATTCTTGAATTTTGTCCCGTTGTCTGAGTGTATTTGTCGAACTTTTAGCTTGTAGAGGGATTCCAGTGTGTTACTAATTCCTTGAATGTCTCCAAAGTTTCTGATTTGGATTTTAGAAACATTACCCAAGTGAACCTTGAGTAGTCATCAGTGACCACAAAACAGTACACGTCGCCTGCAATGCTCCTTGTACTAACTAGACCAAACAGATCCATGTGAAGAAGCTCAAGAGGAAGTTCTATTGAATGAACTTTCTTTTCCTTATGAGCCTTCTTTGTCTGTTTGCCTTTCTTGCAAGCTACACAAAATCAGGAAGTTAGAAGTTCTTGACATTTACTCCTCTCACTAAATCCTTCTGAATCAAATGATTCATCTTCCTTTGACTAATGTGTCCCATTCTCCGATGCCAGGAGATTGAATCCTTCTCAGTAGCTTTAGATAAAAAACACTGAACCTCATGATCCGTTGTAGCAGCTGTTGACAGATCCAAGACATAAAGGTCTTTATCTTTTGAAGCAGTCATCAGAACTTCGTCCTCTGGGTTCATATATTCTTTCTTTAGAACGTAACACTTCTGGTTATCGAAGATGACTTTAAATCCTTTATCACAGATTTGGGAAACAGAAAGTAAGTTGTTCTGAAGTTGTTGAACGTAGTTCACCTTATCAAACTTAACTTTCTGATTTCCCACTTCTCCCTGAGCTGTGATATAGCCTCCTTTTGTTTCCTGCAAAGGAAACATGCCCTCCTTTTATTTGTTTGACGTTAGATAAAAGGGCTCTATTTCCTTCATGTGCCTGGATGCTCCGCTGTCTATAATCCACGTGTTAGTCTCAGCATTGTATCGAACACCCTGCACATACAAAGTAAATGAATTAGTTTAGGTTAGGAACCTAAGCTTTGACTGTCTTGGGTTTCCCAGAGGCATCACACATCATAAACTCCACCCATTGACCCTTAGAGGGTGAGGGTAGCTCAGGTTCCTTCTTGTTATCAGTATGAGACATGTAGGTGACTTTTCTTTCCATAAGCTAGATTTGTGCAATGCCTGTTTATGATAAACAGTCGTCTGGATTACAGGTTCGACTTTAGGTTCACTAGCTCTTCTAGGTGGAGTTAGCGAACTCCGCTCAGAAAACCTAGGTCTAGAGTCCTGAAGATCAATCTTCTTCCTTGGTGTCTCACAGAAATGACAATAGGAAGCAATGTGTCCACATTCTCCACAGTTGTAGCACGCTCTGCTATCAACTTTATGATTAAACTTTCTTTTTGGAGAGGTACGTGACACTCTAGTAACATCAATCACTTTAGGTTTTGACTCTTGTATGTTTGATGTTTTCGCTGGTTTAAAAAAATTTACAGTTTTAACCTGTTTCATTTTTTGGTTAACTTGTTTTTGACTTGAAGCATGTGAAAAAGTAGCCTTTGAAGTCCTTTTAAGTTCTGATTTGACTCTGTTTGACCCTGACTTTAAGTTAACTTTTTCAAATTCATTTTCCAGGTTAACACAAGGCAATTTACCCTTTGACTTTGAAGTGGCCTCCTTTTGTTTCTGACCAGATTCAGTAGATGAACATGAGGTGTTTGGATCAGTAACAAGAGGAGTAGTCACCACATGATCCTTGATGGGGTTATTATTTACTGGTCTAGACTTAGTGTTCATCAAGGTCTCAGGTGGTGGTGGAACCACTTTGTAGCCTAATCCCTCCCCGTTATTCCTTTCTCTCACTAAGTGTTGAACTATGTGTGAAGAGCTAGTCCAACTATGCAGTTTCTGCTTTAATGAATTAACTTCGACTTCTAGAACTGCCTTTTGCTTCTTAGTTTCTTCTAGGGAGTTTAGATAGTACCTAATGTCATTTGCTTGGTTAAAGGCCACTACTTCGGTTTCCCTAAGTTGTTTAGTCAATAGGTCTATCTTTTCTTTATAACTATGCTCATTTTGTTTTAGTACTCTATTAGCCTCAGTGCATAGATGTAAATATTTTACTAGGTTATCATTATGATCTAATAACCTAGCGAATTTTTCATCTATGCTATTCCTAAAAGTGTCACAGTTCGAACAAGCATGATTATTAACAATTTGGTCAAGGTACTTACCTGAGTTGGTTGAGAAGAGTTAGCCATCAGTGCAGCATCAGATGTTTCTGGTTCTGGTGATTCTGACTTTTCTTTCTATGACGTGGAAACTTCCTCAATTGGTTTGTAACTGACCTCGGCTGTAGTTGTTTCTTCACTATGTGACATTGCTATCTCAACTGCTATATCACCTTCACTCGCAGAATCATCATCAATATCCTCAACACTGGCAATGTTAGATTCTCCTGGTGAGACAAATCTAAAACTCCAATCCTGTCCTTCATCATCATGAGCAGTTAAGGCTTTTGGATCCTTGTTTGATGAAGTAGAACTAGAGGCTTGCTTGTCTTGGCGAGTAAAGGATGAGAACGGGTTCCCATTCCCCGTCTTCTTTTTGCTTCACACATTCTCTTTTGAAGTGCCCTTTCTCACCACAGTTAAAGCAGGTCACTTTACTCTTGTCGAAGCCAAAGGTGGTATCCTTAGTAGCAACCAAGTTCTGTCCAGTCTTCTTCACAAACTTCTTCGCCCTCCGCACAGCACTTGCTAAGGCCCACATTATATCCATTCTCTCAAGCTCCATCTCATCCACCTGCTCGTAGTCCTCATCTGCCAGATGGCAGTTTCCAATCTTCCCGGCAACAAGTCCATCATATGAATGAACCACTGCTGCTAAAAGATCCATATGCTCTCGAGCTACTTCCACGGTCACATTACCGAGGTTCTCGATCTTCAGTTTAGTAGCGTTTGCTTCTGATCCAATATAATGGGTACATGATGACCCAGACGTGTCTGATCCAGAAGGAGAAGCATGTGAAGGACCTGACGAGCTAGACACAAAATCAGTCTGGAGTGGTGCTCCAGATGTCTTAGCTTGAGGTGTGGCATTGTATAGAGCTGGATTTTGTGTGTACGAAGACTTCTGAGCTCTATACTTCATCCTTAGTGCTTCTTCTCGCAACTTAAGAATGAAGTCATTTATATCCAGCTTTACAAGTATTCCATTCTGTCTCAGGTTAGACACGAATGTAGCCCACTTATCAGGCAATCCATCTGCGAAGTTGCTTACTTTCTCTTCCATGGTAGTAGTCACTCCATGTGTATGCAATTCGCTCATCAAGTGGTAGAATCTGTCTATGACTTCATCCAAACTTTCATTACCAATTGATGAGAAGTTATCGAATTCCTTCTTTAACTCATTTGCCTTGATTGCCTTCAATCATGCATTCCCATCATATCTCTTCTCTAGCGCATCCCACAGTTTCTTGGACTGCTTGTTCTCTGAATTCTGGTGGAATATGTTTTTGGGGATAGACTGAGTGATCAATGCATAAACTCTTTTCTCTGCATTGTACTTTACTTTCTGTGCGTCTGTCATCCCGCTTAATGTTAGCTTAACTCCATCAGCTCCCACCGGTGTGCTATAACCAATCTCAATGGCTTCCCACAGATTAGGATCTACTCCATTAAGGTAGATCTCAGAACGTTGTTTCCAGTGGGGAAACTCATCTAAAGTCAAAAGCTTTGGTGGTTTATTGTGATTCTCCACCTCACTCTCAAGCAACAGCAGGTTCTGTATCCTTGAGTCCTTCCCAGCAGTAAAGGCTGACATCTGATCTTCCATGACTAATAAACTTATAATCTAATCAAACAAACTTTCACTGATGCGACTAAAGGATGCGAATGAGCTAATCGTGCGTATAAGCTCTGCGATTGGTTCAATCGTGCGGCTGAACTGGGCGATTGGTTCAGTCGTGCAAATTAATCTGGTGCGTATGAGCTATGCGAACGAACGGTTCAGTTGGCCGAATGAGGGTGCTACTATGTCCAATCGTGCGTATGAGCAATGCGAATGGAGTCCAGTCGTGCGAATGAGTCACTCGTGCGACTGAAGCTGCTGTTTTGCGAAAATTTCTAGGTTTGACGGGTTTCAGCCGTAAACATTCGAAATTTCACAAGTTCTAATCGCCTAAGTCCGTAGAAACCAAACTTCAATGAGCAGGGAACTTCCAAGATCACTTTTGATGCCAAAGACTACGTTTTTAGTGCATAAACACAAACTTTTATGCAATCTTGATTGAATCAACACGTAATAAAGAGCCAATAGCTCTGATACCACTTGTTAGGACCTGGTATTTGACCGAAATACCTTATGATTAACGTGTAACCAGATCAAATAGTGCGGAATCCTATTTGATTAGCGATCCAATCAGTGAGAACACACGAAGAATCAATCAAGGATTGAAACTAACGTTAGAAATCGATTGGGAATCGATCTAAAGTGTTCTATGAACTTGGAGAACGAATTAAGAGGTTTCTTGACGGCTAGGGTTCGTCTGGAATCGTACTTGATCGAGAATTTTTATTTTTCACGAATTGAGTTGTATTTATAGGTTGGCACTATCCAATCGTGCGACTGAACCATTAGTCTGGTTCAGTCGTGCGATTGAACCATGCGGTTGCTTCATTCGTACGACTGAGTGTTCAGTCGTGCGACTGAGCCAATCTTATGTTACAGTCGTACGACTGATCCAGTCTCCTGGTTCAGTCGTGCGACTGAGTCAATCGTGTGATGTTCTTCATGCTTATGGTTCATTCGCATGAGCCATTCGCATGGGAACTTCATTAAGTTAAGTTTGAATGTTTTAGTTAATTAATATAACATAATGTGCAACCATTCAAATAATCATAAACCAAATCAATTCAGTCATGACTCATTAATGAACTATTAACATTATAACTAACAGACTATCAATATCATTTCATTAATTCTACCAAACAAGAACTATTACATCACATATCATGATCTAGGGACATACATGTATCAACAGCTACTAAAGCATGATTTATCTCAGTCCTTGTTTCCTCAACCTCTGCATTCCATCCAAAGTTAGAAATCAATGCAGTGTCCTTTTTGTGATTCATATCTTCCTTCTCCCTCTCAATTGTTAATCTTGGAACTCCTGAATTACTAGAATCGATGACAATGGGTGATGGACATTCACGTTGAAATGCCCCAATTGCTTATAGTTGAAACATCTCAGCTTTGCCTTATCAAATCCCAGTTTTGAATTAGAAGTTTGTCCGCCGAAGTTATTTCATCCGGTGCGATCCTTAAATCTTCGAGCTCTAAGAGCCAACATTTCCATTTGCTAGTAGATGTCAATTTCTTCAAGATCATCAGGA
Source organism: Flaveria trinervia (assembly GCA_025506515.1). NCBI lineage: Eukaryota > Viridiplantae > Streptophyta > Magnoliopsida > Asterales > Asteraceae > Flaveria > Flaveria trinervia. Next base: position 59,579,890 of record CM046443.1, read on the forward strand.
TCTACCTGATACATGTCTGCCATTGTCATTCTTTACCTTTCAACTCTCCTGCCACAAGTGCTTCATAACTTTGAACAAACATTCCAAAAAGAGCCATTGTTTCTAATGGAATTGAAGTTTCAACATTCGCCTTAGAATTAATCTGATCTCTTCAAAGAGTAATGTTTCCTCCTGAAAAATTACTTGTTTTAACTCCTCCTTGAATTGAATTTTGTATTTGAGAGCTTGCAGCGGATGATAATAAAACAACATTTTGAGTAAAACCAGATGTAGGCATCATGGTCTGGTTAAAATCCCGTCTCTTCATGTCCAACTCAAAGGATTCAAGCTTATTGATAATATCCATCAGCTTGTAATCTGTGAACCCTCTTTCTTGCTTTAGCATTCTCACCTTAAGACTCCACTAAGGTGTGAGAGAGTCTAGTAGCGTGTTAACTTGTTCACCGTTGGAGAGCTTTTCATCGTATTTCTTTAAGGTGTTTGAAACTGTCAAGAAGCGACTAGTGAGATCTGTCAGACTCTCGTTCTTGTATCCAACAAAGGAATTGAATTCCTTCTCTGCTTGAATGCTCTTATCCTTTACCAGATGATCGTTACCATCATAGAACTCACATAGGGCATCATAAAGAGATTTAGCATTTTTATGCTCTGCAAAACGATTGTAGATGTCTCGTGCCAGGCATAGTGTAAAAGTACCAAAAGCCTTTTGGTCACAATCGATCAACTTCAGATCCTTTTCAGCGAAAGAAGACGGGTCCTTATTTAGAGACAACATCCCCAACAGTGACAGTTGGTATGTGAGGACTAGAAAATCGATTCACATTGGTTGTGATCAGTGTAGAAAAAGAAAGGTTTGAGACATCTCTTCCAATCTTCGAAATTGTCTCCGTTAATGAGTCTCATGGCCTATTGGGAGCAACACTTTCAAGATTGGCAAGAGCGAGTGATGTTAACTTTGACATTGTAGTTTCGCTGGGATTGATGTAGTTTCAGCAAGAAAAGAGACAATTTCGCTGAAAATTTAGTAGTTTCGCAGAAAGAAGGCAAATTCGCTGACAAATTCCCTGACAAATTCCCAGACAAATTCCCAGACAAATTCGCTGAGAAGGCTAATTTCCCTGACAATTTCGGCAGCAGTTTCGCTAGCCGAATGTCACAAAATGCTTAGTTTCGCCGATAAGTTCGCACGAAACAATCTTGAACATTCGTTCAAAAAAGCTTTCGACAGCAATTTCGCTTGTTAAACCTTCACAAGCAATGGTGAACATTCGTTCAAAGAGACTAGTTTCGTAGAACAACTAGAAAACAATTTCAATAGTCATTACCCATAGTTTCGTTAAATGATAATCGTAGTTTCACAGAAGGAACACTAGGTTCGCTAGTCGAACTTTAAACCCTTTTTCAACCAAGTCAATCTGAAACCATCAAAAACTCAATATTTGAGATCTATTGATTAGCAGAGCTTCCACAACCAAAACTAGCAAAACTCAATCAATTTCCATATCCAAAAACACACTATATTGAACTAAAAATTAATTGAAAGTTGATATTGAACTAAACAACCACTAACTCAACAATCATGAGCACTAAGGCTCTCATACCATATTGTTGGTCCATTTGATTGTATAAAAGTGCAAATGAGATGAAGAATCTTTTATATCCAACACACAAACTAATCAACATGAGCAAAGAAGATTGAACACAATAAGAACTCATTCAATATAAGACAATGAATATCAAAAGTCAATAACATCAAGGTCAATGATATTTCTGTGTAATAATTGCTTTGAAATAGTAACATGTAATAATGATAAATGATTAGGGTTTTGCAAGCTTCCCCAACAATGAAAAAGATCAAATCTATATATAGAAGTCTTAATTCGCAGATAGTTTCACTGCCAGCGAAACTATACTCCCCAAACTATAGTTTCGCCCGGGAGAAACAGTAGTTTCGTCGAGTGAACTACTGAGCTGACTATGAGCGAAACTATAGTTTAGCTCATAGTTTCGCTGGACTGCAAAACAACATAAAACTAAATATGTAAAAAAGGAAACTAACAAAAGACCTATTACAAGGAAAAGTAAACAATCTAAAGTAAGGCGAGTCCAACCTATACATGATCTTCAGGGATCAAGGAAGAAGAGGATGACTTAGCCCCATGGGATGAAGAGCAAGAGAAGAAGGATTACCTTGATCACCACCACATCCACCACTTCTACCACAACTACCACACCCCTTACCACCACACTATCACCCTCCCACCATCACTACCACACTCCCACCACCTCTACCATAACTACCACACCCCTTACCACCACTATCATAACTCCCACTATCATGTGGATATCTGAAGTACTCAATCCCATTCTCTCTCTTTATAGCATATACGTTTAAGTCCTCAAAATAGGACCACGAAATGATTTTCCGAACACCTTATTATGTTTCTTGACTTTGTAGAGTTTGGTGTAGCCATTTAGCTTTGGCGTTGTGCGCTGGGTTCTTACTTCAACAAAACACGTTGCGCATTTAGCCTTCTTGATAGCAACATATGCATCCGAGGCTTGGGCTTGGTTTTCATCCTTTTCCTTTTCCTTCTCCATCTCATCCAACTTCTCAAATGTAACACTGCCGAAAGTATCACCAAAGTTGGGTATCACATTTCACTTGTGGTCAGTGTACTCTAGATAGTGTTCAGAAGTGATATCCTCAATCTCAATCTCTTCAACATCCTGCACCTCCTTATCACTTAAAACATTAACTTTTGTAGCATCATTACCAATTTTGCACGGATTGAGTCTCAACATCTCAGCAAGTTGGTCGTCGGTCAGATCATGTATAATTTTTCCTTTTCGGGAATGTAGCTCACTAACCTTCTGACGATCCCTTGCAACTCAAGAACCATAGTGAATTGAGAGTTGATTTGCTGAAGGGGAGCAACATCATATTCATCTTGCTCTAGAGTTTTATCTGCTTGATGACATTAATCACATCACACAAAAGTCATTTTAGAAAAAATTAAGACTTAAACTGACATCAGTGATCACAAATTACATTAATGTAATACATAATTCATGTACAAAAGTTTAAAATACATAAACATTTAATGATTAGTTTTGCATTGCTCCCATGATTCTTTTGCGGGAGGAGTGGAGGATGAGGCTCCTTTGTTTTGACTTTGTTTTGCTCTCCTCTCTTGACCTCGAGGAGAGGGTGATGTTGATGCATTACCTTCCTGATCATCATCCTGATGGTGATCTTTTGGCTTAGTCCTCCCTCCTCGATATCCTCTTCACTTTCATCATCATCCTCCTCCTCCTCCTCATCATCATCATCTCCATCATCACCCTCACAATCCTTTATCTTTAAAGGCTCATTTTTGACCCTTTCAGCTTCAGAATAATCTTCATATTTTTCTTTTCCAGCTCCTCGATCTTCTTTACTCATACTAGCACCAACTCATTTAGGCTTGTAAGTGTTTGTGGGCTTGGCTTGATGCTCTCTCATATAGGTCACTCTTCTCATTGAGCTACCTGATCTCCTGAGCTTGAGCTTCATTCATATCCATCAGCTAGTTGAGTTGCGCACCTCTTTGTTCATCAGTAGCCAGAAGCTTTAGAACAACATACGTTGAGGTTGGCCAGTTGTTCCTCTAACCCGAAGTGGGGTAGATTTGGGTCCAGCCGTGAAGTGAGTGTGAATGGACAGACCGGCTTGGTGAGTGGTGGTGGTAATAGTGGATGGGGTGAATATGGGAGGTGGAATGTGTGTGGGATGTGTTGGAGTGGCTATGGTAGTGGCGGTGGTACGGGAGATTGTAATAGTGAGAGGAGTGGTGGTGGTAGTGGTGGTCGGATGTGTAGTAGTGGGTGGAGTGGTAGTGGTAGTGGTAGCTTTGGGGGTGGAGATAGGAGGTGTGGTTGTGGTGGTAGCTGTGGTAGTGGTGGTAGGAGTAGTGATTAGGGTGATCCTCAGCCTCATGCTCTTCTTCCCGTGGGGTTGGGCCATTCTTTTCTTCCTTGGGCCTTCGAGACAAACGCTCCCCTGAGCCCAGTGGCTGGTCTGGGGTGTAAGTAGGATTAGTGTAATCTTTACACCACCCTTTGATGTAGCCTAGCATCCACTAACCGCCTCTTTACCTCTCTCGGTGGCCACAACCCTACTGCCAACAGTCCTCATGAGAGGCTCCTTATGTGACTCATCATCCTCATCTACCTGAGAATCGAGGTGGCTAGGATCCTGCTCAAATCCACCAAGACCTTCACCACCTTGACTATCACCATGGTTGTCGTCATCGTCATGTGTATCATTAGTGGGTAGCTCAACCGACTCGACGTCTGAGTCACTCTCATCATGATTCCATTTTCTGTGAGAAGGCGCCACATAATTAGCACTGGCTAGGTGCCCGAACAGTCTCCTGACAGGGGCTTCACGTGCTTCCCCCTGTACACTTTCATCCTACCCAAGGTGGTGTCATCCATCACCTCTAACATCACTATATCGTCGTTCTCATTAGGAAGCAAAGGCAGCTTCTCATCTACGATCATTTGTAAGAACCTTGGATACATGCAGAAGCCTTCCTTGCCATTGGCCTCTCGGTTCTCTACCATGTAAGAGAATATCATGTTGGAGAAGCTAAACGGGTGGTTTAACACCAGTGCAACGTATGCATTCTGGATTTGGTCAGATAGATCATCAAGTCCTCCCCTCCTTGATGCCATGAACTTTAGAATGACATGGGCTAGGTACTTGAACAGAGGACATAGGTTTCTTTTGTTGAGCACACCTGAGTTGATGTCCCCAGTGTACTATATCCTTAGAAAATATGTTGATACATATGTACATAGTTTATGAGCTTAATAAATGTTTGTCATGTCTTACACATATGTAATGAATGAGTTGAATGAAATACAATATGTGATTGATGCTTATAATGTTTAATGTTTCACTGTTTATTGTGTGATAAAGTATATTGAACTAACCATATAGGTTTGAGGTTCTTATGCATAGCTCTTAGTCAATAATGATTGAGAAACGTGTTTAAACTTAATCGTATTAAATCTTCATGCGAATGTACGATGCTAATCGACCATACGCATGAATACATCATGCTAATGGACCAGTCGCGCGACTAAACGATGAGACTGGATCAGTCGCATGATTGAGACATAAGATTGACTCAGTCGCACGACTGGACCTTCAGTCGTGCGTATGGATCAATCGCTTGATTCAGTAACACGACTGACCCATTACGACTGAACCATGCTAATGGTTCAATCGTATGATTGGAAAACCCTAATCTATAAATACAACTTAATTCTTGCAAAAAACATAACAATTGAAGAGAATTTGTAACACTTCAACACATTCTCCTACCTTAGCCGTCCAGAGATTACAGAATGCCTGTTCCAAGTTCGTAGTTCGTAGTTGATCTTTTCGTAATCGTTCTTGATGTTCCTTTAATCTTTAGATTGATCAGGACTGCATTCTCACAGAATGGATCACCAATCAAATAGGATTCCACGCTATTTGATGTGGTTTCATGCATTATCAGTTAGTACTCCGTACGTACACAGTCCTAACAAAAAGAAGCCCCTTACTGTCAGAGAATGCAACTTGGTTGGGTGGGCATCTTCATCACCCAAATCCAGTCCTCGTCTTAGATCTACTGTAGTAACTTTAATCTCTTGGCCAAAAATGGAGCTCCGTATACAGCAAGACTCACTGGATCCGTCAACTGAAGCACCTTCCCAGAAGGCCTACAATGGAGAATGGTAGGTTGTGCAAGGAGCAGAGATAGCCTTGTTGATCCTCGACCTACATAGAAAGGCTATTATCCCAACGAACTCTGTAGCATTCCGAGTTGTAGCATCAAGATGAGCACACATGTTGTGCTTGGTGTTTTTAGACCACCTATGAGCCATGTTTTTGTAACACAAGACATATATACCTTAGATTTGAGCATAACAAAAGACAATTGAAATTAAACTGTTTTGAGAACAGTCTGGTTCAATCATGCGATTGAACCATACAACTGAGTTCAGTCGTGCGATTAAGCATGCGGCTGAGTTCAATCGTGCGATTGAGCATGCGGGTGAGTTTAGTCATGTGATTGAGCTTGCGACTGAACATAGTCATGTGTTAGGCCATGCGGTTGAGTCAATCATGTGACTGAACTCATACGTCTGGTTCATTCGTTCCATTGAGTCATACGCCTAGCTCAATCATGCGATTGAAGTTCATTTGGAGTGTCTATTCGCATAAATCTCTGTTCGACACTCTAACCTTGAATCTAGGTCAAAATGATGTTAAACATTGTGTATAGACTCATTAGATTCGTAGAAACCCTAACTATCACTTTATGTCCTTCATACTAACGATTATGCCAATTTATGTGGTCTATTTGAAAGGTTTTACTAATTTCTTGATTTTAACCAATTTGATAAGTTAGGTTTTGATTTCACCGAGCATTTGGTTTGATTTCAGTCACTAAGTACCTATAGATGAACAATGGATCAGTTAGTAACACAATTGAGATGATAAATCAATCAAACAAAATTTGGGCAGAGTCTCGGTACTTTCGGGCGACTAAGGGTGATTGACGGGTGATGAGACTCCCTACAATAGACTCCCTGCTATTTATACTAGGTTTACAATACTTATGGTCCAATCATGCGATTGCTCCATACTTATGGTCCATTCGTGCGATTGGCGCATACTTATGGTCCAATGGTGCGATTGGTCCATACTTCTAAGTTTGACCTTGTACACTTTCAAAAATACGTGTAACTATTGATAAGAAGTTATGACCAATGATCTTCTCAGACACGACCTTCTTAATTGAAAACTATTTGATCACCTTCGATGTGATCCTTTTACTTCAAAAACCCGATTGCTCACCTCAGACGTGACCCCTTTTCGTGAGTGACTCACAGATTGAATCCAGATGTATAGTCCGATTATTACCTAAAAAATAACAAAGTTAAATAAAACAACTTGAAATTTAAAAACAAAACAAGATATAATTTTGTGTTTTTGACTGGAGATAGATTTAAACCTATTAAAGTACTTCTAACCGATTTTACTTCCTGGACAACACAGCTTTAAGTCTATTTTATCATTTCTCGTACGATTTATTATGGAATTATACAAGTATATGAGAATCATTTGGGATATTTTAGTAAACTATTTTGATGCTAGATTCTGTTTTGACTCAGAGACAATAGCAATTTTATGAAATCATACTAGAGCTGTAAGATGCACACAATGATTTTGACTTTCAAGAACTGCAGCTCAGGATGATTCTCAGTATACTTGTCATCTTAAATCCATACACATATTTTTTACATACATTGGTGATGAGTTACGGTTTAATTATTTCAACGAGCATTTGTGGATCCCACGCTTATATGGTAATAAACGTTCCTCAGGAGATTTTTGAGTGGTCTAACGGGTATATTCCAAGAAGAAATTATTCTAAGTGCTTTCAAAGAGATGCCAAGCCTTAGGTCAGTGCGACCGCATAGCAGAGAGGCACAACTACAATGAATTCTTGAATTTAGGTTATGCTTATCCTCAGGTCAGTGCCACCGCACAGTAGAGAGGCACACAATCTATCTTCTTGTTATATCATTTATTTTTCTTTTTGCACATAACACACCAACAACATAAAGTTATTAGCTTGATTACATTTAGCATTTTTCCATGTGCTTTGCTCATTTTTATGGTCGTCCGCATACATTTGTGGATTTATATTGCTTTTCACCCTTATTGGAACTGCATTGATTGTGTTTACCAGGAATAAGATCGGAACCCACAACAAGTTGAACAACTTTGTTTGAATTTTAAACTACCATGAGGTCTACTCATCTATTGTGTTGAATCTACCGACACATCATATAATGAATAGCAACCTCTAGGTCTTCTTTCTTTATGTTACCTGATTAGCATACTAGTTTTACTATCATTTTTCCTTTTATTTTACTTAGACTTCTCAGACTTATACTTTTAATTTTGCATCTTAATCATTTAAAATCTTTCGAAGTTCCATACAATCTGTTCCCTGTATACTATAATTTTCTATAAACATTGAATCAGAATCACAGATTTGATTTCATTCTTTTAGCTAAGTTGTCCTCCTCCTTCGTTTTTTATATATTTTATATATTTATTTTATTTTATTTTATTTTTGTTTAAGTAATTAAATATTGACGAATTTAATACTAATTTAATCTATTCTCACCCTAAAATTCTAAAACCTAAAATATTTTTGTGTTTTTGGATTTTCAATAGATAGAAAAATAAGTAAAATATACTAAAAAATTAAGTACACAACCTCTAACATATACAAAAACCTCGGTTTATCAAATGCTTTTGTGTGGAGGTCGGCGTGTTGAAAGTCCATATTAATTTTAACCACATGAATTAAGTGCTTTTCAAAACACTCACGATAAAGTAATACTTAATACCAATGTGTTTAGTTTTAGGGTGTTGGACCGGATTTTTTGTTACGACTATAGGAGCAAAATTATCAACAAAAATAGGAGTGTTAGAAAATTGCAAACTGTAGTGGTGTATTTGATGTGGAATCCAGATGATTTGTGAACAGGAACTTGTAGCATCAACGTATTCAGCTTCACATGTTGATAGAGCAACAAAGGTCTGGTTGTTACACTGCTAGGTGACTAACCGTCTACCATAGAACTAACATCGTGCTCATGTTGACATGTAATTCATTTTGCAACCTCCATAATGCGAGTCACTATACGCTTTAAGCTCAAAGTCATCGTCATGAGGATACCACAACCCAAGTGTTGGAGTACCCTTCGGATAACAAAAAATCCTTTTCAAGCCTATGACATGGTCGACTTTGGTTTCGCCTAATATCTGGAACAAAGACACGTCGAGTACATGATATCAAGTCGTTAGGCTGTGAGGTACATGAGAGGTCCGATCATTCATTTGTACATGATGGTATTAACCATACCACAATTTTTGTCGTCTGCGACGTCATGATTTATAACAAGTGGAGTTCCAGCTGCAGAAGCATTCTCCATATCGAACTGACTGGGGATATCACCTACATACTTCGTCTAATATAGAAATATTCCCTTTGGTCTCTCATCCACCTGTAACCCGAGAAAGAACTTCATCTCTCCCATGGCACTCATCTCAAATTCTGCTTTCATTACAGATTCAAACTCTTTACATAACTCTTCGTTTTTGGAATCGAAGATTATGTCATCAACATAAATCTGTACGAGGTGTAAGTCACCATCTTTTTCTTTACATAACTCTTTACATAACTCTCCCCTGCAAACCCATGTTTCACGAGATGAGTTGAGAGTTTTTCATACCATACTCTAGGGATTAATGGAGCCCATAGAGAGCCTTATCCAGCTTGTAAACTCTATCCGATGATAAGGATCCTTAAATCCTTCGGGTTGAATGACATACACTGTCTCATGGATTTCACCATGAAGGAACACACTCTTGACAACTAGTTGATAGACTTTAATCTTCATGTAGGATGCATAAGCTAGAAATATGGTATTGCTTCCATCCTTGCCACCGGTGCAAACACTTCATTGTAATCTATGCCTTTGACTTGTCAAAAACATTGAACTACAAGTCGGGCCTTATTCCTAATTATTACCCCTTGGTCATCTTTCTTGTATTTTAGTACCCAATTGGTGCCAATCACCTTAGCACCTTTTGGTTTGTCCACAAGGGTCCACACTCCTAATTTCTTGAACTATAAGAGTTCGTCTTGTATTGCACTCACCCATGCCTCATCGTTCAATGCTTCGCTAACATATTTTGGCTCAAATTAAGACACAAAACATGGATATGCTCTATCGTGAGGTATCCCTTTTCCATTACCGACGCATAATCAGCTATGTATAGCTGATTTCTGGTCTGTACTCCCGATCTAACATCCCCAATGACATTTTCCAAGGGATGATAAACATTTAGCCGAGATCCTGGAGTTGTTGGAGGAACCACCTCATTATCCACATTGTTTAACTCAGGTTCCAGATCTGTAACTGTTGGAGAATGAGGTTTCGAAATGTTAGAGGCATGAAGATTTGATGCTTGTGTAATTTCATTGGTAGGAACCTATTCCTCCTATCCAACTGTTCAGTCTCCACTTCTTCATCATCAGAGGAGGAGTCGCTTACATCAAGTGCTCCCCCTAAAGGATTAGATGATCACCTTATGGAGTTGTTTTTTTCGAGTCTAGTGGTGGTGTGTCTAGGACATCGAACATCATTCTGATCGTTAACTCATCATCAGGAAGTGAGGGAGGTATGTTGAAGGACTTAGAAAATACATCATAGTCGAAGAAGAATGAAGGTCCCTTTCTCGCAAGGGGGGTGGTATATCTCTGAACATCAACGTTGCATCACACTTCTACCTGACCCGTCGAGTTGTTATAGACTCTCTTGTCCGGTATATTGTGGCCGAGAAAGATCCCATCTTCAGCCTTCTCACTGAACTTCCCAGACTGAGTTTCCTTCAGCAGCGTACAAGGTGCACCAAATGGTTCGAGATACTCCACGTTAGGATTACATCGCTCGAGCAACTCATAACATGTTTTACCATGACGTTTGACCACCAAGACCCAACTGAGGGTGTAACATGCATTGGCCACTGCCTCGTTCCAAAAATTTAGGCAGTTTCGAGTCGGCTAGCATCGTTCTTGCTGTCTCTATCAAGCTCCTATTCGTTCGCTTAGAAACTCCATTCATCTGTGGGGTGTAGGCAGATGTAAATTGATGTACTATCCTTTTTTTCATTACAAAACACCTCCATCCATCAGTTCTTGAACTTTGTGCTGTTGTCTGGTCGAATCTGTCTAACTTTCAGCTTGTAGAGAGATTCCAAAGTAGTTACCAGTTGTTTGGATGATTCAAATGTCTCTGATTTGGATTTCAGAAAGATCACCCAAGAAAATCTTGAGTAATCATCTCTAACTACATAGCAGTACAAATCACGAGCAACACTTCTTGTGCTAACGAGACCAAACAGATCCATGTGTAGATACTCGAGAGGTAGGTCAATGTAATTAACTTTCTTTGCCTTTTGAGACTTCTTGGCCTGTTTGCCTTTCTTAGATGTTATGCAAAAATCTGGAAGTTGGAAGTTCTTGACATTCACTCCATTCACTAGATCATTCTGTTTCAAGTGATTCATCTTCTGTGGATTTATGTTTCCCATTCTCCTATGCAAGGTGATTGAGTTTCTCTCTGTTGCCTTTGACAAGAAGCATTAAACTTTCTGATCAGTTGTGGAGCCTTTTTATAGATCCAAGACATATAAATCATTATATCTTGAAGCTGACATTAAGACTTTGTCGTCCAGATTAACGTAATCTTTTTGAGCACATAGCACTTCTTGTGATCAAACACAACTTTGAAGCCCTTGTCACAGAACTGGGAGACTGAAAGCAAGTTGTTCTGTAGTTGTGGAACATCGTTGACCTTATCAAACTTGACTTTGTGGTTTCCCACTTCACCCTGAGTAGTGATCTATCCTCCTTTATTCTTAGCAAATGATACATGTCCTCCTTTAACTTGTTTGATGTGGAATAGGAGAGACAAGTTCCCGGTCATGTTCCTAGACGCCCCACTATGAACAATCCAGGTATTTGTGATAGCACTGTAGCGGAGACCCTACACATTCATAGGAAATTATTAGTTTAGGTTTGGGACCCAAGCCTTAACTGGCTTGGGTGACCCAGAGTAATCAAACATCATATACTCAACCCACTGTCCACTTAAGGATGAGGGCATATGGTTCTTCTTATTGTTCTCATTATCAGACAATTTACATGACTTTTCTTTCCATAAGCTTGTTTTGTGCAAAGCCTGTTTATGATAAATAGACGACTGGCTTATAGTTTGAACTTTAGGTTCGTTAGTTCTCTTAGGATGAGTAATAGAACTCATTTTAGAAGAACTTTGTTTAGTTTCATAAAGTTCAATTTTCTTTCTGGGAGTTTCATAATAGGACAATTAGAAGAAATATGTCCTCTCTTTCCACAACTGTGGCATGATCTCCCTTTTACATGTTAAGGAAACTATGTATGTGGGGTTGAATGTGATACCGGTGCGACATTAGTCTTGCTGGGTTTAGGCACTTCTCATTTAGATGTTTCTGCTTCTTTAATAGAATTACTTGTTTGAACATTTTTAACATCTTTAGCCTTTAGTTTATTTGGATTTTGACGTGTAACAGGGGTTTGGTTAACCAGTTTAGTCATTTTGGGTTCAGAAGAAGACATGTGTGAACCTGACCTTACATTAACCTTTTCAAATTTATAATCCAAATTAACGATAGTCATTTTTCTTTTTGATTCCACAGTAGACTCCTTATGCTTAGTGCTTTCCGTCATAGATTTATGTGTCAAATCGGGATCAATAACCAGAGGAGTGGACACCACACGAACCTTTACTGGGTTGTTATTTACAGGTCTACATTTTGTATTTGGAAAGGTCTCATGTGGTGGTGGAACTACTTTGTAATCCAACCCTTCCCCATTATTTTGTTCTTTCACTAAGTGTTGAACTATGTGGGCAGAACTAGTCCAACTGTGCAGTTTTTGTTTTAAGGAATTAACTTCGACTTCTAAAACTGCTTTTTCTTTTGTTGTTTCTTCCAAAGAATTTATATAGAACTTTATATCATTTTCTTGATTGAAAGCAACAACCTCGGTTTCCTTTAGTTGTTTACCCAAAAGTTCTATTTTTTCTTTGTAACTGCACTCATTTTGTTCTAGTATAGATTAGCTTCATGCATAGTTGTAAGTTATTTACTAAGTTATCTTTATCGTCTATTAACCTAGCAAATTTCAAATCAATGTTTTCTCTAAATTTGTTAGATTTATCACAAGCATGTTTTCAAACAGTTGGTCTTTAGTACTTACCTGTGAGGATTCGGTTGAATCAGCATCAATGCATAGTTAGACTCTTTAGTTGTTGGAGATTTTGAGCTTGTTGCTCTCAGTTCTTCCTTAGTCAAGTGATGTACCACGTTCATAGTTTCTTCAGTATCTGACATTACTTGGTCAACTGTGATCTCACCTTCACTCGTAGAACCATCATCCAGTCCCTCAACACTGGCAATGTTAGATTCACCCGGAGACACAAACCGGAAGGTCCAGTCTTTCCCTTCATCACCTTGAGCGGTCAAGGCCTTTGTCTCTTTGCTTGAAGAGGTAGCTCCACTCATGGCCTTGTCTTTACACATTCACGTTTAAAATGCCCCTTTTCACCATAATTAAAGCAAGTGACTTTGGTTTTGTCAAAGCCAAATGTTGTGTCCTTTGTGGCTACCAAATTTGGCCCCATCTTCTTAATGAACTTTTTGGCTCATATAACTACACTTGCAAGAGCCCACATGAAATCCATCCTCTCCAGCTTGTTCTCGTCAACCTGCTCGTAGTCTTCATCTGCAAGATGACAATTTCCAATTTTCCCATGAACTAGACCATCATACGATTGTACAACAACTACAAGAAGATCCATGTGCTCCTTGGCTACCTCCACTGTGACATTACTCAGATTCTTAGTATTCAACTTCATAGTGTTGGCTTTAGGCACTATTTATTGAGTCGATAATGACACAGACGTTTCTTGTCCTGAAGTAGTGGATTGAGTAGGAGCCGTGAAACTGGACACGAAAGAAGTTTGCAGTGGTGCTCCTGGATTTGTTGGAGTGGGGAATGAGTTGTAAAGTGAAGGATTTTGATCGTAGGATCCTTTGTGTGAGCTGTACTTCATTCTCAGTTCCACTTCTCTTAATTTCAGGATGAATTCGTTTATGTCTAACTTTGCAAAAATATCATTCTGTCAAATATTAGACTCAAACGAATCCCATTTCTCCGACAACACGTCTGCAAAACTTGACACTTTATCTTCTATTGACGTTGTTACACCATGAGTGTGCAAATCACTCATCAGATGGTAGAACCTGTCAATGATGTCATCCAAGCTAACCTTAGCTTTCAGAGCCTTTAACTATCCATTACTATCATATCTCTTTTCCAATGCTTCCCATAACTTTTTCGCCTGCTTGTTCTTAGAGAAGTGATGAAAGATATCTTTCGGTGTCGACTGCATCAAGAGGGCATAGACTTTCTTTTCTGCATTGTACTTAACCTTCCGACTATCATTCATTCCTCCCAAAGTCAGCTTTACTCCATCAGCACCGACTGACATAGTGTAACCTATCTCAATGGATGCCCAAAGAATAGGATAAACTCCATTTAGATAGAACTCAAATCTCTGCTTCCATTGTGGATATTCATCTAACATTATAAGCTTTGGTGGTTTATTATGATTCCCTATTTAGAAGCAGAAGGTTGTGGATGCGACAGTCCCTTTCGGTAGTAAAAGGAGTGAATTGATCTTCCATATCTATAAACTTGAACTTTAGAAGAAGACTGGTTCACTTGTGTGATTGGAAAAATGCGATGAGTCAATCGTGTGATTGGACAAATGCGTATGATTATTCATGTGATTGGACAAAGGCGGATGAGTCAATGCGGATGACTCAGTTGTGCGATTGGACAATGCGGATGGCCAATGCAGATGACTCAGTCGTGCAATTGGACAAATGCAGATGACCAATGTGGCTGACTCAGTCGTGTGATTGGACAATGCATATGCCCAATGCAGATGACTCGGTCGTATAAATGAACAAATGCAGATGACAAATGCAGATGACTCAGTTGTGCAAATGAACAATGCGGATGAGTCAATCATACGAATGAGCTACTCTTGCGACTGAAGCTGCTGTGTTTGAAAGCTTTTGAATTTTCACACTTTGACACGAATTATGATTTACCTAGAAACCCTAATCTACCGTATACTGTAAGGCCCCATTCCCGGGACGCTTACAGCTGGGTTCTCATCGCACATAAAACATATAATTACATTTGTATTTAATAAATCGCAGCGGAAAACTAAAACAAACTTTCATTTCCATGTAAATGCTTTTGTAAAGTAATACAACATTCATTACAAAAATAGTTTGTTCGCAATACAATGCAAAACATTAATCAAAGAATGCCATCCCCAAAAGAGCTGAGTAGTCGCCGTGCCATCCTCAGCAACCATTACCTGCCAACTGGAAACACATCAAAGTCAGCGTTGCTGAGTGAGTTCTAGTTTTATAAATAAAACATACTTTACTTTCATATAAAACCGTTCGTTACTTTTACATGATCACACATCATACGTACACATAGATAATATCATTATTATCTTCTTCATTCATTCATTCATTCTTTCATTACCTTACTTGCGCATCGGACATCATCCAAACCAATACCATGTGCTACACCCCGGTTAGTCGTAGCTACCGGGCCGAAGTCAACAAATGATCAGCTAAACGTATGCCACGTACTAGGAGTAACCATCAGTCTTAGCTACTGGGCCGAAGTCAACGAATGAACAGCTAAACATATGCCACAGTACTAGGGGTGAGCGGTAGAGGTTCTACATTGAGGGTCAATCACCAAGAAGGACCCGTTATCCGATGTGTGCAAGACGTTTCATTCATTCATCAATACATGCATTCATTCATCATGTTCCTCTTTCTTATCTTTCACTTTACGTTACATAATACTTCGTTCATTCATCATAATAGGTAAAGCCATAGGAAAGATGTTATACATCACACTAAGGAACATAAACATGCATCAACATCACATCATACAGGGCAACATCATACATACACAACATGCAACATCATCACCCTCATCATGCCCAACATGCTTTCTAAGACCTCGATCATCATCTTAAAAACTCTTATGGGAACCTTTACATCAAAACTTACATCTACACTTTTCCCGAAAGTCAGAAGTCAATCTACACCTTCCTCGGTTCAACAGCCCTATTCGGGCGTATGGACACCCCTCAGTCGCATGGCCTCCATGCGACTGAACATCATGCGAATGAACTAATACGGATGAACACCTATCCGAATGAACATCCAGTCGTGCGAATGGACTTTGCGGATGAACACCTATGCGACTAGACCTCCAGTCGTGCGAATGGACCTTAAGTCACATGACCCCCATGCGACTGGCTCTTCAATCGTGCGAATGAACCCCAATCAAGCGAATGGACCCGAATCGCACCCTAATCAGCCGTATGGCCTCCATTCGGCCTCCAGTCGGTCGCCTAGCCCTAACTGATGCAGAATGCAGTTCATCCCGACTGCAGCCGAGGGTTTTCGGCCTCCAAACTCATCTAAACCCATTTTAAGCCTAAATCGACCATCCTAACCTTAGGGATGCATACCATAACCTTATTCAAGCACAACCAAGCAAGAAATCAAGCCCCAAACGGGTCCTACGCATACATACACGCATACATACGGGTTTTCACCCAAAAACGTGAAAAAGGGTTTTCAGATGTGTTCCAGCCCAAAATCATTCAAAAACATGTAAAAGAGGGGTCCTAGAACTCACATAAACGAGTACAACGACAAGAGCTTCGATTCGGCTTGCTTCACGACAATTTTGGCGACCCGAACCGACCCGAACCGGCACTTTTCCTCCTATTTTCTCTTCTTTCTCTCTTCTTCTCTTTATGAAACTGAAATGTGGTGTGGGGAGAGTGGGCTGCCCTCTCCCTACATATATCACCACATTTCCCAACTTTTCTTCGTTGGTGAGTTTGGTCCCTCGACTTTTGGACTTTATTTTCTTTTCTTTCTTCACCGGCTTCAAAATAATAAATATTCGGGTGTTACAAGTCCACCCCCCTTAAATAGGTTTCGTCCCCGAAGCCTGTTATTCGTCGAACAAACATGGATAATGCTGTCCCATTTCTTCCTCAGTCTCCCACGTTGACTCGGATCCCTTCTTGTGCTTCCACTGTACACGCACGAGAGGAACCACTTTATTCCTTAGCCTCTTTTCTTTACGATCGATGATCGCCATTGGTTGCTCCACATAATTGAGCCTTTCATCTATTTCAATGTCCTCCAGTGGAACAATCATGTCTTCATCAGCTATACACTTTCTCAGATGAGATACATGGAATGTCGGGTGAATCCCACTTAACCCATTTGGCAACTCCAATCTATAGGCCACCTCCCCTACTCGAGCAATGATTCGGAAAGAGCCTATATATCGTGGGCTCAACTTGCCCCGCTTTCTGAATCTGATAATACCCTTCCAAGGTGAGACCTTCAACATAACCCGGTCACCCACCTGGAACTCAATTGGCCTACGTCGCTTATCGGCATAAGACTTCTGTCTATCTTTGGCTGCCTTCATGATGGCTTTAATCTTTTCAAGCTTCTCTGTCATAGCCTCGATTACCTCGACGCTCCCTAATTCCTTCTGACAAATATCACCCCAACAAACGGGTGTTCTGTATCTTCTGACCAATGCTAGCATGATAGCTGTTGTTGTAGGAGAATTCAGCTAACGGTAGGTGGTCATCCCAACTTCCACAAAAATCAATCACACATGCTCGAAGCATGTCTTCCAATGTCTGAATGGTCCTTTCTGACTGGCCATCGGTTTAGGGATGATAAGTGACAGGATCAGTGATCACAGGTTTGATGTAACAGAATATAACGCAGCGGAATACAAACACGAATTAGACAAATTGTAGCAAGCTAACAATATATGTGAGCATTAAGATCGCATACAGTTATAGGGAGAGTATGTATTTCTGATTTCTGGGAATGTTTATAGATGAAGAATATTTCTAATCGAATCAATCATTCATTCCATTCAATTCATCATTTCATTCCATTATTACAATAGGTTGTCACTCCTTATATAGAGTGCAACAGTCACTGCTGTTATCACGGAAAGTGACAACTGGCAGATCCAATACAGAAATAACTAATTCTTAACAAACTACTGAAATGTTCACAACTACTGAGAACATATCAGCAAGTTAAGTACAAAATATAAAACTACTGAAACTACAACGACTGAAGAACAAGCTCTTCAGTCGTTTTACAAAACTACTGAAACAAAGAAAATAAAACTACTGATATCACAACTACTGAAGAAGTACTCTTCAGCAGTTGTGACAAACTACTGAGGCTTCAGTACTTGATCTTCAGACTTTGACCTTCAGGCGTTTCATCAGCTGATGACTTCAGTAGATATCATCAGCTGATGTCTTCAGTCTTTGTCTTCAGACTTTGTACATCAGTTGTTGATCTTCAGCACTTGTGAACTCTTCAGCTGTTGTACTTCAGTACTTTGGTCTTTCAGCTTCAGCACTTGTGTTCTTCAGCTGTTGTACTTCAGCACTTTGTTCTTCAGCTGTTAAGGTCTTCAGCACTTGATCTTCAGCTGTTGAAGTCTTCAGCACTTGTCAAACTACTGATGAGGCTTTCAGCAGTTGTTGTGATACCGTGTGGGACTTAGAGGTTTTCTGATCTTGGCTCATTGGTTCTTTTGGTCCAACAATAAGCCGTGCTAATATGTAACCTCGTCCCCATAGCGTCGTGGAATTTCTTCCAAAATTTAGATGTAAACCGAGTGTCACGATCAGACACAATAGACACCGGCACACCATGAAGAGTTACAATTTCCTCGATGAACAGATCAGCCAACCTCTCAGATGAATACGTCTCGCGGATCGGTAGAAAATGAGCACTCTTCGTTAGACGATCAACTATCACCCATATGGCATCATACCCTTTCGGGGTACGCGGCAACTTCGTAATGAAGTCCATGGTGACGTGCTCCCACTTCCACTCCGGTATATCCAAAGGTTGGATCTTCCCATACGGCTTTTGATGCTCTGCCTTCACTTGTATGCAAGTAAGGCACTTACTCACATACTCCACGATGTCACGCTTCATACCCGGCCACCAATAATCTTTCTTCATGTCATGGTACATTTTCGTGGCACGAGGATGAATGGAGTATCGAGTCTTGTGGGCTTCATCCATTATCTTCACTCGTAGATTCCCAAAACGAGGAATCCACACACGACCGAATCGAGTTCTAACACCGAGTGTGTTTTCACCCAATTCCCCAACCAACCTCTCATTCTTTCTGAGTTAAGGTGATCTTCTTTCAATGCCTCATCTTGAAACTCCTTGATTTGCTTCATCACATCAGAGGTCATGATTAGCTGATAAGCTTTCACCCGAATCGGTTCGGGCCTTTCCTTTCGACTAAGGGCATCCGCCACCACATTAGCTTTGCCCGGATGGTAATGGATCTCACAATCATAATCCTTTATAAGTTCCAACCACCGTCTCTGCCTCATGTTCAGATCTTTCTGCTCGAAGAAGTACTTCAGACTCTTGTGGTCCGTGAATATGGTGCACCTCGTCCCGTGAAGGTAGTGCCTCCAGATCTTCAACGCAAAGACCACGGCTGCTAGGTCCAAGTCATGAGTGGGATAATTAACCTCATGGACTTTCAATTGTCGGGATGCATAGGCTATAACCTTCCCTCTCTGCATTAACACACACCCCAACCCCGAGTAGGAAGCATCAAAATAAACCACTAGATCTTCACTTCCATCGGGTAATGACAGAACAGGAGCTTGAGTCGGTCTTTCCTTCAGCTCTTCGAACGCCTTCTCTTGAGCTTGACCCCATACAAACTTCACATCCTTTCGGGTCAACTTAGTTAGTGGAGAAGCAATCTTAGAGAAGTCTTGGATGAATCTTCTATAGTAGCCCGCCAAGCCCAAGAAACTACGGATCTCGGATGGCGTCTTTGGTGACTTCCATTGCATAACCGCCTCCACCTTCGCCGGGTCAACCATAATCCCGTCAGGATTCACGACATGACCCAAAAACTGAACTTCGCGCAACCAGAATGCGCACTTGTAGAATTTAGCATACAGTTTCTCCCTTCTCAACGTCTCTAGAACCTCTCGAATATGACCGGCATGCTCAATCTCGCTCTTTGAATAAATCAGGATATCATCAATAAACACAATCACTGATTTAGCCAACATAGGCCGACACACACGGTTCATCAGATCCATAAAAGCAGCTGGCGCGTTGGTCAAACCAAAGGACATGACAAGAAACTCGTAATGACCATAGCACGTACGGAAAGCTGTCTTAGGGATATCTTGATCCTTCACCTTCAACTGATGATAACCGGATCGAAGATCTATCCTCGAGAACCAATTGGCACCCTGAAGCTGATCGAACAAATCATCTATCCTCGGTAAGGGGTAGCGGTTCTTCACTGTCAACTTGTTCAGTTCGCGGTAGTTAATGCACATCCTCATACTACCATCCTTCTTCTTTACAAATAGGACTGGAGCACCCCAAGGAGAGATACTCGGTCTAATGAACCCCTTATCAAGCAGCTCTCGCAACTGCTCCATCAACTCTTTCATCTCGGTTGGAGCCAACCGATATGGTGCCTTGGCAACAGGTTGGGCACCCGGTATCAGATCAATCTGAAATTCAATCTCTCTGTTAGGTGGCACTCCTGATAAGTCTTCTAGGAACACGTCTGGAAAGTCACACACAACCGGTACATCGGCTAGTTGTGGTGTTGGTGTATCCACATCCTTTACATAAGCCAAGTAGGCGCTACATCCACGCCTTATACACTTTCCCGCCACCGCCATTGAGATCACCTTCGGAATTGTAGTAACCCGATCACCATAAACTGTTACCAAACTTCCGTCAGGCGCTGTCAACCAAATCATCTTCTTGCGACACACAATGTTTGCCTCGAAGTCTGCCAACCAATCCATCCCAAGAACCAAATCGAAACCACCCAAGGTCATCACAAACGGTCTAACAGGAAACTTATGACCCTCAAGTTCCACATCACAATTCTCTATCATCTCAGAAATCCTGGTAGACTTACCTATGGCAGTTTCTACATCAAAGGGCGCATCAACACGTCTACTACTAACAGGCAGCTTAGCACAGAAAGCAGCAGAAATAAAACTCCTACTAGCACCCAATCAAATAACACAGAAGCTAAAGTCTAGTTCACTACAAACGTACCGGACACAACGTCAGGGTCCGTCCTAGCCTCCTCCTATGTCATGGTGAACGCCCTGGCGCTCACCCTCGGTCCACACTTCCCGTCTTCTTCACCCCTGAACCCTCAGTCCTCGACTTCTTACAATCTCTGCTCATATGACCAGTTTCCCCACAGTTAAAACATTTGCCCGACATGCAATCCTTTGCCATATGCCCTATCTTCCCACACTTGAAGCACAAGTTTGACCCAAACCTACATTCCCCGCTGTGCTCCCTTCCACACTTGCCACACCTTTTTGACCCCACACTTGATGTGACCACACGGCGTTCATCCACCCATGCCTTTTTGTTACCCATCGGGGCATCACCCCGACCAAACCGTTTCCCGTTCCAGTTCCGATCACCACCACCCTTCTTACTTGGCTCAGTCGCCACCACCTCTCGCTCGTCATACAGCCTCCCTGCCAAATCAACCGCCGACCTAAACGTGCTTGGCCAGGCGGCGATCATATGCCAGCGAACATCCACCGGTAAACCCTGAATGTACCTCTTGATTTTCCGAGACAGAGCCGTCACCTGATCAGGCACAAGCCGTGCCATTTCATTAAACTTGGTGGTATACTGCTGGTGTGTCATGGTTCCAGCCTCCAACTGTAAAAACTCCCTTTCCAACTTGTCCATTTCCCGATGAGGACAAAATTCCTCAATCACCAACCTTCTCAGCTCAGGCCATTTCATTTTCCCAATGGCCCTACTACCCTCAGCTTGGACAATGTTGTCCCACCAGCACAGAGCTGAATCCACAAAAGAGTGGGTAGCAAACTTCACCTTTTGGTCCTCTCGGCACTCGCTGATATCGAGAACAGCTTCCATTTCCCTCACCCACCGGTGAGCAGCTGCAGCGATGCCGTTTCCATCAAAAGTAGGGGCTTGCATCTCATAAATGCCCCGTAGTTACATCCTCGCACTTCCTCTGGCACAGGCTCTTCTTCTTCCTCTTCATCATCAGATAGAACCGTTTCCGGCTCTGGTTGTTCCCATTCCCCAGAGGATCTGTTTCTCTCTTTTCTTTCCCCTTCTCGTACAGCCTTAATAACTTCAGTCACCACAGACGGTAAGATTGTTTGCATGACCTGATGGACTTCTTCTACAACAGCCTCTTTTACTGAGGCTCTCAGATTGGCGCTTTCGTCGCCACCCTCCGGATGAGGGGTCTCTGTTTCTTCATGAACCACCCTCTCAACTCTGGGTCTCCCTCTCTTAGGTCGCGGTTCAGCACCGTGACCTCCACCCCCTAGAAGCTTTCGAAGATCTACCTCCGGCCATCACACGCACACTGAAAGATTCAAACACCAACACGGTCATTCAAGGAAACAACTCAGTTTATGTCAAGTATAGTAAGTCCCTAATTACAGTGGCCAGTTGTGATTAGCCACTTACTTTACTCTTCATACCCCAAGTATTACCTGTCCTGACTACATCAGTATTTAAATCTACATATAACGCATAACACATACCATTCGCACATAAAACCGGTTAACTTTACGAAAATACCAGATGGCACGCAGCTACTCAGTTTGCCATCCCATTCCCTTTTTCTGTCCCATTCTCAGTTTAAGATTAGGTTTATTTTGAAAATTTACCCATTTCACTTAAACTTTGTCTCTGATACCAACATGTAAGGCCCCGCTCCCGGGACGCTTACAGCTGGGTTCTCATCGCACATAAAACATATAATTACATTTGCATTTAATAAATCGCAGCGGAAAACTAAAACAAACTTTCATTTCCATGTAAATGCTTTTGTAAACTAATACAACATTCATTACAAAAATAGTTTGTTCGCATTACAATGCAAAAACATTAATCAAAGAATGCCATCCCCAAAATAGCTGAGTAGTCGCCCGTGCCATCCTCAGCAACCATTACCTACCAACTGGAAACACATCAAAGTCAGCGTTGCTGAGTGAGTTCTAGTTTTATAAATAAAACATACTTTACTTTCATATAAAACCGTTCGTTACTTTTACATGATCACGCATCATACGTACACATAGATAATATCATTATTATGTTCTTCATTCATTCATTCATTCTTTCATTACCTTACTTGCGCATCGGACATCATCCATACCAATACCATGTGCTACACCCCGGTTAGTCGTAGCTACCGGGCCGAAGTCAACAATGAACAGCTAAACGTATGCCACGGTACTAGGAGTAACCATCAGTCTTAGCTACTGGGCCGAAGTCAACGAATGAACAGCTAAACGTATGCCACAGTACTAGGGGTGAGCGGTAGAGGTTCTACATTGAGGGTCAATCACCAAGAAGGACCCGTTATCCGATGTGTGCAAGACGTTTCATTCATTCATCAATACATGCATTCATTCATCATGTTCCTCTTTCTTTATCTTTCACTTTACGTTACATAATACTTCGTTCATTCATCATAATAGGTAAAGCCATAGGAAAGATGTTATAGATCACACTAAGGAACATAAACATGCATCAACATCACATCATACAGGGCAACATCATACATACACAACATGCAACATCATCACCCTCATCATGCCCAACATGCTTTCTAAGACCTCGATCATCATCTTAAAAACTCTTATGGGAACCTTTACATCAAAACTTACATCTGCACTTTTCCCCGAAAGTCAGAAGTCAATCTACACCTTCCTCGGGTTCAACAGCCCTATTCGGGCGTATGGACACCCCTCAGTCGCATGGCCTCCATGCGACTGAACATCATGCGAATGAACTAATATGGATGAACACCTATCCGAATGAACATCCAGTCGTGCGAATGGACTTTGCGGATGAACACCTATGCGACTGGACCTCCAGTCGTGCGAATGGACCTTCAGTCACATGACCCCCATGCGACTGGCTCTTCAATCGTGCGAATGAACCCCAATCGTGCGAATGGACCCGAATCGCACCCTAATCAGCCGTATGGCCTCCATTCGGCCTCCAGTCGGTCGCCTAGCCCTAACTGATGCAGAATGCAGTTCATCCCGAATGCAGCCGAGGGTTTTCGGCCTCCAAACTCATCTAAACCCATTTTAAGCCTAAATCGACCATCCTAAACCTTAGGGATGCATACCATAACCTTATTCAAGCACAACCAAGCAAGAAATCAAGCCCCAAACGGGTCCTACGCATACATACACGCATATATACGGGTTTTCACCCAAAAACGCGGAAAAGGGTTTTCAGATGTGTTCCAGCCCCAAAATCATTCAAAAACATGTAAAAGAGGGGTCGTAGAACTCACATAAACGAGCACAACGACAAGAGCTTCGATTCGGCTTGCTTCACGACAATTTTGGCGACCCGAACCGACCCGCACCGGCACTTTTCCTCCTTTTTTCTCTTCTTTCTCTCTTCTTCTCTTTATGAAACTGAAATGTGGGTATGGGGAGAGTGGGCTGCCCTCTCCCTACATATATCACTACATTTCCCAACTTTTCTTCGTTGGCGAGTTTGGTCCCTCGACTTTTGGACTTTATTTTCTTTTCTTTCTTCACCGGCTTCAAAATACTAAATATTCGGGTGTTATAAGTCCACCCCCCTTAAATAGGTTTCGTCCCCGAAACCTGTTATTCGTCGAACAAACGTGGATAATGCTGTCTCATTTCTTCCTCAGTCTCCCACGTTGACTCGGATCCCTTCCTGTGCTTTCACTGTACACGCACGAGAGGAACCACTTTATTCCTTAGCCTCTTTTCTTTATGATCGATGATCGCCATTGGTTGCTCCACATAATTGAGCCTTTCATCTATTTCAATGTTCTCCAGTGGAACAATCATGTCTTCATCAGCTATACACTTTCTCAGATGAGATACATGGAATGTCGGGTGAATCCCACCTAACCCATCTGGCAACTCCAATCTATAGGCCACCTCCCCTACTCGAGCAATGATTCGGAAAGGGCCTATATATCTTGGGCTCAACATGCCCCGCTTTCTGAATCTGATAATACCCTTCCAAGGTGAGACCTTCAACATAACCCGGTCACCCACCTGGAACTCATTGGCCTACGTCGCTTATCGGCATACGACTTCTGTCTATCTTTGGCTGCCTTCATGAAGGCTTTAATATTTTCAAGCTTCTCTGTCATAGCCTCGATTACCTCGACGCTCCCTAATTCCTTCTGACCAATATCACCCCAACAAACGAGTGTTCTGCATCTCCTACCGTATAGCATCTCATATGGCGGCATACCAATGCTGGCATGATAGCTAACGGTAGGTGGTCATCCCAACTTCCACAAAAATCAATCACACATGCTCGAAGCATGTCTTACAATGTCTGAATGGTCCTTTCTGACTGACCATCGGTTTGGGGATGATAAGTCGTGCTAATATGTAACCTCGTCCCCATAGCGTCGTGGAATTTCTTCCAAAATTTAGATGTAAACCGAGTGTCACGATCAAACACAATAGAGACCAGCACACCATGACGAGTTACAATTTCCTTGATGAACAGATCAGCCAACCTCTCAGATGAATACGTCTCGCGGATCGGTAGAAAATGAGCACTCTTCGTCAAACGATCAACTATCACCCATATGGCATCATACCCTTTCGGGGTACGCGGCAGCTTCGTAATGAAGTCCATGGTGATTTGCTCCAACTTCCACTCCGTTATATCCAAAGGTTGGATCTTCCCATATGGCTTTTGATGCTCTGCCTTCACTTGTAAGCAAGTAAGGCACTTACTCACATACTCCATGATGTCACGCTTCATACCCGGCCACCAATAATCTTTCTTCATGTCATGGTACATTTTCGTGGCACGAGGATGAATGGAGTATCGAGTCTTGTGGGCTCCATCCATTATCTTCACCCGTAGATTCCCAAAACGAGGAATCCACACACGACCGAATCGAGTTCTAACACCGAGTGTGTTTTCACCCAATTCCCCAACCAGACCTCTCATTCTTTCCGAGTTAAGGTGATCTTCTTTCAATGCCTCATCTTGAAACTCCTTGATTGCTTCATCACATCAGAGGTCATGATTAGTTGATAAGCTTTCACCCGAATCGGTTCGGGCCTTTCCTTTCGACTAAGGGCATCCGCCACCACATTAGCTTTGCCCGGATGGTAATGGATCTCACAATCATAATCCTTTATAAGTTCCAACCACCGTCTCTGCCTCATGTTCAGATCTTTCTGCTCGAAGAAGTACTTCAGACTCTTGTGGTCTGTGAATATGGTGCACCTCGTCCCGTAAAGCTAGTGCCTCCTGATCTTCAACGCAAAGACCACGGCTGCTAGCTCCAAGTCATGAGTGGGATAATTAACCTCATGGACTTTCAATTGTCGGATGCATAGGCTATAACCTTCCCTCTCTGCATTAACACACACCCCAACCCCGAGTAGTAAGCATCAGAATAAACCACTAGATCTTCACTTCCATCGGGTAATGACAGAACAGGAGCTTGAGTCAGTCTTGCCTTCAGCTCTTCGAACGCCTTCTCTTGAGCTTGACCCCATACAAACTTCACATCCTTTCGGGTCAACTTAGTTAGTGGAGAAGCAATCTTAGAGAAGTCTTGGATGAATCTTCTATAGTAGCCCGCCAAGCCCAAGAAACTACGGATCTCGGATGGCGTCTTTGGTGACTTCCATTGCATAACCGCCTCCACCTTCGCCGTCAACCATAATCCCGTCAGGATTCACGACATGACCCAAAAACTGAACTTCGCGCAACCAGAATGCGCACTTGGAGAATTTAGCATACAGTTTCTCCCGTCTCAACGTCTCTAGAACCTCTCGAATGTGACCGGCATGCTCAATCTCGCTCTTCGAATAAATCAGGATATCATCAATAAACACAATCACTGATTTAGCCAACATAGGCCGACACACACGGTTCATCAGATCCATAAAAGCAGCTAGCGCGTTGGTCAAACCAAAGGACATGACAAGAAACTCGTAATGACCATAGCGCGTACGGAAAGCTGTCTTAGGGATATCTTGCTCCTTCACCTTCAACTGATGATAACCAGATCGAAGATCTATCCTCGAGAACCAACTGGCACCCTGAAGCTGATCGAACAAATCATATACCCTCGGTAAGGGGTAGCGATTCTTCACTGTCAACTCGTTTAGTTCGCGGTAGTCAATGCACATCCTCATACTACCATCATTCTTCTTTACAAATAGGACCGTAAAGAATAGGACCGGAGCACCCCAAGGAGAGATACTCGGTCTAATGAACCCCTTATCAAGCAGCTCTCGCAACTGCTCCATCAACTCTTTCATCTCGGTTGGAGCCAACCGATATGGTGCCTTGGCAACAGGTTGGGCACCCGGTATCAGATCAATCTGAAATTCAATCTCTCTGTCAGGTGGCACTCCTGATAAGTCTTCTGGGAACACGTCTGGAAAGTCACACACAACCGGTACATCGGCTAGTTGTGGTGTTGGTGTATCCACATCCTTTACATAAGCCAAGTAGGCGCTACATCCACGCCTTATACACTTTCCCGCCACCGCCATTGAGATCACCTTCGGAATTGTAGTAACCCGATCACCATAAACTTTTACCAAACTTCCGTCAGGCGCTGTCAACCGAATCATCTTCTTGCGACACACAATGTTTGCCTCGAAGTCTGCCAACCAATCTATCCCAAGAACCAAATCGAAACCACCCAAGGTCAACAAATGAACAGCTAAACGTATGCCACGGTACTAGGAGTAACCATCAGTCTTAGCTACTGGGCCGAAGTCAACGAATGAACAGCTAAACGTATGCCACAGTACTAGGGGTGAGCGGTAGAGGTTCTACATTCAGGGTCAATCACCAAGAAGGACCCGTTATCCGATGTGTGCAAGACGTTTCATTCATTCATCAATACATGCATTCATTCATCATGTTCCTCTTTCTTTATCTTTCACTTTACGTTACATAATACTTGATTCATTCATCATAATAGGTAAAGCCATAGGAAAGATGTTATACATCACACTAAGGAACATAAACATGCATCAACATCACATCATACAGGCCAACATCATACATACACAACATGCAACATCATCACCTCATCATGCCCAACATGCTTTCTAAGACCTCGATCGTCATCTTAAAAACTCTTATGGGAACCTTTAAATCAAAACTTACATCTGCACTTTTCCCCGAAAGTCAGAAGTCAATCTACACCTTCCTCGGGTTCAACAGCCCTATTCGGGCGTATGGACACCCCTCAGTCACATAGCCTCCATGCGACTGAACATCATGCGAATGAACTAATACGGATGAACACCTATGCGAATGAACATCCAGTCGTGCGAATGGACCTTGCGGATGAACACCTATGCGACTGGACCTCCAGTCGTGCGAATGGACCTTCAGTCGCATGACCCCCATGCGACTGGCCCTTCAATCGTGCGAATGAACCCCAATCGTGCGAATGGACCCCAATCGCAGCCTAATCGGCCGTATGGCCTCCATTCGGCCTCCAGTCGGTCGCCTAGCCCTAACTGATGCAGAATGCAGTTCATCCCGACTGCAGCCGAGGGTTTTCGACCTCTAAACTCATCTAAACCCATTTTAAGCCTAAATCAACCATCCTAAACCTTAGGGATGCATACAATAACCTTATTCAAGCACAACCAAGCAAGAAATCAAGCCCCAAACGGGTCCTACGCATACATACACGCATACATACGGGTTTTCACCCAAAAACGCGAAAAAGGGTTTTCAGATGTGTTCCAGCCCCAAATCATTCAAAAACATGTAAAAGAGGGGTCCTAGAACTCACATAAACGAGCACAACGATAAGAGCTTCGATTCGGCTTGCTTCACGACAATTTTGGCGACCCGAACCGACCCGAACCGGCACTTTTCCTCCTTTTTTCTCTTCTTCTCTCTTCTTCTCTTTATGAAACTGAAATGTGGGTGTGGGGAGAGTGGGCTGCCCTCTCCCTACATATATCACCACATTTCCCAAATTTTCTTCGTTGGCGAGTTTGGTCCCTCGACTTTTGGACTTTATTTTCTTTTCTATCTTCACCGGCTTCAAAATAATAAATATTCGGGTGTTACATATACCGAAAAAATTCAACTTGAATGCCTGTAAACGTCGAAAAACGCCTGTGGACCCAAAAAGATGACTCTTTTGAGTTAAAACGTGAGGTTTGACATAGTTATAATTGAATCAAATGCAAAATCAAGAGCCAAAGCTCTGATACCACTTGTCTGGACCGTGTACGTATGGAATACCAACTGATTTTGTGTTTTTATTAAATCAAATAGTGTGGAATCCTATTTGATTAGCGATCCAATCAATGAGAACAATTACCCCATAGATTTAAGATTGAGACTAATGTTATGAACAAGTATAGATCGATATAATGTTGGACAGGTTTCCTTGCACATTCTAGACGGCTACGGTTCATAAGAGTATCAAGTGTTTCTCTAGTGTTTCAAGTGTTTTCCTGTGTTCAATTTTTCCATGAACTATGTGGTATTTATAGGTTATGGGTTTCCAATCGTATGACTAAATCATGCAATTGATCCATACGCACGACTGAAGGTTTAGTTGTGCGACTGAGTCAATCTTATGTCTCAATCGTGCGACTGATCCAGTCTCTTGGTTTAGTCATGCGACTGGTCCATTAGCATGAGGTATTCAGCGTATGGTCCATAAGCATCGTCCATTCGCATGAAGACTCATACGACTAAGTTAGAACACATTTCTCAATCATTATTGAGTAACAACTATGCACAACAACATCAAACCTATATATTAAGTTCATTATACTTTAACACACAATAATACTATGATATATTAAACATTATAAACATCCACCACATATTATATTTCATTTAATCTCTTCATTACATATGTGTAAGACATGACAGACTTTTACATTAAGCACATAAACTAGGGACATATGTATCAACAATGGTTATGCATGGTTGTATGATATGTTCCTTATTACCTATCATGATGTGACTTTACATGGTGTGATTATTTTAATGAAGGTAAAGTATTATCTTAACAAAGTGAAAGAATTAAGATAATGCAAGTGGAACATAATGAACGAATGAAAAGTCATGCAAGCAAATGAAAGGAGGTTCACAACTCATTTAGAGTTGTTAGCTCAACCATGTGTTTACAATGTGGGATCTTGGCTAACCTTTAAGGGTTCACACACATGGGGAATTAGCCTATGTGATAACTCCATACGTGCGATATGTGCGATATGGGATCCTTGTTGCTTAACCCTACATGATATAGCTTTGTGCTAAAGAGGGGGGGTAAAGTACATAGGACCTAGATAGAAGTGAAAGATAATAATCTACGAAAAGTGCAATAAGTACGAAATGAGTGAAACGTGCAAAATGTACAAAACAAACCATGATGAAGATAATATTATTACGTTGATGTACGTATGATGTATGATCATGTGTGATAGTAAAGAAAATGTTTTAGCAAACGAAAGGTAATATAATGTTTTTATAAAACTAGAACTCACTCAGCAACGCTGACTTTTATGCATTTTCCAGTTGGCAGGTAAATGTTGTTGAGGATGGCATGGGGCGGCTACATGGCTCTTTTTGGATGGCATTCATTTGTATATCGTTTTTGCATTGTAATACGAACGAATGATATTTTGTAATGAACGATGTATTATTTTGTAAAAAATGTTTATTTAAAGGAAATGAAATTTTTGTTTAAAGTGTTTCCGTTGCATAATTTTAGTAAAGTTAATATAATTATATGTTTTATGTGTGACGATTGACCACCTATGAGCGTCCCGGGAACGGGGCCTTACATACTTTAAGTAACCTGGCCAAGTAAGTTGTGAAAAAGTTCTACCATTCATTAGATGAGAATGGTTGATCAAACCATGCTTCTTGTGTGAAGTACATATTGAATATTCAAATCAATCAAAACATGATAAATATCACATGGATTATAATATTTACTAGGTATGAGTTTAAGAGGACAAACATACCTTCAATCAATAAGATCATAAACATATTGAATATTCAAATCAATCAAAACATGATAAATGTGACATGCACTTGTGTAATGTAAGATTGATATGATCCCAACAAAAGTATACTTCCTACTCATGTACATATTAGAAAACAAAAAACTACAAAAAGATTTTATGATCTTGGATCTTTTTAAATCTTTAAAGTTTCCAACTAAAGTTGGATATAAACTTTAGGGGGGGGGGTAATATAAATTGTTGATCAATTTGTACAGGTAGTTCCTTTCTTAAAAATTACAAAATCAAAACAAAAAGAAATTGAGTATGTTGGTGGAGATGTTGTACTTTGGTATCTCAGGTTATGTAGACATTTAGAAGCATAAAAGCTAAGATCAGTCAAACACTGGGAAACTTGTATCACATCTGACATACAAGTCAATCCAAACAAGAATTGACCATCTCAACAACAGTTAAAACTTGATACGAAACAAGCCAAAAGTGAAGATTGTTCTTCATAACAACCAATAGATCAGCAAGAAACATAAAAGAATTCAATTTGCAAAATCATTCATTTTGATTAAGTTAAAATATAATTGCGGGTAAATGCATTGGTTAATGCAGGTGAAGGTAGCCCAGGCACATAACCAATATAGGTAATTGTTTTCATGTCATTAAAAACTAAGTGAAACTAATGCGGACAAGTTAATTCTAGCACAATTGTTCCAAAGAAGTATACATAAAAAATTTGAAGTGTTAAAAACCTATGCGGACAAAAGTGTTCAACCGCATTTGTTTATGTGGTAAACTTTTGTTCAACCGCATTTCTTTTTACTCATCCGCATCTCCTTAGTGTGGTACCTTTTGAACACTAAAACCTAATTTGTATATTAAAATAAATTAATATTGTGCTTAATCTCTTTTATCATGATGATGCATGAAAGTCAAGAAATGCGGGCAAACCTTTGATCTACCGAACTTGTTGATGTTATATGTGATGCAAGGAATTTGGTCTATCACATTTTCTACAGTGAATAAATTCTAGTGAAATTTGTTATACCGCATTTGTTATCATATACAAATGCTGAAAATTGTTCTTCAAACGCATTTGCTATAGTGAACAAATGTTATCAAGTGTTAAACTTCCACATTTGCTATATTGAACAAATGTTGTTAAGTTTTTACACTTCTGCATTTGCAATAGTAAAAAAATGCTTATGAACAATTTCCTTAACACATTTGCTATACTAATGTTCAACCGAAAAGAACTTGATAATTATGATGATAAACAACAGAAAAGTTATTTTCACAGATTATGTTCATCGCATGAATAGGGTAACTCAAAAAAATTAAGATGTCAAAAACAAAATTTCATTCCAAGGATTGAAATGGGTTAAAATCAGAAAAGATAATCAATAAAACCATGAATAACTCAATAAAAATGAGCATGCATCATTGTAACGTCCAGTTATTTTAAAGTCAAAGAAAGAATGAATAAAGTGAAGTAAAAAGAAGGAAAAAAAATAAAACCCAAGTCTAGGAGTTAAAATTGTCAAAAATGACAAAAGAGTTTAAAAGTTGGTGATAAAGGTGGTATGGCGGCCCATATGTCACATATATCACTGATCTTTAGGTTTTAGAGAGAGAGAGAGAGCAGCTGGGAGCAAGAACTCTCGGTTTTGAAGAGAAACAAAGAGAAAAGTGTGAATTCAGGTAAGAATTCATGTTGTTATGGTTTACTTAACCGGTTATGTCTTCGAGTTTGTGCTTATGTGTGTTTGTATGTGTTCGGGTATGTTTTTAGTGGGTTTCTAGGCGGTTGAACTGAATTGCAAATGAGTTTGGAAGAAGCCACACTCAAGAGCTGCAAATGTGAGTTCTGGGACCCCTTTTTTACTAGTTTTTAACAAATTTGGTAAAGGAAATGCATGAATGTATGTTTTCATTAACTGGGTTTCAGACCCGTATGTTTGATTTTGTGTATGTTGAGTGTATGATGTGATGTATGGTTATGTTCATGCTTGATAATGTATGATGATGTTTCTAAGGCTTAGAATGTATGAATTAACCTTAGAACATGATGGATGATAATTGGGAACTGAAATCTAGTGTTTAAGGCTCATATGTTAAGTTTTAAAATCTGCCAATGTGTTGGAAAGTCAATGCGGATGAGTATGGAAAGTAAATGCGGATGAGTATGGAAAGTCAATGCGGATGAGTATCGAAAGTCAATGCAGATGAGTATGGAAAGTCAATGCGGATGAGTATGGAAAGTCAATGCGGAAGAGTATGGAAAGTCAATGCAGATGAGTATGGAAAGTAAATGCGTATGAGAGTTAATGCGAATGAGCATTAACCTCTAAGTAAATCAATGCGGATGAGTAATGAGAAATACAGATGAATATTGGCTAAGTATAGGAAATGAGGATGAAGAAAGACAAATGTGGATGAATAGGAACAAATGCAGATGAACAGGAACAAATGCGGATGAAGTAAGACAAAGGCGGATGAACTATAGTAAATGCGAATGAACTATAGCAAATGCGGATGAACACTTAGCTTATTTTCTGACATTCTGAGGAAAATATGAAATATAGGCTTTGACTGTGGAGGTTTCTGAGGGCTATGTATGTTGACTTTTGAGGACATAGATGTTATGATGGGCGTGTTATGATGTATGTTTAATTCTTATGCATGATGGTATGTATGATGTATCTTATATATGTATGATGCCCTATATGGTGATGTTAATTATTTATGTTCCTTATCATGTATTACTAGTTTCCCTTTGTCTTTACTTTGAATGTTAATGATTGAAATAAAATATTATGTAACGTAAAGTGGAAGATAATGAGAAGAGGAACATGATGAATAATGCATGCATTAATGAATGAATGAACATAAGAAAGGCTTGCAGACAAATGTATGGATGTTCATGTCACACCCCGAGCCCAGGTAGGGTGGGACGTCACAGGCTAGCAACAACATATGGTAGCGGAAACAAACCATTGATTGAGCTCAAAGGAGAGAATATCACATGGCATTAAAAGTTTTCAAAAGATACCGGGGCCAGAAACAGATCCAGCCCCCAAATGAGTGATACAACCAACGAAGAAACAAATTATTTTTGCTCAACAAAAATGTAAAATTGTTCAAATTGTTCATTAAGTAAAATAAGCCAATGTCATGGTCATGGGGATAAGTCTAGGTCTTCACAACAGCTAGGATCTCTTCATAAATTACCTGAAACATGCCCAAAGAGAAATTTGTGTCAACTAAAAAGTTGGTGAATTCAAGTGCTTAAAGTTTAAAAACAAAATGGACTAAACAAATCCTCATTTGATAAAACGGAATGAACCATAGTTTCAACATTGTGGGAGAATCATAATCAACCCTGCACTCAGTCTCGGTTGGGCTCTTCTAAAGTTGTGTTTAACCGGCTATTCCCGAAAGAAGAACTGAGCCCCAAACCAGTGTACCATACCTGCCTGGATGGTTCCCCATAGATTCTTAACAAAACCTGTCACATGCCACAAACAACCCCTCAGGATCTCAGTGGGGTACCTAAAGATCTGTGTAGGTTGGACTCACCTTTAGTTTAGTTTGTTTACTTATAATTGTAATAGGTCTTTTATTAGTTTTCTTTTGTACATACTTAGATTTATGTATTTTGGCAGTCTAGCGATACTATGAGCGAAACTATAAGTTCGCTCATAGTTTGCTCTTTTGTTCGCCTGACGAAACTGTTGTTTCGTCTGGCGAAACTATAGTTTCGGCAGTACAGTTTCGCTGAGTACAGTTTCGCTGACAGCGAAACTGTCTGCGAAACTATAGACTGCTATATATTGTTTCGTTTCTTCTCTTTTAGGTAAGCTCGCAAAAACCCTAATCGATTATCATCGTTGCAAGTTACCATTTCAAGCAGTTAATACACAGAATTATCCTTGTGTTTTATGTTATTGATTATCACTCATCATCTTATTATGAATGGTTTCTCATTGTGTTCAATCCTTTTTGATATTGTTATTTAGTGTATCTGTTGGATATTGAACGATTCTTAATATCATTTGCACTGTTGTACGATCACATGGACCAACAATATGGTATCCGAGCCTTAGTGCTCATGATTTGTTGAGTTTCATTGTTGTTTTTGTTCAATATCTTGTTTCAATCATTTTGGATCACTCATTGGATGTTTTTGATATGGAAACTAATTGTGTTTACCTTGCTTTCTATTGTGGAAGCCTTGTTAATAATTAGATCTCAAACTCATTGAGTTTTTGATGATTTCAGACTGATTTTGTTTTAAAAAAGGGTTTTGTGATCGATAAGCGAAACTGTAGTTCTTTTAGCGAAACTGTCAATCATCTTTCAACGAAACTATGGGTATATTGATTTGGAAATTGTTCCATTGTTGTTATGTGAAACTAGCCTTTTTGAACGAAAGTTCACTAGTTATTGTGAAGGACTTCCAAGCGAAATTGTTGCCGAAAGTGTGTCTGAATGAAAGTTCAAGCTTGTTCCGTGCGAACCTACCAGCGAAACTAAGCCTGCTGTGACAATCGGCTAGCGAAATTGCTGCCGAAATTGTTAGCGAAGCACACTTCCTCTGCGAAATTATCAGCGAAAGTAGTTTTCTACGAAATTGTCAGCGAAATTATCCTTCTTCTTACCGAGACTACATAAAAATTTTGGGGAAACTGCCATGTCTAAGTTAACATGACTCACCCTTGCCATCTTGGAAACGTTGCTCCGAGTAGACCTTCGAGACTCATTAATGGAGGTAATTTTGAGGAATGGAAGAGATGTCTTAAAGGTTTCTTCTTCTACATTGATCACAACCAATGGGAATCATTTATTTTTGGTCCTCACATACCAACGGTTACTGTTGGTGATATTTTCTCTCAAAATAAGGATCCATCCTCCTTCACAGAAATGGATCTGAAATTGATCTACCGAACTCATTGTCTGGCCCCAGACATTTACAATTGTTTTGCAGAGCATAAAAATGCTAAATCTCTTTATGATGCATTATGTGAGTTTTATGATGGGAATATAGATTTGGTAAAGGATAAGAGCATTCAGGCTGGGAAGGAATTCAATTCTTTCATTGGATACAAGAATGAGAGTTTGTCACATGTCACAAATCGTTCCTGACTGTGTCAAGCACCTTAAAGAAATACGATGAAAATCTTTCCAATAGTGAACAAGTTAACAGCTTCCAGATTCTCTCCCACCTTAGTGGAGTCTTCAAGTAAGGATGCTTAAACAAGAAAGAGGATTCACAGACTACAAGCAGATGGATATTTTCAATAAGCTCAAATCCTTTGAGTTGGACATGAAGAGACGGGAGTTTAACCAGACTATGATGCCCACGCCTGGTTTTTCACAAATTGCTGCTTTACTGTCATCCCCTGCAAGCTCTCAAATACATAATTCAATTCAAGGAGGAATTAATACAAGTACTTCTCAAGTTGAAACAGTTGTGTTGGAAGAGATCTAGGAAATCCTAAGGCCAATGTTGAATGTTCAATCCCATCTGAAACTATGGCTCTATATGGAATGTTTGTTCAAAGTTATGAAGCACTGGTAGCTGGAGAGTTAAAAGGGAAGGGAATGACTATGGAAGACATGTATCAGGTGGATCCTGATGATCTTGAAAAAAGTAATATTCAATGGCAGATGGCTATGTTGACCTTTAGAGCTCGAAGATTTATGGAAAGAACTGGACAGAAGAACTTCGGTGGTGAATCATCTAATTCAAAACTGGGATTTGATAAGTCCAAATTGAGATGCTTCAACTATAAACAATTGGGACACTTTAAACATGATTGTCCATCTCCAATTGTCACCGATTCAAGCAATTTAGGAGTTCCAAGGTTAATAGCTGAGAAGGAGAAAGAAGATGTGAATCTCAAGAAGGAGAATGCACTGATTTCTAATTTTGATTGGAGTGCTGAGGTTGAGGAAACAAGAACTAAGATAAATCAAACTTTGGTTGCTAAGCTTGTTGAAGGGAATGAAAAGGAACATGGTAAAGATGGATTTGATTTGTTCAAGGTATTCAAAACGGAAGTTGTCACATCTGAGAATGAGAAGGTAGAGAAAGATACTGGAATAGGGGGTGGTAAATCTGCAGGTATAAGAGAGGAAGGAAGTTCATGCACCGAGAAAAGGAAGGAATGTGATGATGATGATGCTGCCATTGTTGAGGAAGAGAAGTCAACTACTCCAGTGTGCAAATGTGGAAAGGCCTTACTTGCTAAAAGGGTTGTGATGGGACTTCCCTTTGAGGTAATTTAGGATATGTGCTCATCTGCTTGCAAAATTAGATTATTTGGGATTTACAAAGTTAATCGAGTATTAATTGATAATGAAAAAGATTTAAAGCGAATCAGTGATGAACTTAAAATCAATGAATCAAAATACATTGTTAATTTAAATGAAGCTTTACAAGAATTGATCATCTAAAATGAATTGTTTTAGAAAGAAATGTTGAGATTAACACTTTGACTGAAAGAGTTTCCCTTGCTAAATTTGAAACGAGCAAACTTCAGTCAAAGTTGGACAAATGGACCATATCAGGAATGAAACACCATGATCTATGTAAATCTCCACGGGGAGCTAGGATTAAAACGGGATTGGGTTATGAAAATGTAAATGTTTATCCACTGCCTAATACATACTGTTATTCTCCTATGCCTATTCCTCATCCTTCTAATGATTTAATCATAACACATACTCACAGTATATCTGCAGGTTTAGAGGGTGTTAACTCTAAGCACGTTCGTGAAGACTACGTGTGACCACCGGCAATTTCAGGTATTGACTTGGTTATAATTACACCTATAATACTTGATTTTCAATTGAATTCCAATTATTGAATTCATTTTATGTGTTGCAAAATTTCATGCATTACATTTCATGCATTACATTTCATGCATCGGTGATTCAACGTAATTACAATTTTTTTACACGTGATACAACCGGACATACACGAACGTTGGTGATAATTAATATATGTGTACTACTAAATACTTTAAGGTGTTTCAAAGTATTTTAGATTCCATTGTTTCAAAGTATTTAGACTTCAAATTAAATACATTGGAAAACTTAAATTAAACCTTAACGCGTAAACTAATATTTACCCGCATAAACGCGTATAACGCACTACTACATACACAAGTTATTATTTCCATATTATCAATATTACAATATGTGACTTTATATGATTTATTATAATAATTTTTATGTATTTTAAGAAGTAACAAGTAAAAATATAAAATATATAAAAATTGTTAAAATACAAGAAATACCACTAAAATACATAAACAAAATTGAAAATCAAACCCCCGCTCTCTTTGGCCGTCCCCCCTCCCCCCCCCCACACCTTTCTTTTCTTCTCTTTTCTTCTCTTTTCTTCTTCCTCTCTTTTCAAATCCTCACAAGACAATATGTCTTTTGTGAAGCTCAACAATTGCCAATTTGGTGTTAAGGAAAAGTTTAATAAAAAATTACATGATTCCTTTTTCATATGTATGAGCTCCTTTCCTTATGGTTGACCAAGAGCAAAAGTGATGAGTTTGTGGAGATTACAAATACATGCAACATTCACACTTCATCCACCCAAATCACCAACACACTCTTCTCCCTCTTTCATCCTTCAATTTTCGGCCAAGGCATCACCACCCTCACTTCACCATATTTCAAAACTCATCTTCTACAAATCTAAGTGTTTCAAGTGCTTTTGGGTAAAGATCAAGCAATTTTTGAAGCTTCCAAGCATCTTTAAACATCTTCTCTACTTTTCCTTGGTTGGTTCGTAGTTCAAAGGATCAAGTCTTCTTTTTTCCTTATATTTCAAGACTATCATTTCTTTCTCCTTGCTTGTTTAATGTTAGCACCTTGTTTCTACTCTTCTATACATCACCATGATGTGTTCATGTTCACTAACTCATCCAAAAGTGCTCTAGCAAAGTTTAAAAAGTAACAAAACATGTAAGACAATTTCTGGCAGATTCATGTTCGGTGTTTTCGACACCATAACTCGACCTAAACATGGTCAAATGAACAGTTTCTTGAGCCTAACATTAACTTTAGGATGTCTAGTTTATAACTCATCCAACCTTGAAATTTTCATATGAGTATAACCTATCCAAAACGTACAAACATGATTAAAGTGTTGAAACTGAATTTTTGGCAGAATAGATAGGGCAGAAAGATTGAGGCATAAGTTATGCTTAAAGTAATCAAATATAGATTTTCCTTCTGTGGTAACATAGCTTAAGGTGTTCGATTTAAAAGTTATATAGTTTCTATTTGTGAATGTAGGGTTTGACCACTCAAAAAGTTGAAATCCATGGACATGTACAGAAAAATCCTGCACTGACATTTGTTTCTTCATGACCCATTTCGAGGCACTTAAACTTAGTTACATACTACAAATATCTTTTTTTTTGGAAATCTAAAACTTTGATCTAGATGTGGTAGAAATATCAGATTTTATAAAAATTCTTTGTATCATTAAAAGAGGATGTCAACCAGACCTAAAAATCCTCTTGTTTCTGTCCAATGTCCATATTTATATAAAGTACACTTCTGGAGGTATTTGATGAAAAGAAACTCATACACATGAAAAGTATAATGATATTATACTTATATAAAACCCATCCAATAGATTATGTGTTTTTTTGAAGATAGCTATAAAGACAAGAATCTAAATAAAACATTAACGGCTCAACGTGTCTAACTAGTTAAGTGACATTTTCAAAACTAATTTTGTGGATGACTTACGCATGACCATCTAGGGTTAGTAATCATGACCTCATGAATATATTGTGATTTTGGTTAAGAGATTTCTAGACCAATCATACGTACACGCTATTGCTAGAATTCACGTGTGCGTTACAGGTGAGGTTCACGACCCCATTTTACTTATTTTCCTTTTTGGGGGAGATTACATGCAAATTACTATTTTCTTGGACACATTTACTTGTCAACGATTTCACATGTTATATAAGTTGTTTACTTACTGTATAAAGTCCCCTGTTATCGGACCGTTAGTTTATTTCCCAAAGCGAGGTAATCATGGATAGTACTATTGGGTTTGACTACCCCCACCTGGGTTAATTACCCTAACCTTGAATGGAGGTATAAACAGGTGCATTATTAGCCTGTTCACACTCATGGTTACGGTAGGCATGGGTGGGGGCAATTTGTTACACTTACAGTCTAGCTTCGGTTGCGGTGCTTATATAATATTGTAGTATTGTATGATCGACAATCAAATCATGGAAAGTCTTGTGATCCATTACACTTTTTACTATTACTTTGAAACCTGTGAACTCACCAACTTTATGTTGACATATATTCATGCATGTTTTTCATAGGTATTTAACATTTTCATCAAGTTAAGCTAGCTTGGTCCACTTCGCATTCCGGGCCATTCATGCTATTTGGGACATTTATTGTTGTATTTGTCATGTTTTGAAAACAAGTACATTAGCTCTATTACTTCCGCAATTCAACTCTTAAAACAATTATGTATTTTTAAACTTATTTGCAACGTATGTTACTAACCATGTACTGGTCAATCAATGATTATGCTTTCCATGATGTTCACGCCCCGCGGGAAACCGCCGTGGTTAGGGGTGTGATAGATTGGTATCAGAGCCATTGCTTATAGGGAATTAGGTTGCATTTTGTGGACCTAGACTATATTCGTAGTTCATTACATGTCTTTAATGATTTATACATTAATCTAATTATATAAATTGTACTTGTGTATTGCCTTGTCATAGAGATGTCGTCTGCATCGATGCCGATATACTTGTTGACTTTGATGAGGATTATGAGCCGACATCTCCAACCTCATCCACAGGATCTACATCAGCCATCCCGACCCCTACGTCTGATAGCGTGCTCTACTGGCCCTACTGAGGCCGAGATCTATGCACCTTCTCTTACTCCTATCCTCACTCCTACTCCACACCCCATTCCTAACACCAGTATGGTTTTAACCACGATCGGATATTCTCGGTTACCCCCACCCCCTCGAGGCACGTATTGGTGGGCATCGACACCGGAGATTCATCGTTGAAGGGTTAGTTACAACACACCAACAGAAAGAGGAGATTAACTAAACTTTAATCAAACAGTAAACTGCATTACCAAGTGCTGAGATACTTAGAACACAAGTAATGCAGGAGACAAAGAACACAATGAACACAAGTGTTTGGTTTTCAAGAATGCAGTGTATTGCCTTCTCTATGTTCTATTACAAGTGTTACAAAGCATATTCGAAAGATACAAGAACATGAGATAGTTATACTACATCCTACAGCCGGCTATACTTTGAAAGCCAGCCGGATACAATTGACTAGACACAAACAAAATCAATTGTAGGGTCAAAAGGCAGATTGCCTTTTGACTTGGGACTATGACATGCCATAGCACATCCTTATCTATTACAAAACGGATAAAGTACATAAAGTAGAAAGTTACAGACTCAAGACCTCAATGTACAGTTACCAAAAGCATGGACCTTTTCACCAAACCATGTAAGTTGGTGACTTGCAGAGGCATAGCAGAACTGTGACCAGCTTTATGTAACAGTACATCAGATAAAACATGTTACTAAAAGTCTTGAGAAGAAATCTGTCTGCATGAACTTGAAGCTTCAAAAGACTTTGTCTATGAGGCTTCGGAAGAATTCATGTTTGGCTTCGGAAGATATTGGTCTTGGCTTCGAAAGATTTCAAACTTAGAGTATTTTATGTTTCATGTGTGAAACTTCCTAAGGTTCTTCTTTAATGCACTTGTGTAGCATGCAGGAAAGACTAAAGATGTTAAAGTTGCATCAGCCTCTTCATTAATCTCTACAAACTCCCCCTAGGCTGATGCTACCAAAACATTTTGAAACCTTCAGATATTAACAGTCCTCATTAAGATGATCACCATTCCTTTCATCATAAGATAATGAGGATCCTTTAGGCTGTCAAAGTGTCTTCTCATATCAAAGAGGTCATGTAGAGGCTACTGAAACATATCTTGACATGTATAAATGTCTTCAATGCCTTGATCTCTAATAACATGCCATCTTTCCGGATTTGTGGTGTATGTCCAAGACAAGATGGGTCTTCCTGATGCTAGAGGAGCTATTTGAATTGGAGTTGGTGTAGCATCCTTTAGCTGCACATCCTCAGGCTGTTCTGATTCATCCTGAGGTTTAGAATGGGATGCAAGCTTCTTCTTCTTCTTAGACTTTGGTCTAGAAGCCCTCCTCTTCTTTCTCTTTCCAAATTTTAACTGAGAAGACTAGCCTGCAGCACCAGATTGATCTTCACTGTCTTTCTCAGTTGGGACTTCCTCTCTCAGTTTCAGATGGAGAGGGAGGTTGACCCTGCTGTGGATCAGAAGATGAAGCTTGCTGAGCATTATCTTGGACACATTTACTTGTCAATGATTTCACATGTTCTATAAGTTGTTTACCTACTCTATAACTCCCTGTTTTCGGACCGTTAGTTTATTTCCCAAAGCAAGATAATCATGGATAGTACTATTGGTTTTGACTACCCCCACCTGGGTTAATTACCCTAACCTTGAATGGTATAAACAGGTGCATTATTAGCCTGTTCACACTCATGGTTACGGTAGGCATGGGTGGGGGCAATTTGTTACACTTACAGTCTAGCTTCGGTTGCGGTGCTTATATAATATTGTAGTATTGTATGATCGACAATCAATCATGGAAAGTCTTGTGATCCATTACACTTTTTACTATTACTTTGAAACCTGTGAACTCACCAACTTTATGTTGACATATATTCTGCATGTTTTTCATAGGTATTTAACATTTTCATCAAGTTAGCTAGCTTGGTCCACTTCGCATTCCGGGCCATTCATGCTATTTGGGACATTTATTGTTGTATTTGTCATGTTTTGAAAACAAGTACATTAGCTCTATTACTTCCGCAATTCAACTCTTAAAACAATTATGTATTTTAAACTTATTTGCAACGTATGTTACTAAACCATGTACTGGTCAATCAATGATTATGCTTTCCATGATGTTCACGACCCCGCGGGAACCGCCGTGGTTAGGGGTGTGATAGATTGGTATCAGAGCCATTGCTTATAGGGAATTAGGTTG
Source organism: Flaveria trinervia (assembly GCA_025506515.1). NCBI lineage: Eukaryota > Viridiplantae > Streptophyta > Magnoliopsida > Asterales > Asteraceae > Flaveria > Flaveria trinervia. Next base: position 59,622,968 of record CM046443.1, read on the forward strand.
CATTTTGTGGACCTAGACTATATTCGTAGTTCATTACATGTCTTTATGATTTATACATTAATCTAATTATATAAATTGTACTTGTGTATTGCCTTGTCATAGAGATGTCGTCTGCATCGATGCCGATATACGTTGTTGACTTTGATGAGGATTATGAGCCGACATCTCCAACCTCATCCACAGGATCTACATCAGCCATCCCGACCCCTACGTCTGATAGCGTGCTCTACTGGCCCTACTGAGGCCGAGATCTATGCACCTTCTCTTACTCCTATCCTCACTCCTACTCCACACCCCATTCCTAACACCAGTATGGTTTTAACCACGATCGGATATTCTCGGTTACCCCCACCCCCTCGAGGCACGTATTGGTGGGCATCGACACCGGAGATTCATCGTTGAAGGGTTAGTTACAACACAACAACAGAAAGAGGAGATTAACTAAACTTTAATCAAACAGTAAACTGCATTACCAAGTGCTGAGATACTTAGAACACAAGTAATGCAGGAGACAAAGAACACAATGACACAAGTGTTTGGTTTTCAAGAATGCAGTGTATTGCCTTCTCTATGTTCTATTACAAGTGTTACAAAGCATATTCGAAAGATACAAGAACATGAGATAGTTATACTACTACATCCTACAGCCGGCTATACTTTGAAAGCCAGCCGGATACAATTGACTAGACACAAACAAAATCAATTGTAGGGTCAAAAGGCAGATTGCCTTTTGACTTGGGACTATGACATGCCATAGCTCACATCCTTATCTATTACAAAACGGATAAAGTACATAAAGTAGAAAGTTACAGACTCAAGACCTCAATGTACAGTTACCAAAAGCATGGACCTTTTCACCAAACCATGTAAGTTGGTGACTTGCAGAGGCATAGCAGAACTGTGACCAGCTTTATGTAACAGTACATCAGATAAAACATGTTACTAAAAGTCTTGAGAAGAAATCTGTCTGCATGAACTTGAAGCTTCAAAAACTTTGTCTATGAGGCTTCGGAAGAATTCATGTTTGCTTCGGAAGATATTGGTCTTGGCTTCGAAGATTTCAAACTTAGAGTATTTTATGTTTCATGTGTGAAACTTCCTAAGGTTCTTCTTTAATGCACTTGTGTAGCATGCAGGAAGACTAAAGATGTTAAAGTTGCATCAGCCTCTTCATTAATCTCTACAAACTCCCCCTAGGCTGATGCTACCAAAACATTTTGAAACCTTCAGATATTAACAGTCCTCATTAAGATGATCACCATTCCTTTCATCATAAGATAATGAGGATCCTTTAGGCTGTCAAGTGTCTTCTCATATCAAAGAGGTCATAGAGGCTACTGAAACATATCTTGACATGTATAAATGTCTTCAATCCTTGATCTCTAATAACATGCCATCTTTCCGGATTTGTGGTGTATGTCCAGACAAGATGGGTCTTCCTGATGCTAGAGGAGCTATTTGAATTGGAGTTGGTGTAGCATCCTTTAGCTGCACATCCTCAGGCTGTTCTGATTCATCCTGAGGTTTAGAATGGGATGCAAGCTTCTTCTTCTTCTTAGACTTTGGTCTAGAAGCCCTCCTCTTCTTTCTCTTTCAAATTTTAACTGAGAAGACTAGCCTGCAGCACCAGATTGATCTTCACTGTCTTTCTCAGTTGGGACTTTCTCCTCTCTCAGTTCAGATGGAGAGGGAGGTTGACCCTGCTGTGGATCAGAAGATGAAGCTTGCTGAGCATTATCTTGGACACATTTACTTGTCAATGATTTCACATGTTCTATAAGTTGTTTACCTACTCTATAAACTCCCCTGTTTTCGGACCGTTAGTTTATTTCCCAAAGCAAGATAATCATGATAGTACTATTGGGTTTGACCACCCCCACCTGGGTTAATTACCCTAACCTTGAATGGAGGTATGAACGGGTGCATTATTAGCTTGTTCACACTCATGCTTACCGTAGGCATGGTAGGGGCAATTTGTTACACTTACAGTCTAGCTTCAGTTGCGGTGCTTATATAATATTGTAGTATTGTATGACCCACAATCAAATCATGGAAAGACTTGTGTTCCTTTACACTTTTTACTATTACTTTGAAACCTGTGAACTCACCAACTTTATGTTGACATATTTTCATGCATGTTTTTCACAGGTATTTAACATTTGCATTAAGTTAAGCTAGCTTGGTCCACGTCGTATTTCGGCCATTCATGTTGTTTGGGACATTTATTGTTGTATTTTTCATGTTTTGAAAACAAGTACATACCTCTATTACTTCCGCAATTCAACTCTGAAAACAATTATGTATTTTTAAACTTATTTGCAACGTATGTTACTAAACCATGTAGTGCTCAATCAATGATTATGGTTTCCATGATGTTCACGCCCCGCGGGAAACCACCGTAGTTGGGGTGTGACAGATTGGTATCAGAGCCATTGGTTATAGGGAGTTAGGTTGCATTTTGTGGACCTAGACTATAACTGTAGTTCATTACATGTCTTTAACGCTTTATACATTAAACTAACTTATGTAAATTATACTTGTGTATTGCCTTGTCATAGTGATGTCGTATGCATCGATACCGATATACGTTTTTGACTTAGATGAGGATTATGAGCCGACATCTCCGACCTCATCCAAAAGATCTATATCAGCCATCCCGACCCCTACGTGTGATGCCGTGCTCCAGTCTACTGCCCCACTAAGGCCGAGATCCATGCACATTCTCTTACTCCTCTCCTCACTCCTTTCCACACCCCATTCCTAACACCAGTATGGTCTTAACCACGACCTGATATTCTGGGTTACCCCCACCTCCTCGAGGCACGTATTGGTGGCATCGACACCGGAGATTCATGCCAACCTCCTAGAGGAGCTCGTCCTGGGAGTCGTGCATGTCATCGGCCCACAGCTCGCAATGGCCGTTCCACTAACCATGTCTCATATCTTTGTTGAGCCATCCGTACGATCTACTCCTATCACTACCCACCATGAGCGAGTCGACCCCACTCATGAGGCCACATATCCCACGCCGGCCCCGACCCGGCCGGCGCCGACCCGGCCGGCGCCGACCCGGCCGGCGCCGACCCGGCCGGCGCCGACCCGGCCACTTTCGACTCGGAGTCCCCCATGGCCACCCCCAGCCTAATGACCTCACCTCTCCCCCTGCTCATCCTATTACCCAACCCTTTGACTCGATTCCTCAACCTCTGACCCGAATCTTCTAGTAGACCCTAACCTCTTCCACCTCGTATCATACCCCAACCTTGACGGTGGAAACGTCGAGGAGTGAGAGTTAAGATTGTTCACAGCAACGTAACGCTATTAATAATCCCAAATATATAAATTAATCATAAATTCCAATTGTACCATTACAATCATATGTCTCGAAGAAATTAAAATAAACATAGCAAGTCATTTTATTTCACTTATTTATCTAGGTCCATTCCTAGATGTGTAAGCTTCAAAGAGTAGAAATAAAGCTTGAGTATTTCCTGAAACATGTTAAAAATAAAAGGTGTCAACAATAATGTTGGTGAGATTTCCATAGTTTGCAATAAATAGATATATATAAAAGATGGCAGTTCATGTTGTAAGTTAGAGAACAAAGTAAACTAGGGATGTAAGATAGAATGCACAATCAAACCACGACAAAGTTTTACAAGTTTCAAACGTTTACAAGTATATACGATTAGCTAAGTGTACTTGGATTAACCAAGCAGGCTTGTGTGGCCCATAGATCTATGACTTCGCTAGGCTAGCAATAGTTAATGATTGTACATATATTCGACATTACATGGTAGCTACCAAGTTCAAATAACTACAACATACAGGTGAAATGCCATAAGTTTACAAGAATCAACGTGTTTACAAGTGCAAAGTTTATAATCTAACATGTTTCACCCTAAATGTGTAACAATATATAAAGGGGTATAGAAATACTGACATGATCAAGTAAATATATATTGGATGGTTAATAAGAAATAATAACATGCGTCGTTTCAACGTAGCACTTCAAAATGTACCTAAAATATATATATTTACAAGGTTTAAGTTTAATAATAAAATTAACGTTTTAACGCGAACTAGGATTTCAATAGAGATTTGGGTTTTTGGTGTATATAAATAAAATTTAATAACGGAATCACTTATATTTTAATTCTATGAGATATGTTATACCATTTAGGTAATTTAACGAAATTAAATCATTAGTAATATTGGTAAAAATTAAATATAAAATGTAGAAAATTTCTGTGATAATGTAAAATAAATATGATTAAACAATAATTTTAAGCAAGTATTGCCCATAATAATTTTTAATTTAAACTATTATTCATGATCCATTCTATAAGAAATAAACAAAATGAATTTGTTATATTGTTTTATTAAAAGAGTATAAAAATATGTAAATTAAAAAAAACTTTTTGCAGAAAATACTTTGGTATCTTTAAAAATAATATTTTATCAAAATAATTTTTCTAAAATATTTATAAATTTTATGTAATTTATTTAGTTAAGGAAAAACCCAAAAAATAGTTCGAGGTGCCCGGGTTCGAACCCGGGACCTCAAGGATGTGCGCAATCGTTGTTAACCAGTAGGCAAGGGCGCCTAAGCTTGCCAAGAAGTGGATTTTAATTTTTAAAAACACAAACAAATGAAACCCCCAAACCATATGAACCCTAGTGTGATTTTTCCCAAATTAGAGCACCAATCGTTTGTGTTAATCAAATTAACCATGGGGCTTTTGTTTCCCATGCTTAAACCATTATGGGTGTATTTAACCTACCCAATTTTGTTCGTGAATGATGAGGAAGAAGATGGAACAGTCGCGGCCAAGCTTGGAATCGTTTGATATGCAAACGGTGATGATAACCAAATTAAATTTGAGGGAATCTTCGTACTACGATCTTAATGCAGAGCCCCTTATTAATTTCAAATCAGGTAGGCGGGAAGATGGGTTTCAACTAGTGCACAGGTTCGTGACGGGGAGGGCTTCAACTGTGTAATTTCGTATGCTTTCACATGAAATTAAGGATTGTAATCGTTAAGTTCACTTAGATGATCGTTCAGGTTAACGTAATTGGACAATTATTAGACTTTATTGTCCAAACGGCTACGGAGTTTAATGCGCATCGGTTATGCTTTCGAGTAGGTGGTAACAGATGTTTTAATCCCAATTATTTGTTGCATTCATATTCGAATCATGCTCGCGAACATTTTAGGTTCATAATTCGTTGATTTCTTCAAGTTTAAACGCGACCGGAGCTCGCCGGAGCTCCGCCAACGTCGGTCGCCGGAAACACGAGGGAGAGGGGTAAAAAAGGTGGTGCCTTTTAGTTACTTACATAATTAGTCCCTCAAGTTATGAATGTTTATTATTTTATGCATAAACTTTCTATTTAATTTTTATAAAATGACCTTAAGGCCCCTTAACTTTATAAATCCAAGTTTTAATCATTTCTAAGTTTAATAATTTTTACAAATTATTGTTAATAACAATATTATTATTATCATTACTATTATTATTATTACTATTATTATTATTACTATTTATTCTTAGTTATTATTATTTTTGTTAAAATTATTATTATTATTTCTATTATTAATATTATAAACATTATTATTATTATTGTTTATTATATTATTGTTACTATTATTATTGCTATATTATTATTATATTATCATTATTACTATTACTTATTTATTAAGTAAAAAATTAACATTATAATCTTTCAAGATATAGAATTAAAAGGTAAATTAAAGCAATAAGCAATAGTAATTCATGAGTTTCGTATTTGACAACAAAGGTCTTTACCAGAATTTAACGAAGCTAACTTTTAGTTAACCAAAATGCATGATGTTACACCTCGCTCCGAGCCTGTCGACCCCACCCTGTAGCTGCTTGTCCCGAGCCGGTGGCGGTGGACACCCACGGTATCTTTGCTCGGGTGTACCACCGCCCTCTTTTTTCGCTATCGTGCTCGCTCTGGGAGTGTGCTTCTTGCTTGCACACTCCTAGGAAGCCGGTTCATATTCCGATCCCCCTTCAAGAGTGTACTGTTTAGCCTGAACCTACTCCCATAAGACGCAAAATCGATGTGAGTAGATGCCCAGCCGACTGGACGAGTGGAGAGAACATATTGATTCAACGACAAAATAACGGTATGGTGTTAAGGATCATTTCATGTATGAAGGCCCAGAAGTACTTACGAAAGGGCTGTCATGCAATTTTGGCGCACGTAGTGGAGAAGCAACCAAGAAGAGAAAAGAATGGAGGATATACCATCATGTGAAACTATCCGGAAGTCCTTCCCGTGGACTTGTCCAGACTTCCCCCTCAAAGACAAGTCAAATTTCGAATTGACTTGGTACCCGGAGCTGCTCCAGTAACACGTTCCCCATACTGATTAGCACAATCAGAGATGCAAGAGTTGTCTAATCAATTACAAGAACTGTTAGATAAAGGATTCATAAGACCAAGTTTCTCACCCTGGGGAGCCTCGTTGTTATTTGTTAAGAAGAAGGATGGATCTTTTCGAATATGCATCGACTACCGGGAGTTAAACAAACTCACCATTTAGAACAGGTACCCCCTCCCTAGAATTGATGACTTATTTGACCAACTTCAGGGATCTAGTTACCGCTCAAAGATTGACTTGCATTTGGGATATCACCAATTACGAATTCAAGAGGAAGATATCCCCAAGACCGCATTTCATGGATCTCATGAATAGAGTATGCAAACCCTACTTGGATAAATTCGTCATTGTCTTCATCGATGAAATCTTGATATATTCACGAACTAAAGATGAGCACGAACAACATTTAATGTTAATTTTGGAACAACTCAAGAAGGAGAAATTATACACAAAATTCTCAAAATGCGAAATCTGGATCCGAGAAGTGCAGTTTCTCGGGCATGTGGTTAACGAGAAAGGAATACATGTTGACCCATCCAAGATAGAGGCCATTAAGAACTAGGAAGCACCTAAGACCCCAACTGAGGTGCGATAATTCCTCGGTTTGGCAGGTTATTACGGAGCCTTTATCGATAATTTCTCCAAAATAGCCCAACCATTGACAACCTTAACTCATAAAAACAAGAAATTTGATTGGGGTGATAAGTAGGAAACAGCGTTTCAATTGTTAAAGCAAAAATTGTGTGGCACGCCAATTCTATCCCTACGAGAGGGGAACGATGGTTTCGTGGTGTACTGCGATGCATCATGTCAAGGACTTGGTTGTGTCGTGATGCAACATGACAAAGTTATTGCTTACGCTTCGCGACAATTGAAAGTGCATGATAAAAATTACACTACTCACGACCTTGAATTGGGAGCTGTTGTCTTTGCACTAAAAATTTGGTGACACTACTTGTATGTTAAAAAGTGTACAATATTCACTCATCATAAAAGCCTTGAGCACATCTTCCATCAAAAGGAACTAAACATCAGACAACACATGTGGGTTGAGTTACTGAATGATTATGACTACGAGATTCGTTATCATCCCAGAATAGAAAATGTGGTAGCAGACGCTCTGAGAAGGAAAGAATGAACCAAAACTTTACGGGTGCGAGCGTTGGTAATGACGATTCATACGAGTCTAACTACTTAAATTTGTGATGCTTAGTCTAAAGCAATAAAGGAATAGAATTTGAAAATGAATCTCTTTGCGGCATGGATAAGCAATTTGAGATCAAGTCTGATGGAGCTCAATACTTTATGAATCAAATTTGGGTGCCAAATTATGGGAACTTGTAATGAATGAGGCACACAAATCAATATAATCCATCCACCCAGGCTTTGATAAGATGTATCAGGATCTAAAGGAGTTATACTGGTGCCCGAACATCAAAGCTAACATAGCCATTTACCTCACGTGTTCGAAGGTTAAGGCGGAATATGAGAAACCATCTAGATTACTGCACCAACCGGAGATTCCATAATGGAAATGGGAGCAGATTTCCATGGACTTCATCACAAAACTACCCAAGACACCCACCGGTTGTGATAAAATTTCGGTAATTGTGGTTCGACTGACAACGTCCGCCCACTTTCTACCAATTAACGAGACTGATAAGATGGAAAGATTGACAAGAGTTTATCTCAAAGAGGTTGTTTCGAGACATGGAGTACCGATCTCCATTATCTCCGATCGAGATAGTCGATTTACCTTGAGATTTTGGCAATCATTACAAAAGGCCTTGGGTACACGGTTGGATATGAGTACCGCATACCACCCTCAAACAGATGGTCAAAGCAAACAGACCATTTAGACATTGGAAGACATGCTTAGAGATTGCGTGATAGACTTTGGAAACCGTTAGGATATTCATTTACCCTTAGCTGAGTTTTCTTACAATAATAGTTATCACACCAGTATCAAAGCTGCATCATTTGAAGCACTATATGGAAGGAAGTGTCGATCACCACTGCAGAGATTAATGAAAAGGCTGATGCAACCTAAACATCTTTAGTCTTTCATGCATGCTGCACAAGTGCATAAAAGAAGAAGCTTAGGAAGTTTGACACATGAAACAGAAAATACTCTAAGTGTGAAATCTTCCAAAGCCAAGGCCAATATCTTCCGAAGCCAAAAATGAAGTCTTCCGAAGCCACAGAGACAAAGTCTTCTGAAGCTTCAAGTTCATGAAGACAGATTTCTTCCGAAGATTTTTAGTAACATGCTTTATCTGATGTACTGTTCCATAAAGTTGGACACCTTTCCGCTTTGCCTCTACAAGTCACCAACTTACATGGTTTGGTGAAAAGGTCCATGCTTTTGGTAACTGTACATTGAGGTCTTGAGTATGTAACTTTCTACTTTATGTACTTTATCCTTTTTGTAATAGATAAGGATGTGAGCTATGGCATGTCAGAGTCACAAGTCAAAAGGCAATCTGCCTTTTGACTCTACAACTGATTTTGTTTGTGTCTAGTCAATTGTATCCAGCTGGCTTTCAAAGTATAGCCGGTTGTAGGATGTAGTATAAGTATCTCATGTTCTTGTATCTTGTGAGTATGCTTTATAAAACTTGTAATAGAACATAGAGAAGGCAATATACTGCATTCTTGAAAACCAAACACTTGTGTTCTTTGTGTTCTTTGTCTCCTGCATTACTTGTGTTCTTAGTATCTCAACACTTGGTTAATCCAGTTTACTGTTTGATTAAGGTTTAGTTAATCCCCTCTTTGTGTTGTTGTGTTGTAACTAACCCTTCAACTATCATGCATTTGGTATCAGATCTTTTCAGGCTCTTGATATAAGATCTCACCATCTTAAGATCCCTCACACACACAAATACTAAAACTTTTCAAATGGCAGCCATTTCCAAAACTGATATGGAAACTGGAACCATGATCAAGTCCCCACTGATCACTCTTGATGAGTTTGATACCTCGTGTTTAAGAATGGAAGGTTTCATCAGGTCTCTTGATTCAAGAACATGGGAGTCTATTGAGAATGGACCTTTCATACCCAGCACCCCTTCTGCTACTGGTGCTGGTATGATTCCCAAACATGTGGCTAACTACTCTAGTGAAGATAGGAAGAGAGTAGAGATAGAGAGAAAAGCCATGACAGCTCTTCAAACTGCCCTTCCAAACTCTGTATATAGAGGTTTCAAGAAGTGCAAAATAGCCAAGCAGCTATGGGATGCACTGAAACTGATGTATGAGGTTTCTTCTGAAGCCAAGGAGAACAAGAAAGATCTCCTGAAGCAGCAGTTTGAAAACTTCACCTTCAAAATAGATGAAACCATGACTCTGCAGTACTTCAGGTATGTTGTGATTGTGGATACCATAGTGGATGGAGGAGTTTCTCTTGAAAACAGAGACATTGTATGGAAGTTTATGTCCTCACTTCATAGGAAATGGACACACTACTGTGGGGTGATCATGAGAACTGAAAATCTCAAAAATCTTACTCTAATAGAGTTATATGGGATTCTCAGTGGCTACCAGATGGAGATAAACATGCAAGGTTCATATGGAAACTCCAACAATCAGATGGGTTCAACCCTGCATGTGATTGAAAGGGATAGCATAGAACCCAAACATCATCTCTTATGCTACCTTGACAACTCACCAAAGGGTCCTTTCATCACCTTCCCAGAGACACCAAAGGAGAACTACACTCAAGGAAGCCCATTCCAAAAGACAAGCTCTTCTGAAGCTTTTGTGTCTTCTGATGAAAGCTGTGGCAACTCTCTTTTCACTCTTGAAGACCTAGATTGTATCCATCCAGATGACCTGGAATATATGGAAATAGTCCAGTAGATGGCCCTTCTCACTCACAGAGCCAAGAAGTTCTACAAGAGGACTGGAAGGAAGTTTCCAAGCAATGCAACCAGTGGAAAGTTTGGACTGGACAAAGGCAAAGTCAAGTGTTACAACTGTAACTTGATGGGCCACTTTGCCAGAGAGTGTAAGGCACCTAGAACAAATGGTGGCCAAACACAATCCAGACCAAACTACACTGACAAAGCTCTCCATAATGAGAAGTCAAAGCAGCAAGCTGCTATTGCTGTTGAAGAAGGAGGCTTTGACTGGAGCTTTCAGGTGGAAGATGCTTCTCCAAACCAAGCACTAATGGCTGATCATGATGAAGCCAAGGTATTCGAACATCTTTGTACTCCTGAATGGATTGCTAAAGTTAATAGGTACAGGTCCTACAACTTTGAACTGAGATCTGACATTGAGTCCTTAAACATTTTAAAATCTGATTTTAGAAAGTCTGAAAATGAATATAAGCTGAAAATAGAAGACCTAGAGAAAACCATTTCAGTTCTAAAACATGAACACACAGATTTTAGGACTCAAATCAAAGATCTCATAACCAAGTTAACTGAGTGCCAGGCTGAGCTTGTGATCAACAAAGCCACGGCAGAAAAGAGTGTTCTTGAAGAGGAGACCTTCAAGAACATGATATCCTCATCCCTACACAACAAAGTGTGCTATCAAAACAGGCAGGGACTACACAACAAAGTGTGCTATCAAACCAGGCAGGGACTGGGATCCAATGTGATAGCTCTTCCATACACAATCTTGTGAACAAGATCTCCTAGGTGTGGAACTTGTGAAGATGGGCTTCCTCTCATAGATCCTATGAGTGAAGAGGATGAAGAAGAGATAGTGAAGAATCCCTCTGGAAAGAGTGAAGAGGAGGATTCCAAGAAGGGCCACTATCCTTCTTTGGAGAAAGTGAAGACTGTGATGACCAAGTCCATGAGAAAGAACTTGATGAGAAAGAGAAAAAGAAAGGCAAGGAAGCCTAAGAGATCAAGGCTACTTTTGACTCTAAGCAGAAACAAGTTTTTATCTCTGCAGGTTTTGAAGTGGCAAGGACTGAAGACATCAACCAAAGCCCTTCTACTAAGAGTTCTGGTTCTTGTTCAACTCATCTCAGCAGCAAGAAGAAGACTGATCTGCTGTGTACCATTGCTGCACAGCCTGGACCATCAAACTCCAAGCATAGTCCTCTGCCCAAGAGGATTGTCTCATCATCTGCAAAGATGGAGGTGGAGAAGGGATGTGACCAAAGACAGTCCAATTCCATAGAAAAGGCTCTTGTGAAGAAGATGATGAACTGTGTCATGTGTGAATGTACCATTCACATTGCCAAGGATTGTCCCTTTAATCCTAAAGGTACTATCCATATGACCAAAACAAAGGCTTCAAAGAGTTCTAAGAAGATTCAAGCTTCGGAAGGAAAACCTGTTTCGTTCGGAAGCTCCAAATCAAACAAGAAGGGAAGTGGAAAATTCCCTTCGGAAGAATATTTGGTCTCGGAGGAAAGGAATTCTTCCGAAGCACTGAAGTCTGCTGCAGTGTCTGCAGAATCTTCTAAAGGTTCGGTCATCAAAACTTTTGAAGTTCAAAAAGCTTCTAAAGTTTTAAAGGTCCAGTCCAAGACTCCAAAGGTGGTGTGGATGTCTAAGAAAGACCAAGTGACTGAGATTTCTCCATCAACAACATCTCAAGGTCCTCTTAGTACAACCATAGGATCTATTACTATTGAATTACCATCTGCAAATGAGCCCAAGACAAGCAAGGCTTGGGTTTCCAAATGTAACTAATCATTCTCTTTGTGCAGGAATAGCTGAAGACAGACAAAAATGTTTGGATCATAGACAGTGGTTGCAATAGGTCACTACTCTTGAACATTGAAAGGATTTATGGAGGACAAGTTGCTTTTGGAGGAGATGAAGGTGGTTACATTTCTAGAAGGGGCAAGGTCACAAATGGTAAGCTCAGCATAGAAAAGGTAAACTTTGTTAAGGAGCTTGGATACAGTCTTCTGAGTGTATCTCAATTTTATGATAAGAGTCATAACATGCTCTTTACTGAGCATGAGTGCATTATTCTTAAGCCTGGTGTGATCATTCTTCATGAGCATATCCTGCTTAGAGCCCCCAGGAAAGGAAACATGTACAAGATGGATTTGAAAGAAACCTCTCCTTCTGGAGAAGTTTCATGCTTTCTGTCTAAATCCAATAGTGATGAGTCTTTCCTATGGCATAAAAGAATGTGCCATGTAAACTTCAAGGACATGAATAAATGAATTAAGCATGATTTGGTAACTAGAATGCCAAAGAAAGAGTTTACAAGTGATGACCACTGTGTTGCATGCCTGAAAGGGAAGCAACATAAGGTATCTCACAAGCCAAAGGAAAAGAACTCCATCACTACACCCCTACACTTGTTACATATGGATCTGTTTGTCCCCACCAGTGTAATGAGTTTAGGAAGGACCTTATACTGTCTAGTGATCACACATGACTTTACAAGATTCACTTGGGTTTTCTTCCTTAGAACTAAGGATGAGACTCTTGAGATTCTGAAGAACTTCATCTTAATGATTGAGAACCTGATCACAAGGTCAAGATCAGAAGATGTGATCAAGGAGCCGAATTTAAGAACCATATCCTTGATACATTTTGTGATGAAAAGGGTATTTCAAGACAACTCAGTGCTCCCAGGAAGCAAAATGGTGTTGCTGAGAGGAGAAATAGGACATTGATTGAAGCTGCAAGAACCATGTTGTCTAACTCTAAACTACTCATCACCTTCTGGGCAGAGGTAGTTAACACTGCCTGCTATGTGCAGAACAAAGTTTTAGTAGTTAAGACTCATGGCAAGACTCCTTATGAACTTTGGCACAAGGGGAAACCTTTCATTGGTTTTCTCAGGTCATTTGGATGTCCTTACACCATATTGAATACCAAAGATCAAATTGCCAAGTTTGCTGAGAAATCAGACGATGGACACTTTATTGGATACTCTTCCCAGGCTAAGGCTTATAGAGTATACAATCTTAGAACTAGAATTGTTGACGAGTCAGCCAATGTGACTTTCAATGAACACACACCCTATGTTGCTAGTTCTGGTCCGGATTGGTTGTTTGATCTTGATTTGGTTACCAACTGTTTTAACATATCTTGTGAGAATGTTTCAGGATCTATAGCAAATTTAAATACAGATGATCCTCATCCAAGATTTGAGCTAGGAAGATTCTTAAGACATATATCTTCAGCTCCAGTTGGAACCACTTCTGCAAATGAGGTTTCTGTCAGCCCAACAATGACAAATTCAACTGATACATATGGTATGCCTTCAAATTCCAGCTTAGAGGCTCTACAACCAAATAAGAACACTTCAACTGTGGAAGACAACAATGGTGGTGGTGACAGTGACCAAGAATTTCTTGATGCCACTAACCACACCACTGATGAGAACTTCAATGATGTCACACACTACTTGGATCATGTTTCACTTGAAAAGTGTGCTGATTTGGTAGGAGAAACATCCATGCCAGATCTAAATTTCTCTAATTTAGATATTTCTCAACAACTTGCTATGATCCCTCAGCTTCGGATCCACAAGTCTCACCCTACCACAAACATCATTGGAGATGTTGTCTCAGGGGTAAAGACAAGAGGACAAACCCATGAAGCAAATGTTTGTCTTCATTCTTGTTTTCTATCCCAGATAGAGCCAAAGAAAGTTGATGAAGCTCTAAAGGATGGAAGTTGGGTTGAAGTTATGCAACAAGAGCTGCTTCAATTCAAAAAGGCAGAAATTTTGGAACCTTTGTCCTCTTCCTTCTTGGAAGACTACCATTGGAACCAAATGGGTGTTTAGGAACAAGAAAGATGATAGAGGCATCATCATCAAGAACAAAGCTAGACTGGTTGTTCAAAGATACACACAAGAAGAAGGGATTGACTACAGTGATGTCTTTGCTCCAGTGGCAAGATTAGAAGTTGTTAGGATATTCGTGGCATTTGCTGCATCCAAGAACTTCAAGGTCTTTCAACTTGTTGTGAAGTGTGCCTTTTTGTATGGAGTGATAGATGAAGAAGTTTATGTGAAATAGCCAAATGGTTTTGTAGATCCTAGATATCCTGATTATGTCTGCAAGCTTGACAAAGCTCTCTATGGGCTGCATCAGGCACCCAAGAAATGGTATGAGACACTATCTGAGTATCTTTGTACACATGGATACACGAGACGTACTATTGATTGAACTCTCTTCATCAAAGAACAAGGAAAAGACATATTGCTAGTTCAAGTATATGTGGATGACATCATCTTTGGTTCAACTAATCCAAAGCTCTACAAAGACTTTGAGAAGCTGATGAAAGACAGATTTGAAATGAGTGTCATGGGGGAACTCAACTTCTTTATGGGAATTCAAGTGAAGCAAGTTGAAGATGGCATGTTCATAGGTCAGTCAATGTATGTTCAGGACATACTGAAGAGATTCAACATGACTCACAGCAAGATTGCTAAGACACCCATAGCCAGAAATGGAGTGTGTAGATGAGCATTTATATAGGGCTATGATTGGGTCTCTTATCTATCTTACTACTAGCACGCCTGATATCATGTTTGCTACATGTATTTGTGCAAGATATCAAGCCAACCTTAAGATGTCTCACCTTATCACTGTCAAGAGGATTCTAAGATACCTCAAAGGTGCATCAACACTTGGACTATGGTATCCTAAGAATTCTGACTTCAATCTGTATGCCTATACAGATAGTGATTATGGTGGTTGCAACATGACTATTTACAAGGACAAAGCACATCAATATCAGGTATCATTTAATAAGAGATAACTTTGAAAAGGGATTAATTAAACTAGTCAAAGTTCACACAGATGAACAATATGTTGATTTGTTTACAAAGGCCTTTGATGAACAGAGATTTAAATATCTAATATTAGCTATTAGGATGATAAACTTTGAGTAAGCTTTTCTTAAAACTAATTCTTATTATTTCTTTAAAATTTATGTGTGTCCTAAGTTTTCTAGTTCATCACTTTCATAAGCACATGTTTTCTTAGGATGAAAATTTCTTTTTGAAGACTTTCCTTAGATTTTTGAAAATTTCTGAAACTTTGGAAGTTATGCTTTTAACTTCGGAAGTAAATCATGCCTTCAAAATAAATAACTGTCTAAATAAATTTACCTTCAGAAGAGTTTTCCAATTTATCTTCCGAAGCTTAATTAACTCTGATGTGGCTAGACTCATTTTCAAGGACCATTTGCTTCCGAAGCAAAATAAACTCTCGGAAGCTTTGTTAGTGTATATACAAAGCACTGAAGTTTTAATTCTTCTTCCGAAGCAAAATTCTCATGAAATTCTTCCGAAGTCATTTTAGCTTCGGAAGCTTTTTAATTAAAATTTCCGAAGATAATTAACCTTTGGAAGCTTTTTGACTTCCAAGAAAACTACTATTTGGGCAAAAGTAAACTATATTTCAGAGGTGTGACCGACATTCAGATTTCAAAGTTTATCTTCTTCCATTAAACTTTATCGGAAATCCTTCTCACATATAAACCCAACGGTTTCCCCCTTTTTCTATCATCTGTTCTTCCTCCAAACCTAAAACCGCAAATTTCTCTCTGAAATTTCTTTCTTTCTTCTTTCTTCGTCCTTAAGCTACTTCATAAATGGCCAACCTTGCTCACAGAAATGATCCCAACTTTACCATGCAGCTACACAGACAACATAATCTGTCAAACTACTTCACCTCCCTAACCATTGATCCTCCACTCTATGTGGATCAGTTGCTTGAATTCTGGAAGACCTGCCAAGAGGTCATTATGGATGGGGAGAAGGCACTATCTGCCACAGTGCAGGGGAGAAAAATCTTCATCACTCCGGACATCATCAACAGACATCTTCAGCTGGATGATGAAGAAGGTGAGGTGTTTTTCCTAAAGGAAGCTGTCAATCATTCCTTTGAGCAGATGGGATATGAGGGAGATTTCTCTGTAAAGACCTTTAGGAAAGGGAAGGTCTCATCCCAATGGAGATTCCTGCTTCATGTGGTCATCCACAGCTTATCAAACAAGCATAGTGGATGGGACCAGCTTCCTGAGGATCTCTCCTTCATAGTCCATGGAATTGTTTAGGGGGTCAAATTCAGGTATTCATAGTTTTTCTATACAAATTTACTTGCTAATTTAGACTCCTTAGAGTATTGCATGTTTCCTAGATATGTCTAGTACATTCTTAACTGTGAACTGGGCTCACAGTTAAGGAAAACAGGTAATATTCTTAAATTTGGACAGATGAAGCCCGACATCTTTAAAATACTAAGAAAGTCCACTGTTGGATTCTCTAGGGTAGAAACAACCCTAGTCCGAAAAATGTTAGAGCTTATTGCTCAAGGTGACAACCTAGCAGCACAAGCTAGTGTTGAACCCACACTTGCTAGTTCCCAACCACCCACACAGCCTCAAATCTCCATCACCTACCAAAAAAACCCAAACAAACCTCTACTCATACTATTCAGTCTATGGAGGACCCCATATACTCAACCATACAGGAAGAAGTAGACACTGGAGCTCCCACTTCTCCTGAGGAGCAAACCACTCCCATCTCTTCAAGAATCAATGCTAAGGTTCCTCATGCTCTGATGAGCTCATTAGCTCTACTACCTTAGGCCATCACTCTGAGTCTCAACACTAAATTGATCAACCTTCAGGGGACAGTTACCATCCCCAGCCTATAGATCTCAACCAACCAATTCCCAACCTTGATTTCTACACTGATGAAGATATAGGTTTCAATGAGTATAATGAATCTATCTTCTTTCCCTCTACTCAAAGAGAGATGAGTACTCCTGAGTCTCCTACATCTATCCAAAATCAGTCACCTACAACTGAGGTGGACACTCCTGAACCTGTTCAGGATGTCCATATGGAAGAGGCTCTCACTTCTGAAAGTGATTACATCATTAAGACCTCAACCATGGCAACTCAGCCCACCGACATCTCAACTGAGACTGGCAGTGAGCAGAGGAAAACCAGCAGCCAAGAACCTCAAGCTGGTAGTGAGAGAGAGGACTCTCATCCAATCATCTCATCCCACAATGAATCTTCTGATGAAGATGAGGGGAATCTGAAACTACTGGTTCAAAAACTTTCTAAAACATGCACTTACCTAGTCTCAAAGGTCAGTCACCTTGAATCTCAAGTGACTACCTTACATAACAGGATCAATGATCAGCAACTTGAGATTTCATATCTTAAGGAAAAACTAGCTGGGAGACCCTTAAGGAGAGCTCATCCAGGAACACAAGAACTTGTGGATGTGATTGACCTCTCTTCCAGCTCACCTATGCAAGTGGGTGATGCTACCAAAAAGGGGGAGAAAGTCATTACAGCCACAGAACCTGGGAGTTCTTCAGAGAGAATGGACATTGAGGACTCACCATCCTCACTTGCAACTGTGCATTCTCAGCAACCTCATCTAGTTCACATTGATGTGGACTACACAGGCTCCTTCATACAGTGTCTATTTGAGGATGGGATACCAAGGGCTATGTCACCTTCTCCATCTTTCAATCACATCATTAGGTGGAGGTATGAAAACAACAGGAAGGCCCTCATCATTATAAGAGTTCAAGGACAGCAAGAAGTCTTCAATTTTCAGACCTTGGACTAATATGAACGTCTGGATCTACTCAACATGCCACTTGTCAACCCAAGCCAATCAAGACAAGCTGACAGACTGGCTAAAAGAATCCAAGACAGGATCACTGCCGAGTTCAGCTTAACAAGGAGACTTAGGCAATCACGCAATGTCATCGGTCAACTGGATGTTGAGGTAGACCCTAAGATTAGCTTCATAAGGGAAACCTTGACTAAAGGCCCAGTGACAGAACCTGAGAGCCCTGTCTCATCATCTCCAACTGCTGCAGAGATTCACATTCCTTTTAAGACACCTACTAGTGAAGGTGCTTCTCAACCTCTCTCTGGCCTGAGCTCAGATGCTACAACGAGCAATGAAGGCCAAAGCTCTCTCCACCCTTAGTCACAAAGGTCTGTGAGTGACAAAGGGAAAAGAAAGATGACATCTGAGGAGATTGAGGAGGAGAGAAAGAGAGACGAAAATGAGGCTAAGGGGAGAAAGTTCCTCTATTGAGTCTCCAAGACTCATGGAGTGTGCAATCAGGGTTACCCCCAGACCAGATACTCAGAATGATGAGTTAAGGGCAGTCAGGATTAACTATCTATGAACTAGGAACTATGACATAGATAGTGTCATTTCTCTCCCCTTGGATGAATTGAATGAACTGGTTGACCTGGAAAGGTTAAGAGAGAAGAAGGAGGCAGAAGATGCAGAACTCCTAGTACAAGTCAAAGAAGAGAGAAGAAGAAAACGACTGTACAAAAGTATGCCTACCCTCTCACCAGTTCAAGAAAATCCTGAACAAGAGGATGTGGCTTAACAAGAACCTCAGGTAGATAAGGAAGAAGACAGAATCAAGATGATTAACTACCTGAGTGCCACATGCCTCTATGAGGAAGATGCACTCCTTCCCTTACTTTATGACTATATTGAGTTTGAGTACTTAAAACAACATGAGCTTGAGCTAGTCAAGGAAAGAAAGACAACAAAGAAGAAGCTAAAGGAAGAAGCTGCAAAATCAAGAGCCATCTTCCAAAAGAGCATGAAGAAGCCTGCTGATAGGTAGAGGATGAGGAGCTTCTTGAAGCTGTATGGATTCTCCGGAAGGAGACTTGGACCCATGTCTCTATCCACTATGGATGAGCATATCAGGGTAATCAAGCGGAAGATTAAGAGTGGAGAGCTCACTGACTTACACTCCACTCCAAGTCAGGCCCCACCTTGAGTGGAGGTTAAGGTTGAACAACCAGACACAACATAATCCGGACCTCCTGCTAATGCTCAGCAAGCTTCATCTTCTGATCCACAACAGGGTCAACCTTCCTCTCCATCTGAACCTGAGAGAGAGGAAGTCCCAATTGAGAAAGACAGTGAAGATCAATCTGGTGCTGCAGGCCACTCCTCTCAGTTAAAATTTGGAAAGAGAAAGAAGAGGATGGCTTCTAGACCAAATTCGAAGAAGAAGAACAAGCCTGCATCCCCTTCAAACCTCAAGATGAATCAGAACAGCCTGAGGATGTGCAGCCAGAGGATGCTACACCAACTCCATTTCAAACAGCTCCTCTAGCATCAGGAAGACCCATCTTGTCTCGGACATAAACCACAAATCTGGAAAGATGGCATGTTATTAGAGATCAAGGCATTGAAGACATTTATACATGGAAAGATATGTTTTAGTTGACTCTGCATGACCTCTTTGACATGAGAAGACACTTTGTCAGCCTGAAGGATCCTCATCATCTTATGAAGAAACAACTGGTGATTATCCTAATGAGGACTGCTAATATCTTAAGTTTTCAAAATGGTTTGGTAGCATCAGGCTAGGTGGAGTTTGTAGAGATTAATGAAGAGGCTGATGCAACCTAAACATCTTTAGTCTTTCATGCATGCTGCACAAGTGCATTAAAGAAGAAGCTTAGAAAGTTTCGCACGTGAAATAGAAAATACTCTAAGTGTGAAATCTTCCGAAGCCAAGACCACTATCTTCCGAAGACAAACATGAAGTCTTCTGAAGCCTCAGAGACAAAGTCATCCGAAGCTTCAAGTTCATGAAGATAGATTTCTTCCGAAGACTTTTAGTAACATGCTTTGTCTGATGTACTGTTCCATAAAGCTGGACACCTTTCCACTTTGCCTCTGCAAGTCACCAACTTACATGGTTTGGTGAAAAGATCCATGCTTTTGGTAACTGTACATTGATGTCTTGAGTTTGTAACTTTCTACTTTATGTACTTTATCCTTTTTGTAGTAGATAAGTATGTGAGCTATGCTATGTCATATTCACAAGTCAAAAGGCAGTCTGCCTTTTGACTCTACAACTGATTTTGTTTGTGTCTAGTCAATTGTATCTAGCTGGCTTTCAAAGTATAGCTGGCTGTAGGAGTAGTATAAGTATCTCATGTTCTAGTATCTTTCGAATATGCTTTGTAACACTTGTAATAGAACATAGAGAAGGCAATATACTACCTTGAATACCAAACACTTGTGTTCTTTGTGTTTTTTGTCTCCTACATTACTTGTGTTCTTAGTATCTCAACACTTGGTTAATCCAGTTTACCATTTGATTAAAGTTTAGTTAATCTCCTCTTTGTGTTGTTGTGTTGTAACAAACCCTTCAATGATCCTGTAACCACTATGTTGGACAGAAGTCGGTGATAGTCAACTCACTGGTCCCGAGATCAAACACGAGACCACGGAAAAGATCACTCAGATTTAGAACCGACTCAAGTCGCGTGTGATCGTCAGAAAAGCTACGCTGATGTGAGACGTAAACCATTGGAATTCCAAGTGGGAGATAAGGTTCTACTCAAATTCTCACCTTGGAAAGGAGTCATTCGTTTTAGCAAACGTGGTAAGCTAAATCCTAGATACATTGAACCATTGAAATCCTAACCTGGATTGGCCCGGTAGCTTACAAGCTCAAACTTCCTCAAGAACTTAGTAGTGTTCATGACACTTTCCACATGTCAAATCTGAAGAAGTGCCTGTGAGATGAAACTCTAGTTATACCGCTGGATGAGGTTCAGGTTGATGAACAACTTCACTTTATTGAGAAACCTGTGGAGATCCTAGATCGAGAGGTAAAGAAGCTCAAACAAAGCGCATTCCCATAGTGAAGGTCTGGTTGAATTCCAAACCAGGACCCGAATTTACTTGGGAACGCGAAGACCAAATGAAGCTCAACAACCCTTACTTGTTTGAAACCCTAGCATCTGCAAACAACCCTTACTGAATTTCGGGATGAATTCTTTCTAACATGGGGAGTATGTGACAACCGGCAATTTCAGGTCAATACCCGACCTTGACTTAATTATAATTACACCTATAATACTTGATTTTCAATTGAATTCCAATTATTGAATTCATTTTATGCATTGCAAAATTGCATGCATTACATTTCATGCATCGGTGACAGGATCAGCGATCACAAGTTTGATGTATTAGAGTTCAAGGCAGCGGAATAAGAATAGGAATTAGACAAATTGTAGCAAGAAGTCGATGCTTGTATGCATTAAGAGCACATACGGTTATAGCGAGAGAATATATTTCTGATTCAAGGAATGTTTATAGATATGGAATGTTTCTAATCAAATCATTCATTCATTCACGCCATTCCTACTATTACAAAAGGTTGTCACTCCTTATATAGAGTGCAACAAACACTGCTGTTATCACGAAAAGTGACAACTGGCAGATCTAATACAAAATTAACTAACTCTTAACAAACTACTGAAATGTTCACAACTACTGAGAACATATCAGAGTGTTAAGTACAAAATATAAAACTACTGATTGGAAACTACTGAAACTACAACGACAAAAGAACAAGCTCTTCAGTCGTTTTACAAAACTACTGAAACATAAAACTACTGAAACTAGAAATATAAAACTATGATATCACAACTACTGAAGAAGTACTCTTCAGCAGTTGTGACAAACTACTGACGCTTCAGTACTTGATCTTCAGACTTTGACCTTCAGATGTTTCATAAGCTGATGACTTCAGTAGATATTATCAGCTGATGTCTTCAGTCTTTGTCTTCAGACTTTGTACATCAGTTGTTGATCTTCAGCACTTGTAAACTCTTCAGCTGTTGTACTTCAGTACTTTGGTCTTTCAGCTTCAGCACTTGTGTTCTTCAGCTGTTGTACTTCAGCACTTTAGTTCTTCAGCTGTTGGAATCTTCAGCACTTGATCTTCAACTGTTGAAGTCTTCAGCACTTGTCAAACTGCTGATGAGACTTTCAGCAGTTGTTGTGATACCATGTGGGACTTAGAGGTTTTCTGATCTTGGCTCATTGGTTCTTTTGGTCCAACAAACTCCCCCTGAACCAATGCAGCCAAAACCTCTAAATTATTCGTTGTCCCACTTATTGTTGGCAAAGTGTTGGTCTTTTTCCTTCTTGATCCGTAGAGAAGATGACCATGTAAGCTCCGGCTAGGAGAAACCTCAAATATTGTTTGGCAGGGTATGAATGGGAACTCTGTTTTGGGGAAGTGGACACAGAGTTGTTATCCCATTTATGAGATTTACTTCCCCATAATGAGTCTGTACGACTCTCTTGTGTAGGCCTCAAGGAAGGTGATTTGTTCCTCCATGGTTAGCTCTTCAGCACCTCCTTCAAACAATGATTCAGGCATAATACTCAGACAGGTATTTGGCCTGTTTCCATTCTTTAGCTCCACAGTTGTTATTATTCTGTAAGCAAACTCATCCGGGTGATTACCCTCTAGGAACAACTGGAGCTCATTTTTCCTGACTTCCTCAAGCCTCTTGTAAACTAACCCCTTTTTCACTATTTTGTTTTCCAGCATCTTCTGAGGGGTTAGATTAGCTTTGTAGGCTTTCTTGAAGTCTTCTAAGATTTCCAGGGTGAAACTACAAAGACCAGAGAGATCACTTCATCTACGATCTTTTTCACCTGGCCAATGTATCTCTGAGGTATATTTTTCTTATGAATTCTGTGAGAGACCCTGGATCAGGCCAAATCCTCACTCTTTCCTTTTGATATTGAAAGGTATGCCTGAGAGTGTAAAGTCTGAGGGCTTGCTCTTCATATTGATGATAGAGGATGTGGCTGCATAAGCTTTGTCAACTCTCTTCAGCAATTCCTCATCATGCTGTTTATGAAGCTCTTTTTCTTCTAGCTTCACTTTAACCATTTGTCTCTGGACTTCAGGAGTAATTGCTGAGGAGTGACTTGTGGCCTTAGGCAACTGAATCACAGCTGAGAGTGGCAGCCTATCTTCATCATCTTCTTCATCATCTTCTAGCCTCAATATCCTTCTCTTCTTCTTCAAGGGTATATCATCGGCTATGGGTTTTGAGGGTAAGGGAGTGGTTTGGGGGTTGTGTTTTGGGTGGTTTTGGTGTGGGAATGTTTACAGGCTGTTCTAGCATTCTTGAGGTGAGTGTGGCTTTTGATTGCTTGGCTAGCTCAGTCCTGCTCCCAGCACCCGCTTCATTTAAAGCTTCAATAACAGCCCCTTAGTATATGCTTCAGACGAATAGATCTTGGTGGTGATTGCCAAGATACTGTCCCTGGACCAAGCTTTGATTTCGATCATTGATCTTCCAAGATATTTTTCAATAAATCTAATCATGATCTCAAGCCTTTCTCTTTCTAACACTTCATAACTTGCCCATCTATTCTGGATTTCTTCAATCTCTAATCGTCGAATCTTAAAGTCAAGTTTATTGGTGTCATGGCCTTGCCTAAACAGCTGATCAATAATGTTGTCCATGATCTGTTGTGTTCGGCATCAACCTCTTTTATCAGTAGCTCCAAGGCTTTATCTTCAGCAATGTGATCATCAACACCTTTCTTTCACTTGTAGGTGAGCAGTGGCTGCTGTTCTTTCTCCTGCTTTTGGGCTTGCTTCGCTTCCTTCTTTTCCTCGGATCTTTTCCTCTTCTTTTCTTTCACTGCAGTACTCTCCCCCTTTTTGGATGCATTGGAGGGAGGGGTTTGTACCGCAGAAAGAGTCTTTTGGACAGTTAGCATCAATCAGGGGCTGTAAAGTGGAGGAAAGCCTCTCATCAATGGCTTTAGTCACAATATCGGTGATTATGGGTGTGATGAGAGGGAGAGAATTTTGAAGTACAGCACCTATTTGCTCAGGAGGGTTCTGTTCCTGAGAAGTAGGGCCTGAAGCAGAGGCAGGTGGTTGAGTTTAGAGTGGCTCAGTGTTTGGGGAACCTTCAAGTGAAGGTGCCATCTGTGGTGGGTAGAGGCAGATGGTCTTTCTCCTTGGAGAGTTGATCAAGTAGGTTTTGCAGCCTACTGACTTTCTCTTCAAGGATTGTGTTCTGGGCAAGAACATCGTAGAAAAAGCCCAGGTCATCATCAGCCGAAACTAATCATCTGACCTCCTGCTTAGAGCAGGATTTACATGCACTGGGTGTAGACCAGTTGGTGCATGTGCCCCTTGTGCTTGGTACTGGGGACTTCCAGCCTCAGGACAGTGTCCATCATCAGCTGTTGCCTCTAGTGAGGTCTTAGCAATGTTACCAGCCTCATTCGGATCAGTGCGCTGAGTCAGAGGAGGTGGCAGCCTCACTAGATATCTAAAGCTCCTTGTCTACACCAGGAGATAGAAGTGGTAAACCCTGTGCTGTGGGTTCTCAAGTGCACTGTGTTCCTCCCCCTCAATTGTAGAGGTATTCCCAGTAGTAAGTGGTTTCTGGGGAGGGGTGAGGAGTGCAGTTGAGTCAGCACTTGTGCAACTATTAAAGTTGGGCTGTGAGGGCGCTTGTTTGGGGTGAAGGGATAGAAGAAGTGTGCACCTGGGGAGGTGGGTGCTCTTCAATGGCAATCCCCTCAAGTGAGGAAGATCCCAGATATGTAGGTACCCCTTGTGTGGTTGCTGCAGGCTCCTGTGAGAGGAGGCCTGAGCGGCTATGGCTGGAAGAGTCATTGTATCACTAGGGGGTTTGGACTAGTGGATATATCCTGCGTTGTGTTGCAGGGACATCCTCAGGGGACTCAATTCCCGAGTAGCCGTTTTGGGTTTCTTTTGGGGGTTTGGTGGGGACTTTTGATTTGGAGGTGGTGGCTGTGGGTTCCAGCTGCGGCGGTTTTCGCAGCTTGGCAGCATTTTAGTGTCTGGTCAGAGTGTGCCGGGAGTATACTTCTGGCGAACACCGTAGCAGGGACTCCAAGCCAACAGTCCCTTAGCATTAAGCTGGTTTGTAATGATGGCCATTATGAACCGTGGATATAGTATCCAACGGTTGGCAGTGAGTTTTGAGCCATGTCCTTGAGCTCCGAAAATATTATTTCTGAGAAGTTTAGTGGTTGTTGCTCAAGAATAGAATACATTACCTGCTGCCATTTTGTCGACATTGATCCCAAGACGACGTCTTAGGGGTCAAAATACATTCACCATGTGACAAATTAGGCGCTCAGGTCATTAAGGTGTTTCTCTTATGATAGTGGAGGCACTGAGATCGCCTTGATATCCATGTTGGCAAAGGATAGATCTGTGGTGCCCTTCGGATATCCAACAGGAGAACTAGCATCATTCACATGAAGAATTTGGCGGATTATTGCAGGAGTGATGACTACTTCTTTGTTGTTGACGACCGACTGGAGAGATGGTGTGTTGTTCTCCCCAGTGGTAATAGTAACGTTCATCCAAAATGTTAAAGGATTCGGCATGTAGTATGGGATTCAGAAGAAATGCCGTATTGTATTGGGACTGAACCATAAGATCGATAGCAGTATCGAACTTAGTCAGATGGGCGATTTAGTGAGGTAGGCAACACAGTTGTGTCGCGGTTTAATTTGCATGGACGCCATTGAGAAAAGGGAAGGTTTTGGAGAGGAACGTTAGGTTTGAAGAAGATGAAGCATTGAGAGCTTAGGTCAGGGATATTTATAGGGTACGGGTAAGAAAACGACTGAAGGATGTGGTATAGTCATCAGTAGTTTTAAACGACCGTTGACATGGATTATCCTTTCAGACGTTGAAACAGCTAAAGTCGTGGTGGTTAGGCATCAGAAGTTAGAAAACTACTGAAGACCGTGGTTTTGACTTAAGATGATTGAAAAACTGAGGACTTGGTGTTTGTCATCAGTAGTTATGAAACTACTGAGGACAGTGTTTTTGTCATCAGCTGTTGTAAACAACTGAAGACTTGGTATTAGTCATCAGTAGTTATAAAACTACTGAAGACAGTGGTTGCTTCAGTTGTTTAGAATGAAACAGCAGTCGTACAAACGACTGAAGAGAAAGTTCTCTTCAGCTGTTTCGTCAATTCTTAGCTTTTCAGCTGTTTCATAATGTCCTCAACACATTCATCAGCCTTTTTGGCTGAGTTCAGTTGTTTCATAGGACAACAGTACTTATCTGTTTATAATGCAGTAGTTGTAACTGCATCAGTAGTTGTAACTACGTCAGTAGTTTAGAGCAGATGAAGTACTGCAGTACTTGTGAGACTTTAGCTTCAGTAGTTATAGAAATGCTGAGGGTAAAAGAGCTCATCAGTACTTATATGTGACATAGTTACTAATGATCATCAGTACTTATTACTAAGATCATCAGTAGTTGTCACTTATTCTAGCTGCAGCATACCAAGCCTTAACACCAGGTTTTGGAAAGTTGAACTATCCAAAGGCTTAGTAAAAATGTCTGCAAGCTCATGAGCACTAGGCACAAACTTAGGATCAATCGGACCTTTTTCAAAACAATCCCTTATAAAATGATGTCTGATCTCTATATGTTTGGTCCTAGAGTGCTGGACTGGATTTTTGACAATGCAAAGAGCTGAAGCAATCCATTAACAATGGAGTCTTAGTCTCTGTAATGCCATAGTCAAAAGTTGGTTTGAAGCCAGAGTACCTGAGATGTACAACTTGCAGCAGCAATGTACTCTGCTTCAGCAGTTGATGTAGCAACTGAGGTCTGTTTCTTGCTCTGCCAAGAAATCAAGCAGTTGCCTAGGAATTGACATCCACCAGAAGTTGATTTCTGGTCAACTTACACCCTGCATAGTCACTATCAGAAAAAGCAACTAATTTACCAGAATGTCCAGCAGAATACCATAATCCTAGAGATGGAGTGCCTTGCAGATACTAAAGATCCTCTTGACTGCAATCAGATGAGACTCTTTAGGTGCACCCTGAAATCTAGCCCAAAAACACTGTAGCAAACATAATATCTGGTCTAGAAGCTGTTAAATACATCAAGGACCCAATCATACATCTGTAAAGTGTTTCATCAACCACTTTACCTTTCTGATCTGTATCCAGTTGTGTGGTGCTGCACATGGGGGTAGAACAGGGCTTACAGTTTTGTAAATCAAACTTTTGCAAAAGATCTTTTGTGTATTTGGACTGATGAATGAAAATTCCATCAGCCTTTTGTTTGATTTGCAACCCGAGAAAGAACTGTAATTCTCCCATGGCACTCATTTCAAACTTCTGTTGCATCAACTTTGTAAAGGCATCACACAACTTTGGATTAGAGGATGCAAAAATGATATCATCTACATAATTTGAACAAGTAGATTATGCTGCCAGCTTTCTTAATGAATAAAGTTTATCTATGGAGCCTCTAGTGAAATTATTTTCCAGAAGAAAGTTCGATAATGTCTCATACCAGGCTCTAGGAGCTTGTTTTAACCCATAAAGAGCCTTATCAAGCTTATACACCCAATTAGGATGTTTATTGTCCTCAAAGCCTGGAGGTTGACATACATAAACCTCTTCTTTAATTTTTCCATACAAAAATGCACTTTTGACATCCATTTGAAAAACTTTAAGGTTTTGATAAGCAGCATAAGCTAAAAACAATCGAATTGCTTCCAGTCTGGCTATAGGGGCAAAGGTTTCATCATAATCAATACCTTCTTCTTGTGCAAACCCCTGAACAACCAGTCTGGCCTTGTTCTTAACAATAAGCCCATTTTCATCAGTTTTGTTCCTAAACACCCATTTAGTGCCTATTGCACACTTACCTGGAGGTAGAGGAACCAGTTCCCACACTTGCTGTTTCTTGAACTGAAGAAGCTCAAGCTGCATGGCATCAAACCATCCATTGTCCTTTAAAGCAATGTGATAATTCTTTGGCTCTTGCTGACTGATGAAGAGAACATAGAAGCAGAAATTTGACAATTGACTTCTTGTTGATACACCAGCAGTGATATCACCAATGATTTGAGACATAGGGTGATTCTTCAGATCTTGATACACAATGAGATCTGTGCAAGTGTTTGTAGCAGGCTCAGCAGTAACAGATGGTGATGGTGAATCATTTCCTTGAAACCAATCAGTGGATGGTAATCAAAGGAAGTTGAATTCGAAGAGATCTCATCAGCATTTGTTGTGGATGGTGCTACTGAGCTACAGGAACATCAGGTCTAGCTGAATCAGGTAGCTGATCACTAAACCTGAAGAGGTGAGTACTGCAATCATCATCATCATCAGCAGTACCACGGTGTGTGAACTGTTGACAGGAGCAACAGCAGGAGTTTGATGAGGAACATATTGCAGTATGTCCAAATCAAATAACTCCACAGGGCTTTGTGGAATCTTGTCCTTTGGAGATTCATTGAACTTAACATGTAGAGTTTCTTCAACCATCTTTGTTCTGCAGTTGAAGACTCTGTATGCTTTACAAGTAGAATAACCAACAAAATACCCTGCATCCACCTTAGGATCAAACTTATGGAGTTGATCCTTTGTGTTGAGAATAAAACAGGGACACCCAAATGCTTTGAAAAGTGAAATCAGAGGAGCCAAATGATGGAGAACTTCATATGGAGTCTTCATCAACCTCTGATTTACTAAAACTCTATTTTCCACATAGCAAGCTATGTTGACAGCTTCAGCCCAAAAGGTCAGTGGCAAACCTGAGTCGGCCAGCATGGACCTTGCAGCTTCAATGAGAGTCCTGTTCTTTCTCTCACTACTCCATTTTGTTCTGGAGTCCTTGGATGCTAAACTGCCTTTTGATCCCCTTGGAAAGATAGAAGTCATCAAGTGTATGATTTCTGAACTCAGTTCCATTGTCACTCCTAATACACTTGACTGGAAGGAATACTGCTTCTCAATATACAACACAAAGTGAATGATCTTCTGAGCAGCCTCATCCTTTGAATGTAGAAAGAAAGTCCATACAAATCTGGAGTAATCATCCATAATTACCAGACAGTATTTCTTCTTTGCCATGCTCATTACTCTCACAGGACCAAATAGATCCATATGCAGTAATTGCAAGCAGGCAGTGGACTTAGGCACTTCAATAGGAGGAATGAGACTTTGTGCTGTTTCCTTTTAAACAAGCAGTGCAGGTTTCATCACAGTGGAACTCCTTTATTGGTAAGCCTCTGACTAAACTATTGTGGGTAAGCTGATTCATGTTTTTGAGATTAACATGACCAAGCCTTCTGTGCCACAGTTTAGATTCTTGAGAAGAGGCTTTGGAAAATAGGCAAGGATTGCCTTTGAGATCTATTTTCTTGGAAAGATCTAAGGCCTATACTCTTCCTGTCCTGTTGGCTCTCAGGAGAGTGTGATCATCCAACACCTTGTCAATCAAGTGCAAAACTTTGGATGACAGAATCCTACAGTTTTGACTGGTGAAAAGAGCAACATGGCCTTTATCACACATTTGACTGACACTCAAGAGATTGTACTTGAGATTTTCCACATGATTAACATCATCAAATTTGATTTCTCCATTGGAGATAAAGCCCTTACCTATGATGTAACCCGTAAATCATTGCCAAAAGAAACAAATCCCTTCTTTCCTTGAGAGTAGTCATGAAGAAGAGAGCTATTCCCAGTCATGTGCATAGATCCCCCACTGTCTACATACGAGATGCTACTTTGGCATGTTGAAGAACCCTGCAATAATAAACAATCAGTTAGTTTTAGAGACCCAAACCTTTTTGGTTTTGGGCCTGGTCTCATCAATAGATGTTAACTAACAGGTTTATCTGAAACAACAGCCTGAGAGGAAGAAGATGGTGTAGAAGAGGAGTCCTTTGGCTTGGACCTTCTTTTCTGTGGTTTCAACATAGGAGCATCTAGTTGGTTAACTCTACCCAACAGATGTTGAACCATCATAACCAGCTGTGTCTGATTTTGTGACAAAGCTTTCAGCTCATCAGACACATTGCCAGTGGAGTTTGATAAGTTCCTATGTTGCCCCTTCTTCTTCTGAGCATTCTCAGCTGTCACCTGTTTAACCCCTTCCTTTTTGGATTTCTTGAGGACTTAAGGGTTACAGGATTTGATGTTGCTGATACAAATGTGGTCTCAAACTCAGTTTTCATTTTTACCATTTTCTCATTGATTTCTTCTTTTTGTTTGAGCTTGGAACCTCTTTTGTACCAACAATCATCTGTAAGATGATTGAACAAACCACATACTTCACATGGTTTCTTCTTCATCTTAGGTTGATCATCACTAAAGAGGGTGAAGCAACTGAAGACTTGTTCTTCAATGCTTTGGAAGCATTGTTTGCTTTCTTGACTGCCTCTTTAGTAGACTTCAAACTCTTTCTACTGGCAGTTTTCTTCTCTTCAGTACTGACAGCAGTTGAAGTTTGAACTTCAGGTGTTAAATCCTGCTCTCAGTCCTTTCAGGACCTTCAGAATTAACTCCTGAGTTGATCAACTCATTGATCATGTGAGTGTCAGCATTTGAACCATCAACATCAGCTGATAAGTTCAAAGAGGGCTTGATGCTGACTGCTACTTCTGATTGTGCTGTATCAAAAGGTAGATCACATGATGTGATGGATTGGTTATCACTCTCACCATCAGATTCTACCTCTGCTCTTGGGGTAAAATCTGTAGGTGGAGCAGTGTGATTGTAACCAATTCCAAACTTCACATTGGAAGCAGATTGCTTACTAAGAAGCATTTCAAAACCTTTGCATGATTGTACCCATCTATCACACTCTACCTGGGTAACTGCAAGGGTTTCTTTGAGATCTTTGTACTTCTCTAGAAGTACTCTTCTCTAGCCTTATCATCAATTATTTGGCAATTCAGTTTATAAATCTCATCATTTTTATCTTTAAGCACAGACTCAAACTCAGCTTTGTTTTTGGAAAATATTTGTTCTAGCTCAATGTTCTTATTAATTAGAGCTACATTTGCTTCTCTAATGGAAGCAAATGCTGCTATGCATGGTTCAGAACATAATTTGGCTTTTGCCTCAGAGGATACCTGTGATACCTGAGGTGTAGAGGCATTGGAAAATGAAGTATCAGCAGACTCCAAAGCCATAAGAGCTAGATTCCCAAAAGGACTGTCACCACCATGTTGACCAGCACCTGAGAACAGTTGGTCATGGCCAGACATGTCATCTGGTAAACTGCTCCAGTCAACCACTCCTGGGGTGAAAAAGCTGTGTTGTTGAGGTTGAGTTGTTGATGAGATTGGGATGGCTGAGGTTCTGGTAGTGCATGAGGTTGTGGTGCCATAGGAACTTGAACTTGATTTGACTGTGGCATGTAATAACAAGGGTACGGATATGGCATTTGACCCTGAGGAACAAAATATGCCGGAGATTGTTGTTGAGGATGATGAATAGAGTGAGAGGATGCTGCCCTCTGTGTTGTTGACTATTGCCAGGAAAAGTCACAAAGGGTGCAGTGGAGTTAGATCCAGTTGATCTACACTCTCTTGCAAAGTGTCCAAGCCTTTGGCATTTGTGACACCTCAACTTGCTATTGTCAAAACCAACTTTGGTTTTGCCAGAGAGTCCTGGGAATTTTCTTCTAGTTCTTTTATAGAACTTCTGAGATCTGATATTTTATCAGGGCCATTAGGCTCAAAATATCCATCTCCTCTAAGTCATCATCAGCAATCCCCTTGAGATCATCCATAATGAAGCATAGATTGTCATTATTACACCCAGTAAACTGACCATCAACACTCACAGATGCAGAATCAGAAGTGCTTGAAGAGAAATTAATATGCTCATCATACTGGCATTCAGATGAAGCATATTCTGACTCATGACCACCAAGGCAGTGTTGCCTGGTACAAAGTCTTCAGTGAGCTTTCCAGATGAAGACAGCTTTCTCTTCTGTTCTATCTCTCTCTCAAACATGAGCAGTTTCCCATGGAGTTGGGTGAGAGATAGTTTGTCCAAACTTGCACTGGAGCGTAGGACAATAGTATATGTGTCCCATCTCTCAGGCAGTGATCTGAGAATTGATCTGAAATATCATCTGAATATTTGTACTCAAGTTTGACCATTTTTAGTTCAGAGATGAAACAAGAGAACCGCTCATATTGTTGAGTCAGTGTCTCACCCTTTCTATGAGAGAATGTCTTATATTGTTGGGCAAGAATTTCTCTATTATTTGCCAAGACCTCATCTGTTCCTCCAAATTGTTCTTTCAAGGCATTCCAGAGGTCATGGTCAGTTTCATGATGCATTAGCCCAGAATAGATTTCATTTGGCAGTGCCATGGCCAGAATTCCATGGGCTTTAGCATCAATTTCAAGCAACTTCTTATCCTCATCTGAGTATTGCTCCCTCCTCTTCGGAACCATTTGATTGGTTTCCGGGTTATTCACTATAGGCTTGTGTGGACCATGTACCACTGATGTCCAACAACCTGCGCTGTTAACAGACAGGTGATGGAGCATACGTCTTTGCCATATGTTATACTCATTCCTAACCAGCATTGGTGGCTTGGTTGAGGAACCAGTATTGTGAGGATCATTGGAGGGAGTGGTCATTTTCAGTTCAAAAACAATTTAATTCAAGCTTTTAAAAGTTTTAAACAGACCACAACAAACTCAATAAAAACCAAGAGAAGATCTCAGGATGAATGACCAGAAATACAGAAAATTCAATCTCTATAACCGTTTCTTGTAAAAACAAAAGCTAATTCAATCAAACTTAGATCTGGAATAGCAGTTTCAATGATCAATTATTAGATCGATCAATGATTAACCGGCTCTGATACCATTTGACATGATCAGCGATCACAAGTTTGATGTATTAGAGTTCAAGGCAGCGGAATAAGAATAGGAATTAGACAAATTGTAGCAAGAAGTCGATGCTTGTATGCATTAAGAGAACATACGGTTATAGCGAGAGAATATATTTCTGATTCAAGGAATGTTTATAGATATGGAATGTTTCTAATCAAATCATTCATTCATTCATGTCATTCCTACTATTACAAAAGGTTGTCACTCCTTATATAGAGTGCAACAAACACTGTTGTTATCACGGAAAGTGACAACTGGCAGATCTAATACAAAATTAACTAACTCTTAACAAACTACTGAAATGTTCATAACTACTCAGAACATATCAGAGTGTTAAGTACAAAATATAAAACTACTGATTGGAAACTACTCAAACTACAACGACTGAAGAACAAGCTCTTCAGTCGTTTTACAAAACTACTGAAACATAAAACTACTGAAACTAGAAATAAAAACTACCGATATCACAACTACTGAAGAAGTACTCTTCAGCAGTTGTGACAAACTACTGACGCTTCAGTACTTGATCTTAGACTTTGACCTTCAGATGTTTCATCAGCTGATGACTTCAGTAGATATTATCAGCTGATGTCTTCAGTCTTTGTCTTCAGACTTTGTACATCAGTTGTTGATCTTCAGCACTTGTAAACTCTTCAGCTGTTGTACTTCAGTACTTTGGTCTTTCAGCTTCAGCACTTGTGTTCTTCAGCTGTTGTACTTCAGCACTTTAGTTCTTCAGCTGTTGGAATCTTCAGCACTTGATCTTCAACTGTTGAAGTCTTCAGCACTTGTCAAACTGCTGATGAGGCTTTCAGCAGTTGTTGTGATACCATGTGGGACATAGAGGTTTT
The DNA here is from genome assembly GCA_025506515.1 of Flaveria trinervia. NCBI lineage: Eukaryota > Viridiplantae > Streptophyta > Magnoliopsida > Asterales > Asteraceae > Flaveria > Flaveria trinervia. The sequence continues at coordinate 59,656,716 of CM046443.1, forward strand.
CTGATCTAACTTTTCTTCAAACCGTGAGAGAAAGAGAGAGAGATTTGGGAGGCGTAGAAGTCCTTTGCATGTAGGAGAGATGTGTGTCTTTTGGATTGTCTCAAAAACAATTAATCAAGTGTGTTATCAAGACAAATATGAGACCCCCAAGGCAAGTGGGCGGCCGAAAATCCATTTTAAATGGATTCCCACACTTTGTTTTGTAACACAATTAAAATACACACTAAATCCTTATGTTATAAATTTAAAACATGTTTAAACTTTATAAACTTATGACAGGATCAGTGATCACAAGTTTGATGTTTATCAGAATGTAAAGCAGCGGAATACACAAACGAATTAGACAAATTGTAGCAAGCAAAACATATATGTAAGCGTTAAGATCGCATACGGTTATAGGGAGAGAATATGAATTTCTGATTTCTAGGAATGTTATAGATGGAGAATATTTCTAATCAAATCAATCAAACATTCCATTCAATTGCTCATATCGCTCAATGATTACAATGGGTTGTCACTCCTTATATAGAGTGCAACAGTCACTGCTGTTATCACGGAAAGTGACAACTGGCAGATCCAATACAGAAATAACTAAATCTTAACAAACTACTGAAATGTTCACAACTACTGAGAACATATCAGCAGTTAAGTACAAAATATAAAACTACTGAAATCACAACTACTGAAGAAGTACTCTTCAGCAGTTGTGACAAACTACTGACGCTTCAGTACTTGGTCTTCAGACTTTGACCTTCAGGCGTTTCATCAGCTGATGACTTCAGTAGATATCATCAGCTGATGTCTTCAGTCTTTGTCTTCAGACTTTGTACATCAGTTGTTGATCTTCAGTACTTGTGAACTCTTCAGCTGTTGTACTTCAGTACTTTGGTCTTTCAGCTTCAGCACTTGTGTTCTTCAGCTGTTGTACTTCAGCACTTTGGTTCTTCAGCTGTTAAGGTCTTCAGCACTTGATCTTCAGCTGTTGAAGTCTTCAGTACTTGTCAAACTACTGATGAGTCTTTCAGCAGTTGTTGTGATACCGTGTGGGACTTAGAGATTTTCTGATCTTGGCTCATTGGTTCTTTTGGTCCAACAACTTAGTACTTTTATTTTGTTATTATTTAGTAAGACTAAATAATGAAAAACAAAAGGTACCAAATGAACAATTATCCATATAATGATGTTCATCTACAAGGCAATGATTTAGAAAACCCATTTTCTAAATTGGTGTCATAATTTATTGGTGTTTGTTTAGCTTGTTATTGGGTATGACCCGACTTGGATCATATCACACTAGCCACATCAACTTAATATGCATCTTGGGCAGATCAAGTCATTTCAATCTCCCACTTGCACAAGATTCATAGAAGGTTGATGCAAGTAGCAAATAACGCCTAGCAACAGTTTGCTGCCCCTAATGTATATGATTAAGTGCCATTCAATACATCGTCCTCTTCAAGTGCCTTACTTGAAATGTTTTAGGTGAATTAATCATCTATCCTTTTGTTTCAGATGTCATGTTAAATCCACGAGACACACAATGTCATTCTCCGATGATTTAACTTTAACAGGCGTTAAACATCTAACTCTCAACGAATAAGAGGAACAAATTCCTTCTTGATTACATACGTCTCTCATAATCAACTCATATCATACCTGAACTCAGCCTTATGTACTGCCAATTTTTCAGAACAGCAAAGAACTAAATCAAAGTACAATACTTGATGAATGTCAAGACCCAATATGTATCTCAGGTCAGAGGATACAATGATATTCGCCTTTACTCAATATCTCTTATGACTAATCACAAGGATTCTATGTTAAAATAATTGAGAGCGGTCGGTCCAATACCTATATCCCATAGATATCAATGAACCTTGGTAGCAGCCTCTTGCTTTATATTCACACCTTATGAATATCATCCAATCCAAGTTCATTACAGTCTTACATTCATAGTTGTTTCCACAAGTATGATCGACTGCGGATGTTTTGAATAACTTATTTATTCATGGATTTAAACATGCTAAAACAGTAGAACAAATGAAAATTATAACCATATAATTAAGACAAATAACATAAGTTCCAACATACAAATATAAAATACAAAGTCAAATCCAATCACTAGAATATTGAAGTCCCATGGCACAAATATGACCTTCATGCTTTGCCTTTTCAAGGAGCTTTGTGAGTGGATCCGCAATGTTTTTATCAGTGTGGACTTTGCGAATACATATCTTTCTCTTTTCAACTTCATCTCTTATGTAGTTGAATCTCCGTTCAATGTGCCGAGTCTTTTGATGAGCACGAGGTTCCTTGATTTGAGAAATCGCACCCTCGTTGTCACAAAAGATCTCTAGGGGATCCTGAATGGAAGGGACTACCCCTAGTTCGGATATGAATTTCTTCAGCCATGTAGCTTCCTGTGCTGCCATTGAAGCGGCGATGTATTCTAACTCTGTAGTGGACAACGCTACGACTTCTTGTTTTGAGCTTTTCCAAGAAACAGCTCCCCCATTCAGAATAAAAATGTACCCCGATTGAGATCGTGAATCATCTCGATCGGTTTGGAAACTCGCATTTGTGTAACCTTTTGCAACGAGTTCCTCTTCACCAGACCCGTAGATCAAAAACATATCCTTAGTCCTCCTTAGGTACTTCAGAATGTTCTTGACAGCCATCCAATGACCATCACCTGGATTTTGTTGGTATCTACTTGTCATGCTTAAAGCGCATGACACGTCCGGTCTAGTGCATATCATTGCATACATGATGGATCCTATAGCAGATGCATATGGGATCGTCTTCATTCTATTTTGCTCCTCTTTTGAGCTAGGACATTGAGTTGTACTCAATATTGTCCCTCTTTGAATAGGTACAGTACCTTTCTTAGAGTTTTCCATCTTGACCCTTTTCAAGATTTTTTCAATGTATGCACTTTGATTCAAACCAATTAGCCGCCTTGATCTATCCCTATAGATCTTTATTCCCAGAATATAAGCGGCTTCACCAAGATCCTTGATGGAAAAACAACTTCCAAGCCAGGTTTTTACACCTTCCATGGTTGGAATGTCATTTGTCACAATCCAAATTGGACACTGCATCATGATATGTGGTTGGTTCATCTGAATCTACCACATAGCATCCATCAATGAAAAATCCATATCTTCAGGTGGATTACAAGTTCTACCACTTCTGCGAACGTTTTGTGTGTATTGATCAAACGCTTGATCATCCTCAACATTTTCATGTTGAGTGCTAGTTTCAACCAAACGTGCATCGGGTTGTGTTACTTGATCCTCCTCAAGATCCACTGTTCTACTACTAGTTCCTTCCATAAGGAACTTTGTTTCTAAGAACTCACCCTTTCTGGCAACAAACACCTTTTGTTCCAGTGGATCATAGAAATAATATCCCATAGAATCTCTAGGATATCCAATAAAAATACACTTGGTGGATCGGACTTCCAATTTGTTTGGGGTGGGAGTCTTAACATAAGCCTCACAACCCCAGACCCATAAGTATGATACGGATGGAACTCTTCCATGCCATATCTCAAAAGGTGTCTTTTCCACCTTTTTGGTTGGGGCCATATTCAGAATACGGGCCGCGGAGAGTAAAGCGAAACCCCAAAATGATAGAGGCAATGTGCTTCTAGCCATCATAGATCGAACCATATCCAATAAGGTTCGATTTCTCCTTTCAGACACACCATTATGTTGTGGTGTCCCAGGTGGAGTGAGTTGTGAGATGATCCCACAACTCCTAAGATGATCTTGAAAAACATCACTTAAGTATTCACCACCTCTATCGGTGCGGAGAACTTTATTGACTTGTTGAGTTGATTTTCAACTTCATTTTTGAAGATTTTGAACATTTCAAAAGATTCATCTTTATGCCTTAATAAGTACACATACCCATAGCGACTATAATCGTCAGTAAAGGTAATGAAGTATCTTTCACCATTCCTAGTCATCGGCTTAAAGGGACCACATACATCCGAATGTATGATTCTTAATAAATCTTTTGCCCTTTCATTAGTCCCACTAAAGGGTGCCTTAGTCATTTTTCCTAGTAAACAAGATTCACATACATCAAATGAATCACATTTATTTGTTTTTAAAAGACCATTCTTTTGAAGTGTTTGTATACGTTTCTTGTTTATATGACCAAGACGACAATGCCAAAGGTAGGTATCATTCAAATCTAATTTGAGCCTTTTAGTGGTTGCTTGGTATATTGAGCTATCATATGTTGTGTTCTCATGAACCAATTCATAAATACCATTATTAGGTATGGCCTTAAAATAAAACATATGATTTAAAGAAACATGAATATCATTGTCAACAAACTTGAAATTATAATCACATTGTCTTAAACGGGAAACGGAAATTATGTTCCTAGTCAAACTAGGAGCATATAATACATTATTTAAAATAACTTCCAAACCACTTGGAAGCTTCAAAATGTAGTCTCCTTGGGCTTCTATGTGAACCTTTGCACCATTTCCCATGAAGAGACTAATTTCCCCTTTTGCATAATGTTCATTTCTTTTGAACCCCTGTAACAAATTGCAAATGTGAGTTCCACATCTGGTATCTAATACCCATGTGTTAGAGGAAATAACATTTAGCTCAAAATGTATCATATAAATTATACCTGAGGTTTGCCCCGCATCCCTCTTTTCTCTCAATTCTTTGAGATAGACTGGACAATTTCTCATCCAATGCCCTATCTCACCACATTGAAGCATGGGTCGTTAACAGCAACCTCTTCTGCTTTCTCCTTGGGCCTCAGAGGTTCCGCCCTAACAACCATCTTCCCCTTTCCTTTAACGTGCCCCTTTCCTTTGGCAATAGTTGCCTTAGGGGGGGAGTAGACACCTTCTCCTTCTTCCACCTTCATTTATGTTAAGAACAGGTAAAACCCTTTTACCCGTTCCCGCCTTAGCTGTTTTGAGCATTGAATGAAGTTCATTTATGCTTTGTCCCATCCGTTCATGTTGTAATTCAAGACAAACGCCTCAAACTTCCTAGTTAGGCCGTTAAGGATCAAATCCGTGGCCAACTCCTTTGAGACAGGACAGTTAAGCCTCTGAAGGCGGTTGATGGATGGCTTTCATCTTAAGAACATAAGATGAAACTGATTGGGATTCCTCCATCCGACATGCATGAAGCGCTCGAACCGTTTCGAAGCGCTCCACCCTAGCTTGTTGCTGGAACGTTTCCCACAACTGAGTGATCATGTCATTAGCTCCATGGAGCTCATACTCCTTTTGGAGTTCAGGAGTCATACTTGCTAGCATTAAGCAAGAGACTTGGATAGAATCTTCAATATTTGACCCAATCATTATAGGCCTCCACATCCTCTTCGTTAGGTTCACGGGGATGGGATCATCAAGGATGTAGGCCCGTTTTTCTGCTTGAGAACGATTCTCAAGTTGCGGTACCAATCCATGAAGTTGTTAGGTGTTAGACGATCCCTTTCAAGGATCGCCCTAAGAGATTGGTTGTTTTGGTTGGGTACATCGTTATTAGCGTTGTTGTTGTCGGCCATCTACAAGATTTTACAAAGATCCATTTTAGTAATTGTGATAAAATTTATTTCATTTTATTAACACCCTTTTATGTCTCATAGACTTAATAAATAAAATTCTAGAATCCAACGTTATATTTAAATATGGTTAGGTGACCTTATCCCATTATTTAAATAAACAAGGTAGTCATGAATGACAATTGCAACCTATTGCAACTTCTAGTGATATGGGATCGTATGAACATCTTATGTTTACAACGGCATGTTATCCCATCAACACCTTTTATAAAACACATTTTAGGTGATCCATTCAATATATTTTATAAATCAAGTCGTCCTACTTACACACACGTGTGAGTTTACTACATAAGTGGTTAGGTGACTTTATCCCACAAACATGGTATTCTCATCTCAAGTTACAAGTTCCCTCAAAGTGGTTAGGTGACCTTTATCCCACTAAGAGTTTGCAAATAACCTAAGTGTTGTATAAAAGGATGGTGTTTAACTTGTTTCAAAAGGGATTTATAATATCATAATCCTGTTAAGAAAGGTCTATGTACCATATGATTGTATGCATTCAACCATATGGTACTCAATAGATTCTTTTAAATAAAACCCATTTTATTTTGCAAACCATTAACTCCTTTAAAGAACCATTCTATTTATGCTTAATGATTTGAGAACCAATTTCTAGTTATAGCTTGTTATAATAGACGGTTTGTAAATCACATCCAAATATTCAAAACAAACAACATCATAAGCATTCAACCAAGCATAAACATAACATTCACATATGCATAACAAAGCATACTAAGTTGAGCACACTTGTTTAGCCAAAACAAGTGTGTCAAAAGGTCTTGTCCTAATGGGTTAAGAACATGATACAAGGTTGACAAAAGGACTCCCACTTGAAACCACATCTTCAAGCATCCTCTTTGTCCATCTTCTCTTCAAATCTGATCTTGAGCATCTTTACAAAATATGTATCCTAATACATTTTTTTCTAGTAAAGAGAGAAAAAAAACTCCTAATCTATTTATTACAAACCATATGAATAAATGAATTACAAAACAAGACTTGAAACATGAAATTGAATTATTACATAGCCAAATGAATATAACATGACAACCAATCAATCAATCCACATGGTCTAGGCTTTGTTATGCATAACCAAAACAACATATCCAAATATTCCTATGTCACGAAATGGGGCAGCCCCTTTTAACCCATGTTCTTGGCCAACATAAACCAAGAACAAATGGGTTAAGTCCATACAAACAAACATCTTATGACTAGATTTTTTAAAGATCCTTACATGCATAAAGTAATATCTTTAAGAAATCAAAAGGGGGGTTTACATTCCAGCCCACAAACATACGGGTATGTGGTGTCAAACACCATAAAAACCGAGAACAAGCAAGAAAAAATACATGTATGCTTATATGTGGCTCTTGATGCCATTGTTGGGATTCAACATGTTTATCAAAGTTCATATTTTCTTCTTTTGTATGAAAAACGCAGCGGAATATGTTTAAAACATGTTAATATGTTGATTATTAAACCATTTTAATAAGCAAACCCCAAAGCCATGGATCAATATACGAAATACATACAAAGGAATAAACATAGGATGTAAAGAACACAACCTTTGGAGCTGTTCAAAGACGAGTTTCAAGAAGAGAAAAGATGAAATCGTGGCTGAAACTTCAAAATAGAAGTCCTCAAGAGGTGATACCCCAAGCTTGTACAAACACCTTTGATTGCTAGGCTCTTGACACAAATTTTCAGCAACAAAACCCTCTTTTGTGAGCTGAAATTTCTGCTCTAACTTTTCTTCAAACCGTGAGAGAAAGAGAGAGAGATTTGGGAGGCGTAGAAGTCCTTTGCATGTAGGAGAGATGTGGTTCTTTTGGATTGTCTCAAAAACAATTAATCAAGTGTGTTATCAAGACAAATATGAGACCCCCAAGGCAAGTGGGCGGCCGGAAATCCATTTGAAATGGATTCCCACACTTTGTTTTGTAACACAATTAAAATACACACTAAATCCTTATGTTTATAAATTTATAACATGTTTAAACTTTATAAACTTAGTACTTTTATTTTTGTTATTATTTAGTAAGACTAAATAATGAAAAACAAAAGGTACCAAATGAACAATTATCCATATAATGATGTTCATCTACAAAGGCAATGATTTAGAAAACCCATTTTCTAAATTGGTGTCATAATTTATTGGTGTTTGTTTAGTTTGTTATTGGGTATGACCCGACTTGGATCATATCACACTAGCCACGTCAAACTAATATGCATCTTGGGCAGATCAAGTCATTTCATCTTTATGCCCAACACACATAGAATATTGATGTGGTTAGTACGTTATGATCCAAGTCGGGTCATACCCAATAACAAGCTTAGAAAATGCCAATTATTATTTAATTTATGATATGATCATGCAATTAAATAAATACACCGATTTAGAAAATGGGTTTCTAAATAAGTTGCATATGAGATTGAACAACTTATATGGATATTTTGTTCATGGATATTATTTGTAATATTGTTTAATTTAGTTAATAACATCAAAAAAAAGAGTGTATGTGTTATATAATTAAAAGGTTAATTATATATCTATTTTTAAACAACGAGTTTATAAAATTGAGTTTGGTTTTGGGGGGAAAACCCGATCAAAAGACCACATTCGGCCGCCCCTTGGGGGGAGGGGTCTTGATTGGTTTTTACCATACCATTCTCCAAGAACAAAAACACACACTCAATCCTTTTCTCTCTCTCACATGCAAGAACCCAACATTGAAGATACAATCTTTCTCTATTGAAGAAACTCACGGCTGGAAGCTTGTTCCAGCGGTTTCTTCTTTGGGTTTTGGTGTCCAAATCCTAGCAACAAAGGTGCTTGCTTGATGCTTGTAGGTATGGATGCTTGAGGACACCTTTCTTTGGTGTTTTGGTCATTCAAGAAGCTCATTTTCTTATCCAAATCGTTTTTCTGCAGCTCTACAAAAGGTAGTTTGTATCTTTTGTTTTGGTTGTTTATTCATCTTGAAAGCTAGGTCATACACATATGAATGATCCTTATGTTCTTGGGTTAGTTGTTGATATGATATGAGCTTTGATTTTCAGATTATAAATGATAATATTAAGGTATTATTCCTCTGGTTTTCAAGTTTAAAAGGTTAAACTACTTTGTTTTGGTCCAACAAACCCATCATTGGCATCTAGAGCCGAATATTTGGATGAATAGCTTCTTTTGTCCTTGTAAAATTGGTTTTATGGGGCTTCAACAACCTTATAGGGGCTGTTTTGTGATTATGTTATAAATCCTCAACCTTTCAAGGTTATATCTAACATGCGTGTGATTAAACCTTGAAAGATAAGATATCAAAATGGTTGATTGTGCTTTGTTTGGACAAAACACCCTAAATTCTTTGTTTATGTTGGCTGAAAATTTAGGGTCTATAGGGGATTTACTTGGTTCTTGGATGTTGTTTCATATTGGTGCATAACCTATCCTTGACCTTGTGTTGGTTTGGTTTTAGATGGATGATTTATTTTTGGTTGTATTCATTCTTTATGGGTTGTAATAATTATTCCTTTGTGCTTGTATTTGGATGTAATTTATTTATTCATTCATTTGTGATGTAATAGATAGATTAAGAGTGTTTTCTTTACTAGAAAAATTTGTACTAGGATATAAATTTTGTAAATGAAGATGCTCAAGATGGAAGCAAAAAAGGAAGACACAAAGAGAAGGACTTGAATCATTTGGATGCAAGTTCAAGTTGGGGTCTTTGGAGATCTAATCTTTTGTGTTGTGTTCAACCCTTAGGAAAGACCAAATGACAACACTTGTGATGACAAACAAGGGTTGTCAACATAGTGGCTATGGTTATGCACATGTGGTTGTTGCTTATATGCTTGTTCGATTATTTCTTTTATGTTGATTGTTTCATATGTGGATATGCTTAACAATCTTAATAAATGGTCATAACAAGCTGAATTTTCATGGTTCTTAGTCATTAATGTGTTAATAAAAGTTATTAAAAGGATTAATGATTTCAAATAAAAGAGGTTTTATTAAAAGAACCATAGGTACCATGTATTTAAAAGCATGCAAATACAAGGTACATAGAGTTATCATAAAACTATAATTAATGAAAACTAAAATCCCTTTTGGAACAAGTTTAACACCATCCTTTTACACGACACTCGAATCACTTGAGAACTATTTGTGGGATAAAGGTCACCTAACCACTTTTAGTGAACTTGTGTGTTTGAGGTGGGCTTAACATATTTGTGGGATAAAGATCACCTAACCACTTGTATGTGTAAACTCACACGTGTGTGTAAGTAGGACGACTTGAATTGGAAACCATCTGCATAGGGTCACCGAAGCATGGCGTCCAATGGCGTTGATGGGATTTTACATGCCGACTAAACATAAGATTTTTAACCCATCCCATAAACCTATAAGTTGCAATAGGTTGCAATTGTCAAATGTTGACTACCTTGTTAATTTAAATAATGGGATACAGGTCACCTAACCATAATTTAAATGTAACGTTGGATTGTAGATTTTAATTATTAATTGTCTATGAGACCGAAAAGGGTATTAATAATTAAAATATTATTTTTCAGAAATACTAATATGAACTTTGTAATTTTGTAGAAATGGCCGCAAACAACAATGCTACCACCCTGACCGCCCCTACCCTATCACTGAGAACCATCTTAGAAAGGGATCATCTTAACCATATTAACTTTATGGACTGGTTTCAAAACTTGAGAATTGTTCTCAAGCAAGAGAAAAAGGCCTATGTTCTTGACGATTCCATCCCTAACCAACCCGACCCCGAGGATGTTGAGGCCTATAACGATTGGCTTAAATACACAGATGATTCCATGTAGGTTTCTTGCCTCATGTTGGGAACCATCATTCCTAAACTCCAAAATGACTTTTAGCACCATGGGGCATATGACATGATTACCCAGGTGAAGGAAATGTTCCTTCAACAAGCTAGGGTAGAGCGCTTCGAAACGGTAAGAGCGCTTCATGCATGTCGCATGGAAGAAATCCAATCGGTATTATGTTATGTTCTTAAGATGAAAAGCCATGTTGATCTCCTTGAAAGGATTAATTGTCCCATCTCAAAGGAGCTGGCCACGGATTTGATCCTTAATGGCCTACTAAAAGGTTGGAGACACTCATAATGAATTACAATATGAACGGCTGGGACAAGAGCATTGGTGACCTTCATGCAATGCTCAAAACAGCCGAGGCAGGGATGGGTAGAAAGGTTCTATGTGTTCTCTCGATCAATGAGGGTGGCAATAAGAAAAGGCCCTTCCCCGAACCAAAGGAAAATGTTGCCAAAGGAAAGGGGTACATCAAAAGTAAAAAGGAAAGGGAAGGCTAAAGCGGAACCTCCAAAGCCTGCTTAAGAAGCCTAAGGTAACGGAGAACGATCCATGCTTTGAGTGTGGTGAGATAGGTCATTGGAAAAGGAATTGTCCCACCTATCTCAAAGAGTTGAGAAACAAGACGGATGCTAGGCAAACCTCAAGTACAACTTTCATGATTCAAATTGGTTTAAATGTTATTTCTTCCAACGCATGGGTATTGGATACCGGATGTGGAACTCATATTTGCAATTTGTTGCAGGGGTTCAAAAGAAATAAACACTTCAAGAAGGGACACATAAGTCTCTACATGGGAAACAGAGCAAAAGTTGATGTCGAAGCCCAAAAAGACTATATTTTGAAACTTCCAAATGGTTTGGAAGTTGTTCTCAAGAACATTTTGTATGCTCCTAGTTTGACTAGGAACATAATTTTTGTTTCCCTTTTAAAACAATGTGGTTATGAATTAAAGTTTCTAAAAAATGGTATTTATGTTTGTATGGATAATGTGTTATATTTTAAGGCAATTCCTTTAATGGTATCTATGAATTGGTTCATAATGATTCATCCTATAATAACTCATTATACCAATCAAGCACCAAGAAACTCAAAATGGGTTTAAGTGATTCATATCTTTGGCATTAAGAGAATGGTGTTTTGAAAACAAATGAAAATGTTTCATTTGATAAGTGTGAATCTTGTTTACAAGGGAAGATGACCAAGTCGCCCTTTAGTGGTACTAACGAGAGGGCAAAAGACTTATTTGGAATCATACATTCGGATGTATGTGGACCTTTTAACACAATGACAAGAAATGGTGAAAGATACTTCATTACCTTTACCGACGATTATAGTCGCTATGGTTGTGTGTACTTGATGGCATATAAACATGAAGCTTTTGAAATTTTCAAAATCTTCAAAAATGAAGTAGAAAATCAACTCAATAAAACAATCAAGGTCCTTCGTTCGGATAGAGGTGGTGAATACCTCAGTGAGGCTTTTCAGGATCATTTAAGAAGTTGTGGGATCATCTCACAACTTACTCCACCTGGAACACCGCAACATAATGGTGTCTTTGAAAGGAGAAATCGAACCCTATTGGATATGGTTCAATCTATGATGGTTGTAAGCTCACTACCTCTATCATTTGGGGGTTTCACTTTGCTCTCCGTGGCTCGTATTTTGAATATGGCCCCGACCAAGAAAGTGAATTCAACACCTTTTGAAATATGGCATGGAAGAGTTCCATCTCTATCATATTTAAAGGTATGGGGTTGTGAAGCTTATGTTAAGCTAAACACCCAAAACAAGTTGGGAAGTCGATGCAGTAAGTGTATATTTGTTGGATATCCCAAAGACTGTATAGGATACTACTTCTTTGATTCAACAAAGCAAAAAGTATTTATTGCTCGAAAGGCAGAGTTCTTGGAAGCTAAGTTCCTTATGGAAGGAATAACATATAGAACAATGGAATTTGATGAGGATCAAGATCCACAAACCGATACACGTTTGGTTGACACTAGCAATCAACAAGAGGTTGTTGATGATGATCAAGTGGTTGATCAATACTCACAAAACGTTCGTAGATCTGGTAGAGTTAGCATTCCACCTGAAAGATATGGATTGTTCATGGATGGATGCTATGTGGTTGACTCCGATGAGCCAACTACATACCATGATGCAATGTCCAATTCGGATTGTGACAAACGGTTGGAAGCCATGAACGTAGAGATGTAATCCATGTATGACAACCAAGTTTGGGAATTGGTTGACCCTGCACTTAACTCCAACCGGTTGGATGCAAGTGGGTTTTCAAGAAGAAAACGATACGCATGGAAACTTGGATACTTACAAAACAAGACTTGTAGCAAAAGGTTTCACTCAAACTCAAGGGGTTGACTATGATGAAACCTTCTCACCTGTGGCAATGCTAAAGTCAATTAGGATATTGTTTGCCATAGCCGCATATTATGAATATGAGATTTGGCAAAGGGATGTCAAAACCGCTTTTCTTAATGGACATCTCGAAGAGACTGTCCATATGGTTCAGCCTGATGGTTTTGTCGATTCAAACATCCTAATAAAGTAAGCAAGCTAAAAAGATCAATCTATGGATTGAAACAAGCATCAAGAAGTTGGAATCAACATTTTGATGAAGAAATCAAGAAATTTGGTTTCATCAAGAACGTTGATGAGGCTTGTGTGTATAAGAAGGCTAGTAGGAGCATAATTACATTTCTAGTATTGTATGTTGATGACATACTACTTTTTGGAAATGATATTCCAACCATGGATGGTGTTAAAACCTGGCTTGGAAGTTGTTTTTCCATAAAAGATCTCGGTGAAGCCACTTATATTCTGGGAATAAAGATCTATAGGGATAGATTGAGGCGGTTAATAGGTTTAAGTCAAAGTGCATACATTGATAAAGTCTTGAAAAGGTTCAAGATGGAAAATCTAAGAAAGGTATGGTACCTATTCAAAGAGGGACAATATTGAGTACATCTCAATTTCCAAGTTCAAAGGATGAGCAAGATCGAATGAAGGACATCCATATGCATCTGCTATAGGATCCATCATGTATGCGATGATATGCACTAGACCGAACGTGTCATGCGCGTTAAGCATCACAAGTAGATATCAACAAAATCCAGGTAATAGCCATTGGATGGCTGTTAAAAGTATATTGAAATACCTTAGGAGGACTAAGGATATGTTTGTAATATATGGGTCTGGTGAAGTGGAACTCGTTATAAAGGGTTACACGGATGCAAGCTTCCAAACTGAACAAGACGATTCTCGATCACAATCAGGGTATGTCTTTATTATGAATGAAGGGGCAGTGTCATGGAAGAGTTCAAAACAAGACGTTGTAGCGTTGTCCACTACAGAATCCGAATACATAGCTGCCCCATTAGCAACTCAGGAAGCTGCATGGATAAAGAAATTTATCGTTCATCTAGGGGTCGTCCCTACCATCCAAGACCCCCTAGAAATCTTTTGTGATAACGAGGGTGCGATTGCACAAACCAAGGAACCCCGTGCACATAAAAAGACTAGACACATTGAGCAGAGATTCAACTACATAAGGGATGAAGTTGAAAAAGGAAAGATATGTATTGGTAAAGTTGACACCGATTAAAACATTGCGGTCCCACTTACGAAGAACCTTGAAAGGGCAAAGCATGAAAGTCATACTTGTGCCTTAGGACTTCGATTTTCTAGTGATTGGAATTGATCTGTTTCGTATTTAAAATTTGGCACAATTTAATGTTTAACTCTTTATATGTTTGTGATATTCTGAGATTGTGTTCCTTTTAGCATGTATATATCCATGAATATTTTTATTATTCTAAATGTCCGTAGTTGGTCATATTTGTGGGAAAAAATATGAACGTAGGACTATTATGAACATGGATTGGTGGATATTCATAAGGTATGAATATAGAGCAATTGGTTGCTACCAAAGTTCATAGATATTTGTGGGATACATATATTGGACTGACCCGCATCTCAATTTTACTACATGGAATCTTCTAGATTGATCATAAGTAAATTTAAAGTAAAGGAGAATATCATTTGGTATCCTCTCACCTGAGATACATATTGGGTTTTGATATTCACCAAAATGTTATACCTTGAGCTAGTTCTTCAATGCTCTTAAATAATAGACAGTACATAAGGCTATGTTTAGGTGTGACACGAGGTGATTGTGAGAAACATATGTAGTCAAGATGGAATTTGTTCCTCTTATTCGTTGAGAGCAAGATGTCTGAGGACTGATTAAGTTAAATCAATAAGGAATGATCATTCTGTGTCCTTGGATTTAACATGACATCTGAAACAAAAGGATAAATGATTGATTCACCTAAATCTTTTCAAGTTGGACACTTGAAGGGGATGATGTTATTGATTGACTTTCAATCATGCGTACTAAGGGTAGTAAACTGTTGTTAGGCGGTATTTACTGCTTGCATCAATGTTCTGTGAATCTTTTGCAAGTGGGAGATTTTTGGATTCTTTATGCCCAAGACACATAGAACATTGATGTGGTTAGTACGTTATGATCCAAGTCGGGTCATACCCAATAACAAGCTTAGCAAATTCCAATTATTATTAATTGATGATATGATCATGCAATTAAATAAATACACAAATTTAGAAAATGGGTTTTCTAAATAAGTTGCATATGAGATTGAACAACTTACATGGATATTTTGTACATGGATATTATTTGTAATGTTGTTTAATTTAGTTAAATAACATCAAATAATAAAAGAGTGTATGTGTTATATAATTAAAAGGTTAATTATATATCTATTTTAAAACAACGAGTTTATAAAATGAGTATGGTTTTGGAGGAAAACCCCATCAAAAGACCACATTCGGCCGTTTTGATTGGTTTTTACCATACCACTCTCCAAGAACAAAAACACACACTCAATCCTTTTCTCCCTCTCACATGCAAGAACCCAAACATTGAAGATACAATCTTTCTCTCTTGAAGAAACTCATGGCTGGAAGCTTGTTCCAGCAGCTTCTTCTTTGGGTTTTGGGGTCCAAATCCTAGCAACAAAGGTGCTTGCTTGATGCTTGTGGGTAATGATGCTTGAGGACACCTTTCCTTGGTGTTTTGGTCATTCAAGAAGCTCATTTTCTTCATCCAAATTTGTTTTTTCTGCAGCTCTACAAAAGGTAGTTTGTATCTTTTGTTTTTGTTGTTTATTCATCTTGAAAGCTAGTTCATATACACATATAAATGATCCATATGTTCTTGGGTTTTTTGTTGATATGATATGAGCCTTGATTTTCAGATTATAAATGATAATATTAAGGTTTTATTCCGCTGCGTTTTCAAGTTTAAAAGGTTAAACTACTTTGTTTTGGTCCAACAAACCCAACAATACCACTCAAATAGATACAAAAAAAAATTGAAAATCAAATCCCCCCTCCCCCTCACCTTTCTTTTCTTTTCTTTTCTTCTCTTTTCTTCTTCCTCTCTTGTCAAATCCTCACATGACAATATGTCTTTTGTGAAGCTCAAGAATTGCCATTTTGGTGTTAAGAAAAAGTTTATGAAAAAATTACATGATTACTTTTCCACATGTGTGAGCTCGTTTCCCTATGGTTGGCCAAGAGCCAAAGTGATGAGTTTGTGCAGATTACAAATACAAGCAACATTCACACTTCATCCACACAAATCACCAACACACTCTTCTCCCTCTTTCATCCATCAATTTTCGGCCAAGGCATCACCACCCTCACTTCACCATCTTTTAAAACTCATCTTCTACAAATCTAAGCGTTTCAAGTGCTTTTGGGTAAAGATCAAGCAATTTTTGAAGCTTCCAAGCATCTTACAACATCTTCACAACTTTTCCTTGGTTGGTTCTTAGTTCAAAGGATCATGTCTTCTTTTTTTCCTTGCATTTCAAGACTACCATCTCTTTCTCCTTGCTTGTTTAAGGTTAGCACCTTGTTTCTACTCTTCTATACATCACCATGATGTGTTCATGTTCACTAAATCATCCAAAAGTCCTCTAGCAAAGTTTAAAAAGTAAAAAAAACATGTAAGACAATTTCTAGCAGATTTTTAACTCATCCCACCTTGAAATTTTTAGATGAGTATAACATATCCAAAACGTACAAACATGATTAAAGTGTTGAACCTGAATTTTTGGCAGAATAGATAGGGCAGAAAGATTGAGGCATAAGTTATGCTTAAAGTAATCAAATTGAGATTTTCCTTCTGTGGTATCTTAGCTTAAGGTGTTAGGTTTAAAGGTTATATATTTTCTATTTGTAAATGTAGGGTTTGACCCCTCAAAAAGGTGAAATCCATGGACATGTACAGAAAAATCTTGCACTGACATCTGTTGCTTCATGACCCATTTCAAGAACTTAAACTTAGTTACAAGATATAATTTTTTGGAAAACTAAAACATAGATCTAGAGGTGGTAAAAATATCAGATTTTATAAAAAAAATTTGTACTATGAAAAGAGGATGTCAACCAGGCCTAAAAATCCTCTTGTTTCTGTCCAATGTCCATATTCATATAAAGTACACTTTTGGAGGCATTTGATGAAAAGAAACTCATAAACATGAAAAATATAATGCTATTATACTTAATATAAAACTCATCCAATACATTATGTGTCTTTATGAAGATAGCTATGAAGACAAGAATCTAAATAAAACATTAACGG
The DNA here is from genome assembly GCA_025506515.1 of Flaveria trinervia. NCBI lineage: Eukaryota > Viridiplantae > Streptophyta > Magnoliopsida > Asterales > Asteraceae > Flaveria > Flaveria trinervia. Next base: position 59,673,874 of record CM046443.1, read on the forward strand.
CTCAACGTGTCTAACTAGTCAAGTGACATTTTCCAAACAAATTTTGTGGATGAGTTATGCAAGACCATATAGGGTCAGTAATCATGACCTCATGAATATATTGTGATTTTGGTTAGGATATTTCTTGACCAATCATACGTACAGGCTATTGCTAGAATTCACACGTGCATTACAGGTGGGTTTCACGACCCCATTTTACTTATTTTCCTTTTTGGGGGAGATTACATGCAAATTACTATTTTCTTGGACATATTTACTTGTCAATGATTTCACATGTTATATAAGTTGTTTACTTACCGTATAAAGTCCCCTGTTATCGGACCCTTAGTTTATTTCCGAAAGCAAGGTAATCATGGATAGTACTATTGGGTTTGACTACCCCCACCCGGGTTAATTACCCTAACCATGAATGGAGGTCTAAACGGGTGCATTATTAGCTTGTTCACACTCATGCTTACGGTAGGCATGGGCAGGGGAAATTTCTTACAGTTATGGTCTAGCTTTGGTTGCGGTACCTATATTATATTGTATAATTGTATGATCGACAATCAAATCATGGAAAGACTTGTGCTCCATTACGCTTTTTACTATTACTTTGAAACCTGTGAACTCGCCAACTTTATGTTGACACATTTTCTTGCTTGTTTTTCTCAGGTATTTAACATTTGCATCAAGTTAAGCTAGCTTGGTCCACATCACATTTAAGGCGATTCATGTTGTTTGGGACATTTATTGTTGTATTTGGCATGCTTTGAGAACAATTACATTAGCTCTACTACTTTCGCAATTCAACTCTGAAAACAATTATGTATTTTTAAACTTATTCGTAACGTATGTTACTAAACCATGTAGTGGTCGATCAATGACTATGGTTTCCATGATGTTCACGCCCCGAGGGAAACCGCCATGGTTGGGGGTGTGACACTATGACTATGGACCAACTAGTGGGCTTAGATACACTAGTATTAGTACACCTGATTGTCAGTCGTCTGTGTTAGATCACAAGTCTAGTTTAAATTCTTGTTTGTTTCTAGTTTAACAAACTCTGTTGTCTCATGTTCTCTTGACGGTTCTATTTCATCTTTTAATTCAGGTCATTGTGGTGATGTTTCCTCTTCTGATGATGTTTGTGATGTAACTCATGTGTCTGCTAAGTCAAATGAGCATATTAAAACCAATTGTTTTGAAAAATTCTTTGCTCATCCCATTCGTCTATTTCATCTATTCGTCTGAAACTTTGACCTGTTGGCATGTATGAGACTTTTAGTGACATTGATTCTAGTATATCTGAATATGATGTGGAAATTATCATTGATCATATTCTTACCTCATCACATCACAGACCTAGACACAAACCTCACTGTTTCAGTTGTGGTCAAGAGGATCATCTTGTCAAGAATTGTCTTACGTTGCTCAATAGACATCTTAATAGGAATTATTTTGGAAATAAATTAACAAAATTGGTTAATAATTTATTTTGCAAAAAATATACTTCATCCAAAGGTAAGGTGGTTCAATCATGGGTTCCTATTGCACCGGGTTAATCTGTTCTTTATTTCATTTCAAGAGTCATCCACTAAAATTGTGAACAGCATATGGCATGTAGATAGTGGTTGCTCCAAACATATGACAGGGCTAAAAGACTTACTAACCAATTATCGAATTATTGACGGAGGATATTTTGCTTTTGCTGGTGACAAAAGGGGTGGCAAAATGATTAGGCAAGGAGAAGTTACCAATGGTTCTTTAACCTTGCAAAAAGTCAACTATGTTCCTAAGCTGACATTTAATCTTCTGAGTGTTTCTCAAATCTGCGATAAAAATATTCCTGTCTTGTTTAAATCTCATAAATGTCTATTTTTAAAATCAGAGATTAATATTCCAGAAGAATTGATTATTATGCATGCTCCAAGAAAACATGGCATATATCTTCTTGTTATGAACTCTAGCGAGTCAAAGTCTACTGCAACTTGCCTTCTTTCTAAAGCTTTAACCTTTGAATCTCTCTTATGGCATCGTCGATTGGGCCATGTTAATTTTAAAATAATTAACAAATTAGTGAGAAACAATCTCGTGAGAGGACTTCCTTCAAAAGATTTTTCTGTTAACGAAAAATGTATGGCGTGTGCCGGGGGCAAACTACACAAAAAACCACATAAGCCCAAACTTGAAAACAACATAACTTGTCCTCTCGAGCTGTTACAAACTGATTTGTTTAGCCCAATTAGCATTAAATCTATTGCTAAAAAATCTTTTTGCCTTGTTGTACAGAAGATTTCTCAAGATATTCTTGGGTGAGATTCCCTACTCACAAAGGAGAGGTTGCTGAAGAATTACAAAATTAATTCTTTCTATCGAAACAATCAGCAAGAGAAAGGTTATGGGTCTGAGAAGCGACAACGGCACTGAATTCAAAAATTAGATTCTTGACTCATTCTGTACTCAAAAGGGGATTGTAAGACAGTTTAGTGCCGCCGGAACACCTCAACGGAATGGTGTAGGTGAACGAAAGAATCGCACTCTCATTGAAGCTGCACGTACAATGCTGATAGAATCTTCTTTACCCATTATCTTCTAGGCTGAAGCTGTAAATTATGCTTCATATGTTTTAAATCGAGTGTTGATTGTCAAGGATAAGATGAAGACTCTATATGAACTCTTTCATAGAAGGAAACCTTTAATTGACTTCTTTCGACCATTTGGATGTTCATGCACTATTCAAAAAACTCAATCACAGAAGACAAAGTTTGGTGCTATATGTGATGAATGTTACTTTTTCGGATACTCCTCTTCTCATAAGGCCTATCGCGTTTATAACAAGAGAACACGTATCGTTCAAGAGTTGTTCTATGTTGATTGGGAGGAGTCTAAGTCTTCTGATGTTCGATCTGAACTAGCATGGTTCTTTTACTCCGATACTGTGTTTAATTCATTCAATCTTCCAGCTTTCGACGATGATGCGTCCACTGCAAATGTTGAAACCAACATTATCTCTTCCACCACATCACCTTCCATTCCACTCCATCTGCAAATGATGCCACTTCAGCTCATGTTGGTTCATATTCTCCATTGCTGGATTCTTCTTCACCAACATCTCCTTCCTTATCACCTTTATCTACTCCCTCACAACCTATTCCCTCTATGTCTCCCTCATCTAATCCTACACAATCTGTGAGTGAAACTTCTCTTCACAGTTTTCCTTAAGACACCGACTACAAAACTTTGAAAGATCGTCCTCTTGATAATGTTATTGGATCTAACACTGATGGTGTTCGGATGCGGAGTCAATATGGTTTGATTAATATTTGTCTCTTTTCCTGCTTCATTTCTCAAACTGTCTCGAAAAAGGTGCACGCCGCTCTACTAGATCCATGCTTGGTGGAGTCAATGTAGTTGGAGCTTCAACAATTTAGAAAGCTTAAAGTATGGACCTTGGTTGACTACCCTCCCAACAAATGCCCAATTGGTACTAAATGGGTGTTTAAGAGAAAACCAGATGATCGTGGTGTGTGGTGCGTAACAAGTGTACACTGGTTGTGCAAGGTTAGGCTCAACATGAAGGGATTGACTATACTGAAGTCTTCGCTCCAGTCGCCCGTCTTGAAGCAATGAGGATCTTTCTCGCTCATGCTGCCTATAAACATTTCAAGGTCTATCAGATGGATGTTAAACGTGCTTTTCTTTATGGAGACATTATTGAGAAGATATTTGTGTGTCAACCACCAGGTTTTGAGAATCCTAACTTTCCTGATAATGTCTACAAGCTTGACAAGTCTCTGTATGGTCATCATCAGGCACCTCGAATCTGGTATGAGACCCTGACACAGTATCTCCTAAGCAATGGTTTCTCTCGTGGTACCATCGACATGACTCTCTTAAAAAAGGAAGTGAATGGTGAAATGCTTTTTGTCCAAGTTTATGTTCATGATATTATTTTTGGATCTACAAATTCAGTATTATGTCGGGAGGTCGAAGAAGTGATGCGTCAACGATTTGAAATGAGTTTGATGGGAGAAATGTACTTCTTTCTTGGTTTTCAAGTTGAACAAAAGCCAGAAGGAATTCTTATTCATAAGGAGAAGTATATTATGAAATCGTGAAGAAATTCAAGATGGACGACGTATCTCCTAAAATGACTCCGTTTACCGCTCAGACTTGTCTCACTCCTGATGAGAACGGGAAGCCTGTTGATCGTCATCTCTATAGGTCTATGATTGGTTCTCTCATGTATGTTACAGCCAATCATCCTGATATCACTTTTGCTATAGGATACTGTGCTCGATATCGTCAGCTCCAAAAGAGTCTCATGAAAAAGCTGTCAAGTGGATATTCCGTTATCTCAAAGGCTCATCTCGCTTAGGTCTATGGTATCCTTATGGTGGGAATTTTGATTTACATGCTTATTCTCATAGTGATTCTAATGGTTGCAGGTTAAACAGAAAATCGGTGTCCGGAGGGTGTCAATATCTTGGTAATTGTCTCGTGTCTTGGCAGAACATGAAGCAGACCACTGTCTTTCCAAGTTCTTTGGATACAACACCAAATGATTGATCACGGAATTAACTTCCTCCACACACCGTTGTTTTGTGACAACGAAGCAGCCATTGGGATTGCAAAAAATCCTATTCATCATTCCCGAACCAATATCGAAACTCGGATTCATGCAATTTGTGATGCCCAAGAAAATGGTTTTATCGATGTTATACCCATTGACACAAATAATCAAAAAGTAGATCTTTTCACAAAAAATTTTGTTAAATCCCGTTTTATGAATTGATCTCTATGCTTGGGTTAATATCCTTTTAAAAATTCGTTCTACTATAAAAAATTAATAATATATACAAAAGTAATAAATAATAAATTTTGGGGAGGGTATTTCTATAATGAGGGTATTAATTTTAGAAATGACAAGAAATGATTTTATATTCTCGGGATGTGGTATTTATTGCATGATTGGTATTTAAAATGAGAAATGATTGTATGATGCTGTTATTTGTTTCACATCTTCAAAAAAATGCTCAAACAAACAAATTCTGTAACGATATGCTTGATAGACTCATCCTGACAAATAAAGTAGACCACAACATCATGATTTAAATTAAAATATATGTTTAAGGATGTGTGGATTTATGTAATCATTTTAGCCTGCACAAAAACTGAGTCCTGACAAAAATTGGATTGAGAATTGATCTATCACCCACCTTAATGCAAATCAAATAAACCATATCCTTGGGCCATGATTGGTGTATTTAAGTGTCTTGTGTTTGTGCTTATCTCATCTGCTGTATGGTGGTACTGACCTGGAGCTCTCATCAACACATGATTAAATGGTCATCTCCTTTATTATACGTAAGTATAGACATGGAGCTCTCACTTTTTTTGTTGAAAAAGTTATCAAAATCATTCAAAGAATGTGATTAGATTCTGTTATCAATATGATCTCATTACCGATCGATGATCTACTTCATCTTTGTGCTATATTTATCTTGAGCATGTGATCTCCGATCTATCTTGAGCTCTGTTATGTTTTCTGGTTTTAATAAAAATAAATAAATAAATAAAATTTCAGGGAAACTATACTTTCGCTAAGTGTTTCGCTAGACGAAATTTCAATTTCGCTTAACATTCTCATTATAAGCAATGTCATTTTGATCTGAATTTCGTCTGACGAAATTGCATCTTCGCCCAGAGAAACTATTGTTTCGTCTGGCGAAACTATAGTTTTGCAGTATGCGAAACTATTTGCTATTTAAGTCCTTCTGTGAAATTATCTCCTCACACTTTTGCACTTTGGTAATTTCTTCCTTCTTAGGGCTTTACCTTGACCGATTCTGTGATTTTGTGATTTTGGGTTGTTGTTTATGTGTTTTGGTTGTATTCAGTTCATAAGTGAGTTTCGAACACGGGACATTCTTTTAATCTTGTTAATAATAACACATTCTAAGTCTATTTAATTGTGTCGCTTCGGTGTCTTCGCTGTTCATCCTGCGAAACTATCGTTTATCCGGCGAAACTAAACGAAAGTTCTTCACTTTTCAGCGAAACTGTGAGGTTATGCTGTCCATGCGAACCTAATAGTTTCGCCAGATTTGAACATAGGCTTGTACAGTTTTGCCCGGTCGAAACTTTCTTTCTTGTTCAGCATAATTGATTTGTTTTAGCTAGCGAACTAAATTTTCGCGTGCCGAACTGTCAGCGAATCTACATTTTCGCCGGCCGAAACTGTTAGCGAAACTATTCTTTTGGCAAGAATAAATTATTTTTTTATTTTATTTTATTCGTTTTTTCATTCCTTAATTTCTTATTCAACTTATCTGAACTCTTTCTGAGGATCATATGGCTAACTTAAAGTTCGATGAGCGGAATAATATTACTACTATTCTGGATCATACACATCCAAAGGCTGCTGGATTCATAGACTGTATCAGATGGCTTCAAAGATCACCCATAGCCTATGCCATATCTCATACCACTACCATTTATAATCATCTTATGAGAGACTTCTAGTGATCTGCAGAGTATGATATACGAGGAACTTCACAAAGAAATACTACTAAAGTCATTGATCAAGAAGTGACATCACTTTTGAGACCGTTTTGAGGATATTGAGACTAGACGAGGATTCTGGAGATGAAGTCACCATGACAGATTCTAAGGTGTTCCACGCCTTCAGAAGCATGGGATATGAGGGACCAGCCTTTGGATCTTGCAACGAGATCAAGAAGTCATTTATGTCCAAGGAGTGGAGGTTTATTGCTCATGTTTATATCATGAGTCTTGATCACCATAAAGGTGGATGAGACGGACTAAACATTGAGTAGGCGAAGGCAATGGTGTGATGCTGCAAAGGAGAGAAGGACAACAATGTCAAACTGATATTTGCTTGCATGGCTGAGAATGTGATGGCCTTGAAGAAAGACAAATGGATGTTATATCCTCGTTTTCTTCAGATGATCTTTGATGATCTTATACCTAATGTTCCAAAACATAGAGAGGTAAAGAGGATGGTACAAATGAACCCTCGCATTTTTGCTCATTGTTGTGCCATTTGCCATGATTTTAGTGGAAAGATAACCCAACTTTGGGAAAAAATGTATCCTCCAGAGCGACGGAGTTATATTAAATTCGTGGATGAATGAGAAAACAAAAGGGCTGAAGAATCCAGGGTACAGTGATGTGAAGCAACAAAGAAAAGAAAAAGATATGCCAAGGAGAAGGATTATGACTTTGAGGAAGACATTGCTCAACAAGCTGAAGAAATAAGAGTAGAGAAAGAAAGAAGGTCGAAGAAGAAAGCCGATACTGCTAAATCTAAGAGGCGGTCTAAACAGAAACACGAAGGATTCACTAAAGAAGGGAGGATAGAGGAAACCTTGATGAAGACATGATTCGAAATCTAAATACTTCTTTGGCAAATGAGCTGAGCATGATCAAGACTAAGCTTACAAACCAAGAGATTAGAGAAAAGCAAAAGGATGAGGTGATAGAGGGTATAAAAATGATGCTTGTTGATCAAAACCGATTACTGAAGAACTTATTTAAGGAGATTACACATCTGAAAGCTGCAGCCGGCCTGCCTGATCAACTAACTCAATCTAAGTTAGATGATCTGACTAACACTTCAAAGTACTCGTTTCTGTATCTGGGTACTTCATCCAAGGCAGGAGAGGGCACATCTGGTGCAACAACCACTAATGCTAGAGATTGTGAAACCAGAGCTGAGGATGTTGGAAGAGAGAATAAAGAAGAAAAATCTATGAGGGGGGATTTGTTGAGATGGGTCTTGATGTCGAGAAAGATTTAGTTGGTGAATAAGTAATAAGAGAAAAGTGTGTGGAAAGAAATGTTGAAAAGGGGAAGGGGTTGATTGATGAAGAAGAAGATGATGAACAACTCATAGACTATGACTCTGAACCGGAGTTCCATGAGGTTGATGAGCGGCCTCCGATCTATGTGGCAAAGAAAAGGGATGATGCTGAAGATGTGTTTGAGATGGACAGAGCAGATTGGTTTGTAAAGGAGAAGGAACCACAAGAACTCACTCCCTTATTCCAACATTTGGGAGGGTTGAGTAAACAGGAGGCCTACAAGAAGATTATTAGCTGGGCTTACAATCCCGGGCTAAAAATGTTTATGATTAAGAGGAGGGGAGGTCATATCAGTTATTTGAATAAGGGGAAGGCCTCTAAGTCCTTGCCCAAATGGGACCTTAGGTGTCTGGCAGCTCTACCACTTCTCAATGCACATTTGAGCGAGAGAGCCACTCTTCTAATGAAAGAAATACAAAACTGGCTTAATGACAATTTCGAATCATTTGGTTACATGAAGGCAGAATGAAGAAGGTCAAAGAAAGACAAGGACTGGGAAACAAGAAATGGGTGAATTGTACTGAGAATTAAACCGCCAAAGACAGTTAACAGAGTGAGATTATATGATCCCCTTCCCCAACAGCTATAGGATTTCGAGAAATGGTTCTATGATCATAATACTGGGGAAGCTGTGATTAGGGTGAAGAATGGAAAAGAATTTAATGTTTTTGATCCTATGGAATTGTTTAGCTTCTGTGACAAAGATTTATTGGTGTTGTGTGAAAATCACATAAAACGCAGGGGCTAGAGATGAGACTCGGAAAGAAGCTAGTCTTTTTATGAATGTAGCCAACAAGTTAGCTGAAAGGGTAAGGGCTCAAGATAACCTTAACATGGATATTCAATATTTGGCAAAGCAGTCTGAGAGGGCTAGTGCTCATCCTGATAGAGCTAGTGATGTAGGAGGAAACCGTAAAGAATGAGGTGCTGAAGCTTTAGAGGGAGCTATTGCAGGAGATGATCAAGATTAATCTAAAGCAATAAAAGACACTCGAGCTGCAGAGAATAATCAAGTCAAGTGAAGATGGTGAGGTCCAACCTAGGGGGAGTATTGAAGATTTGTGTAGGTTGGACTCACCATTAGTTTAGTTTGTTTACTTTTAATTGGGATAGGTCTTTTGTTATTTTTCTTTGGTAAGTACTTAGATTTATGTATTTTGATAGTCTAGCGAAACTGTGAGTGAAACTATAAGTTCGCTCACAGTTTGCTGTTTTGTTCGCTTGATGAAACTGTGTTTCGCCTCGCAAAACTATAGTTTCGGCAGTACAATTTCACTGACTGCGAAACTATAGACTGCTATATATTTTTTGTTTCTTCTCTTCGTAGGTAAGTTTGCAAAAACCCTAATCGATTATCATTGTTGCAAGTTACCATTTCAAGCTGTTAATACATAGAATTATCCTTGTGCTTTATGTTATTGATTATCATTGATCATTGTCTTATTATGAATGGTTTCTCATTGAGTTCAATCCTCTTTCATATTGTTGTTTAATGTATTTGTTGTATATTGAATGATTCTTAATATCATATGCACTTTGTACTATCACATGGAGCAACAGTACCCTTCCTTGAACGAAAGCCACTGTGTGTGGGGGATTCCCTAAATAGATCTATCCACATAAAACAAGCGGTTCATAAAAGAATTAATGATCATGAAATAAGTATGAGCATGTAACCATAATCCCACATACAATCACCAAGTAAAGCACAAATATAGTTCATAATGAACCGAGCATGTTTCACCCCAAAGCAGTAGTAAAAAAGGGATCACTAGAACTCACCTTAGGTGTTAAGCCAAAAATAAGTCTTCGTGCGCCGGGATTATCGCAGGTCTAGCACCCTAACATGAATATATTAAGTGATAAGCTACTTCTCTAAAATTATTTAAGGTGCAACAAGTGTGTCAAAAAATTTAGTTGTCGGATAAGACTTTTATTCCGTGAGGGTTTGTATGAAAAGTTTCCTTTTATGGAAAGTCATGGTTTCTCATATAATTTAGGATTTTACATCATTAAGTTAAGGATATAGGGTAAATATACTGTTCAAGTGATTATTAGTCTCATAAGAGTCGGTTATGAAGTTTGGTAAAACTTTACAGTTTAGTCCCTCAAGTTTCAAAACTGATAGTTTCCACCCTCAAGTTTGGTTTCTTACCCTTTATGGCAATTAAGACCAAAAATCAGGTTCTTAGAGTAAAAATTGACTTATTATTGAGTAAGGGTTCCAAATTTTCACAATATGGATCCGGTTTAAAACCTATGCGTTTAATGTTCCCGGTTGCGGTAAAACCGGAGAGTGTTAACGGTTAATTAAGGATTTCCGTAAATTTGAGTCTTGGACAAGTAGGTATCATCTTAAGGATATTTTTATAAGTTTGATGTCCTTTAAATGTGAAATTTTGCCTCTAATAGTTGAAAGCCTCGTTTTTACGTTTAACCCGTTAAAACGCGTTTTCAACAAATTTGACCATTTAAAAGCTTATTTGACCAATATTTCAAATCCTTTAAGTCTTTTAACACTTAACTTGCTGAAACGACATGGTTTTTATAAATCTTAGCTTTAAACCCCTTTTTCTTGGATTTTTCTGAAAAATGACACTCGGTTAATACCCGTTTTTAGTTAAACTCCATTTAACTTACCTTTCTGACCATTTAAATTACCCCTTGACTCCAGAACACTTTATTAACAATTATTAAGCCTGAATACTTTTTAAGATGGTTAAAATCTGTTGATACATGTATGTCCCTAGATCATGATATGTGATGTAATAGATCTTGTTTGGTATGATTAATGAAATGATATTAATAGTTTGTTAGTTATAATGTTTAATGTTTCATTAATGTGTCGACATTGAATTGCTTAATTAGGTTAGTGATTGCTTGATTGATTACACATAATGTTTATTAATTAATACACAATACATTCAAACTTAAACATAATAAAGTTCTCATGCGAATGGATCATGCGAATGAACCATACGCATGAATAACTTCACACAATTGATTCAGTCGCGCGACTGAACCAGGAGACTGGATCAGTCGTACGATTGTAACATAAGATTGGCTCAGTCGCACGACTGAACACTCAGTCATACGAATGAATCAACCGCATGGTTCAATCGCACGACTGAACCAAACTAATGGTTCAGTCGCACGATTGAATACCACCAGCCTATAAATACAACTCAATTCGTGTAAACAGGTAGCTCTCGAAAAATTACGATTCCAGACGTACCCTAGCCGTCCAGAAACCTTCCAATTCGTTCTCCAAGTTCATAGAACACATTAGATCGATTCCCAATCGATTTCTAACGTTAGTTTCAATTCTTGATTGATTCTTCGTGTGTTCTCACTCATTGGATCGCCAATCAAATAGGATTCCGCACTATTTGATCTGGTTTACACGTTAATCTCTAGGTATTTCAGTCAAAAGCAGGTCCTAACAAGTGGTATCAGAGCTATTGGCTTGATTACGTGTGATTCAATCAAGATTGAATAAAAAGTTTATGTTTTTTCACTAAAAAACGCAATCTTTGGTGTCAAAAGTGATCTTGGACGTTCCCTGCTCATCAAAGTTTGGTTTCTACGGACTTAGGCAATTCAACCTTGCGAAAGTTTGAATTTTTATGGCTAAAACACGTTTAACCTAGAAATTTTCGCATAACAGCAGCTTCAGTCGCACGAGTGAGCCATTCGCACGACTGGACTCATTCGCATTGCTTAGTCGCACGATTGGACATAGTTCGTATCTCCATTCGTACGATTGAACCGTTCATACGCATCTGACTCATTCGCACGACTGAGCTAATCACTTAGTTCAGCTGCATGATTGAACCAGTCGTAGAGTTCATACGCACGACTGAGTGTTCATACGCACGCTAGTCCATTCGCACCTTTAGTCGGCTGACTCAAAATTGCTTATTAGACTTAAAGTTATTTACAATGGAAGATCAAATGTCAGCCTTTGCTGCTGGTAAGGACTCTAGGATCCAGAACCTGCTGTTACTTGAGAGTGAGGTGGGTAATCATAATAAACACCAAAGCTTTTAACGTTAGATGAGTTTCCCCACTGGAAACAACGTTTTGAGATCTACCTAAATGGAGTGGATCCGAATCTATGGGAGGCCATCGAGATTGGATACCGGTGGGAGCCGATGGAGTAAAGTTAACCTTAGGAGGGATGACCGACACGCAGAAAGTCAAATATAATGCAGAGAAGAGGGTCTATGCATTGATTACACAGTCTATCCCTAAAGAGATATTCCACCAGTACTCAAAAAATAAGCAGTCCAAGAAACTATGGGATGAGCTGGAGAAGAGGTACGACGGGAATGCCTCGTTGAAGGCAATCAAGGCTAAGGAGTTAAAGAAGGAATTCGACAACTTCTCATCAATGGGAAACGAGAGTTTGGACGATGTTATAGAAAGATTCTACCATTTGATGAGTGAACTGCATACACATGGAGTGGCTACTACCATGGAAGAGAAAGTTAATAATTTTGCAGATGGATTGCCTGAAAAATGGGTTTCATTCGTGTCTAATCTTAGACAGAATGGAATGCTGTCAAAACTGGATATAAATGAATTCATTCTGAAGTTGCAAGAAGAATCACTTAGAATGAAGTACAGAGCTCAGAAGTCTACGTACAATCAAAATCCAGCTTTATACAATGCCACTCCTCAAGCTAAGACATCTGGAGAACCCTTTAGACTGCATTCGTGTCTAGCTCATCGAGTCCTACACATGCACCTGCTCCAGGTTCAGAAACGTCAGGGTCTTCTTGTACCCAATACATTGGATCTAAAGCGAATGCTACTAGACTGAAGACTGAGAACCTCGGTAATGTGACTGTGGAAGTAGCTCGAGAGCACATGGATCTATTAGCAGCAATGGTCCATTCCTATGATGAACTAGTTCCTGGAAAGTTTGGAAACTGCCATCTGGCAGACGAGGACTATGAGCAGGTGGACGAAATGGAGCTTGAGAGAATGGATATAATGTGGGCCTTAGCAAGTGCTGTCCGGAGGGCAAGAAGTTTGTGAAAAAGACTGGACAGAACTTGGTTGCTACTAAGGATACCACCTTTGGCTTCAACAAGAGTAAAGTGACCTGCTTTAACTGTGGTGAGAAGGGGCACTTGAAGAGAGAATGTGTGAAGCCAAAGAAGACTGGGAACGGGAACCCGTTCTCATTCTTCACTCGTCTAGACAAACAAACTACCAGTTCTACTTCCTCAAACAAGGACTCAAAAGCCTTGACTGCTCATGATGATGAAGGACATGATTGGAGTTTTAGGTTTGTCTCACCAGGGGAATCAAACATTGCAAATGTAGAAGATATTGACAGTGATTCGCTAGTGAAGGAGATCTAGCAGTTGAGATAGCAATGTCACATAGTGAAGAAGCAACTGCGACCGAGATCAGTGACAAGCCAAGAGTGGAGACTACCATGTCAGAGACAGAAAAGACAGAAGCAAAAGAATCAGAATCATCTGATACTGCATTGATGGCAAACACTTATGAATCTGCTCAGGTAAGTACTACTGACACAATGTTTAATAATCATGCTTGTTCTGATTGTGATGCCTTTAGGAATAGCATAGATGCTAAATTTGCAAGGTTATTAGATCATAATGATAACTTGATAAAAGATTTGCATCTATGCATGGATGCTAATAGGGTACTAAAACAAAGGAGCTCAGTTATAAAGAAAAGATAGACCTTTTGACTAAACAGCTTAGGGAAACCGAAGTAGTGCCTTAATCAAGCTAATGACATTAGGTATTATCTAAACTCCTAGAAGACACTAAGAAACAAAAGGCAGTTCTAGAAGTAGAAGTAAATTCACTAAAACAGAAACTGCATAGTTGGACTAGTTCGTCGCACATAGTCCAACACTTAGTAAAAGAAAGGAACAACGGGGAGGGACTGGGTTATAAAGTGGTTCCGCCACCACCTGAGACTTTGATGAACACTAAAACTAGACCTTTAAGTAGTAATCCCATCAAGGATCATGTAGTGTCTACTCCTCTTGTTCGTGATCCAGATTCCTTATGTTCATCTATTGACACTGGAAACAAACAAAAGGAGACCACTTCAAAGGCAAAGGGTAAATTGCCTTGTGTTAATCTGGAAAAGAAATTTGAAAAGGTTAACTTAAAGTCAAGTTCAAACAAAGTCAAATCAGAACCAAAAAGGGCTTCTAAGGATAATCTTTCACATACCTCAAGTCAAAGACCAATTAACCAAAAAGAAAAGGATGTCAAACAGGTTAATCAGTTAATTTTGTTAAACCAGTAAACACATCAAAAGAACCAGATTCAAAACCTAAAGTGAGTGATATTACTAGAGTGTCACACACGTCTCCACAAAGAAAGTTTAATCATAAAGTTGATAGCAGGGCGTGCTACAACTGTGGAGAATGTGGACACATTGCTTCCTACTGTACTTATTATCAGACACCTAGGAAGAAGATTGAACTTCAGGACTCAAAACCTAAGTCTTCTAAGAGAAGCTCTTTAACTCCACCTAGAAGGACTAGTGAACAGAAAGTTCAATCCGTTAGCCAGTCGACTGTGTATCACAAACAGGCTTTGCACAAATCTGGCCTATGGAAAGAAAAGTCGACCTCTGTGACTGATAATGATGACAAGAAGGAACCTGAGCTACCCTCACCTTCTAAGGATCAATGGGTTGAATTTATGATGTGTGATGCCTCTGGGAAACCCAAGCCAGTAAAGGCTTGGGTTCCTAATCTAAACTAATCCTTTACCTTGTATGTGCAGGTTGTTCAATACAGTGCTGAAACTAACACGTGGATAGTAGACAGCGGAGCATCCACGCACATGACAGGAAACAGAGCCCTTTTATCAAATGTCAGACAAATAAAAGGAGGGCATGTTTCGTTTGCTGGAAACAAGGGAGGATATATCACTGCTCAGGGAGAAGTTGGAAATCAGAAAGTTAAGTTTGATAGGGTGAACTACGTCCACCAACTTCAAAACAACTTACTTTCTGTTTCACAAATATGTGATAAGGAATTTAAAGTCATCTTCGACAACAAGAGGTGTTACGTACTGAAGAAAGACTACGTGATCCCAGAGGACCAAGTTTGATGACTGCTTCAAGATATAAAGATCTTTATGTCTTAGATCTGTCAACAGCTTCTACAATGGATCATGAGGTTCAGTGCTTTCTATCCAAAGCTACTGAAAAAGACTCAATCTCCTGGCATAGGAGAATGGGACACATCAGTCAAAGGAAGATGAATCACTTGATTCAGAAGGATCTGGTGAGAGGTGTAAATGTTAAGAACTTTCAGCTTCCTGATTTCTGTATAGCTTGCAAGAAAGGTAAACAGACGAAGAAGTCTCATAAGGAAAAGAAAGTAAATCAATAGAACTTCCCTTGAACTTCTACACATGGATCTGTTCGGTCTAGTCAGTACAAAGAGCATTGGTTCACCGATGACTACTCAAGGTTCACTTGGGTAATGTTCTAAAATCCAAATCAGAAACATTTGAATCATTCAAGGAGTTGGTAACCACACTGGAATCTCTCTACAAGCTGAAAGTTAGACAAGTACGCTCAGACAACGGAATGGAATTCAAGAACCATTGGATGGAGGAATACTGCAAGGAAAAGGGGATTGTGCATCAATTCACTTCTGCTTACACACCTCAGGTGAATGGCGTTGCTGAGAGAAAGAACAGGAGCTTGATAGAGACAGCACGGACTATGCTGGCAGACTCGAAACTGCCTATCCAATTCTGGAATGAGGCAGTGGCAAATGCATGTTATACACTGAATCGAGTCCTGATAGTCAAGCGCCACAGAAAAACATGTTACGAGCTACTACAAAGACGCAAACCGAACTTGGAGTATCTCGAACCATTTGGAGCGCCGTGCATACTCTGAAGAAGACACAAGAAGGGAAATTTAGCGAGAAGGCAGATGTAGGCATCTTTCTAGGATACAACATACCTAACAAGCGAGTTTACAATAACTCAACAGGTCTAGTAGAAGTTTTGTGTAATGTTGATGTTCAGCGATTCACAACACCGCCTACTGGCAAAGGACCTGCCTACTTCTTTGACTATGATGAATTCTTCAAGTCCTTCCACATTCCTCTCTCTCCCTCGGATGACGAATTAGCTACACGAATGATGTATGACAGCTTGAATCCACCAACATCTAGCTCACAAGGAGATTCATCTACTCATTCAGGGGGAGTAATCGACGACAGTGAACTCCTCTGAAAATGAAGCTGAAGAAGATACCCAGACAGTCAGGAGGAACAGGTTCCGGTTCCTGAAAGTCCACAAGCATCTACCAGTGGTGCATCTTCGACGTCAGAGCCTCAAACTCCAACTACCTCAGATGAAGAACCTAATGTTCATCATCTTGGCTCTGAGGTAGCTGTCCCTACTACTCAAGAATCACGTCTAAATGTTTATCATCCCTTAGACAATGTCATTGGGGATGTCCGATCAGGAGTACAAACCCGAAATCAGCTATACTCAGCTGACTATGCCTCTGTTATGGAAAAGGGATATATTCATGATGGTGCCTATCGGTGTTTTGTCTCGCAGGTTGAGCCAAAATATGTTAGTGAAGCACTAAATGATGAGGCATGGGTGAATGCAATGCAAGAAGAACTTCTTCAGTTCAAGAAGTTAGGTGTATGGTCTCTGGTTGATAGACCTAAAGGTGCTAAGGTCATTGGCACCAAATGGGTTTTGAAATGCAAGAAAGATGACCAAGGGGTCATTATAAGGAACAAGGCTCGACTGGTTGTTCAGGGATTTCGCCAAGTAGAGGGAATTGATTACAATGAGGTATTTGCACCCGTGGCAAGGATGGAAGCCATTCGTATCTTCCTTGCCTATGCATCGTACATGAAGATTAAAGTCTATCAATTAGATGTGAAGAGTGCATTTCTTCATGGGGAAATTAGAGAAACAGTTTATGTCAGTCAACCCGAGGGATTTGAAGATCCTTATCATCGGGATAGAGTCTACAAGCTCGACAAGGCTTATACGGGCTTCATCAAGCTCCAAGAGCTTGGTATGAGAAACTCTCGACTCATTGTGAAACACGGCTTTCGCAGGGGAGTCATTGACTGCACGCTGTTCATTAAAGAAAAAGATGGCGACCTACTGCTCGTACAAATCTATGTTGATGACATAATTCTTGGTTCAAAGAACGAAGAGTTATGCAAAGAATTTGAAGCAGTTATGCAAAAAGAGTTTGAGATGAGTGCTATGGGGGAGATGAAGTTCTTTCTCGGGCTACAGGTGGATCAAACACCAAATGGGATCTTTCTACATCAAACCAAGTACATAAGCGACATTCTCAATCGTTTTGACATGGAGAATGCATCTGCTGCAGGTACTCCACTGGCTACGAATCACGACATAGCCCCTGATGAAAATGGAGATCTTGTGGATGCCACGATGTACGAGGAATGATTGGATCCCTCATGTATCTCACTGCCTCTAGACTGATATCATGTATGCGACATGTTTATGTTCTAGATATCAGGCTAAACCTAAGGTCAATCATCTGATCGGCGTCAAAGGATTTTCGCTATCTAAAGGGTACACCCACACTAGGGTTGTGGTATCCTCATGATGATGATTTTGAGCTCACGGCGTATAGTGACTCGGACAACGGAGACTGCAAGATGAACTACAAGTCACATCAGCAGGGTGTCAATTCTTTGGGAGAAGATTAATTACCTGGTAGTGTAAGAAGCAGACATCGGTTGCATTGTCAACCTGTGAAGCTGAATATGTTGCTGCTGCAAGTTGCTGTTCACAAATCATCTGGATTCAACAGCAAATGCGGGATTATGGTTTAAAGTTCCAGTCTACTCCTATTTTTGTAGATAACTCTGCTGCAATATCACTTCATACGAGATTGTTTCGAAAAGAACTTAATTGATGTGGTAAAAATTAATACTGATTTTCAACGCGTTGACCTCTATACTAAAGCCTTTGATAAACCACGTTTTCAATATGTGCTAGAGGTCAACGGAGTTAAAAAGAGAAGTGATGTTATTCCTGATGATGATCATGTGTAGTCCGATGTAGTTCAGTTAATTTTCTTTTTTATTTTATATTATTGTTTATATTAGTCTGTTTAAATTAAACTCATGTTATTCTGCTGTTTTATTAAAATCCTAAAATAATTAAACGAGGTTGATTTTCGTATTTTAGGGGGAGAATAAGTCAGCAAACAACATTAAAAAAGGGAAACCGAGGGAGAAGGAGTGGAAAGTGATACAAGGTAGATCGTATCTGTGATACCGATTCATACCTTTGGAATATGATAGTACACAGGAACAAGTCAAGAGGGACTTTAAAATCCACTTAGAAAAGATGAAACAAAAAATTCAAAGTATAAGTCTATGTAGTCTAAGCAATATAAAAGGGAAAATGATAGAAAAACAGGTAATCCTAAGGTAACACAATGAGAGTAGACCTAGAGGCTGCTAGACCACAATTGATATATCGGTAGATTCAACACAATAGATGATTAGACCGGACTGGTGATCTCAAGATCAAACTAAGTTGTTCAACTGACTGTGGGCTTCCATCACTGGTTAACACAATCAATAATATTCCAATAAGGGGTAATGAGCATGGAAACGCCACAAATGTGTGCGGATGACCATAAATAGAGGAAAGCACGAAAAAATTTAAAGAAAAATGCTATCAAGCTAATGACCTATGTTGTTGGTGCATTTGGTGCAAAATAAAAGCTGCTCTAACAAGGAGATAGGCTGTGTGCCTCTCTGTTGTGCGATGGCACTGACCTGAGGATAAGCATAACCTAGATATTCTAGAATTCATTGTTGTTTGCCGCCTCTTTGCTGTGCGATGGCACTGACCTGAGGACTGGTTCTCTATATGAAAGACCTAAGAATAGTCTCTTCTTGTAACAATACACGTAGACCGCTCAAAAGCTCCTGAGGGATGTTGATTACCATATAAGTGTGGGATCCACAAATGTTCGTTGAATTAAATAAACCAAAAACAATCACCGGTTTGAGTCAAGAGTCTGTGTATGGATTTAAGTGGACAAACATATTGACAATCATTGTGGCTGCAATTCTTGAAAGTTCAAATCAATGTGTAATCTAAGAGTTCCAGTATGATTCCCTAAAGCTGCTGATGACTCTGGATGAACACCAAGAATTGAGCATTGAAAGAGTTTGATAACAAGTCCCAAATGATTTGATGTTTCTGTATGATTCCAAGATTGAATTGGTCCAGGTTGTGGTCAATCTAAGTTGAAGATTTCGATTCCGGAACCAAATCCGTAGATTTCCATCTTAGGGTTTTATCCTCACAAAAGTTCAAAAACAAATCTTATTTGTGTAGTAGTTTAAGTTTCTATGTTAATCTTTTAGTGTGTGTGTCTGTCGGACTACATCAGGAAAATCAGAATGGAATTAACTCACCGAAAGGGTCATGGCTGAGATGGCCACATGTTTTTCAAAGTTTAAAGAGTCACGTCTGAGGTGACTGATTTGTTAAGAGCTTATAAAGTAATTGTCAAAAGTTAAAAGGTCATAAAAGTAAAATGTTCAAAATGACTGTAAACTCACTAAGTTGACCCATTCGCACGATTGGATCATAGTTATGGACCAACTATGCGAATCCCTCCCAATCGGCCGAATCGGCATGAGAATGATCCTTTCGACCGAATAGAAGGGGGAGAATGAAGCAGTCGACCGACTGAGGCTCAGTCGGTCAACTGAAGATGCGAATGAAAGAGACCGAATGAGGCAGTCGACCGACTGAGACTCAGTCGGCCGACTGAATGCGATTGACTAGGCCAATCGTACGACTGAGACTCGGTCACCCGAATGAACTGAGCGAATGAGTTCAGTCGGCCGATTGAACTTAGGTTCAGTATTTAAGGGCTCAGTCGATCGCATGTTCCTCATCACACCAAAATCGCACCCAAATCGCACTCTTCCGTTACTCTGTCAAAATTGCTACAGATCCTGATTTACATTGCTGTTAAGTTTCTTACATTCGAGTGACAATTACAGGTACATTACTCTTTGAATCTTACCAAAATCAGAAGATTACCGAACCTACAATAGAGACACTCGATGAATCAAGAACCGAACTGTGAAATGACCTAATCACCTATGTAAATTAAGCAAAATGTTAAAATTGAGTTAATAGGTTATTAGTGACAAGTAGACGAGGTAATGGACCATTAAACACTGTTAAATGACTTAATTGGTCAAGATTCGACCCACAGGCGATCGAACAGTGGGGCAAGCGACTGGTCGTTCGAATGAACTCCAATCGCAGATTGAACCTTGCGATTGGGTCATTCGGCCGAATGAACCACCCGAATGAGTTCAGTCGGCCGACTGAACTAATCGAAGACTCAGTCGGCAGACTGAACTCAATCGCATGTCTCAATCAACCGAATGAACTCAGTCGCATGATTCATTCGCATGAATGAATCAGAATGGAAGTGAAACACTACACTTAGAAATGAATTCTGATGTATTATGTACTAATGATCATGTGTTTTGTGTTTCAGGAAAAATGACTGACAAATGGTCTCTTAATCCAAAGTACAACATCTGTGCCTATTTGGACCACACAACTCAGAACGAGGCCAAGTTCTCTGAGATTATAGCCTTCCTCAAACGCTCACGGATACATAAGGCTATATCTACACCGTGCACGCCTTACAAATCACTACATCAGGCATTCTGGGAGAATGCCTCAGTGGATCGCTCTCGTGAGCCATACAGCATCCGAAGCACCATTTTGGGTCAAGCTATAGACATTACCGCTACAGACATCCAGAGAATCTTGAGTTTTGGGATGACTATACTCACCCCACTAAGTTACATCCTTGATAGTGAGAGGGTGTTTCCTCCGAATCAAGTATGCGGGGGACATTAACTCGGGGTGCTAAATAAGAGCAACCTGTGCCCACAATACAAATATCTGGCACATGTGATTCTTAAGTGCATCGCTTCAAGAAGGTGGTTTCGATGACCTATCAGATTAGATACAGAATGCCTTCGTGGCTCTGGTGCTGAACCACCCTTTCAGCTTCTCTAATATGATCTTTGCTTATTGGTAGAGAACATTGAAACAAAAGGAAAGAAGGTTTTTGTATGTATCCAAGATTTCTTCAGATGATTCAATGAGAAGCTGCCTCAGCTCCCTAAGGAAAGTCACGATGCAGTGACTTTGGAACTTATGGATGACACTACTTTGGGTAGAATGGTGGTGTGTACCGGGGCAAGCAAGTTAAGCCCAGGCAAAGAGGCTGATGGGCCATTTAGCAGATGAAAGTTATGTGGCACCGGGGAGACGCCAATGGCGTCACGAGGACAGTGACTCCGACGTGGAGCCATTGTCCTACCTACTGATGATTCAGATGATGACGATAGTGGGGTGCCGGAGACAATATGCCTGTTCCACAGAGCGGCACTACGTCTGATGTCGTGCCTCCAGCATACGCCCCGGCTGCAGAAGTTACCGAATCAGCTGGGTTTCATCACGATTTTGTCCTTGAGACAGAAGGAGAAGAAGAAGAGTCAGATGAGGAGCCCTCACCAGGACTGTGGAAGTAAAGTGGTTCCCACAGTACATCGGCTTCGGGTGGTTGGTGAGCACCCAAGAGACTCTGGAGTGACAGAGACCGACCCGACCTATGTTCAGGGTCAATCGGCAGGGTCGGAGGGGGAGCATCCACCTCGAAGGGAACGAGGAGAAAACGGATGGCTCAACCCATGGGCAGAAACGTAAGTAGAAGCGGCGGTTGACCTTCATCACTACTACCTCAGCCACTACAGCCACTACCACCACCACTACCACCTCTTCAGACACACCATCCACCACCATAGCCACCACAGCCCCCACAGCAACCGCAGACACCACCAGACCGACCACTACAAGATAGATCCTAGCCACCACTACATCATACACCCACACTCACCACCACTATCATCCCGACCTGACCCGATATTCACCACAGCCACCACCACCACCACTAGGCACCAAACTGAGCCCTCAGCCTATCCCTCATTCACTACAGATCACCTCTACCGACAGTCAATGTAGAAGAACAGTTGTCGGCACTAAACAGAATGGTAATGCGTTTGCTGGCTGCCGATGAGGAAAAGGCCTCCCAAATCCGCCAGCTTACTGACCTGACTGCTGCACAATCTCACCAAATGCAGAGCAGCTCAGTGATAGAAAGGCAGGCCCGACAGATGATGCCCAGAGCAACGAGATAGCCATTCTCCAAGCTCAAAGTGTCACCTCAGGGAAGAAAATAGAGGAGTTGGAAAAGGCTAAAAAGACCATTTGCTAACGTTGAAAGGATCAAAGGAGGAGCCTTTAAAGATAAGGGATGGGGACAGAAATGATGATGATAATGAAGTGATGAAGACGATGATGATAATGAGAGTGAAACTGATGAAGAGAAAACCGAAGAATGGCATGAAGATGAAGACACTGACGAAGAGAAGCAGCTGAATCTTTCTCAGCTCCAGGGCCAAGAGAAAAGATCAAAGAACAGACAAGATCAGCCAGCTTCTGCTTCTGCACCTTCACGTGATGAGCCAAGTATTCAGGATAAAAGTAAATAGTAGATGTTTATGTATTATTTACTTTTGTATTCTGTATTGAAAAACCATGTATTAAATGTTTATATTAAGTTAATGCGTTTCATTTGATAAATTACTAATGATTTGAGTGTGAATGTGTAAATCAAACAGATCCAAAGTACAAAAGAGATGAGTTTGATATTGCTCCCCTTCAACAAGTCAAGTCTCAACTCATAATGATTCTTGATCTGCAAGGGATTGTCAGAAGGTCAGTGAGTTATACCCTGAAGAAGGGGAAATAATTCACGATCTATCAAACGAGCAACTGGCAGAAATTTTCAAGCTCAATCCTCATGAAATAGTGAAAGATGCTCCAATGTAATGCTACCTGTGATGACAAGCTAAATGACGTTATGAAATAGAGATAGAAGATATCACTGCAGAGCACTATCCTCAGTATGCTGACAATGAGGGTAATGTGGTTCCCAATTTGGGTGAATCCCTTGTCGGTGATACATTTGAGATGTTAGACAAAATGGAGCAAGAGTCAAAGAAGACAGAGGGAATGGCCCAAGCCGCAAAGGATGATGTTGATATCCGTAAGGCTGAATGGGCTGAATGTTTTAAAGAAGTTAGAGCCCAACGTGCTGCACGAAGAGGGACCCTACACCAAGCTCTACAGAGTCAAGAAACATCTTAAGGTGTCAGGCAGGATTATAGCATGGGCATATTTTGATGATCTTAACGTTTTGCCGTTAAGAGGGAGAAGGGCATAGAGTACTTTAGATTTCCACATGATCTAAAGACTCTACCAGGTTTTGAGCTCAACCAGCTGGCCAAATTGAAGCTGTTGTATGCTGACCCGAGAAAGATGTCAGGCTGGTTTGAGGCTGCCCTAAAGAAAGAGTACCACACCAGGTGGATTAACTTCAGACCTCAACAACCTACAAGGTATATTAGAAGGTCTGAGATGGATGTCATTACTCGAAAACCAAAGATTGTATTGAAGTGGAATCCTCCGCGCACAATGTCAAGAATCCCACTTGGGAAATGACAAAGGATTTCACACCACGCTTTAAGTGGTGGTACTACGATTGGAGAACAGCAGAAGCGGTCATAGTCCTAGATAAAGAGGGCGATATGGATACAATCAGAGTATTCTATCCAATATGGCTTACCAACTTGTCGGAAAATGATGTCTATACACTTTACAAGTGGCCTCTGTTCTATGATACGCAAGATATTTACATGCACTCCAGTTCCAAAATGTCATAAGACTTTGCTTCTCGTTTGATATTCACGCGGGAGTCACACAAGAGGACAAGTACAAGAAATATGAGGAGGTAATGAAGAAAACAAGACATTAGAGAGATCTAGGTCCAAGAGGGAGTTTGTTGATACATGTATGTCCCTAGATTGATATGTGATAATAGATCTTGTTTGGTATGATTAATGAAATCATATTAATAGTTGTTAGTATAATGTTAATGTTTGATTAATGTGTCGACATTGAATTGCTTAATTAGGTTAGTGATTGCTTGATTGATTACACATAATGTTTATTAATTAATACACAATACATTCAAACTAAAACATAATAAAGTTCTCATGCGAATGAACCATACACATGAATAACTTCACACAATTGATTCAGTCGCTCGACTGAACCAGGAGACTGGATCAGTCGTACGATTGTAACATAAGATTGGCTCAGTCGCACGACTGAACACTCAGTCGTACGAATGAATCAACGCATGGTTCAATTGCACGACTGAACCAAACTAATGGTTCAGTCGCACGATTGAATACCACCAGCCTATAAATACAACTCAATTCGTGTAAACAGGTAGCTCTCGAAAAATACGATTCCATACATACCCTAGCCGTCCAGAAACCTTCCAATTCGTTCTCCAAGTTCATAGAACACATTAGATCGATTCCCAATCGATTTCTGCAGGATCGTTCAAAGGTTTGAACACAATACAACACAACAACACAATGAGAAGATTAACTAAACTTTAAATAACAGTGAATAGGTAACCAAAAGTGATACAGAGAACACAAGTAAAGCAAGAGACAGAACAAGAGAGTAAGTTTTCAAGGGAGCAGTATATTGCTTTCTCAAGTTCTTTTACAAGGGTTACAAAGCATAAAGAAAGATACAAGAACTTGGAATACTTATACTACAACCTACAGCGGCTATACTATGAAAGCCAGCTGGATACAATTGACTAGACACTAACAAAATCAATTGTAGAACAAAAGGCATATCTGCCTTTTGACCTTATGACTATGACATGCCATAGCTCACATCCTTATACATTACAAAAAGGATAAAGTACATAAAGTGGAAAGTTTCAGACTCAAGACCTCAATGTACAGTTACCAAAAGCATGGACCTTTTCACCAACTCTTGTAAGTTGGTGACTTATCAGAGACGCAGGGAAAAGGTGCTTTATGGAACAGTACATCAGATAAAGCATGTGTACTAAAAGTCTTCGGAAGAAATCTGTCTTCATAAGGTGAAGCTTCGGAAGACTTTGTCTCTTCAAGCTTCGGAAGACTTCATGTTAGGCTTCGGAAGATATTGGTCTTGGCTTCGGAAGATATTACACTTAGAGTATTTTCTAATGCTTTGTGTAATTCTTCCAAAGCATTCTTCACTTCAGTACTTAGTGCATGTTGCTGAAACACTTAGGCAGTTTCGGGTTGCATCAGACTTCAGGAATCCTTACAAACTCCCCCTAGGCTGATGCTACCAAAACACTTAGAAGATCTTTAAATGTTTGTAGTCTTCAGAATAATCAAGACCATCCTTTCTTCATTTGATGGTCAGGATCATCAAGACTCTCATAGTATCTTCTCATTTCAAAGAGATCATGCAGAGGTAAGTTGATTATGTCTTGCCATGAGTAGACATTTCAACACCTTGATCTCTGATAACATTCCATCTTTCTGGATTGGTAGAGTAAGTCCAGGATAAGATGGGTGTCTCAGTTGCTAGAGGAGCCACTTGCATAAGAGTTGATTGGGCTGCCTCATCATGCACTTCCTCAGGTTGATCTGATTCAGCCTGGGGTGTAGAGGTAGATGACTTTGGCTTCTTCTTTTAGTCTTTGGTTTAGAGGCCATTTTCTTCTTCCTCTTAATGTCTTTAACTGAGAAGACTGGTCTGCAGCACCATGTTGATCATCAGTGTCTTTCTCAGTTGGGTGTTCCTCCTCACAGGTTCAGAAGGAGAGGGAGTTTGACCCTGTCTTGGATCAGAAGATGAAGTTTGCTGAGGCTCAGCTAGAGGTTCTGGTTCAGGTGTCTCTGGTTGTTCAAACTTGATCCATTCAGGTGGGACTTGACTTGGAAGAGAGTGCAAGTCAATGAGTTCACCACTTTTAATCTTCTGCTTGATTACCCTTATATGCTCATCCATTGTAGATAGAGACATGGGACCAAGTCTCCTTCCGGAGAATCCATATGACTTCAAGAAGCTCATCATTCTTTGTCTGTCAGCAGACTTCTTTGCATTCTTTTGAATGATGGCTCTTGACTTTGCAGCTTCTTCCCTTAGCTTCCTTTTGGTTGTTTTTCTTTCTTTGACTAACTCAAGCTCAAGTTGCTTTAAGTACTCGAACTCAATGAAGTCATAGGACAGGGGAAGAAGTGTATTTGCCTGATAGAAGCCTGTGGCACTCAGGTAGTTTATCATTTTGATTCTATCCTCTTCTTTATCTACCTGAGGTTCTTGTGGAGCCACATCTTCCTGTGCAGGACTTTCTTGAACTGGAGAGAGAGTGGGAGTATGCTTGTGAAGTCTTTTCTGTCTCCTCTCCTCTTTGAATTGGAGAAGTAACCTTGCATCCTCTTTCTCCTTTATCTCTCTTGACACTTCCATGTCAGCCAGTTCATTCAACTCTTCTAAGGGGAGGGAGATGATTTCATCAACATCATAGTTCCTGGTCTGTAAATAATTAATCCTGACTGCCCTTTGTTCACATTTTGAGTATTTGGTCTGGGGGCAGCCCTGATTGCAGCTTGCATGAATTTGATGACCCAGAAGAACTTTCTCCCCTTAGCCTCCTTTTCCTCTCTCTCTCTTCCTCCTCAATTTCCTCAGGAGTCATTATCCTTTTCCCTTTGTCACCAACAGACCTTTATGACTCGGGTGGATTGAGGCTTGACCTTCATTGCTTGGTGTAGCTTCCATGCTGGCCAGAGAGAGGCTGAGAGAAACACCTTCACCAGCAGGTGTCTCAGATGGAGTTTGGACCTCTGCAGCAGTTGTTGATGGTGAGACAAGGGTCTCAGGTTCTGCCACTGGGCCTTCAGCCAAGGTTTCCCCTATGAAACTAATCTTAGGGTCCACCTCAGCATCCAGTTGACCGATGACATTGCCTGATTGCCTAAGTCTCTTCTTAGAGAGAACTCTGCAAGGATCCTATCTTGGATTCTTTGAGCCAGCCTGTCAGCTTGTCTAGATTTGCTTGGATTGACAAGTGGCATGTTGACTAAATCCAGTCCTTCATAGAAGCTCAGGCTTTGGAACTGAAAGACTTCTTGTTGGCCTTGAACTCTGTGAAGTATGAGGGCTCTTCTGTCATCATCATACCTCCATCTGATGATGTAGTTGCCAGTTCCATGTGGTGGAGATGAGACAGCCCTTGGTATACCTTCCTCAAAGAGACTCCTGATGAGAGAGTCTATAGAGTCCACATTAATGTGAACTTGAGGAAGTTGCTGAGAATGCACAACAGCAAGTGAGGATGGTGAGTCCTCTTTGTCCATTCTCTTTGAAGAACTCCCAGGTTCTGTGGTTGTGATAACTTTCTCCCCTTTTTGGTAGCATCACCCACTTGCATAGGTGAGCTGGAGGATAAATCAGTCACTTCCATAGGTTCTTGTGTTCCTGGTTGAGCTCTCCTTAAAGGTCTCTCAGCTAGTTTTTCCTGCAGATATGAAATCTGGAGTTGCTGATCATTGACCCTGTTTTGCAGGGTAGTCACCTGAGATTCCAAGTGACTAACCTTAGAGACTAGATAGGTGCATGTTTGTGACAATTTTGTACCTTTAGCCTCAAATTCCCCTCATCTTCATGAGAAGAATCACTGGGGGATGAGAGGATTGGACCAAAGTCCTCTCTCTTATCACCAGCTTGAGTTTCTTGGCTGCTGGTTTTCCTCTGCTCACTGGCAACCTCAGTTAAGATGCCAATGGGCTGAGTTGCCATGGTTGAGGTCTTAATGATGTAATCACTTTCAAAAGTGAGAGCCTCTTCCATATGGACATCCTGAACAGGTTCAGATGTGTCCACCTCAGTAATAGGTGACTGATGAGGGATAGACTGAGGAGAGTCAGAGGTACTCATCTCTCTTTGAGTAGGGGAGGAGAAGAGAGACTCATGGTACTCACTGAATCCTAAGTCTTCATCAGTGTAAAAGGATAGGTTGGGAATTGGTTGGTTTAGATCCAAAGGCTGGGGATGGTAGCTGTCCCCTGAAGGTTGTTCACTTGAGTGTTGAGACTCAGAGTGAAAGCTTACAGTTGTTGGGCTAATGAGCTCATCAGGTTGAGCTTGAAGAACCTCAGCCCTGATAGGTAAAGTAATGGGAGTGGTTTGCTCCTCAGGAGAAGTGGGAGCTCTGGAGTCCACTTCTTCCTGTAAGATTGAGGATTTGGGGGCCTGCACAGACTCAATAGCCTGAGCAGGGGTTCATTGGGATTTTCTTTTGTAGGTGATGAATATTGGAGGTTGTGAAGAGGGTAGGAGAGCAGTAGGTGTGGGTTCAACACTAGCTTGGACTGCTATGTTGTCACCTTGAGCAATGAGCTCTAACATTTTTGGGACTAGGGCTGTTTCCACCCCTGAGAAGCCTACAGCTGGCTTCTTCATAATTTTAAAGATGCCGGGCTTCATCTGTCCCAGTTTAAGAATATTGCCTGTTTCCCTCAACTGTGAGCCCAGTTCACAGTTAAGAATGTGTTGAACATATCTAGGAAACATGTAATATTCTAAGGAGTCTAAGTTTGCAAGTAAATTAGTATAAACAAATTGTGAATACCTGAACTTGACCCCCTGAACCATCCCATGAACTATAAAGGAGAGATCCTCAGGAATGGTCCCATCCACCATGCTTGTTTGATAAGCTGTGGATAACCACATGGAGCAGGTATTTCCACTGGGATGAGACTTCCCTTTCCTGAAGGTCTTTACAGAGAAATCTCCTTCATAGCCCATCTGCTCGAAGGAATGATTAACCGCTTCTTTTGGGAAGAACACTTCACCTGCTTCATCATCCAGCTGAAGATGTCGGTTGATGATGGCGGAGTGATGAAAATTGTTCTCCCCTGCACTGTGGCAGACAGTGCCTTCTCCCCATCCATAATGACCTCTTGGCAGGTCTTCCAGAATTCAAGCAAATGATCCTCATATAGAGGAGGATCAATGGTTAGGGAGGTGAAGTAGTGAGACAAAGACAAGAAACGGCAAACCTCTGAGAAATGAGGATCTTTGTCAGAGCATAACAGAGCAACCTGATTGTGTTGTCTGTGTAGCTGCATGGCAAAGTGAGGATCATTTCTGTGTGTAAGGTCAGCCATTGTGAGGTTGCTCAGAGATGAAGAGAAAAGAATGGGAAGGAAATTTCAGAGAGAAAGCTTTGGGTTTTAGGTATGGAAGAAAAGCAGATGATAGAAGAGGGGGAAACCGTTGGGTTTATATGAGAGAGAAGGATTTCAGATAAAGTTTAATGAAAGAGGATAAACTTTGAAATCCGCATGTCGGTCCCACCTCTAAAAGTAGTTTACTTTTTGCTCTAAAAGTAGTTTTCTTGGAATTCTAAAAGCTTCCGAAAGTAATTGTCTTCGGAAGTTGTGATTGAAAAAGCTTCCGAAGCTAAAGTGACTTCGGAAGAATTTTCCTGAGAGTCTTAAAGATTTATGCTTCGGAAGAGAAATAAACTTTGGATGCTTTGTATAAGAATGAACAAAGCTTCCGAAAGTAATTTTTTTTTGCTTCGGAAGGAAAAAGTCCTTAAAAATGAATAAGTGTCTAAGTAAGAATTTTAAGCTTCGGAAGATAAATTTTGATTTCTTCCGAAGGTAAAAATTCTTTAGACAGTCATTTATTTTGAAGACATTTTTTCTTCGAAGGTAAAATGTTATCTTCCGAAGTATCAGAAAATTTTCAAGAATCTATGGAAAGTCTTCAAAAGAGTTTTTCATTCAAAGAAAACATGAGCTTATGAAAGTGATGAACTAGACAACTTAGGACACACATATTTAAGAAGAAATAATTAGAATTAGTTTTAAGAAAAAATCTACTCAAAGTTAATCATCCCAATAGCTGATATCAGATACTTAAATCTCTGTTCATCAAAAGCTTTTGTGAACAGATCAGCATATTGTTCATCTGTGTGAACTTTGACTAGTTTAATTAACCCCTTTTCATAGTTATCTCTTATTAAATGATACCTGATGTGTGTGTGTGGTCCTTGAGTGCTGGACAGGGTTCTCAGTGATAGAGATAGCACTGTTGTTGTCTATGTGGATAGGAGTCTCTTTGAAGTTAAATCCGTAGTCTAGCATCTGATTTTGAATCCAAAGCACTTGAGCACAGCAGCTTGCAACAACAATGTATTCAGCCTCAGCAATTGATGCAGACACACAGGTTTGTTTCTTGCATTGCCATGAGACAACCCTTCCACCAAGGAATTGACATCCCCCAGATGTAGACTTGGCAGTCATGTTGCAGCCACCATAATCACTGTCTGTATAGGCATACAGATTGAAATTAGAATTCTTTGGATACCATAAACCAAGTGTTGAAGCACCTTTGAGGTATCTTAAAATCCTTTTCACAGTGATTAAGTGAGACATCTTAGGATAGGCTTGATATCTTGCACAAATACATGTAGCAAACATGATATCAGGCCTGCTTGCTGTAAGATACATAAGAGACCCGATCATAGCCCTGTATAAGTGCTCATCTACACACTCCCCCTCAAGATCTGGACCAAGGGAGTGGTTTCTGGCTATGGGTGTCTTAGCAGTCTTACAATCAGTCATGTTGAACCTCTTGAGTATATCTTGAACATACTTTGACTGACTTATGAAAATGCCATCTTCAACCTGCTTCACTTGAATTCCCAGAAAGAAATTAAGTTCTCCCATTAAACTCATTTCAAATCTATCTTTCATCAGCTTTTCAAAGTCTTTGCAGAGCCTTGAATTGGTTGAGCCAAAGATGATGTCATCCATATATACTTGAACTAGCAGAATGTCGTTTCCTTGTCCTTTGATGAAGAGAGTTCCATCTATAGTACCTCTCCTGTAACCATGTTTACAGAGATACTCAGACAGTGTCTCATACCACTTCCTGGGTGCCTGATGCAGCCCATAGAGAGCTTTGTCAAGCTTGCAGACATAATCAGGATGATCAGGATCTACAAAACCAGGTGGTTGTTTGACGTAAACCTCCTCATCAATCACTCCATATAAGAAAGCACACTTTACATCAAGTTGGTAGACCTTGAAGTCTTGGATGCAGCAAATGCCAGGAATATCCTAACAGCTTCTAGTCTAGCTAGAGGAGCAAAGACATCAGTGTAGTCAATCCCTTCTTCTTGTGTGTATCCTTGAACAACTAGTCTTGCCTTGTTCTTGATGATGATTCCTCTATCATCCTTTTTATTCCTAAAAACCCATTTGGTTCCAATGGTAGTCTTCCCATGAGGAAGAGGACAAAGGTTCCAAACTTTCTGCCTTTTGAATTGAAGCAGCTCTTGTTGCATAGCTTCAACCAACTTCCATCCTTTAGAGCCTCCTCAACTTTCTTTGGCTCTAACTGGGATAGAAAACAAGAGTGAAGACAAACATTTGCTTCATGGGTTTTCCCTCTTGTCTTTACCCCGGAGATAACATCTCCAATGATGTTTGTGGTAGGATGAGACTTGTGGATCCTTAGCTGAGGGATCACAGCAAGTTGCTGAGATAGATCCAAATTTGAGAAATTTAGATCTGGTCTTGAAGATTGATCCTCCACATTATCACACTTATCAAGATTAACTTGATCCAATGAGTGTGTGACATCATTGATGTTTATCTATGGTATGGTTGTTAGCATCAAGAGATTCTTGATCACTGTCACCATCACCATGTTATCTTCTGCAATTGAGATGTCTTTATCTGGTTGAGAAGCCTCTGAACTGGAATTTGAAGGCATGCCAGATGTATGAGCTGGATTTGTCATTGTTGTGCTGATAGAAACCTCATTTGCTGAAGTAGTTTCAACTGGAGCTGAAGGTCTCCCTAGCTCAAATCTTGGATCAGGATCACCTGTATTTAAATTTTCTGCAGATCCTGAAACATGCTCACAAGATTATTAAAACAGTTGGTAACTAAATCAAGATCAAATAGCCAATCCGGACCAGAACCAGCCATACTGGGAGTGTGCTCATTGAAAGTCACATTGGCTGACTCCTCCAAGTCTTCTATCTTTAACTTGTAATCATTTTCAGACTTTCTAAAAACAGATTTTAATATGTTTAATGACTCAAGGTCAGATCTCATCTCTAGGTTGTAGGACCTGTATCTATTTACTTTAGCAATGCATTCAGGGGAGCAAAGATGTTCTAATACCTTGGCTTCATCATGGTCAGCCATCAATGCTTGGTTTGGAGAAGCATCCTCCACCTGAAAACTCCAGTCAAATCCTCCCTCTTCAATAGCAACCGCAGCATGTTGCTTTGTCTTCTCAGCCTGAGGGGTATTGTTGGTGTAGTTTGGTCTGAGTTGTGTTTGAGCCCCATTTGCTCTAGGTGCCTTACACTCCCTAGCAAGTGACCCATAAGGTTACAATTGTAACATTTAACTTTGCTTTTATCCAGCCCAAACTACCACTGGTAGCATTGCTTGGAAATTTTTTTCTGTCCTCTTGTAGAACTTCTTGGCTCTGTGAGTGAGAAGAGCCATCTGCTGAACTATCTCCATGTATTCCAGGTCATCTGGATGGATACAGTCTAGGTCTTCAAGAGAAAAAAGAGATAATTTCCACAGCTTTCATCTGCAGACACAAAGGCTTGAGAAGAACTTGTCTCTTGGAATGGGCTTCCTTGAGTAAAGTTCTCCCTTGGTGTCTCTGGGAAGGTGATGAAAGGACCCTTTTGTGAGTTGTCAGGGTAGCATAGGAGATGATGTTGGGGTTCTATGCTGTCCCTTTCAACCACATGAAGGGCTGAACCCATTTGATTGTTAGAGTTGCCAGATGAACCTTGTAAGTTCATCTCCATCTGGTATCCACTGAGAATCCCATATAACTCTGTCAGAGTAAGAGTTTTAAGGTTCTCAGTCCTCTTGATTACCACACAATAGTGTGTCCATTGCCTAGGAAGTGAGGACATGAACTTCCTTACAATGTCTCTGTTCTCAAGAGGAACTCCTCCATCCACAAGGGTATCCACAATCTCAACATACCTGAAGTATTGTTGGGTCATGGTTTCACCTGCTTTAAAGGTGAAATTTTCAAACTGCTGCTTCAGAAGATCTTTCTTGTTCTCCTTGGCTTCAGAGGAGCCTTCATACATCAGCTTCAGTGCAACCCACAGCTGTTTAGCTGTCTTGCACTTCTTAAAACCTCTGTACACAGAGTTTGGGATAGCAGTCTGAAGAGCAGTCATGGCCTTCCTGTCAATCTCTACTCTTTTCCTATCTTCATCTGAGTAGTGGCCACATCTTTAGGAATCATACCAGCAACGGTAGCAGAGGGGGTGCTGGGTATGAAAGGTCCATATTCAACAGATTCCCACATCTTGAGTCAAGAGACCTGATGAAGCCTTCCATCCTCATGCACCAGGTGTCGAAGTCATCAAGAGTGATCAATGGGGATTTGTTCATGGTTCCAGTCTCCATATCAGTCTTTGAGATGGAAGCCATTTGAAAAGTTTAGTTTTGTGTGTGGGAGATCTTAAGATGGTTAGATCTTATATCACGAGCCTGAAAGCTCTGATACCAATTGTAGGATCGTTCAAAGGTTTGAACACAATTACAACACAACAACACAATGAGAAGATTAACTAAACTTTAATCAAACAGTGAACTAGGTAACCAAAAGTGATACAGAGAACACAAGTAAAGCAAGAGACAGAACAAGAGAGTATAGTTTTCAAGGGAGCAGTATATTGCTTTCTCAAGTTCTTTTACAAGTGTTACAAAGCATAAAGAAAGATACAAGAACTTGGAATACTTATACTACAACTACAGCCGGCTATACTATGAAAGCCAGCTGGATACAATTGACTAGACACTAACAAAATCAATTGTAGAATCAAAGGCATATCTGCCTTTTGACCTTGTGACTATGACATGCCATAGCTCACATCCTTATACATTACAAAAAGGATAAAGTACATAAACTGGAAAGTTTCAGACTCAAGACCTCAATGTACAGTTACCAAAAGCATGGACCTTTTCACCAACTCTTGTAAGTTGGTGACTTATCAGAGACGCAGCGGAAAAGATACTTTATGGAATAGTACATCAGATAAAGCATGTGTACTAAAAGTCTTCGGAAGAAATCTGTCTTCATAAGGTGAAGCTTCGGAAGACTTTGTCTCTTCAAGCTTCGGAAGACTTCATGTTAGGCTTCGGAAGATATTGGTCTTGGCTTCGGAAGATATTACACTTAGAGTACTTTCTAATGCTTTTGTAATTCTTTCGAAGCATTCTTCACTTCAGTACTTAGTGCATGTTGCTGAAACACTTAGGCAGTTTTGGGTTGCATCAGACTTCAGGAATCCTTACAATTTCTAACATTAGTTTCAATTCTTGATTGATTCTTCGTGTGTTCTCACTGATTGGATCGCCAATCAAATAGGATTCCGCACTATTTGATCTGGTTTACACGTTAATCTCTAGGTATTTCGGTCAAATACCAGGTCCTAACAAAATCCATGTTTTATTATTTTTAAAGTTGTTTTACCATGTTTCGGGTCTCGAAAATGACTAAAGTGTGTCAAATCTTAACATGTCTATAATTTCCAAAGATTAGCCATTTATCACACACTTAATATTCATCAAAAATTTCTGAAATCATGTCCAAAACTCATGGCTAGGTCACCCAATAGAACAATGAACCATCAACTTAGTGATTTAGCCATAACCGACCTTAACGCATGTGTAAATCCTTATAACATGCGTTTAAACATTACGAAAACCTTATTTAAATTTAATATCAGATTATTAAGGTGTTCCAAAGTCGTTCATGTGCAGGTTATGAACCTTGGTTGAGAGGGTTTTCAAAGAAGTGCTTAAATAGTGTTATTTCATGTAGAAAGAATGTTTTCAAGGTGTAGCCCGTGCAATAACCACATGTTCGAGTTATATAACCTTTTGTAACATTCAAAAAAGGTTATTAAGAGTCCATTAAACCATTTGCAAGCAGGTTAAAGTTTTGCTTTCAAGGGTTACAAGATTTACAAGTTAGATGGTGCAAAACACCCAAAAAGAGGGTTTTCACGGTGGAAATCGGTTTCCACCTCAGGAATGACCAATATAACGTGTGAGATACCTTTTGTGAAGTTTAAAGCTCCTCAGAAACAAGATGATGTTGTCGGGTTTCTGGTACAACAAAGAGAGGAGGTGTTTTTAAAAGAAAAGTGAAGAAAACACATGAAATGACCATCTTCGGGTGACATGAAGCTTACACTTGGTATTGTTCATGTTTTGGAAAGTGTAGATTGTTGAGAGTGGTCTAGGAATCCTTTGAAAAGGCTGGAGAAACTGGAACAAGTGCTGTAGGATCTTGGACTTGCAAGAATCAAGCACCAATCTTCACAAAATGGCACCTGTTTGAGCTTGGCTAATGGATGTATGGTGTTGTTCTTCCAATATGGGGCTGCAATGGTGTTCAAAACCATGGTGTGTGTGTGTTTTTCTCAAGAGAAACCGAGTAAAGAGAGTGAGAGAGTGAGATAGATGGAAATGCTTGCATGAATGAGGAGTGGAGGGTTGAAGGTGGTGGTGTGTAATGGTGTAGAAGTGTGGTGATTGAGGGAGAGGGGGGCAGCCGAGATTTGCCTTTTTGTGGGGGTTAATATTTGAATTTTAATTGTAAAATCATTATTAACTGGTATAATTTTGTAGTGTAGTATAGAAAATTATTTGGTAGATGTTGTTAGTTGTGGTGTCTTGTACATGTCCATGCATGCATG
Organism: Flaveria trinervia; assembly: GCA_025506515.1. Taxonomy (NCBI): domain Eukaryota; kingdom Viridiplantae; phylum Streptophyta; class Magnoliopsida; order Asterales; family Asteraceae; genus Flaveria; species Flaveria trinervia. Next base: position 59,709,543 of record CM046443.1, read on the forward strand.
AACCGAGAATTTACAAGTGTGTATGTATGCACACATTTTAATTGTTTCGCAAATAAATTGATTTCGTAGTAAGGGTGACTAATTGACTTTCCCTGAACACTAAGTTCAAAAAGGTAAAACTCAAATTAACTAAAAGTCACTAAAATCACATAAAATCATAAAATGGAACAAATAGCAAAAGATGATTCTAAAATCACCAATAGAGTTAGATTGTTTCTATTATTAGTACTCATAGAATGGGTAATGATGCAAGTAGATTAGGGTTAGAATAACGACCTGGAGGTCGGTTCTCACAGTACACACCCAATGAAGGGTGTTAGCTCAACGGTGTGCAGGTTAGCTACACCAGAAGGATGCACCCTGGGTCTAATCTTTGTGATTGACCATAAGTATAGGATCCTTGCCACTTGCCCTAGGTACTGGAGTCAGCTTCGTGCATAATGTTTGAGGTCTATGAAAGACCACAGGCCCAGTTACTAGCTTCGTGCACAATGTTCGGGGCATAGCATTGGCATTGATCCGGAATGTAAGAGAAAAGATAAATGTTGAATGTACTTGCCCTAGGTACTAGAGTCAGCTTTGTGCACAATGTTCGAGGTCTATGAAAGACCTCAGGCCCAGTTACCAGCTTTGTGCACAATGTTCGGGGTAATGTACATATCATCAAAAGAATTGAACGTACGAATGAATGTAAGAAGTATGAACGAATGAGAATGATAATGACGTACGATGAATGAAAGAAAGTTAATGAGTGATTAATGAAGATCATGGCTCTTGACTTAGCATCTTCTTCCATTAGCTTTCTTTTAGTTCTCTTTCTTTCCTTGACTATTTTTCAAGTTGTTTGAGATACTCAAACTTAATATTGTCAAAGGATAAGGGAGGAAGTGCTTCTTCTTGATAGAGGCTTGTGGCACTGAGGTAGTTGATCATCTTAATCCTTTCTTCTTCTTTATCTACCTGACGTTCTTGTTGAACCACATCCTCATATGCAAGACTTTCTTGAATTAGGGAGAAAGTAGGCACATACTTGTACAATCTTTTCTTTCTTCAGTCTTCTTTGATTTGTACTAGTAGATCTGCATCTTCTGCCTCTTTCTTCTCCTTTGACCTTTCCAAGTCGACCAGTTCATTTAGTTTCTCCAAGGGAGAGAAATGACATTGTCTATGTCATAGTTCCTTGTCTGCAAGTAGTATATCCTGACTGCCCTTAACTTATCATTATGAGTATTTGGTTTAGGGGCAGCCCTGATAGCAGACTCCATGAGTCTTGCAGACTCAAAAGAGGAACTTTCTCCCCTCAGCTTCCTTTTCCTCTCTCTTTTCTCCTCGTCAATCTCATTGGATGTCATATTTCTTTTCCCTTTTTCACTCACAGAATTTTTGACTCAGGGTAGAGAGCTTTGGCCTTCATTGCTTGACGTAACTTCTGAGCTCTGGCCAAAGAGAGGTTGAGAAGCACCTTCACTAGCAGGTGTCTCAAAAAGGGAATTGATCTGTGCAGCAGTTGTTGGTGATAAGACAGGGATCTCAAGTTTTGTCACTGGGCCTTCGGTCAAGGTTTCCCTTATCAAACTAATCTTATGGTCTGCCTTAACATCTAGTTGACCGATGACATTGCCTGATTGCCATAGTCTTCTTCTAAGGCTGAACTCTGTAGTGATCGGTTTTGGATTCTTTGGGCCAACCTGTCAGCTTGTCTTGATTGCCTGGATTGACAAGTGGCATGTTGACTAAATCCACACCTTCATAGAAGTTCATGGTTTGAAAGTTGAAGATCTCTTGGTGCCCTTGAACTCTAATGATGATTAGGGCGCTTCTATTGATGTCACACCTCCACCCAATTATATGATTTGAAGATGGTGGGGATGATATGGCCTTGGTATCCCTTCCTCAAACAAACTATGTATTAAGGAGTCTACAGAGTCCATATCAATATGGACTTGAGGAAGTTGCTGAGTATGGTGAGTTCTCAGTGTCCATACTTTCTGAAGAACTCCCATATTCTATGATTGTAATGATTTTTTCCTCCATTTTGGTAGCATCACCCAATTGCATAGGAGAGCTAGGAGTTAGGTCAATCACATCCACAGGTCCTTGTGTTCGTGGTTGAGCCCTTCTTAAAGGTCTCCCAACTAGTTTGTCCTTAAGATATCAAATCTTAAGTTGCAGATCATTGACCCTGTTTGGCAAAGTAGTCACTTGAGATTCAGGGTGACTAACCTTGGAGACTAATAGATGCATGTTTTAAATAGTGTTTGCACCTTTAGTCATAGATTCCCCTTATCTTCATGAGATGTGTAACACCCGGTTATTTATAAAGGGAAAAGAAAGAAAGAATAGAGTGAAGAAAAAGAAAAAAAAATATTTTACCCAAGTTAAGGGGTGTAAAGTGTCAAAAAGGATAAATTTTGAAAAATTTGGTCTAAAGTGGGCATGGCAGCCCACTCTCCTCTTACAAAACTCAGATCTGCGTTTTTAAAGAGAGAAAGAAAAGAGCAGCACAAAGCTCTCGGGTCTGAAGAAGAACAAGCTGAAAATTCGAATTCAAGGTGAGAATTCATGGTTTTTAGTGTTCTTAACTAGCCTTCCCTCAGTTGTATGCTTATGTGTGTTTGTATGTTCGGTTGTGTGTTTCTGGTGGGTTTCTAGGTCGTTCACTCAATTGCAAATGAGTGTGGAAGAAGCCATACTCAAAAGCTCTAAAGGTGAGTTCTAGAACCCCTCTTTTACTTGTTTTAATTGTTTTAGGACTGGGAATGCATGAATGTATGTTTTTATAAAACTAGGTTTTACATCCGTATGTTTGAATGTGTGAATGATGATGTTATGGTGTGATTCTGGACTATGTTCTAGATTTGTTAATGTTATGGTTGTGTTTCTAAGGCTTAGAATGTAAAAGTTAAGCTTAGAACATGAAAGATGAGATTTGGGAACTAAATTTGATGAATAGTGTGCCCTAGTTCCTCATGCGGCCAAACAGTAGTTCACACGCCTAAGTTTAGAAAAAAAATACTTAAGTGTTGACAAATGTGGATGGAAGGTCAATGCGGATGGAAGGTCAATGCGGATGGAAAGTCAATCCGGATGAACATTGACTATGTGTGGGAAATGCGGATGAACATTGACTAAGTATGGGAAATGCAGGTGAACATTGACTAAGTATGGGAAATGCAAATGAACATTGACTAAGTAAGTCAATGTGGATGAGCATTGATCAGTAAGTAATTCAATGCATATGAGTACCGGAGAAATGCAGATGAATAGTTAATGCGGATGAGTATTAACACTAAGTAAGAGAAATGCGGATTAGTACTAAGTAAATATGGATGAGTACTGAGGAAATGCGGATGAGTACTAATGAAATGCAGATGAACTAAAACAAATGTGGATGAACAAGAAGGCAAATGCGAATGAACACTTAGAATAGTTTTTGACTTTCTGAAGAAAAAGTCAAATGTAGGCTTTGACTTTGGAGGTTCCCGGGGGCTATGTAAGTTGACTTTTTGGGGTCATAGATGTTATAATGGGCATTGTATGATGATGTTATGATGTATGATTTATGCTTATGCATGATGGTATGTATGATGTATGTATGATGGCCTATATGATGATGTTGACTGTTTATGTTTGTGTTCCTTGTTATGTATGATTTTTTTCCCTTGGCTTTACATTGAATGTTAATAAATGAAATGAAAGTATTATATAATGTGAAGTGGAAGATAATGAAAAGAGGAACAAAATGAATGAACGCATGAATTAATGAACGAAAGAAAGTAAAGTACGTATTTCAAGCCTTGTATGTGGGAACATGCTCCAATGTAGGGTGTTAGTCCAATGGTGTGTGGATTAGCTACCCAAGACGGATGCACACCGGGGTTCGTCTTTATGACCGACTATTTGTATAGAACCTTTGTCACTTACCCTAGATACTACGGCCAGGTTGCTGTGCGCCATGACGGGAGGTCTATGATAGACCTCGGACTAGTATTAGCTATATGCAAGATGGTGGGAATAACACATGATAATGGTACACCTGAACTTACCCTAGGTATTGTGGCCAGGCTGCTGTGCGTGATGACGGGGGGTCTATGATAGACCCCGGCCTAGTACTAGCTTTATGCATGATGGTAGGGTAAAGTTCATGGTTTTTTATGGAATGAATAGAAGTAATGAGGAACGTATGAATAAAAGTAAGAAAGCATGAATGAATGAATGAAAGTTAATGAATGAATGTTGAAGATAACAATGATATTATTTATGTGTACGTATGATGTGTGATCACATGCAAAAGTATAGAACAGTTGTAATGAAAGTAAAGTATGTTTTATTTTTAAAACTACAACTCACTGAGGAACGCTGACTTTTATGCATTTTCCAGTTGGCAGATGAGCATTGCTGAGGATGGCGCAGGGCAACTACTTGGCATTTTGTATGGCATTCTTTTGTAATGTTTTTGCATTGTAATATGAACGAATGATGTTTTGAAATGAATGATTGTATTAACTTGCAAAAGCATTTATAATGAAATGAAAAGTTATTTGATGTTTTGCTGTGATGTTTTATGAAAGTTAAATGTAATTATATGTCTTATGTGCAATGATTGACCAGGTGTGATGGTAAGTCTTCGGGAAATACATTTGGAAAGTGACACACTACCGGTACGTCGGATAGTTGTGGTGTTGGTGTATCACATCCTTCACGTAGGCCAAGTAGCACCAAATCCACGCCTCATGCACTTTCCCGCCACTGCCATTGAAATCACTTTCGAATTGTAGTAGCTCGATCACCATAAACCGTCACCGTACTCCCGTCAGGCACTGTCAATCGAATCATCTTCTTACCACACATGACATTCGCCTCGTAGTCCGATAACCAATCCATTCCTAGGACTACATCGAACCCGCCTAAGGTCATCACGAACGGTCTAACAGGAAACTTATGACCTTCTAATTCTAAATCACAGCCTTCTATCTGCATAAAAATCCTGGCAGCCTTGCCTATGGCAGTTTCTACATCGAGGGGCTCATTAATACTTCTACTCTTAATGGGCAACATAGCACATAAGGCGGTAGAAATAAAACTCCTACTAGCTTCGGAATCTAACAACACAGAAGCAAGAGTTTGGTTACTAGATACGTACCTGACATGACATCGGGGTTCGTCTTAGCCTTCTCCTGCATCATCGTGAGGGCCCTGCGCTCACCCTCCTGCCCTCAAGTTCCAGTCATCCTCTTTGCCCAAAAAGTCTCGTCCTTGGCTTCTTACAGTCCCTTGCCCAAAAAGTCTCGTCCCTTGGCTTCTTACAGTCTCTGCTTATATGACCCTTTCTACCACAGTTATAACACCTCTTCACCCTACAATTTTTTGCTAGATGACCGGGCCTCCCACATTTGAACCAGAGGTTTGATCCCCACTTACACTCTCTACAGTATACCATTTAGCACACTTACTACACTTCCTCGTCTCTGCACCAGATGAAGCTACACACCGGTCATCCGTCCCGGCAACCTTGTTGCTTGGAGTCTAACCCCCATGTTCAACCTGCTTTTCGTTCCGATTCTTGTCGCCGCTACTCTTCTTGTTCACTTCACTCACGGTCGTCTCCTTCACCGCCCTAATTACCTCAGTCACCATAGATGGTAGAATCACCTGCATGACCTGTTGAACTCCCTCGATAACAGCCCCTTTCAACGTCGCCCTCAGACAAGCACTATCACCACCGCCTTTCGGGTGATGGATCTCAGGCTTTTCGAGTGCCATTTCAGCAGCCCTAGCCATGCTTCTCGTGACACGTAAACCACATAACAGTATCTAAATCTACAAGCAGCACATAACCACATAACATGCGCACGTAATACCATTTATCGTTAAGAAAATACCTCATGGCACACAGCTACTCGGACTTGCATCCCTTCCCTTTCCGTCCCATTTTCAGTTTATGTTTAGGTTTATTTTGAAAATTTACCCCTTTCACTTAAACTTTGGCTCTGACCGATATGAAAGAGTTGATGGAGCAATTGCAAGAGCTGCTGGACAAAGAGTTCAATAGGCTGAGTATCTCGCCTTGGGGTGCTCCGGTGTTATTCGTGAAGAAGAAAGATGGTAGTATGAGAATTTGTATAGACTACCGTGAGCTAAACAAGTTAACGGTGAAGAATCGGTGCCCCTTGCAGAGGAATGAAGATCTGTTTGATCAGCTTCAGGGTGCCAGTGGGTTCTTGAGGATAGACCTTCGATCTGGTTACATTCAGCTAAGGGTTAAGGAGCAGGACATTCCTAAAACATCTTTTTGCACGCGTTACAGACACTACGAGATTCTCGTTGTGTCTTTTGGTTTAACTAACGCGCCAGCTGCTTTAATGGATGTGATGAATCGAGTGTGTCGGCCGATGTTCGTTAAATCAGTGATTGTGTTTACCAATGATATCTTGATTTATTGCAAGAGTGAGGATGAGCATGCCGGTCACATTCGAGAGGTATTAGAGACGTTGAGAAGGAGAGGGTGTATGCTAAAGTCTCCAATCACGCATTTTGGTTGCGCGAGGTTCAATTCTTGGGTCATGTGGTGAATCCTGAGGGGATTATGGTGGATCCGGCAAAGGTGGAGGCGGTGATGCAATGGAAGTCTCCGAAAACACCATCCGAGATTCGTAGCTTCTTGGGTTTCGTGGGTTATTATAGGAGATTCATTTAAGGCTTCTCTAAGATCACTTCTCCACTATCCAAGTTGACCCAGAAAGATGTAAAGTTTGTATGAGTCAAGCTCAAGAGAAGGCGTTTGAAGAATTAATGCGAGATTGACTCAAGCTCTTGTTCTATCATTACCCGATGGAAGTGAAGATCTAGTGGTTTATCCAGATGCTTCCTACTTGGGTTGGGGTGTGTGTTAATGCAGAGAGGAAAAGGTTATAGCCTATGCATCCCAATAGTTAAAGGTTCATGAGGTCAAATATCCTACTCATGATTTGGAGCTAGCAGCTATGGTCTTTGTGTTAAAGACTTAGAGGAACTACGTTTACGGGACGAAGTCCACCATATTCGCTAACCACAAGAGCTTGAAATACTTCTTTGAGCAAGAAGATTTGAACATGAGTCAAAGGAGATGGTTGGAGCTTATAAAAGATTATAACGACGAGATCCATTACCATCTGGGCAAAGCCAACGTGGTGGCGGATGCCCTTAGCCAGAAATGGAGACCCGAACCGATTCGAGGGGAAAGCTTACCAGTTGATCATGACCTCCGATGTGATGAAGCAAGTGAAAGAGTTTCAAGATGAGGAATTGAAAGAAGATCATCTTAACTCTGAATGAATGAGAGGTCTGGTTGCGGAATTGGGTGAAAACACGCTTGGTGTTAGAACCCGATTCAGACGAATGCAGATTCCTCGTTTTGGGAATCTATGCATGAAGATCATAGATGAAGCTCACAAGACTCGATACTCTATTCATCCCGGTGCTACAAAGATGTACCAAGATATGAAGAAAGATTATTGGTGGCTGGGTATGAAGCGTGATGTGGTGGAGTATGTGAGTAAGTGCCTTACATGCTTGCAAGTGAAGGCGGAGCATCAGAAGACAATTGGAAAGATCCAACCTTTGGGTATACCAGAGTGGAAGTGAGAGCACATCATCATGGATTTTATTACAAAGCTACCACGCACCCACGAGGGTATGATGCTACTTGGGTGATAGTTGATCATTTGATGAAGACTGCTCACTTTCTACCGATCCACGAAACATATTCATCCAAGAGGTAGGCTGATATTTTCATTAAGGAGGTTGTAACTCGTCATGGTATGTCGGTGTCTATTGTGTCTGATCGTGACACCCAGTTTACATCAAAATATTGGAAGAAATTCAACGATGCTATGGGGACGAGGTCGCATATTAGCATGGCTTATCATCCTCAGACAGATGGTGAGTCGGAAAAGACCATTTTGACGCTGGAGGATATGCTCCGTGCATGTGTCATCGATTTTGGAGGAGTTGGGATGAATACTTACTGTTAGCTGAGTTCTCTTATAACAACAGTTATCATGCAAGCATTTGTATGCCCACTTTGGAGATGCTATACGGTAGGAGATGCCGAACACCCATGTGTTGGGGTGATATTGGTCAGAAGGAGTTAGGAAGCGTCGAAGTAATTGAGGCTACGACTGAGAAGCTTGAAAAGATCAAAGCCTTCTTGAAGGCAGCCAAAGATAGACATAAGTCGTATGCTAATAAACAACATAGGCCGATTGAGTTCACGGTGGGTGACAGGTTCTTCTTGAAAGTCTTACCTTGGAAGGGCATCATTTGGTTCTGAAAGCAAGGCAAATTGAGCCCAAGATACATATGGCCTTTCCAAATCATTGCTAGGGTAGGAGAGGTGGCCTATAGATTGGAGTTACCAGATGAGTTAAGTGGAATTCACCGGACATTCCATGTATCTCATTTGAGAAAATGTTTGGCAGACAAAGATATGGTTGTTCCACTGGAGGATATCGAGGTAGATGAATGGCTCAATTATATGGAACAACCAGTGGCGATTATTGATTGAAAAGAGAAGAAGTTAACGAATAAAGTGATTCTTCTAGTGCGTGTACAGTAGAAGCATAGCAAGGGATCTAAGTCTACCTAGGAGATTGATGAATAGATGAGACAACATTACTCACAATTTTTTAAGGAATAACAAGTTTCATGCGGATGAGTACTGAGGAAATGCAGATGAGTACTGAGGAAATGCAGATGAGTACTGAGGAAATGCAGATGAGTACTGATGAAATGCTGATGAACTAAAACAAATGCGGATGAACACGAAGTAAATGCGGATGAACACTTAGAATAGTTTTTGACTTTCCGGAGAAGAGGTGAAATGTAGGCTTTGACTTGGGAGGTTCCCGGGGGCTATGTAAGTTGACTTTTTGAGGTCATAGATGTTATGATGAGCATTGTATGATGATGTTATCATGTATGATTGATGCTTATCCATGATGGTATGTATGATGTATGTATTATGCCTTGTATGATGATGTTAACTGTTTATGTTTGTGTTCCTTGTTATGTATGATTATTTTCCCTTGGCTTTTTGTTGAATGTTAATGAATGAAATGAAAGTATTATGTAACATAAAGTGGAAGATAATGAAAAGTGGAACATGATGAATGAATGCATGCACTAATGAACGAAGGAAAGTAAAGTAAGATTTGCAAGCCTTGTTAGGATCAGCGATCTATGTTTGATTGATTAGAGTAGATTGTATTGGAATTCGATCAATGAATTAAACAATTTTGCAAGAACACAATTGATATTCAATGGAATAGTGCACGGTTATAGAAAGAGAGAATTCTGCAGAAGGAATATTTCATTCAAATGCTTTCGTGGTGGCTCAAAGTCACGCATTACAATTAGGTTAACATTCCTTATATAAGGAATGTGACGTCTGCTGATGTCACTTGATAGTGACATCTATTAGAATTATACAAACAACTGAAACTATGCAAACTACTGAGAATGTTCTCAACAACTGATCACATCTTAGAGATTGCTAAGTACAAAAACAGAAAACTACTCAACTAAAACTACTAAAACTATAAACTACTGAAATGTAAATTACAAGTACTGAAAGGAAAACCATCACAACTACTGAAGTTAATAACTTCAGCTGTTGTGACAACTACTGAAGTTAATAACTTCAGCTGTTGTGACAACTACTGATCACTCTGGTCTTCAGTCTTTGTCTTCAGTCTTTGTCTTCCGTACTTTACTTTCAGACTTTGTAATCAGCTGATGTCTTTGGCTGTTGTAATCTTCTTCAACAGTT